>OZ022505.1:15188730-16388730 GCA_963989385.1 Ctena decussata | reverse complement strand
CAAATTTGTAGATGCAACTCCGGCAATAATCAATGAAGGGATGTCTATTATCGCTGCCCGGTGCCTACGATATCTCAGGCGCTAATAAAAACAACGAAAAAATCTCCAAGTGATTCTGTCTATTTTAAAGAGTTTACAGCATTTCGTAACCTCAACTTTATGCAAACAACGCCTTAGGAAAATCGACCAGGTCATGTTCTTATTTCAAAAGCTTCATAAACGTATACTATTACAAATTCTGAAGCATATCTGTACTGCAGTAGATCATGACAATGTGTTCTCAATCAAAATTTCAGAATGATCCCAAAAATGAAGGCACAGTGGGTCATTGAAAATCACGTGACTGTGAATTTCACCATATTTCATATATCAATATTTTGCATCGCATATAATTGACAGCAGTCGCTGATTTTTATGTAGTGTCCCACAAAATGCAACAGACAGCAACCCTGAAAATTTCAGAATCCTGCGATATGTAATTGACGAGATATGCAGCATGAAGCAAGCCAGCAGAAAAACAAAAATCGTGAAAATAGGCCAGTGTCAAATATAAGGTCTGTATCTGAGCTTATAACTAAACCAGATGGCATGTTTTCACCATTTACCTGATAGCAGTATAAAGATAAAAGATTGTTCTTTTGATTGTTGCAAACCGTGGTAAGCTAATACGTCTGTGAGCAAAGTTATGAGTCCAGTGACAGAACTTTTTGGACGATCCTCGTAGTTTTATCTACCTTTCTTTGTTTTCCTATTTTTTTATCTTTGAAATTTTAAGTCAGCGTTTTCTCAGGAATTATTAAAACTTGAACCTTAAAATTTAGTATGTATATGGAAAATGATTTGTATAGTGGGACTGAGAATCGGGCGCATTGCTTTTATATTTGCTTTTATTTGTCTATTTTTCTTGTTAAGTTTAATTTGTGGCACAGTTTTCTCAGATACTGTGCAAGCTAGACTCTTCAAACTTGGTATATACATGGAGACTGTGTTGTTGTATTATCGGATTTAGACTCAGGCTCATTGCTTTTATACTTCTATTATTCATCTTTATTCATTATTTTTCTTTCTCATCCTATTTCCAACATTGAAGTTTTGTTTCATAGTTTGCTGAAAAACTATTCAAGCTAGGATTTTTAAACTTGTTGTACATGAAAACAACAACCTAATGCATCGTGGAATTGAGTATATATATATTCTTTATTTCTCTCAGGCTATAACATGGTATAATATCATGAGGAACAACATGTTTACAATTAATACACTTGCATGCAAGAAAACTATACTATTTCAATACTTGCTTCAAATCTTGAATATATGCTCTAAACAGGTTTGATAGCTGAGTTGCCACCTATTTGGGAAAGAGCTGGTGACTCGGCTTATCACTTGTAATTTATTGTTTGTTGGGATGTCTTTGTCAATCTTTCCCTTTGATGTTGGGGATAGGGTTTTGGATCTGATTCAGTCAGTTCCTGAAGTGTAGTTACTTTTTTAAATTTGACTAACATGACAATCAACCTACTACTAATAGTAACCAATATAAACCCTATACATGCTCTACCCAGCTATAGCATCTATTACAAACTTGAGATTCAGAATACTTAACAGATATAAGCCTATTCAATACAAATAATGTTAAAGTGTTAGGATTTTTGTAGTAATAGGGTTTAATGTATTGCTTTCTGAAAGACCGAAAATACTTACAATTCAAAATATAATGAAACTCATCACCTAGGGTCTGGCTCTTTGCGTATACCCTTCCTTTTATTTATCCATTTTCTGTCTTTTGTAGTAAATGTCTCAATTTCGTTTTCAGGAACTACTTAAGATGAACATAGTTGGTATAAAGATAAACAATGAGTTGTTGTATTGTGGGATCTATAAGCAGGGTTTGTATCTATTCATCTTTATTTATCCATTTTTACTTCTGTTCATATTCAGAATGTTGAACCTTTGTTTTACAGTTTTCTCGGCAACAAGTCAAGTTGCACTGTTCCAGCTTGCTAGCCATTCGAGTGATAGTTTGTTGTAATGCATAGTTGAGAATTAGGATCCTGGCTCATATCCTTTCCTTTACTCATTTTCTCAGATACCCTCTGTAGGCTAGCTGGATGCTGTATTTATTGCTTTTTAGGCGACATTTCATTACTAAAGTAGTGCAGCGGGCATATAGTCAGATCATCTGACAGTTCTAGTTTAGTCTCGTTGCCATCTGCTTGGGAAGAGACGACTTTTTGGCCTTTTACTTTTTTTTGCTCGTTGTGCCGTCATAAAATGGTTTGTATTGTTTTACTTTCCTATTTGGTGTTTAGAGCAAGGTCTGTTAGAGAATTGTGTGGCTTCCTGATTATTGCAGAGGTAGTGTATATGACGGTTTAATGTGATGTGATAATTGTATTAATGTAACATGACTCTAAAAACTAACTGGTATTTTCCCTATGGCGGCCATTTTGATATTGTTTTGATGACCAATATTATTTTTGCAAAAAAAAAAATCTCATATACAAAATATGGTGCTTGTATCACTATGTTAAGTAATTTTTTCACATCCAACTACATTAAAAGGGCCACACCTTTAGGGGAACAAACCTTGTCAACTTTCCTTTAAGAGTATTCCGGTGAACGTTATGTCTTGTGTTGCTATGGTAAAAGAGACTTTTTGGTGTTACATGAAGTATGCTTATAATGTTAAAATTTACTAATCTACAAAGGTGTTTCCATTCTTTAATGACCAACCCTCGTAGAGAGAGAGAGACAT
This sequence comes from Ctena decussata, assembly GCA_963989385.1. NCBI lineage: Eukaryota > Metazoa > Mollusca > Bivalvia > Lucinida > Lucinidae > Ctena > Ctena decussata. The sequence goes on along the minus strand of OZ022505.1, from coordinate 16,385,975 downwards.
CAACAAATCCGACTTATCCAAATAATTATAATTGCAAACAACTTCTACTGCGGTTTCACTTTATGTACAGATTTTCAATAAGACATCTTTAATTGTATAAGTGTACATATTAGCGGCATGTATAGACAGGGAAAATTCAGATCAACCTACAATCCATCCAGTATAATCAGAGTTTTCATTTTGCGCATTTACAATTTGTGCAAATGTGCAGGCTGATTTTAGTATATCCCTAACACTCATGGTTTATGTTTCCATTTCATTTCACTATTGCCTTGATGTGAATTTTCAGAGCTTGTATACTCTTCGTGTTATAAGCTAATTAAAGTTACCTGTAGTAATTATAGGTAACAGTATTGTTATGCAGCTGTCATTTCAGTCATCAGAGTAAACATTTTGATAATCTTACCTGTATGGTTAGGTGATTGAAAAGAACGTTTTGTCTTGTTTGTCATAATTATTTAGTCACATGAATTGTATTGAACACAAAGAGTGATACTGAGGCCCTCCTTAATGTATACAAACAAGAAGTAGAACAAATCAAATGAAAGCGATAAATATCTTCAGAAGTATTATGGCAAACTAATATTTGAAGCATTTCTCACTATATGGAAAACAATTTTGGTTATATTTATTAATACCACAGCAGCCGTGACTGACTTGCTCACTGGTATCTCTGTGAATTTTTGCAGCTGTACTTATCATACTTTGTTATATATTATATGCTTGGTTGGAACTGCAAGAAAGTCTTTTGCCCTGCTCTTCATCAAAATATTTTATTATAATAGAATAATTAAGATTATTGCTCTTCCAGCGGCCCCTGGTCAGCGTTATAAAGTCATGTAATAATTTATCCCTAGATATTATATCACCTGAGCCGAAAGCTCCGGGGGAGACTTTAGTATGGGCAGGCTCCGTCATCCGTCGTCGTCCAACGTCGCCGCCCGTCCACACTTTCAATGACTTCTCTTCTGAAACCACTGAGCCGATTATGACTAATTTTCATATATAGTCTCCTGGGGAAGGGAGAACGTAAGGTTGTTCAAATGGTCTAGGTCACATGCCCATATATGGTAAAAAAACCTACCTAAAAATCTCCTTCTCCAGAACCAATATGCCGATGGCCTTGAAACTTGAAGAGTTGTTGTGAGTTCAAGAGGTCAAGGTCATTCTTGTTCTTCGACAATTTCAAAATCCTTAAACGCACCTGGGTCAGCTGTAACCATTTTTCATAAAGAAACTTTCAGGGGTTGAGGGAGTGAAAATTTGTGAAAATGGTCTCGGCCACATGATCAATATGGCCGCTACGCTCATATATGACAATCATCTTTAAAAATCTTTTTCTCCCCAACCAATTGATCAATGGCCTTGAAACTTGATATGTAGCATCGGGAAACTCGAGTACCATCAAGATTATTTAATGGTGACCTTCGGTTTACCTTGGCCTTTTATTACGGCAAGGTGAAATATGGAAAAAATGCAAGAACATAAGATATCTTGAAAACTGTGGAAGATTTTGGCCTAAGATAATAAATATAGTCATCATAATGAGTTTATGAAGAATTGTAAGTACAAGAGGTCAAGGTCATTCTTTGACCTTTGACCTTCGACCCAGGTTTTTCATATTTCAACAATTTCAAACAATCTTCTCAAAAGCCACTAGTTCAATTGTAACCAAATTTCATATTAACCGTTAAAATGTTAAGGGAATGAAAACTTTCTGAAATGGTCTGGTTCACATGACATATATGGCCGCCATGCCCATATATGGTAAAAAATCTTCTCTGGAACCAACTGACCGATGGCCTTGAAACTTGGCATGTAACATCGGGTACTCAAGTACTATAAAGATTGCTCAAATGATAACCTTGGGTTGATCTTGACTTTTGTACGGCAAGGTCAGATATGAAAAAATGTAAGAACATATGATTTCGTGGAAAATATTGAAGATTTTGGCCTAAAAATGGTCTAATAGTTATCTTAATTAGTACATGAAGACTTATGAATACAAAAATTCAAGGTCATTCTTTGACCTTCGACCCTGAACACTCATATTTTGACAATTTCAAACAATCATCTCAAAAGCCACTGAGCCAATTGTAACAAAATTTCGTATAGACTCTCTCGGGGTTGAAGAAATGGAAATTTGTTCAAAAGGTCTTGGTTACATTACCAACATGGCCATCCCGCCCATATGTGGTAAACAAACTTTTAAAAATGTTTTTCTCCCGAATCCATTGACCGATGGCCTTTAAACTTGGTATGTTCCGTCGAGTACTCAAGCACCATCGAGGTTGTTCAAATGATGACCTTGGATTGATATTGACCTTTTTTTAGGGCAAGGTTAATTATTGAAAAATGCTAGAACACAAGATTACATGGAAAGTTTTGAAGATTTACGCCTAGAAAGTATGTACAGTCATCTTTATGAGTACATGAAGATTTGTGAGTACAAGGGGTCAAGGATATTCTCAGACCTTTGTCCCGGAAATTTCATATTCTGACAAATTAAAACCTCAAAAACTAGAGCTATTTGTAACCATAATGATAGAGCCTCCCGAGGTTGAAGGAACGAAAATTTCTTCAAATGGTATGTTTCAAATGATCAACATGCCCGGCACAACAATATATATTTAAAATATTAATAATCTCCTTCTCAAGAACCAAGTGTAAGACGGCCTTGAAACTTGGTATGTAGCATTGAATACTAGAGTACTATTGTTCAAATGATGACCTTGGGTTGACCTTGACCTTTTGAACGGCATAATCAAATATAGGAAAATGCTACAACATAAGATTTCTTGGAACATTTCAAAGATTTAGGCCTAAAACATGGTATATACAGTCTTCTTAATGCATACATGAGGATAAGTGAGTACAAGAGGTATGGTTATTCGTTGACCTTTGACCCAGGACTCTCATAGTTTGACAATTTCAAATATTTCATGAAAAGCCACTAGGGAAATTGTAACCAAATTTTATGGAGAGCCTCCAGGAACTGAGGGACTTTGATAATTTTTGGCAAGGACAAACTTTCCTTTCTCATGCTTTTATATGAGACACTGTTATAAAATAAGAGTTCATGGAACTTGTAGAAAATTTTGGTGCAGAAGTTAATAAATACAGTCAAATAAATAAGTACTTGAACATTTTTAACAATAGACGTCAAGGTCATTTCTTGAGCATTAAATAATGTTCCTCATATTTTGACAGTTTAAACTATCAGGTTTGTTCAAACGCTTATCTTAGTTTGACAATTCTTTTACTCAGGTGAGCGATTCAGGGCCTCATGTTTGAAAATGTATTGTAAATTACCGTGACTAGCAAACTTTAAACTTATAAAACATCTTTGAGGTTCTATCCTCGTAAAAAACAGGGAATAGATATGTGGGTTCTTAATCGATGTTTATCGTTTTAGTTGGTAATTAAAATAACACATTTTCGATATCAAATATATGTTAAATATACAATATACATGACGAATAGCTGCAATGTAGTACCACTTCTTTAAATGTTTGATTTTTTTTTTTGCAGTAATGCTTAGCGAGATACAGTCAATATATTATTACTAGACAACACACCTGTGGAGAAATCCAACAGATCGAGAACGGTGCCTTGCTTCTTGATAACGGGTGAAGAAACAGCTTGCCTTCAACATATTTCTAGCTTATCAAACTTAGTTTGTTTAGGATTTTTACTTATCATTATAATTTGCAGGGGATAATGATGATGTTTGAAGTTTAGGTTGCAATCGAAGAGATAAAGGCCATATATGATAATATTGAATAATAAAGGCAAAATCCTGATCATAAATCTGACATATTGATTTTCAGCAGTTAAACTTAAGAAAAAATGTCACAGTACGCCTTTGTGGTTCACCACCACGTGCTATAATGCTTTGCGGCCGACAAAGGCGGAAGGGGGAGATAGAAATGATCCTTTTCTGTCCGTGTGTCCGTTAGTGGGTTCATCATTCTGTCAGTCCTTACAAACTCTTGTATCAGCAACTCCTCCTACTTCTTTCATCGGAATAATTTGCAACTGTCATATTACCGGTATTTTTTTAGTTAACCTGAGCCGAAGGCTCAAAGGTGAGCATATAGTACAGGCAGGCTTTCGTCGGTCGTCGTCCACACTCTTTAAATATCTTCTCCTCTGAAAGGACTGGTCCGATTGCATTCATATTTCATACGGAGCCTTCCTGTGTTGGGGGAATGAAAGTTAAATCAGGTGGTCTTGGTCACAAAACTCTTTAAAAATCTTCTTCTATAGAACCAATGGACCGGTGGCCTTGAAACTTGGTATGTATCATTGAGTACACGAGTACTACCAAGATTGTTCTAATTATGATCTTGGGTTGACTTTGACCTTTTTACGATAAGGTAAAGTTCGCTTTCTGGTGCTCTTATATGGGAAAATTATAAGATATAAGATTTCTTGAACACTCTTGAAGCTTCTGGCCTAAAAATTGGTATATACACTGATCTTAAATAGTTCATGGAAATTTGTTAGTAAAAGAGGTCAAGGTCATTCTTTGCCCTTTGGCCCTGGTCTATCATATTTTGACAATTTCAAAAGCCACTTGTTACCAGATTTCATTTAGAACCCCAAGAGGCTAGGGAAAAACATTTGTTCAAACTGTCTAGGTCACATGGCCATCTTGGCCGCCACGCCCATATATGGTATAAACCTTCAAGTATCTTCTGCTCCATAACCAAGTGACCAAAGACCTTGAAACATGATATGTAGCATTTGGTACTCTAGAGTACTACCGATATTATTCAAATGATGACCTTTGGTGGACCTTGACCGTTTTAACGGCAAGGTCAAAAATGAGAAAATGCTAAAAATTACGGTTTCATTGACAGTTTTGAAGATTTTAGCCAAAAAGTTCGTATATATATAGTAGTCTTAGTAATTTAAAAAAAATATGAGATACAGTACAAAAAGTCAAGGTCATTTTTTTACCTTTGACCCAGGTCTCTCATACTATGACAAATTCAAGCATCTCCACAAAAGCCGATGAATCAATTCTTACCAGATTTCATTTAGGTACTCCAGGGGCTGAGAGAACGAAAAATTATTCACAACTTCCAACATTTCCAACATGGCCACCACGCCCATATATGGTAAAAACCTACAAAAATCTTATCCAGAAACAGCAGACCAAGGACTCAGGACTTTGAAACTTGGTATTTAGCAGTGGGTACCTGAGTACTACCTAGATTGTTTAAATAATGACATTTGGTTGACCTTGACCCTTTTTAAAGCATAGTCAAATATGAGAAAAGGCTAGAATTTAAGACGTCATGGAAAGTTTTGAAGATTTAAGCCTAAATTTGGTATAATATATGGTTATCTGAATGAGTACACAAAGTTTTGTGAATGCAAAAGGTCAAGGTCATTCTTTGACCTTTGACCAACAGCATCATATTTTGATAATGCAAACATCTCCTCAAACGCCATTGGGCCAGTCTGGGGGAGTGAAAATTTGTTTAAACGGTCCGGGTCACATGACAAGCATGGCTGTCACGCCCATATATGGTAAAAAGTTAAAAACAAAACAAAACATAAAACCTTCCAGAACCAAGTGACCAAAGACCTTGAAACATGATATGTAGCATTTGGTACTGGAGTACTACCGATATTGTTCAAATGATGACATTTGGTTGACCTTGACCCTTTTAATGGCAAGGTCAAATATGAGAAAATTCTAATACTTACGATTTCATTGACAGTTTTGAAGATTTTAGCCAAAAAGTTCGTACATATATAGTCATCTTAATAATTCATAAAAATGTATGAGTACAAAAAGTCAAGGTCATCATTTGACCTTTGACCCAGGGGTCTCATATTTTGACGTCTCCTTTAAAGCCACTTCGCCAATCCTAACCAGATTTCATTTAGAACCTCCAGGGTATAAGGGAACGAAAATTTGTTCAATCTCTCCAGATCTAATGACAAACATGACGGCCACGCCTAAATATGGTAAAAACTTTAAAAAAACTACTTCTCCACAACCAATTGATCAAGGACCTTGAAACTTGGTAAGTAGCATTGGGTACTGGGGTACTACTAAGATTGTTCACATGATGACTCTGCATTGACCTTGACCTAATTCATAGTGAAGTCAATTTTGGTTACTTATGTTTTAATGGGGAAATGTTAAACAAAAGATTGTAGTGGAATCATTTTAGCCCAGATATGATAATTGTAAATTATGGCTAACTAAATGAATACATGAAGGGTCAGGAAAGGTCAATATTATTCTTTTAACTTTGTAACGGTCACTGAGATTTTAAAAATAAAATATACAGTCCTCTGAAAGTACTGGTTTAAAATTTGTAAAAAATGAGGGAAATGACAAATTGTGTCTGTTGGCACTAAAGTCTCATGTGAGCTACAAGTCAATTGGTCCTCTTGTTGTTCCTGTATCTAGAAGATGTGCATATAGCTTTGGAATTTAGATTGGGCACGTCCCTTGCTGACTTACACCTTCTGTCGGCAACTCCTGCCACATTTTTCGTCTTGTCCCTTGTTGAAGATGCGCACGTATATTTTTTTATTATTGGTCGTGTTATTTTCGAGAGAGTTATGCCCTTTTCCGACTTTGGCATTTTCTATTCTCTTAAACCTTTTGCCCTGGAGGCAGGATTTTAGAATGCTACTAGTATTTGATGTATTGGTCATTCTGATGATTGTTATGTGATAGTTTGTCCATTATTTTAGTTTTTCCCCTTTAAAGGTGGTAGAAAATCCTGTTTTGCTTTTGAAACTCCCCTTACATGTTCTTTGAAACAACCCTTATATCATGCATGGATTTTAATGCTTCTTGAACTCAGTCATATTTTTCAGTCCCTATGTGAATAGCAATCATTATACTTGACATGCACATCCATTTGGATAAAAGCCTTTCAATATCTCCATCGTTGTGAGAGTCAAGCACCTGTAAGGCACCGGTAAGGCGCGCTTTGTTGTCACCTGACAACTCTTGTTCTCTTTTTTCACCCTCTCTCTCTGGGTGACTGTCCGATATAGACTGAAATGCTGTCTCAAAGGGCCGTTCAACCAAAAACGACCAACCAACCGAGATAGACAACAACCACGGAAATAATGAAAGGCATATATGGTCCAAAGAAACAATGTATATATGTATTGAAAAATTTGAATAAAATATGTTTAAACCAAAGAACCCCTGCAGCATTTCAAAATACTCCAAAATGTTTGAACCCCACTCTGCAGAGATTCATAATGCAATGGCAAGTAAAGCCCTAATTTCAGTTTTATTGAAAACGTGCAGCGTTTAATTTAAGAGCGACATTAAATTTGGATTGCTTAACATATTTACATGTACCAAAATACTCAATCTTATCGACGATTAAATAAAAGTTTCCCTGTACATCATCGTAGTGCAAGTTATTGTAAGCACTCGTTGTGCAGGCGCGCAGCACCTGCATTCCAAATCTAAAAGAGCGGGAGCTCTGCGGTAGAGGATTGGTAAGGCATATTTGTACTTTTGAAAGACATTGCTTTCAAACGACAAAAGAAATAGAGGTCGCACAGTCTCTCTGTCGATACCAAACGTGATGACGTCAAACGTTCCGTTTGAGAAAATAAACATGGCGTCAACGTTAATCGCTTTCGTGAGTACATCACTACAAGGTCAGTGCAAAAAATGTCAGATGGCTAAGCTTCGGGTGAAATTTTAAAGGAAATAGAAAGCGCCCTAGAGACGAAATTGAAACAAAAATTAATTCGTTTTTTCGGAGGGGGATGGGGTGTAAGTCTTGGAGGAAAGCTGTTCTCTGGCAGTTTTTTATCAGATTGTTGGACGAAGTTCGCAGCTGTTGAGCTGCAATAATTTCATTACAAAATTCAAACAACAAAAAGCGTCGTGAAATTGAATCCAGGGGGGGGGGGGGGCTATTTAACGAGGGAAGCGTAAAATACGATGGCGTAGATTACGAACGCCAGCGCAAGATAGTTCAACGTACGACTGTATAAAAATCGAAGTGCAGGAAGCGGGCGTTATTCATGCATTTTTGCGACGGAAGTACGACTACCATAATCCTCTCAAATAAGATTAGCACGCATGTTTCATGTGTTAAGATTAGCACGCATGTTTCATGTGTTGTTTTATCTTAGTTTTAATTTAAATTAATATAACGTCCCTGAGATATTACATTATGAGTTAGGAATCTTCCGCGCAAACCGAATAACTAAGTGTCTGATGATCTGATGATCATTGCAGGACCAAGGGCTAGACCGCAAACCATTTAAGCTCCCCCCCCCCCCCCCCCAGTCATTTCATTGCTAGATTGCCAGCCGTCCCGTGGCGGCACTTCTGTTTTGGTTCTTCTTGGTCGTTTCATGTGTTGTTTGTCGCTTTGTCTGTTTTAATATATGGTTTGTTATGTTAAGTCTAGCCCTGACATTAAAGAATTGAAAATAGGTAAACTAAGTGTTAAATATTTTTTCTAACACTTTGTTCTTATTGTCAGGGTTGATGTTTTTTTCTGATACTGTTGTATGGGCGGTGGTCGCTTTTGTTGGGATAAACCAAAATGTATCCAATGAAACCAATGAACCAAGACAGAACAAAGGGCAAGGGTTGGTCGACCACAAACAGGTTAAGCCCTACCCCTACCCAAGACGGCAGTTCTGTTTTGCTTCATCTTGGTTGCTTTATGTGTTGTTAGTTGCTGTCTGATATTGATATATTGTTTGTGATGTTCAGGCTAGCCCATCTACATGGGAAATGGCTGTTCACATGGCTGACGCTGGCGTTGTCCTTGGTGGTGACTAATTTTGTATTGTCTCTTTCCCACATTGTGTCTTGCGTTGGATCTGGCATAGAATAGTGTCATTTCCCGAGAAGTTTCCTTCTTATATTTTCATGAATGATTTTCTAAATACATGAATAGGATATAAGCCGTGTCAAGCCTAAGTGTTTCTTTATGTATCTGAGAACAGCCAGGACCGAAATTCATTCGCTGACTCTATGAATTAATTTATATACCTACCAACTGAATACTCAGGATCCATTCATAGTGTTTTCAGCCTGCGCGAATGCTTGTTTGCATGTTGCGGCTCAATCATAAATATACACGATACATTGTAATCTTTGGTTGTTATTTCTATAAAATAAATGTTCATTTCAACATTTGGGGTCGCTACCTTTATACTGACTTAAAGGAACTTTATTTCATTTGATGTATATTTAGTTAAATTTCTAAACCAGCTATTGCAGCTATGCAAGACCTGCACGGTCTGCCTTGGTAAATTCAGGTTCGACCCGGTGTTTCGTGCGTTTCGGTTATTCTGTAGGCCGCATTTCGAGAGTGTGGTGCATGGTGACCAATGAAAACAGATTTTTTCCGGTAAATTTACTACCTTGGTGTTTATCTTGGTTCCCGATGTTTATCGAGGTTTCCGTTGTAGAACCTTGGTAGTATTTTAGACAGGGTACCAGACTTTGGGATTTGGTGCATTGTGACCAATGAAAAACAGAGATTTAGGAACTGACCAATAACTAGACGTTACCTCAGAACCGATACAAACTTGGCTTCAGTATAGAACACTGCAACTACAAATGTAATTGGTTTATTGACCAAAATTGACGGGCTGTGCAATATTCCAAAACTAAAACTGACTTGTCATAGCGACATGAATCTTTGAGGAATGTTGCTTGCATTCTTTGAGTTGTTTTCAATTTGGCTTTATGCGGGTTCTCGCTGCATCCTGCTTTTCGACTGAAAGGCTGCTACAGTCAAGGGCATCAGGAAAGAAATGTCCAGTCTCTTACCTGCGGCCGAGTGCGTAAACTCTTACCAACGTCGGCGCAACTAAGTCCATCGTACGACTGTATTAAAATCCAAATGCAGGAAGCGTTCATAAGTCAGGCTTAGTTGCAACTGGAGTACGACTATCGCAATGCTTTCAAACAAGGTAAGCAGATGTGTTTTTTGATGAGATATGAACCTCGTCAAGCATAAAGGTTGCTTAAATGTCTGCAAAAAGACAGGACCGAAACCAGTCTGTCACTCCGAGAATTAAGTAAAATATCTACCAGCAGGGTCCTCGGAGTCCATTCATAGTGTTTTCAGTCTTTGCGGATGTGCTGTTTAGACGTTGCTGTTCGCCTATATGCCTTGCTTGTATGTTACGGATCAATCATAAAATATGCATGATGCGTTTTACTCTTTCGTCGTTATTTCTATAAAATTATTGTTCACTGCCGTTGGACACTATTAAAGTACGTACACTTTTGAATTAAATTTGACAAAAAATGTCGAATTGAAAAAAAGATCTTTGTAGATAAGGAAATATTGAAATTTCTGGCTATGTCAAAATAAAAAAAAGCGGAAGTCCGTCCACTGCTAATGCGATAGGAAAGCAACCGCTGACACCGGAGAAAATAAAGCACAAATTGAAAGATCTGGTCTAATTCCGTGCAGAGGAGGACTATTCCGACTATCTTTAACAGGTTAAGCTAACAAGGGTCTGAGTTTCTATAGAAACAACATTCTTGCGTCGATTTTGATATTCTGAGTCTGGCCGCAGCTAATTTGTTAGTCAAACAGCCTATGGCGTGATAAGCGAAACCGTTCACCTAGCTTTATGCAATTATAGCTATCCGAAGATTTGTTCAGTCTCTGATCATCGTGCCCCTCTTTAAGCCATTTTATGTTGGAAATCCTACATCCAGTGTTACTTTCCGGACAAATATACAGTTAGCACCCATGGAATGACCCAAAATGAACACGATACGCCTGTGTTAAATCTAAAAATATTTCACAACAAAGGTTACCGAACGCCTCGGTGGTGCACACCGATTAAATTTCTCAAATGCCATAGGCTATGATGTCTGGGATGAATCCACAATTGCTATTTGCGAATAAAATCAGTAAACGTGTCCAACTAATGAGATTGCTGACTACACTTGGAGGTGCTGATGGGTTGAATTATTAGCCTTAGCTCATGATAACCTCATGCATGAAAATACTTTCATAAAAACTCAAAGTATGTAGAAAAGATGGAGTCACGTGAAAGGGTGCTCTATGTGCAAGAAATATAGAGATCAGTCTGTGCATTGGTGTGGGCTGATCGGGGTCTTTACTTGTGCTTTTTATACCCCTTTGGATTTAAAAAAAATACTACAAATTCTTAGAGGCAGGATCATGACCGGACTGTTGCGATGAACATGCTGATCTGGTTCTTCCGTGTTTCCCAATGTCACATGACACCGTTTCATGGGTCACCATTTAAAAAGATAGCTGGTCAAGGAATTCAGAATTGGTGCGTAAGCGATGAATGAAAGATAGGAATTTCTTTTTCCATGCATCACACATTTTAAAGTCTTTCACAGCCTTACAATATAAAAGTTCATATCTGCCAAACAGATGTAGCAGTGAAACAGCCTACAACATTTGTTCTGGACTGAAATGTCTGTATGTGTCACAGATTGTAAGATATGATAGTAGGATGGTCCTCCCCGGCCCACTACATACCTGTTGACGGGAAGAATAAACAGGGAGCCAATAAAGGCTCCTCAAAAAAATAAAAAATAATATAAAAAAAATAAAGGCGCAAGAAAGCATGGGATTGTTAAAGTATTATTTCAAACGGGTTTTCTTACAGGGTTTCTATCACGCTGGTCTGGCATTCAACAAAGGCAACGAGGCAACGTACTTTAAAACACGATTGTTTTCGCATACTTCTTACATTAATTTCAAACTATCATTCTTACGGACCGGGTAATTTGTTAGATCTCTTAGTCCGACCAGATTTTCGAAGAAATTCCGTCTAGTTTAAATGCAGTGCTTGAATAAGGTTTTTCACCAATTCGTTGGCTGGTCATTGTAGCCCAAAAATTGTTTTCAAGCATTTCTTGACTATGCATATCAATTCAGTAACACTTTTGAGTCCTATTTCAAGAATAGGGGGTCGGATGGTCCGTGAGACTATACTTCTGAAACAAACTTATCCTGATGGGCAGAACAAACAAGTTCCTTGTACGTTGTCTTCGTTGCCTGTGTTGAATGCCAGACCAGTGTGTCTTATTATTCATCTATTCAATTAATTGGTCTATTTTTCAGATGATATGCTTTGTGTGTGTGTGTGTGGGGGGGGGGGGGGGGGGGGGAGGGCACTGCAGTCGGAATATTGTGACTTGCACTGCAGTCGGAATATTGTGACCTGCACTGCGCCAAATCTACTCTTGCTGCACTTGCCCACTTATAGAACATATTTTGATCTGGGCCGCGAACACATTATGCAAAGTTCAGTGCACTAACGTGATAAATACCGCAAATAAGACACTATAATTGCTACAACCTGACACTTTTGTTACCTTGTATACTTACGATACATACTCTGCGAATTACCTAACACAAACGCTAATTAGTCAAAACGAATTTTAGAACTGATTGCTTTTGTTTATTCTTCACTGAACTGTTAACATTTCCTAATCGCGGGTGATCTTTGAACTAACTGTAATCATTTTCGAATAACTTTTGTGAAGATAGCGTCTTAATGTTTCTTGTTTTTGATTGCAGAACAATTATAATCGATGTCTCCTAGTTTTTATTGTCTCTTTTTAATTGTGTCTACCGGGCAGGTGCAAAATACTCGTAAGTCGATTCTGCATTTATGAAACATGCGATCATACTCAAGCTACCTTATACTTTATCTTAGAGTGTTTTCTCTTACCAGTGAATTATTGCTGATTAACACTTGATGTTTGAGGGTTGATCGCAAAATATCAATTTACAACGGCACAGCCAGACTAAATTGTTGATCGCAAATGCCCGACAAAGCACAGGTTTATCAGTGTCAATTAACCATTTAGGAAAAAATATATACCAAATCCTGCAATAGGGGAGAGTCGGGTAACTTCGGACATGGGATTAAATTCGGACATACCATTGCAAACAGTGAAAATCCAGATGAGACGGCTCATAATGAGCCGTCTCATCAGGATTTTCAGTGTTTTGAACAGTTATTTTTTTATTTTAGTTCCAAACAACTGACATTTAAAGAAAACAATGTCAGTGTCCGAATTTCCCCGCTGTCCGAAGTTACCCGACTCTCCCCTCGAAGGATACAAATACAAGTGTACGTCGATGTTTCCAAATTGACTATTTCGAGACGGGCATCGACAGATATTTAATAAAAAGAAAAGAAATGTAAAGGTTTCCATCGCATAGTAGCCCTAGAGGCAGTGGTTGTTACAGGCGCACTGTAGCTTTGGCATGGCATATGAATGCGGTGCTTTTTCCTGTCCTTTCGATGCCTTATTCTTCCCTGATTCAAAACAGGTGCCTATTTACTGCTGGATTGACAGAGAAGTATTTTAGTCGTAGGATGGCCAAACCCGGATTCGAACACACGACCTTCCGACAACTTTCAATACAATAACTGAGTCGCTCTAACCACTCGACCAAGGCACGTCTCTTACATCTGATAACATGTAGATGCCGCGACGTTAGCGACGTGATTTATTTCATACTAAGCAAATGCGTAGCTCTGGTTGATATTAGTCACTAGTGAAACAAGTTGGCTTCTTTAAAAAGAACCCCATAGAAAGGTCTGCTGCAGTGCCTTATACAGTTTAGAAGCCGGTTTTCAATCAGGACCTCGTCAGTGGCGTCTGCTACATATAATGTAACTGCATGTCAGAATTAACGAAATGGCCATAAATGAATGTTTAAAACCATAATGGCAGTCATTTCTACCCACATTACTGTATATACAACAACCAATCACTTTCAAAGCAGAAACGGTATAGATGAGTCGATGACTAATGATTTTATGTCCTTTTGGCAGTATTTCAGTCATATCAGGACAATGGGAGGGTGCTAATAAAATGCTGTGTGCAATGGAACCCCGTTTACGATTAGAAAGATTGTCACATCTAGCGGCCCAGTAGCGGGGCTCGAATCCGGGACGGCTAGATCAGTAGCCCTTAACCTACTGAGCTACCTGGGCTCCTAGAAGTGGTATGGATCTGAAAGGTCTCATTACCAGGTGCGCTTTTGTTAATTGTAGTCAAGGGAGATAATAGTAACAATGGTCATTGGATCTTATTGACAATTTAGTGATGCTTGTACTATTTTACACACTTCTTTTAACCAGCGGCGCTTAGGTTTCAAAACCTTGCATACGTACCGCTAATACAAACGTTGACTACATCTATTCTATTCTATTTTATCCATTAAACTTGCAAGGTCTTTGGGGCACCACAGATGACTTCGCAACAATCCCTTTTCGCCTTGTACTGTCTTCTGCTGCCCCAGCTGAACTGACAAAATCCACCCCTGTCAACTGTTTAATATTGTCTTCCCACCTCTGCTTTTTTTCTTTCACTGTGTCCTGTAGAGTCGTCTTTGCTAAACCAGAAGACCTTGCGATGTGAACAAACCACCTTAGTTTCCGTTTCTTGGAGATGGTCAGGAGTTCATGCTATTCTCCAATAACTGCGTGGATCTTTCTGCGAACCGCCTTATTGGTTATGCGGGCCTTGTACAAAATATTAAGTAACCTTCGGTAGCATCTCATCTCAAAGGCCTGCATTATTTTTCTAACTGCTGTCAAGATCCACGATTCACAGGCGTACAGAAATAAAGAAATTGACAAGGGAGCGCATCATTTCCACCATTGATACAAGAGGTATTTTGATATCTCTCCAACTTGCCTTCAGCTTTGTTAAGCTGCGGTGGCTTGTTTAGTCCCTGAGAGAACCTCCGGTTGGCTTTGAGCTATCATCTGAGACACCTGCTTCAAGGTATTTGAAGCTTGCTACGGTACACGGCTCATGTCTTTTTACCTTGATCACCCTCTGAATGCCATTAGCGCTGTTTGTCTTTAGTTTTGTCTCCTCAGCAATATATCTTATACCTTATGCTGAAGAAGGTGAATGACAGGCTTGCCTAACTCAAATGTTCTTATGAATGGCATCCGTGCTGCCATTCATCTGGACTGCACTTGTAGCCTTGTCGTAGAGCTGCTCAATGGTGCAAACTAGATTTGCACTGATATTATACTTCCGCATGGTAGCCCATACGGCATGTCGAAGGATTTTTTTTAAAAATAATGAAGACTGGTATAGGGTTTGCTGATGCTGGAGATACTTTTCATACACGATTCTGAGGTTGAAGATCTGTTCTGTGGTGCCCTTCCGGCTCTGCGCCCATGCCTGTTCTTTAGCGATTATCTGTTTGTCTTGGTATTTAAGCCTGTTGAAGGTGACTTTAAGCATGACTTTGATCGAATGCCTGATGAGGCTGATGGTTCTGTAGTTCTGGCAGAGCTGTAGGTTGTCCTATGTAGGGGTTTTGATAATCAGTGACGGAGCTCATGGTGTAGGCCATTCTCATGTTTTCCATATCTTGTTTCAAATCTCAGTTAAAACACCAATCATGGTCTCCCCGCCAGCTTGAACAAGTCCAGCTGGTATATTATCAACTCCGGCAGACTTTCCCTTTTTCAGTGCTGCTACTGCAATCTCAACTTCCTCACGAGTGATCGGTTATAGATAAATCAAAACCAGTGAGCACAGCATCTCTGGGTGGAACTCTTCATAGAAGAAGTCAACGGCCAGGATAGAACACGAATCTGAGTAAAGTGTTACCGGTAATACTCAAGCAAGCCCTGCTCAGCTTGGTAAAACAGCTAAATTAAGGGGGTGGGGGGTCCTTGTAGGTAAGGGATATGCCCAATTACTTTGGCTTTTTGAGTGTGGTCGTTTATTATAGACAGTGAGCAAGTGATTGACTTGCTTGAAGGAAATAAGTCTCTCCTGCCTCCATGCTTAGACCTCCATGGGTCTCCCAACCCGATTGGTCATTAAAAAGTGGTAATAACACAATATGTGTTGTGTTACAAGAGAAGGAAGCTATAAAAGCAAGCACATGTAAGCGCTTGGGTACAAAATTTTACATATTCTTATATGGTTGTAGCATTTCATTGGCTAAAGAGAAATAATTTCCGTTTAACTTACTTATAAGATCAAGTGAAACAATTCTTATTTGTAAATATAAATAATGCATAGAAACTTGAAAAAAAAGAGAAAGAGAAAGTTAAACCCAGCTTCAATTCTTAGTGTTTACTAAGGTACAGCGCATCATCTTTACTTTATCGTTATTGATTGTTTAATACCTATCTCAGAATGAAACGCTGTTGTCTAGTTATAGTTTTGCTAATAAGATGTAGTAGGAGAATTCATATTTACAAAAAAAAACAAAAAAAAAAAAAAAAAACAATTCTTTGCTTGATAGCAGGTGCAATGCTCAGCACACAAGAAAACACCGTGCGTTGTTCAAGACAGTGAAAAATTGCAATAAATATTGTCACCTACCGTACCTTAATAAGCATTGTGATTTTGGACTGTACATCGCTTTATCGATTTTTTCCATATTGGCGATGACAGGTTTAGGAGTAATAAATGCAGAACCAGATTAAAATGCCCTGTTTGTAAAGTGAACACAGTGAAAAGGTCGAACCTTTTCAATGATATTGTATCCATTGACTGGTACGATTTATACTTTCAGTGTAGCAAACCGCTGCTGTTTCTGGCAATTTCAACCTTAATTTCTTTCCTAAAATGTCAGAAATATAGCGTTCTTGTCTAAAAATATGCAACGAACGTTAGCACGTTAAATCAAAAACAGCTGTCGTCACGCTTTGAAGTCACTTTTTGAACTGGAGTAACGCTAATCTTCACATGAAATCAATCTTAAAGGCTCCATAGTCCTACCAGTGGGTAAATTCGTCAAAATACAAATCATTATGAAACCAGTACAGCCTTCAGAATTGATGAAAATATGTCGGTTGATGTGCTTTTTTGTATCAGATAACTGGCAAAAAAGAAGGAACAAGGTATTTTGGAAAAATGATGAGCCTCTCCATAAAAATACGCCTTTCGTCATTGGTTCCCCGTTAAGCAATGAAATAATGCAACCGCGGCACAATCAATGGGATCCTTGATTAACATTTTTGCACATTGTATTTTTATCATTTGTTAAACACCTGTACCTTGTATTTTTATCTCTTGTACCTTGTTTTTACCATGAAATAAAGCTAGTGAAATCGAAAGTAGGTCATATTAGTTGCCAACTAAAATGACCTAGTTATTTTTTCAAATCTATTTTAAGGTAAACTCAAGGACGTTTTGATTTATCAAAGCCGGCCACTCACGATAATAATCAACGGCGAAACTGTAGTGAGAAGTTTGCAGCGATACTTCACGATAAAATATTTCATGCTGCTAGAGCAATGGGGCCTTTAAGGCAGCTGCAAGCGGGTTTCTTAAATCGCCGTTTTCTTTTCGTCGTTCTTTATTATGACAATCATTATAGACCATTTTCTGGGTACAACCTGTCTTAAGGTGAGATGTACGTAATGGGCTCTCCCATTGATTTTCTTTCTATTTTTCTGTACAGGTGTATTTTTCTTTCGTTCCATCAAAATAATTTATGAAGAAAAAAAAAGATACCAAACCGAGCTCGTTTTCGAGTTATTTGCGTTCAAAGATGAGAATAAATGGACGCAAAGTACACTGACGTCAAAGTAAATTATATTTTTTACCAATATTTTACCACTAAACATCTTATGGTACAATTATGGGCCCATAGATTTTTTTTTTTATAAAACTAATATTACATAATTTATTAATTCAGCCATCGATCTAAGACAAAAAGCCCTTGGTTACCGAGTTCGTTTTGTCAGTATAAACGTCTAAACGAACCTAGGCCTAGTCCTTTTGAGTGTTTTCAGCTCGACGTTGTTTCCGCGCCAAAAGCGCTAGCCGTATACGTTACGTGATCGAAGACTTTTGCTGTAAGCAGAAGCACTATAGAAATGAATATCCCTTTTTGGGATTTTATCGATGTGTAAACGCCGGCGAATCACTCACAAACTGAATAAAATCCGAAGGGCTTTATATCAAAATTGCATTGATAAAATCAGAAAAAAGGAAATTCATTTCATATAATTCCAACTTTGTCCAACCAACAGTTTTTCTTCGGCTGCATTGTCCATCGGTTTTCTACATTGGAGGGTTTAGGTGAACAGCATTTGACAAAATCAGAGACATGAGCAGCGCCTTCTCTATTTGAAATTACAAACGTTTTTTCGTAGGTTTACATTTTTAACCCGTTTACTTGCATTAAACGTCGGAAACACTGCAAAATAGTCAATGATTCAACCAACAGTACTGTCGAGGGCGCCGCCATTTTGAAAACGTTACCAGCAGACGTAGGTTATGACGCTGACGTTACGTTATAAATAACGTCATACACACGCTTGCTTTGGTGGTCTCAAGACAAAATTTGTTTTTCCGTCTGAATTACATTAATTTTAGAAAAAGCAAAATTGCCAATTCTTTACGGAAAAGGGTAAAAAAAACTTAGTCGGAAAAGAATGCCGAGTAAGGATACAACGTTAGTTCAGTTCAGTTCAGTTCAATTCTCTTATCGACGTTACCCAAGTGGCTCAACGGTACGTAACCATAGTTGCACACACTTGGCGCCGTGTGTCCGTCCAAGATACAACGTCAGCAGGATTTTTCGATATATAAACGCCTCTCTGCAGATGCTGTCAGCCAATCATTTGTTCGGAACTTGTGCCAAAGAGAGGCTGTTGGAATTATATTTATCTAAAAGCTTTCTTTTATGCTTAAAAGGGTTGGATATTGTTGTAAATGATACGCGCACATTTACCAATATGCTGTACACTAAGATGTTGATTTACGACCTTTTCAACAGGATTTATAGTGTGGCGCCTGAAGAAAGCAACCTGTTTACGGTGAACAGAAATTCCGCTTTCTTTGGAATTGAACCTAGACCCTAGCTAGCAAGCTAGCGGTTTAATCTGTGGTTTTATGGGTGAGAGCACTGACTCGTTAAAGGTCTCTTACCGCTGTGTGTTCGAGCTTCAGCGGCACACATGTGAGACAGCCAAGTTCTGCTCACGGAAGTTCAAATGATGTTGTTTTATCACCGGGAGCTACAGTTTTCGCCCACCTCTGTTTATTTCTATCCTATCGCACGGGCAGAAGAATTGGTGAGATGGTGATTAGGATAAAATGACCGCACAGTCGAACTCGACAGCTGTTAAAAGTGCACATCACAAGGATCCAAATAACCAAATAACATTTGAGGCACGACTCGACAAAACCAAGAACGTGGCATGTGCGTCACGCAAAGATTCAGGTCAGCCTGGGCACGCGTTCAGTCTGATCGGAGTCTTGGCTGCACACTCAAAGAGTAGCTGGGGATCGAAGCTAGCTCCATGAGGACAGCGAAGACTCTGATCAGAAGGGTGGTTGCCCAGGCTGATTTGCGTCTTCGCTTGGCGTACATCCCACTTTGTTAGTTTTGTTGTGTCGCGGCTTATTTGTAAACCTTACATATAAGCACTTGTAATCATTCACAATTGAAAAGAAAGTCAAACTGCAAAATCTTGGTTTAAGCAATATTTATTTCAACTCATTTACACACATAGCACATACAATAAATAACTGGAAAACAGGATCTGATAACAAGCGATAACCACTTATACAATCATCTCCTGAAAATCTTGAAAATGATATAACGGCCAGTCCAGACAAGCTACAT
This sequence comes from Ctena decussata, assembly GCA_963989385.1. NCBI lineage: Eukaryota > Metazoa > Mollusca > Bivalvia > Lucinida > Lucinidae > Ctena > Ctena decussata. The sequence goes on along the minus strand of OZ022505.1, from coordinate 16,366,362 downwards.
CGGAAACTCTGACCAGACTGCGTAGTTGATATGCGCCGTTGTTCATCGCACATTCTCTATGACGCAGCTCAGTCAATAAAATATTGGTTAATATGCACACTATATCGATTCACCTTAATTCACCTTATGGGGGTGCGACATGACGTCTATCTATTCTATTCTATTCTATCACACCCTTTACTAGGTCGTTGGGGCACCACAGATGACTTCGAAAAATCCCTTTTCACCTTGTCCTGTTTTCAGCCGCCCTAGTTGAGCTAAGCTGGCAAAGTCTATCCATGTCCACTCTTTAAAATTGTCTACCAAACTCTTCTTCTCTCTACCTCTTCTTCCTTTTCCTTTCACTGTGCCCTGTAGAATCGTCTGAGCTAAACCAGAAGACCTTGAGACGTGGCCAAACCACCTTAGTTTCCGTTTCCTGACCAGCGTCAGGAGTTCATCATGCTCTCCAATGGCTGCTTTGATCTTTCTGCGAACCTCCTCATTGGTTATATGGTCCTTGTACGAAATGTTCAGTTACCTTCGGTAGCATCTCATCTCAAAGGTCTGCGTTCTTTTCTCTAACTCTGCTGTCAATGTCCACGATTCACAGGCATACACAGATATGAAAAAGACAAGGGAGCGCATAAGTTTCACCTTTGATCCAAGAGATATTTTGTTATCTCTCCACATTGGTTTCAGCTTGGTAAGAGCTGAAGTGGCTTGTGCAATCCTTGAGGGAACCTTCTGTTTTCAGCCATCATATGATACTATTGCTCCCAGGTATTTGAAGCTTGTTACGGTACCCAGCTTTGCTCTTCTACTTTGATCTCCCTCTGAATGCCATCTGCGCTTTTCGTCACCAGTTTGGTCTTCTCAGCACTGATCTCCATCTTATACCTTGTGCATGTTTGGTCGAGACTTTCAACTAGAGCTTCTAGTTCCTGCTCTACTTCAGCTAGAGCGTCTATGTCATCGGCAAACCGCAGGTTGGTAATGTTTCTGTCGCCTATGCTAAATTTTCCGTCATGTTCCTTCAGACATGATCCGTTCGAGAAAAATATTGAAGAGGATGGGTGACAGAAGACATCCTTGTCTTACTCCAACTGTTATTCTGAACCATTCTCTTGTGTTGCCATTTATCAGGACTGCACCTGTAGCTTGTCGAATAGGTGCTCAATGGTACGAACTATATTTGCATTGATATTGTACTTCCGCATGATGGCCCATAAGGCTGTATGCCATACCCTGTCAAAGTCTTTTTTTAAATAAATGAAGACATGGTACAGATTCTGCTGATGTTGGAGATATTTTTCACACAGGATTCTATGTTTGAAGATCTGTTCTGTGGTGCTCCTTTCTGCTCGGAACCCAGCCTGTTCCTCAGCGATTATTTCTTCGGCTTGTGGTTTAAGCTTGCTTGAATGACTGATGAGGCTGACGGTTCTGTAGTTTTGGCAGAGCTGTATGTTGCCCTTTTTAGGGAGTGTAATAATCAGCGACTGAGTTCATGGGGTAGGCCATTCTCCTGTTCTCCAGATCCAGTTACAAATATCTGTTAAAACATCAATCATGGTCTCCCGCCAGCTTGAACGAACAAGTTCTGTTGGTATATTATCAACTCCTGCAGACTTCCCCTTCTTTAGTGCTGCTACTGCAGTCTCAACTTCCTCACGAAGGATCGGTTGTTGATCTTCTTCTGGGGGCTGATTGCATTCCAGAACCATATTGTCACCGCAAGTCTTATGGTTGTATAGTTCTGAGCAATATTCTATCCATCTGCTGAGAATCTCTTGTTCCTCTGTAAGGCATTTCCCAGACTTGTCCTGGATGGTTGTGGATCTACCCTGTTTCTCTGAAGTTAGATCCTTCACCAGCTGGTATGCTTTCTTGCTGTTGTTTTTGTTCAAGCAAGTTGCGATCTTCTCGCACTGGCTAGCTATCCAGTCCTCCTTAGCTTTCTTCACTACCTTCTGAATCCTCTTGCATGTTTTCCTGTAATCTTTTGCTCTTCCCGCTTCATACCGCTTCTTCTTCAAATTTCTCCTCTCATCACAGAGGTCAAGAACATCTCTGGTGACCCAGGACTTTTTCCTACGGCGTTCCTTCCTAAGTATCTCACTAGCTGCATTAGTCACTACTGTATTGTAGATGGTAATCATGGTATCTATGTCCATGTCATCATCCCTCAGACCAATGAGTGGTGCGAATTTCCCACCTATTGTTGCTTGAAAAGTGCATGTCACTTCTGGGTCCCTTAACTTCTCAAGATCAAACTTTAGTCTTAGCTGAGTTGGCTTTCTAGCCTTCTTCAGACGAACTCGGAAGGTCATCATCACCAGGTCATGGTCACTTCCTATGTCTGCTCCAGAAAAACTCCTCGTCCTGTGGATGTGACGTCAGAAAAATATTTAAAAAGCAAGCCATGAACCCGAGTTACAAAAGTTTATCAGCTAGTATGCACTTTGTATCCAATCTGTGAAATAAAAAAAAAACAAGAAAAATCTTTGAAAAAAAAGAAGAGATAATCGGCGCAGATTAAATGGAAGTGTGTATTGTAATATATCTCTAGCTGAAGAGTTTAAAAAAACTTTCATGAATATGACTCAAATGCTATGTCGGTAGCCACCCGCGAGCATTATTTTGGCACTGAGTATCGACAATGACCTATCTCAAGATTGAGCTGTCCAATTTGGAATTCTAAAATGAACCGCGGTAATTGACCTGATTCCAAAACAGTTACCAACGTGATGCAATGTTTGTTTGAGTGTATTAAACCGAAAGTAGAAATTAAAAGTAGATTTGCACTGAAAAAAGGAAAATTTGAATATCTGCGTCTGTTTTCGATAAAATTTCTATTGTTAATGAACAACTAAGAGAAACATTTTGAATTAACATCTGACAGAGTGCTAAAATTCAACCACTGCAGTACAACGGGAAACAAAACGAAAATTAAATATTTGATATTATAGGCTAAATTTTGACATACGCGTTATTTGACCATTGGAATCTTGTGACATGTGGAACAAGAGTGAAAAACGGGTAAAAATGACACAAAAAATGTTGCAAAGCCAAAAACGCGGCATTAAATGATATTTGGTAACTGAATACAGATTGTCTAGACAACATAGAATGAAGGCCATTTTCGACCCCACGAGGCCTTAGCGTGGCCAAACATCTTCCATGCTGTAACATACGGAACCCCTGCCGGGACATTTCCTTTCCGATATTTTTCAGAATAGAAATTGAAACAAAAAGAAAATTAGGACGGAAATCGAAACACCAAATATCTCATTTAAACGACTTATTAATCGTTTAAACAATATATTATGTCGTTTGAACGAGATAAAATAGAATAGAAAATAAAACAAGAAAACCAGAGTGGAAATTATATCGAGAAAAGCAGAAAAGAAATTGAAACAAAAATATGTCGTTTAAACGACTAATTATCTTCGTTCCTTTCTGATTGTTATCAGAATAGAAATTGAAACAAGAAAATTAGAAGAAAATCAAAGCAACAAATATGTCGTTTAAACGATATAAAATAAATTGGACTTTATAACAATGGTTTCTCAGAAAAGAAACTGAAACAATAAAAACAGAACGGAAATTAAAACAAAATGTAGGAGAGAAATCAAAACGAGTGAATTAGAAAGGAATTTAAAACAAGCAAACAGGATGGAAATTAAAACAACACAGTATCTCGTTTAAACGACGATTATATTGTTTGTTCAACTTAATGATCTTGTTTAACCCTTTCGCTGCCAAGCCATTTTTCAATTTTTCAATTGCCTGCCAAGTTTTCATAACGTCGACGTCGTCGATAAACATCTGCTACACTGGCTGACGTTTACAGTGCGGCAGTGCGTCAGACGTAACATTACGCGCGTTTGTTTTTTTTATTTTATTATTTTTATTTTCATTTTTATAGCGACGTAAATTACATTTTCCCTATGTGTGTGGTGTGTGTGTGTGTTTGTGTGTGTGTGTGTGTCTCTTTCTCTCTTTCTATCTCTGCTGTGTGTGTTTGTTTTGAACCTCGCTCGCCCTCGTTTACTGCAAATAAAGATTTTGTTTATAAAGTGACTTTTCCTTAACACATTTCCATCCGAACTAGGAGCCCCGGTAGCGCTGGCCTGCTGATATAGTGGTACCGAGTCCGAGCCCCGCTGTAGGCGGGGATCTTTACATTTATAAACGAGGTTTCTTTGCACACAGCCTTTCATAATCACCCACCCATCGCCCAGATATGACTGAAATACTATCAAAAAGGACGTAAAATCGGAAGTCCATCCATCCGAACTTATCTTATTATTTAATTAACACAAAAATAAAAATATTTTGAAGTCCCACTCTGGGCCATATTGTAAGGAAAGTTTATGTACATTATGTTGTTCATACTCTTTATCTTTATTTTTCTCCGTGACAATAGCCAGAGGACTCATGTCCGTCCGTTCGTCACACGTTATGATATAGAGTTTGTGTAATCAACTCTTCCCACAGTACTAGTTTCAACGGATCTTTTTCAACTATTTGGATACAATGGATATTAGCATATTAATTTTGACAGAATTACAGCCTATTGAACTTAGTCGTTTTGGGCAGCTGTTTGCACTATAGCGTATGGAGTTTGTGAAATCAACGTCTTCGACTTTTTTCTGTGGATTCTTTTCAAACTTTGTACATATGCTGTAGACATGAAGTTGAGCATGTGGCTTTTTAATGGCGATAAAATTGATTTTGGCAGAATTGAGGCCTACTGATTTAAATCATTTTGGCAGCTTTTGTGCACAACAAGGTATGGAGGTTCTGTAATCAACTGCTCCTATGAGTTTCAGTAGATGATTATAAAACTTTGTAGACATCTTGTGTACACAGTGAAAATGTACTTGTGGCTTGTTGATGGAGGTAAATATAAGTTTGACAGAATTGCGACATTGTCAACCTAGTCGTCTGGGCAACATATGTTATATTTAGGGGTATAAAGCTTGTAGTGGGGCAAATTTGAGTGCATAAGTGGCCTAGAAAAGGAAGATAGTGGTCTACGGAGTGTAACATTTGTTGTTATATATCAAAATGATTGTCTGAGTCTCTAGTTATCATATTCAGCATTTGCCACCTTGGCAAACCTTGCATAACTCTGTAGTGGCCAATTATTTACGTTACCCCTTTAAATTTTGAATATTAAAAATATTTATTGAAGTCATTAAGAAACGGTTTAAACTATATAAATGTATCAATTCTAAATATTTTCTGTAAGACCATTATATATGCTATAAATTAGGCTGCTCAGAAAAGAGTTCGGAATTTTGGTATTGTTACTTTCGTTACAATATATCATGTACCCCTTGAAAATTTAAAATTGGAACTTAAGTTGTTGCATTCTACAAAGACTCCATTACAAAAAGGCCCAAAATGATCATTTTTACTTACTATTCGATTGGCCCTTTTCGGTGCGTTTCCAGCAAAACAAATATGAGACCTCTAGCTTTTATACTTTGTCAACCACGTCCTGTTGAACAGTTACACCTATTCCCTGTTTTTGGCTGAAAAGTCATTATTCATATAATTGTTCGTACAAAAAATGGCTAATAAACAATTTAAACTTGACAAATTGGGGCCTTTTGGAAAAAGATCATGTTAACCATGATATAACACACTAGCATAGAAATTATTTTTGACCTTACAATACATTTTAGCCAGAGTAACGTACTTAACAGATTAAATGTTTGCGTAAAGCGTCTATCATTCCCGCCCGAAAAAAAAACTCTTTTCAAATTCTGACTTTTAAACAACGCAGTTGTGATATATATGTTTATTATCAATTTTAAAATGAATTTTTTGCATTGTTTAATAAACTAATCGGGCAGCAAATAGTGTTATTTACATGACATGCAAACATGAGATTATAAAACTAATTGTCCTAATCTATCCATAGAACACTTTTATTTTTTTCCATTAATACCCAAAGACATTGAAAATATCACACCAGAAGAAATTTACTTATCAGGACTTAATGTTTCGTACTCACAAAGGTAACGTTTATAACCATTATTCGAAAACAATCACTAAGATTATGTGTTGTTACTGAAAAATATGCCTAAACCTCATTAGTTTTGTTAAAAATATTTTAAAACGGCACTTTAAACTGGTTTAATCAGTGAAATTTCCACGGCGATGCATCCGTTGTTTTGTAACGATGTTATAGTTTGTGTTGGCCACTTATCTGTACTGTTCGAAAAATTGATTTGTTTTGTCTGTTTACTCACTATCATTCTGATGTATATAAAAACAGAAATTTGAGTACTTGTTGTATGCTTTATGTTACTATTTTTAGTTTGATGTGGCACTAGTTGAATCAGTTTCTGATCGTTGCCCTTTTACACTTTTTTACCTGTAATGACCTTTTCCTATGTAAGAAATATATGAAACCATAGTTTAATTACTTTTGGCCGTATAGAATATATTTAAAACGAAGTAACGAATATAACAGTTTAAAAAGAAAAAGTTATTTTACCCCACTGCTGCTAGTGTAAAGTGGCATGTAACTAAGGCAAAATGCTTCCTTGTACTTCATGCTCTGGTCATCTGGAATCATCTGGGCTCTTTCTGAGTCAGTTTGAAAAAGGAAAGAGCTGGTACAAGGTGGCATTGGCAGTGTCACAACATTACATTCCCTAGTTAAAACGAGGTTGCTGTTATTTTTTGTGATTCATCCCTTGCTTCCAGAGACTCGTCCTTCAGAATTTAATTAAGTTTTTATCAGTCTTAGAATTCAAGGTGAAGGGGTACAATTTCACGTAAGTTATTCTGCTAATTTTACTTTGGCCTCCTTTCTTAATGGGAAAAACTTTTAAAAAGAACTTGCTGCTGTAAAAAATGTTTCCTTTAAGAGCATGCCATTTTTGGACAGGTTATAGCTTTCTCAGAAGCGAATAGGAAACATCTATGGAAATAAATATTGCTTCTTTCTAACAAATAGCAGTAAAATACTGAAGTGTGTCCTTTCACATTAATACAGTATTATTACAAAGACTTGCCAGAAGATCATGTTAAAGCGAGGAACACACACAAGAAAGAACATAGCAGACTCGGTTTAACTGATTCCTTTCAAAAGCGGATGATACTGCCTAGAGGCGCGGATAAGATGATTATGACATATTGTTATTACTTTAAACTCATTATCAAAATGCCTTTTTAATTGAGTCAATGAGATTTCACTTACTTTGACTTCTTGGTTTGGTATTTAAAAAGGTAACGTATATAACAATCAAATGTAGACGATTTGTCAGATTAGATTTATGATTTTTAATGATATTTCGATTTTTAATGATATTTCCAATTTGGCATAATGCAATAAGGTGTCCCTAGCACCAGCAATAGCTTAACTGACTCAAATTAAGCGCAGACGATTCCAAACATAATTTTCAATATGATGAAGTACGAGGAAGCTGACCACAGTAGCCCAACGGTACTTTACTGTAGCTGCAGTAGGAAAAAACTACACATACTTTTTAACCTGTTATGCACACTACTTTGGTGAAAATATATGCTACAAGGCAACTTTGGGTTTATACATTGTTTTTACAGCAAAGGTAAATTAGAGTAAAGGGGCAATGAACAGGAATCAATGTTATCTGCGCAACAACCCTACCACGATACCAAACTGGAAATAGCTGCATTAAGATATAAGACAAGTAGTAAGACGATACAAAATTAGGCATACAAAAGTTTCATCTATTTTTTATCCTTTTCTATAGATGCCAGTTATACATCAGAATGATTGCAAATATACATATGAAACAAATCGAGTTTTCGAAGACGACAGATAAGTGGGCAACACAAACTATGACATAGATACGCCAGAACTAATGCTCCACCTTGGGGCTGTCAGTAATGAGTTACATAAAAAGGTAAAGGTAAAGGTTTCCCATAGCCTAATAGCCGTAGGGGCAGTGGGGTTAGAGACCCACTGTAACTTGGGCACAGCTGATGAAAGGCGGAGCCCATCCCTCTCCTTCCCCTGCCTTTCGAGTTACATGGGTGGATTTAAACCGGCCATTCTAAAAATGCTTTTTACTCAATAAAATATAGGTTCCGCATATTTGGCGGTAGCAATATTTAATCTCGGGAAGTTTTTTTTCAAATGTTACAAACGTTACCTTTCTGAATACAAAACTTAAAGTTATTATAAGTCATTTGATATTTTGTAGTTTTGTTTAAACTTTTAAAGTCATTTGGATATTAATGAACAAAAAAGTATTTTCATGTACAGATTAACTCATGAAGGCTTCATTTGAACATCGGAACAATTTCAGCATTGCATGTCATGTAAGTAACACTGTTTTCCGTCTATGTAGACGACTACTATGCAAACAATTTCATTTTACGATGAACAATAAACATATTCATCACAACTGCGTTGTTTCAAAGTCAGAATTTGAAAAGAGTGTTTTCCTGATGTGAATTACAGACGCTTTATGCAAACATTTTAATCTGTTAAGTACGTTACTCTGGCGAAAATGTGTTGTAAGGTCAAAAATAATTTTTAAGCTATTGTGTTATATCATGGTTAACATGATCTTTTTGTAAAAGGCCCCAATTTGTCAAGTTTAAATTGTTTATTAGCCATTTTTGTACGAAAAATTATACAAAAAAATGACTTTCAGCCAAAAACAGTGAATAGGTGTAACTGTTCAACAGGCCGGGTTGACAAAGTATTAAAGCTAGAGGTCTCATATTTGTTTTGTTAGAAACGCACTGAAAAGGGCCGATTGAATAGTAGGTAAAAATGATCATTTTGGGCCTTTTTGTAATAGAGTCTTTGTAAAATGCAACAACTTAAGTTCCAATTTTAAATTCTCAAGGGGTACATGATATATTGTAACGCAAGTAACAATACCAAAGTTCTGAACTGTTTTCTGAGCAGCCTAATTTATAGCATATATATTGTTTTTACAGAAAATATTAAGATTTTACACATTTATAAAGTTGAAACATATTACTTATTGACTTCAAAAAATATTTTTAATCTTCAAAATTTAAAGGGGTAACGTAAATAACTGGCCACTACAGAGTTATGCAAGGTTTGCCAAGGTGACAAACGCTGAATTTGATAACTAGAGACCCAGACAATTGTTTTGATATATAAAAACAAATGTTACACTCCGTAGACCACCCCCTTGAAAGATAGCCCATCAAGTTTGCTCCAGTATTGTGTATTCAACTCATTTCACATACTTCAATAGAAATGTTTAGAGCATTTGCATAAAATAGTGGACATAACGCCATTATGCATTTTGTAAAAAAACAATATTTGCTGAAGGTCGACAATTTTGTGATGTACACAGCCCTGTGCCAGGTACTGCGCGAGGGCATCATTCGTGTCTTAGAGTCACAATGTTTTAGATTTTCATTTATTTAGTTATTTTCAAACCTTCGGATAATTGTTACCGCGGATATTTGGACACCTCGTATCTAGGAAAAACTCGATGATTCTTTTCTGATGCGCAAGTATATAAAGAAAGAAAAACAAAAATGACAAAGTATTAAAATTTGGTTTTTGACTTTCTAACATTGATATGACGGATAGATCTCTCCTCTCTCTCTCTCCAGACTACCAATCCAGGGGTCACAAGATCGATCCTCCGCTTCTCCGGTCTTTCAGGTGAGACTTTAAACCCAGCTCCCGTCTCCATATGACTTCGTTGTTGGTGGGACGTTAAACCAGAGTTCACTCACTCACTCACTCATTCTCTCGCTCTCTCTCTCTCTCTCTCTCTCGCACGCGCATTCTCTGTATCTACATATACATCTCTCCACGCGCGCGTATGCTTACGCATATGCTATCGCATATTACAAAGTTACTATAATGGAACAATTGCTAGATAATACTTTCAACATGTTCAAGGGAAGTAAGTATGTCGTTTTAATTTTTGTCTCCCCTCTCAATAGGTTCAACTCTTCAAGAAAAAAATACCCCTCTAGGAGTAAAGTCGTTTCTTTAAGAGCAAGTTACATCGTCAATGATGTAAACAGGAAGTCACGGAAGACTAAAAAAACATGGAGGTGTGCCCAAACATTTAAAAAGGCGTCCTTTGAAAAGTTGATACCACTTGGAACTCCTTTGAAATACTGGTCCAAACCTAGCTCGCTAGACCTTTAGATGTATTAGGACACGTTAATGTTTTTCCATCATTTTACAAGGAGAAACTACTTTTGTTGTGCAATGCTTTTTTCACTGGTAGCACTGATTCTCAAGAAAGTGTAACGAATGGTGTCATGGCTTTAAACAAACTTTAATAAAATAATACATGCTCTGAAGTTTCTGCCACTACCTAAAACATTTAAGTTATAATATTGATTCAAATACACGGAAATACTCACATGGTCATACCTGATGCTGAAGGACCCCCCCCCCCCTGTTTTTTTGTATGTCATAATTAAAGATATCAATATTTACTTTCATTTCTTTTGAAGACTTTCGGCGTGAAGCAAATAGTCTTGACTTGGAAAGGTTGCTTTTATCGATTCCTTTTGACTAGTGATTAATGGGTATACTTTGGAACACATTGCTTTGTTTAACTCATGACCGTTTCTTGTCACTGAGTTCTGTGTATTCTACAAGTCCAAGCATTAACAATGCATTCCAAAGTTTCGGATGAGGCTAACAAGGTTTGTTTTTTTCACCAAGGAGGTCATAATCAGTCACCCTGACAGGCCATAAATATTTATTTACTATCTATTAAATTCAAATTTTGTTTTGACGCGTCCTTATTATTCTGAAAAAACGTAATTGTTCATGTGTATTTTACGAGTGAAGTCAAAGTCACCCAGTATATAAACAAGAAAGAAACCTATTACTATTGCCTGCCGTGGAAGGGGGACAACCTCTAGTGGTCATTGGACAACTATCGTAACCCTTAACGAATATGCTTCGTAGAAAATAGGTTTCACGTTTCATAAAGTTATTTCACGGGACGTATTATACGGGACAGTAATTGTGAGTAGAACAGCAATGGACCCAGCAAGAAGTTGATACACTCTTAAAAAGAGCACATTGTCTTATTCATTTAAAAATGTACACATGAACGGCCAATCGGAAGCTGCAAAATATTGAAACCATGGGAGAAATTTTCATTTTTTGGATTTTTCAAATTATGATTTCATGATTCAACAAAATATTCGTTTAGTATTTACCTACTTCTTAAACTGAACTTGATATGTCCATATATGCGCTAAATATTTTCCACTGCTTGTAATGGGCAATTAAAATGAAACACTAGTGCACTGTGGTCTATCTTTAGGCAATATATCGACGTTCGAACAGTCCCGTATAATACAGAAATTTGTCCCGTAAAATACAGTTACATTTAACAGCAGTTCTTTAAAGGAAAAATCGTTCCAACAAACCTGAGGATTAAAAATTATGTTTTAAATTAATTATTATATATGTGTCTTTATTCTCTGTCCTAGACTGAGTAATCTGCTCACTTTATCTGTAATTTTAATTTGTTTTCTTGGAAAATTTGGTCAAATTTCAAGTCTGCAAAAATAAATTGCATAATTTGCAAATTATATGGCGCTAGAAATGATTTTCTTCTGTTGTTTCGTTATCTATAAGTGTTAGTGTCCTCACAGATTGGATATTTTCTTAGTAGGAAGACTGGAGAAATCGTGTGATCAAATACAACATTAATGTCCCGTAAAAACAAATATAAAACAAGTTTCACTGCCTTAATAAGATAATTTTATGGTAATATTTTGTCATATAACAAAATAATATACACAAGTCAAAGATGTTTGACTTTTAGATGCATGCATCTTGAAATATTCTTGTCGGAAAGTCTCATATTACAACTATTGAGATTTCAAGTTTTTCAATTTAAGAACTGAGAGAAAGAACTTGAAATGCAAAGCAGTACTGCTGATATAAAAAAAGCAAACAGGTTGGCAAATTGTAACGCAAACACTTCTCTGTGGTTAAACATTGAACTTGTTCATGTAACAATACCGCATTTAGCCATTTATGTTAATATTTGTATCTAAACACAAACAATTCACTGTCACATTTTAAGACCGTGTATTTTACGGGACAGTACATAAGACATGAATAGCAGTGTAATCATTCTAGAGGCTCTATAAAGCATATGTGTTTTATACCGACAGGTTCAAGGTTTAAAGTTTAAAACAGGAGTTTTCCTTGAGGGTTTAAAATCTTTATCTTTATGTGTTTTGCAGGAATAGGTTTCTTTCATGTTAGTTAAGTAAAATGAGATCGTATTGCTTCTTTTTGGTAAAAGAAGAGCATTGCGCTTTTTCAGAAATAACAGAGTGAAGATTTCGAAAGCTCAACTTCGTCCTAAACAAACTCACTTGCCTCTACGGTAGACTATACCCTTTTACTTCTAGCAATTGCTTCAAGTCTATTGGTATATACGATTCGTAGAATACTCAAAGGAAGTTTAAGTTTCCTTCACGTTGTCCCTCGTTATCTGAATTCACACAAGATCGTGTGTCTTGTTTTAACTTCTATTCTATTGTCTTATTCCAATTTCTTTTCTGTTAAACTTACTTCATTTTCTTTTCAAACTTTTGGTATTAATGTTCATTCCTATTGCTTGTTTTAAATTCCTTTCTGATTTTCTTGTTTTGATTTCTTTTCTTACTTTTGTTTTAATTTCCATTCTGTTTTTATTGTTTCAATTTCTATTCTTATAAATGTTGGAAAGGAAAGAAGATAATAAGTCGTTTAATCGACATATTTTTGTTTCAATTTCTTTTCTGTTTTTCTTGATATAATTTCCACTCTGGTTTTCTTGTTTAAATTTCTATTCTATTTTTATATCGTTCAAACGACATAATATATCGTTTAAACGATATAATAAGTCGTTTAAACGAGATATTGTTGTTTTGATTTCCATTCTAATTTTCTTGTTTCAATTTCTATTCTGATAAATATCGGAAAGGAAATGTCCATTCAGGGGTTCCGTAGTAACACACATGCCTTTATGCTATAGTTGAATAAACAGCAGGTGTCCCAATTAAGTGACAATATACCTGACAAACGTCTCTCAATACTTGATCCTGTTACCATATTAATCATTGTTCTAGTCAGAATTATAGTAAAAACGTATTTTCCTTTAAACAAATAGTGTTTTCGTATTTTACGTCATCTGATCAGGGTCTACACTGTTTCCTCAAGGCCCTTTTATATGCAGACCTTTTATATTCTAAATCGTACTTTTTATAGAAAATTGCGTTTAATTATCCTGTAATATTGTTGTAGAACCTGGTCAGACGCCGTATGGTAGGTCGGCTTACAGGGTGTATACTGTTTGATTTCGCTACGAACAAAAAAGGCCAAGTTCAAAAGGGGGCGGGGAGAGGTCTCCATAAGGGCCATTTTCTGGTTACAAATGAATTTTCATCAAACCTCACCAATATCTTCTTGTAAGTGTTTGCTTTCATGAACTGAAATAATGATCTCATCGAAAGTGTATTTTGAGTGGAGTGCAGTGTCAAAGTGGGTGGGGTAATTCCACCCCATACCTTACCATGTATCATTTTTTTCAATTAAGTCTATAAATAACCATGACTGATTTACCATTATGATTTGAAATAATACAGGCATATATGCTAATTAATTCCCTTATCTATCTGACCACTGTTTGCTTATTCAATACCAATATTTGAGCTTATAAGTGGTAACAGGAATTTTACTTATTTTTGCTTCTCCAGCTTTGCGAAAAACCATAATTTTTCATTATTTGTCCAGATATATAAAGGAAACTTTGTAATTATATTGACATGACAGTGTGCATTGCAGAATTATGAGAAAACTTTCCCAGGCATATTAAAACCATAATTATCTGCCTTTGATTCAAGGAAAAATGAGTAATTAAATTGAAAATGTAAGATCGAAATTCTACACTGGTAGGTATAGTTTTTATGACTCTTTTGCTCCTGTTTCCAATATTAAAGAGTTTGATGAGCTTTCGATTCCATATAGTGCCCATGATATCACACAAGAACTGTTACTGAACAGCAGAGCTCATGCTCTTATGAGCTTGTAAGTGGTAACAGAATGTACTTATATATGCTTCTCCAACTTTACGTAAAAACCACAAATTTTCATTATTTGTCTAGATATATACAAAGAGACTTTGTCATTATATTGATATGATAGTGTACATTGCAGAATTATGAGAAAACTATCCTAGGCATATCAAAACCTGGATTATCTGCCCTTGGTTCAAGAAAATGTAAATAATTAAATTGAAACTGTACGATAGAAATTCTTCACTGGTACGTATATTTTTATGACTCTTTCGCTCATGTTTCTGAATTATACTGATTGTTGAGCTTTCAATTTCATATACTGCCAGTGATATTACACAAGAACTGTAACTGAACAGCATAGCTCATGCTGTTACATGCCACGTAATTATATCACATTGAAGATACTATTTTCCGACCCAAAGTTTGATTTATGGATTTAAGTTACTGAAATATCAAATGTTATAAACATACCTTAGTTCTGAATTTTAAAATCTCACTAAAAACTAATGTCAGAGACAGTGTCCTAGACCCTCCTGCCCAACACACATGCCGTATCTTTTATAACCGACAGTGATCATCCTAATCTTACTTGTTTGCAGTGCTAGTATATTTAGTGTGGTCTTTGGTGGCTGATTAGCTAAAAGTTTGCTCTACATTATCTGTAACAAATAGAGCAAGATAGATCTGGGGACAGAAGTATCACTGGGTGATGCATGATCTCAGTTTTAGCACTTTTTATGCCTTTGCTTAGCCTTACAGATTCTCTTCTTCAAGAGTGTTCTTGTATCATATCTTTTGACAACCGTATGAACAGTTTCACCCTAAAGTTCTCCTCAGAATATTTTCTTTGGTATACGTATCTCAGACAGCGTGCATTTTTTCTGGTGACTTAGCTGAGCCAGTTTCAGATGGGTTTATATGCCTTGCATCCCTGCCCTCTACAGGACTTTCATATCCTGTCTTGCCACCAGAGTTTTAGGAGTGTCCTCGCACAGTCAATAAACTCCAAAATCGTTGGATTATTCAGAGACAGAACATCATCTATGTACCTGTAGGTGAAGTTGAATTTCTGTGCAAGGTGTTTATTACCTTCTTTTAAGAGTCCCTGTATAAACTCGGCCTCATACCCGTAAAGAAACAAGTCGGCAAGTAAGGGGGCGCAGTTAGTGCCCATTAGAATGCCAACTGTCTGTTGAAAAATCTGTCAGCTAAACTCCACGTGAATATTGTCGATTAGTAATTCTAGCATTTTAATGACATCATCTTCAGAATATTTTGTGTGAACATCAGAGTGGTCCTTTACGAAATTGTGTCCTTATACCCAAGAACAATGTATTTGTACCGACGATTTCCGTTTTTGTGAAAGAAACAACGGTTAACAATTTCTTTGAATTTAGATTTTATAATTTATGATGTGTTATTATAGTATAAAGCGTAGAGAAATCGAAGGTTTTGATGCTATCTACTTCAAACAGTGCTTGGGCTTTTAAACTTTCCAAAAGTTCTTTAGAATTTTTCAGGATCCTCATCTGATTTACGCCACCTCTTGCGTAAAATAGATCACAATATTTCTGAAGACCATCCTTAACTGTCGTAAGGATTCTTGTAAGAATCTGAGAGAGAAAGACTTGGTTGAGCACTTAGCCGAACCGGCCATATATCGTTGCTTATATGGATCTTTGTGTAACTTGGGGATCCAATACAGTTTTGGAAGATCAAGACCTTCCTCTGCTGCGGAAATTCCAAAGGAAAGTAGAATCGTCTTGTGGTTTCTTAGAATTTCCTCTTTGGACAACGAAGTGCATGTTTAGATATCTTTTACCAGTGGATATCTCGACATAGGCGATGTGTTCAGTGTAAAGATGATTACTTTGAGAAGAAATGGAGGTTGATAAACAGGTGCGCGATTTGCGTTACTTGACATAACGTCGACGACGTCGTGCCCCTACCCTGGCATCGTGTTGGTACCAACTTTGTAAATAGTGTCACATTTTAATGACTCAGTGAAACTCTACGAAAGTTTGTAGATGTGTGCCAGAAATGTTCACATTTAATGAGGTATACATGTATTGTCATAAAACGTCAACTGCATCCACTAGATAAAAAGCCTACGTTTTTTTGGACAACCCTCATATTATGGATTAACATTACCGGCTTTTCATTTTATAAACTTGTCCATTACTACTCGCGGGTACCAGATCACATTTTTTATTAATTGGGGGTGGGGGTCAGGGATTGGGGAGCAAAGGAGAAGGCGAGAGGTGGGGAGGTCAGGGGAGGGTGAGGGTCCATGTCTGGTTATCTCGATGACTGTTTCAAATTTGTTGATGTTTATATGGTTTATGAGTTCAGTCTTGTGATTTTGATACTTTTGCCGCTTTACCATGACTATGAAGTTCTTCTGCTGAAGCTGGTGCTAGATCACGTGGACACTGTTGCAACATTACATTACTGCACAATGAACACTTTTATTGTCTTCCCTTTGATGTGTTCTTCGATTCCTGATATTCTCCCTTCAGATTAATGTCTATCATCACTGCATCTGGACAGGTGTTGATTCATATGACGGCCGTAAAATGTCTCCCAGTAAATTTTCAAAGTGCACATAATATACTTACTGATCCTTTTATACTATTGGACCTAGTCGATATATTTATTTCATTAGTCCCTCTTTTTCAAATTTTCGGCCACTTGGCCTTTTTCAAGAAACAAATTCAATTTATACAGACAACTACATGACTAAACCACCATTTTGAAAAATTGTTATGATATGGGAGACAATGATGATGTGACGTCACTTCCAGTACGCCAAATGAAGGCATACAGAATCCTAACCGCCAAACGACGTGACGTCACAATTGATCAAAAGGCACAAAATTCTCATTTCAACATGGACAACTACACTCTCATCATGAAGTATAAATAAATAAATGACGAAATAAATCAGAATAAATATACAAACAAAAATTAATATACAAAAAAAAAATAGTATAAATACATGAATAGAATAAATAACAGAATAAACTATTACATCAAAAATAATTAATTACCAAACAAAACACAAACAGAAATAAATAGATGAATAAATAAATCCATCAAAGAAAAGAAAATAATAATAATAATAATAATAATAATAATTTTTGTTAACATATACTTATATAATTTAGTAAATAAATAAGGCTATACCATTTAACGAATTACATACAATTAGATACAGTGGTAAACTAGAATTGTTTTTCTACGAAAAAACAGATGTCTCCCCCCTTTTTGATGTCAAAAGGATCAGTCATTAAATACAATTTCAAACAGAAACTTTAAATACAATTTCTAATGCAAATACTGGTCATTTTTCATGCAAACAATGAGCTCGTATCCAGTAAAGATATCCTGCCAAGGCAGTTAACTATTGCACACTCATAACTTGGTAAAAAATAAATAATCATAGAAATAACTCAAATAGTATAAAAGTAAAAAGTATGCGAAGACCAGGAACTGAAACAATCAAAAGCCAAATCCAGCCCTCAAACCATAGTTGGAAACAACTAAGATTACAAATAATCAAGATACCGAGTGAGCAGCTTGTTCCCAAAAGGTGGCCACTCAGCAACCCAAACCGAACTAAAAATAATAAGAACATACATAAGGTAAAACATCACAGAAACTCTGACACCAAAAACAGGCAACAGAGAACCACAACAGAACTACCGCCTTGGAACGGTCTCTGCTGTGCTCTGCAGGTTGTCTAGTGTTGACTGACATTTGTATGAAGTTTCGTGAATATAGCTTGTGCGGTTTTCAAGTAATAAAGCGATTGAGACACGATTTTGTGACTGACAAAGGTCCAAGGGAAATAACTCAAGAAGTATAAATGCAAGAGTTATGGTTCTTGCACTATGCAGTTCTTCTAATGTTGATTGATATTTGTATGAAGTTTCGTGAATATAGCTTGAATGGTTTTCAAGTTATAGAGCAGACACGACTGAGACACGATTTTGTGACTGACAAAGTTCTAAGGGAAATAACTCAAATAGTATAAATGCTTAAGTTATGGTTCTTGCATTCTGCACGTCGTCTGATGTTGATTGATATTTGGTTTAAACATATTTATTTAGCTTATTCTGTTAACATATATATATATATGTATACATACATAAACAAGTAAGATATCAGTACAAGCTATGGGATTATAACGGAAGCAATGTGCTTATCAAGTTCTTCTCCCTGATTGATATTTGTATGAACTTTCATGAATATAGCTTGAATGGTTTTAAAGTTATAGACGGACTCGACTGAGACGCAATTTTGTGATGGACAAAGATCCAAGGGAAATAACTCAAAAAGTATAAATGCCAGAGTGCATTCTGCACGTCGTCTGATGTTGATTGATATTTGTATGAACTTTCATGAATATAGCTTGAATGGTTTTAAAGTTATAGACGGACTCGATTGAGACGCAATTTTGTGATGGACAAAGTTCCCAGGGAAATAACTCAAAAAGTATAAATGCCAGAGTTACCATTTGTGACTTCTGCACATCGCCTCATGTTGATTGATATTTGTATTAAGTTTCGTGAATATAACCTGAGCAGTTTTCAAGTTATAGAGCGGACACAATTGAAACACAATCTTGTGATGGACTAAGTTCCAAGGGAAATAAATCAAAAAGTATAAATGCCAGAGTTACCATTCTTGCACTCTGCACGTCGTCTCATGTTGATTGATATTTATATGAAGTTTCGCGAATATAGCTTGAGCGGTTTTCAAGTTATAGAACGGACACGATTTGTGACAGACAGACGGACAGACGGACGCCCGGGGAAAAACAATATGTCTCCCGACCCTAAAGGGGGGAGACATAATTCCATATAAGCACGTCATGAGCAATATATATATAAAAAACAAAGAGTAAAAGTCAATCTTTGCGTTCGTAAAGGGTTACACATGGTCAGATACATTCTGTTATAGCTCTTAACTAGTAGGCCTAGGCCCACCTGCACCAACCCAGTAGTGAAGCCCCTGAACAAACAACACGAAGGTGTTGAGTGGTCTGAGTCTTCACTCCATACACATCATTTGATAGTGCAGCTGAGCCCAAGCCCACCAGTAGAAGAACCTAATTATGGCTAGCATCTTGTCATTTAAAAACCCATTTGCACATTACATCCTGTTGCAACCTTTATCCCCAGACTAACTATCCATTTTTCTTCTACCAACCGTAAGCCTTACCCTCTTTTCATACACACCGAAAGACGACAAATCTGACTTTAGCAACAGAATGACCACTGAAATGTCTCATGAGAGGTTTCTCTGCCTGATTCTTTACGTCTCTCATATGCTCACCAATCCGCTCTTTGACTGATCTCTCTGTCTCTCTAACATATACCGTCCTCTTGCAAGGTTCACAGAGCAGAGCATACACCACATTCCGTAAAGAACAAGCTGGTTTTGACATAGGTTTCCTAAGCTTCACAAAAAACCGTATAAAGCTAGATTCATTGACAACTCTAGCTCTTGTACTACTACAGAATTATCTAAATTATTAACTTCTTGCCTCACTGCTGTGAAATCTCGTGTCATTTGGTACTATGAGACAGTGTATGAGAGGTCAGGGAAAAATATGTTTTGGTCTATAAAAAATTCTGGTGAGGTACTTAGTAAACTGAAGTCAAGAGGGTTCCGTGCGACTAGTTTGTCCACTTATGATTTTTCTACTCTTTATACCACATTACCCCATAATTTAATAAAGGAAAAACTTGTTGATTTGATTGAGAGGGCCTTCAAAAAGTTCTCCAAAGATGAAGGTACCCTTTATATTGCCTGTAACGATAAGAAAGCGTTTTTCACTTCTACTGACCGTAAAATATATAGAGGATATGAACGTTGGTCGTGTCAGAATGTATGTGACGCCTTATCGTATCTCTTAGATAATATTTACATCAGATTTGGTAATAAGGTATACAGACAAATTGTTGGTATTCCGATGGGTACAAATTGTGCTCCTCTTGTGGCCGATTTGTTTTTATTTTCTTATGAAAGAGATTTCATGACTTCTCTTTCTGTTGATAATCAAGCTGATATCATTGAGGCATTTAACTCAACCTCTAGATATTTAGACGATCTTCTGAATATTGATAATCCTTATTTTGAAAGCATGGTCAACCAAATTTACCCACCTGAACTTAAATTGAAGAAAGCTAATACTTCAGATACCGAGGCCCCCTTTTTGGATTTACATCTATCTATTTCTAACGGTTTTTGTATCTTCTAAAATTTATGATAAACGTGATGACTTTGACTTTGATATAGTTAATTTTCCATTTTTGGATGGTGACGTTCCACGTCGTCCCTCTTATGGAGTGTATATTTCTCAACTTATAAGATTTGCTAGAGTGTGTAGTCATGTAGATGACTTTAATGCTCGTAATAAATGTTTAACTGCTAAACTTCTTCAACAGGGCTATCGGTATCATAAGCTTAGAAAGGCTTTTTCTAAAGTCTATCGCAGACACCATGAATTGGTTTCAAATTTTGATGTCGGATTAAAATATCTTTTACACCAAGGCCTATCGGAACCAGAATTTTATGGTGACCTAGTATACAAATTCAAAAAGATTAAGGGTAGGACTGATTTTTCTGATCAATTCCGTAAAATAATAATACGTCACAAACGTATTGGCTATAATTTAAATGTTATGCGACAGTCTGCATGCTTAGTGATTAACCCAATCACGGTTGATAGCTTTGCTGCACTCTTTAATTGCACACCGGGGGATCGGGCATCAGACTCTATGATGGCCCCGACCTAAAGCTATATATTTTAGTTGGTTGGGACCGGAGCCTTTTTGTCTGTTGCTTGGTCCACCGGGGCTCAACTGGGGACCTTCTTTTGCTTCAGATTTCCAGTGGGGTTGTTCGGCAGGCCAGGGATCTCCACCTGTCAGACGGCCCGTTGTATCTGTTGAGTCCTCGTCTTTGCTTCTTCATGGTGTTGAAATTTGATTTATGTGTTTACCGTGATGATTCATTGACGAGTTAGAGGGTTGTCATGCGAACCGAACAACCAACTAAATGTTTTGTACCACTTCAGAACTGAGGGTGAGGTTGGGCCCGTAAAATCGATTTAAGCCCCCCCGTAATTCGTTACTGACCGTTCCAAGACAGTAGTTCTGTTGTGGTTCTCTGTTGCCTGTTTTTGATGTCAGAGTTTCTGTGATGTTTTACCTTATGTATGTTCTTATTATTTTTGGTTCGGTTTGGGTTGCTGAGTGGCCACCTTTTGGGAACAAGCTGCTCACTCGGTTGGCCATATGTTCTCTGTATCTTGATTATTTGTAATCTTAGTTGTTTCCATCTATGGTTTGAGGGCTGGATTTGGATTTGGATTGTTTCAGTTCCTGGTCTTTGCATACTTTTTACTTTTATAAGTTTGCTTCCCTGTTGTACCAGGATGTCACCCTCATGTAATGCCTGACACACCTTACAGTTACATTGACTTTCCTCTGAACCAGCACAGATAAGCTTCGCCGTTTTACCATGGACGAGAGTGTCACACAGGTTCTTGTCCCTCCTTTATGCTAGTATAGGAAGCTTGTCAAATACCTCCTTCATTCTGTCAGATCTGTAAAGTACCTTGGAATGCTTCCGCAGGATATTTCTGATATCTGGTAGGAGCTTTGATAACGTCATTACCAAAGGTACTCTCTCTTGGTTCGCCGACTTTGGTTTAGGTTCCAATAGGGTCTCCCTTTTCATACTATCCACTCTTCGCAGTTGGGATTCAACAAACTTCCCAGCATAGCCTCTCTCCTAAGCTGCCCCTTCAATTCTTGTCTGTGTCTATAGTAGTCGTTGTCTTTCTCACATATACGCCTGATTCTCAAACCCAAGCCATATGCCAGTCCTGTCTTGGTATGAGAGGGATGACAAGATTGTCTCTGTAGATACAACTGTTTATCAGATGGCTTTCTATACAGATCCGTGTAAATGTGACCCTTCTCAAGCCTCACCCATGTGTCCAGGAATTCAATCTTTTCTTGACTGTATCGGAGCTCAATCTTGATGTTCTTATGAATCTGTTTTGCATATAATGTGAATTCTTGCAGAGTCTCCAGCGTACCTGCCCATACACCAAATCCATCATCTATATACCTTTTATACAGGTATGTGACGTGACGTCGTTTGGCGGTTAGGATTCTGTATGCCTTCATTTGGCGTACTGGCAGTGACGTCACGTCGTCATTGTCTCCCATTTCATATGGTGGTTTAGTCATGTAGTTGTCTGTATAAATTGAATTTGTATCTTGAAAAAGGCCAAGTGGCCGAAAATTTGAAAAAGAGTGACTGATGAAATAAATTAGCAGAATTTAATTCCCTGTGGAATATTGTATTCAAGACTAAAGTGCTATATACTCTCTTTTTGAGGATGGAAACAAGTGAAAAGAGATTACTACTAAGAAGAGTACAGAAGAAGAGGGCCATGTATGATTCTCATTTCAATTTCTTGGACAAATGCATTAAAAATTTAGTTATACCGCAAGGGTTTTCACTTAGCTGAGGTGCTCAAATGGATATGGATGAGAACTTGAGAAATGAATGCAATAAAGTCAGGCGTGAATCATCTTTGAGGCTCATTGAACTTACAAAGCGTGCATGTGAGAAACTTCAGTCATTACATGGTACTTTTCAAACATTCAGTCAGAAGTAGACAGCAAGACTGCACAGCTGACCGATAAATGGGTGGACAGAGAGAGGAGGCGTATAGAAAGAGTTAAAGAACATAAATGGAAAGGGCTACAGAAAGCGGATGATAGTGAATTATTTAAAGAAATCTAGGTTCAAGGTGATGGCAACTGCTTTTACAGATATATGAGCTTACATTTGTTTGAAAGCGAGGACAGACATATTGAAATTAGGCAGGGTATCTGTAACTTAATGACTTTGAATAAGTCTAAATTCCAATGCTTGGTGGATGGGTCGATAGAGGAGCATATCAGGTGGCAGCAGTTAGTGGACGGCAGTGTAGATTCGTGGGCCAACGAGGCAGAGAGTTTTAATCAACATACATTCCATCTGTTGCTTCAAGAGGATTCAACAGCGATGGTACCCTACGGCAAGACAATATACTTGTGCTTGAAGGATGACCATTTTTCATTCCTTCAAAAGGTCTCAGAGTATTCAGACTGTAACATGAAGATGAATGGCAGCATGGAAGTAGACTGGTTTGAGGTTGGTAATGTAAGAGGGAGAGAATTCACTCAGAGTATATCTCAGGACAAGAGCCATTCGAGGAAGCAGGACACAGGTTTCCCTAGGCAACCTGAAAAGAGAAAACGAGTGACAGGGACGCGAAGAGCAAGGGGTGAGATACCCAGGGCTACAAAAAAAAAAACACTGAGTCAGCAGGAGATAGGCCAATAAAACAGTCAAAGAAACAGATAGTACAGTTACTAACCTATCAAGCTGTAAGCTGACAGTCGAGCAGACAGATTTGCTGTCTAAAGGGTTGAAGTTTATCCCTGACAGAACTAAGGTAGACAAGATCAAGTTGCTGGTAGACATAGCAGAATGGGAACGACGTATGCGCCTTCGAGAGTATTTGTATGGGAAAGAGAAGAAGATAGATGAGGAAGAGGAGGAAGACCCACGAGAAAGGTTCACAGTAAAGAAGAAGAGCACCTTCACTCCAGAAAAAGGCAGGGATTTGTGGCAAGACATGTACATAGAGTTGGTCAAAACAGACATAGTGAACAACTTGAAAAGTGCTAAAAAGTTGAATCTCACACCTGCGGAACATACAGCATTTCTGTCTCTTCTGCATAATGAAGACATTATCACACTTCCATCGGATAAAGGGTCTGGTATAGTTGTACTGGATAAGTCAGAATATATGGAGAAACTGAAGCAGGAGATGGCTAAAAGTGAATCGTACGTGGAGACAGAGAGAGTTCTTACCGAGGTAGCATGGAAGCAAGTTAAGAAGCTGGTCAACAGGATGCATAAAGAGGGAGCAATTACCAAGGAGATGAAGCAATATTTGACTTTCGTTCACCCGAAAGCAGGAACATTAAAAAGCAATCCAAAGCTTCATGAAGCAGAGCTCCATTTCGTACTATAGTCAATGGTATCAATACACCTACAGAAAAGCTGGCAGATGTTGCAGAGTATGAATTATAGGAATATGTTCTCGGTTCCCCTAGCTATGTATGTGATACCACAGATTTTGTAAACAAGTTAAAGGAGATAAAGGAACCGATACCTGAAGGGGCATTTCTCTTCTGTTTTGATATTTCCAAGCTGTATCCGTCTGTTCCTAAGCAAGAAGGGATGGAGGCATGCCGAGAGGCCCTGGAGACTAGATCTGCTCCAATAATCCCTACTGAGTACGTGATGGAAATGATTGAGACAGTACTGGGGAACAACATTTTCAGCTTAGGAAACCAACATTACAAGCAGACAGAAAGGATGCCATAGGCTCCAGACTTGGAAGCAATTTTGCTTGTAGCTATAAGGGTAAATGGGATGAGGACCTGCTTAAATCCAAACATCGGCCGCCTATGTTAAATAAAAGGTATATATATTATGGATTTGGTGTGTGGGCAGGTACGCTGGAGACTCTGCAAGAATTCACATTATATGCAAATCAGATTCATAAGAACATCAAGATTGAGCTCCGATGCAGTCAAGAAAAGATTGAATTCCTGGACACATGGGTGAAGCTTGAGAAGGGTCACATTTACATGCATCTCCGGAAGCTTATCCGTGCTGCTTCAGAGGAAAGTCAATATAACTGTAAGGTGTTTCAGGCATTACATGAGGGTGACATCCTGTTTACAACAGGGAAGCAAACTTATAAGCCTATGTCAAAACCAGCTTGTTCTCTACGGAATGGGGTGTATGCTCTGCTCTGTGAACCTTGCAAGAAGACGGTATATGTTGGAGAGACAGAGAGATCAGTCAAAGAGCGGATTGGTGAGCATATGAGAGACGTAAAGAATCAGGCAGAGAAACCTATCATGAGACAGTTCCGTGGTCATTCGGTTGCTTATGTCAGATTTGTCGTCTTGCTGTGTGTAGGAAAAGAGGGAAAGGCTTACAGACAGTTGGTAGAAGAAAAATGGATAGTTAGTCTGGGGACTAAGGTTGCAACAGGATGTAATGTGCAAATGGGTTTTTAAATGACAAGATGCTAGCCATAATTAGGTTCTTCTACTGGTGGGCTTGGGCTCAGCTGCACTATCAAATGATGTGTATGGAGCGAAGACTCGGATCACTCAACACCTTCGTGTTGTTTGTTCGGGGGCTTCACTACTGGGTTGATGCAGGTGGGCCTATGCCTACTAGTTAAGACCAATACAGAATGTATCTGACCATGTGTAACCCTATACGAACGAAAAGATTGACTTTTACCCTTTGTTTTTTATATATAAAAACAAAGGCTTGCTCATGACGTGGCTTATATGGAATTAACCACTGTATTTAATTGTATGTAATTCGTTAAATGGTATAGCCTTATTTACTTACTAAATTATATAATTATATGTTAACAAAAATTATTATTATTATTTTTTTATTATTATTATTATCTTTTCTTTTCTTTGATGGATTTATTTATTCATCTATTTATTTCTTTTTGTGTTTTGTTTGGTAATTAATTGTTTTAGATGTAATTATTTATTCTTTTATGTATTGTATTCATGTATTTATACTATTTTATTTGTTTATTTATTTATTTATTTATGTATATTTATTCTGATTTATTTAGTTATTTATTTATTTATAATTAATGATGAGAGTGTAGTTGTCCATGTTTAAATGAGAATTTTGTGCCTTTTGGTCAATTATGACGTGACGTCGTTTGGCGGTTAGGATTCTGTATGCCTTCATTTGGCGTACTGGAAGTGACGTCACGTCATCATTGTCTCCCATATCATAACAATTTTTCAAAATGGTGGTTAAGTCATGTAGTTGTCTGTATAAATTTTATTTGTTTCTTGAAAAATGCCAAGTAGCCGAAAATTTGAAAAAGAGTGACTGATGAAATAAATTAGCAGAATTAATTCCCCGTGGAATATTTTATTCAAGAGTAAAGTGCTAGTCGATATAGTTACGCTTGACCGCATCTGCATTTTCGTTTCTTTAATGTCTTTCTTCTTTCCAGAGAATATTCCTTCAACTTTATGTTTAATTTTTCTCGGTACACACAGTTTCAGTTCATCAATTTCAACCCCTTGATTGGCGTCTGTAGAACAATACAAATAAACAAGAACGCCCCGGATTGTGTCTCGTCTGCCGCCTGTTGTTTTAACCAAAATTTATGATAAACGCGATGACTTTGACATAGTGAATTTTCCATTTTTGTGATTGTCCCTGTTCTACCTCTTATGGGGTTTACATTTCTCAACTAATTCGGTTTGCTGGAGTGTCTAGTCATGTGACTGACTTCAATGCCCGTAATGAAATTTTAACTGCTAAGCTTTTCCAACAGGGCTATCGGTATCATAAACTTCGAAAAGCCTTTTCAAAATTCTATTGCCGACACTATGAATTGATTTCTAAACTCAAGGTCGGATTATACGTGATATTTTTGTTTCCGATGATGATTCATTGATGAGTTAGGAAACCTTCATGCTGACCAAACAGCTAACTTAATGTTCCGAACCTCTGCAAAAGAAGAGGGGGAATTTTTGGATCCAGTAAAACCAGTTTAAGCCACCCCCCTCCACCAGTAATCTTTTGATGACCGTTCCAAGGCGGTACTTCTGTTGTTGTTCCTTGATGTTACATTGTGCTATGTCCGCTTCTCTATATTCTTTGGCGGTTTGGTTACTGTTTTGCTACGTAATCTGCCTTTTATTTTGTTTCGTTTTGCAAGTTAAAAATAAAATAGATAAAAAAGATGTTGATGCTGTTTTTGATTGGGTAGCTGAATTACCACATGTTTGGGAAAGCTCTGCTCATTCGGTTTACCGTGCGTGTCTTTTGTGCTCATGTGTCAATTTTTCCGTGTGTGCTTCTTTCGTTATTGGTTTTGAGGGCGGAATATGGAATTTGATTGTATTAATTCCTGATCATTTCCTGTCTTTTTACTTTGTCACTAAATAGAGGAATATCAGTAAACACGATGCAAACTTTAAAAGGTCAGTCAGCCCTAATACTAAGTGAAGATGCGGCATTGAGGACAGTTTTCAGTTTCATCATTTCAGATGTATTTATGTTCCGCATTCCGGGGCTCTAACCTATATCATTCCTAAGAAACAATAGCTAAACTTGAGACGAGTGTTGCAAAGTCGAATAACCTTAAAATATATGACCAGAGAAAATATCGGTGACGACTTTTAGATTTACTCTTCTATGAGCATGATCTGAGTTTCATTGCTCTTGCCCTTTCAGTTTCTGCAAAAATGATCTAAACGCAAAAGATCGACAAATGTTTACGCCGCTGACGGCACCGGAGAAGCAATACAGATGTGTCGCCTCTGCGTTGCAGGCGAGAGAGCAAATTGAACGAACTATGCAATTTCATTTTGAAATGATGAAAACAGAGTATTTCCAAGACCCAATTATTTTATTTAACAGAAAGAAAAAAAGAATGAATTTCTATAGCTGAAATTATATAATAATTACACATTGTCTGGGTATTTCTTTGTTAGCGTTTATATATGTTTGTTAGGTTAGGCAGTTGGCTG
The DNA here is from genome assembly GCA_963989385.1 of Ctena decussata. Taxonomy (NCBI): domain Eukaryota; kingdom Metazoa; phylum Mollusca; class Bivalvia; order Lucinida; family Lucinidae; genus Ctena; species Ctena decussata. The sequence continues at coordinate 16,338,637 of OZ022505.1, read as the reverse complement.
AACTTTCTACTTGAACTAGGCTTCATTTCTGGATTGACACTTGTGACTGCCGGACTGTATTTGATTTGAATGATAGCGGTTGGCACGAAGCTGACAAAGATGATATATCCATTGTTGCTTTTTGTTATCTGCTTCAGCATTTCGGGTATGTTTTCATTGTTGTATGAAAATTAAATTTGTGCTCATTTTATGGTAAAAAATGAAACAACGGGTTAAACATTAATTCGGTAAGCCTTGCCACTTAGATAGAACGTCAATTTTGCTTTTGCTGTCAGGCTGTCATATCTAAATAAGTTCTGTCAGGTAATGTGTGAATTTTCATTTTTCTTAAACTTAACCAGTGAGATAAAATTTAAGTACTTGTAAAACAAAACATTTATAAAATTTGAAAATAAGATATGTAAACCATATGTTTCACCTTCATCATCACGCAGTACAATCTTTAATCCCAAAACGTAAAGGTGAGGTAGAAGCACGGCCGTTTTTTCGACGGGGTTTCCCAATTTGCATCAGAAAACCACACAAAAATATACGTTTGCATTTATTATTTTAGATTAAACTAAGTGCAGTCTTTACTTCGTATAAAATAGAAAATAATTTAATAATCACTATGGTAATCTCGTGTCTCGTGCAAACGGTGAGTCTGTTACAAGTTAGTAAATGTCACAAGTCTCGAGTGAGCGACCGACACTAGTACCGTTATTTTCGATTGAAAAGTTTGAAAAGCCGGACGTTGTCTAACAGCAAGGTAAGTTTTGCTTAGTTTGGATATTTTCTAGATATGTAAAATGGAAATTTCCCCCAAAAAATCAAATGCCTAAGAAAGGATAAAAGGCAAACATTGCTAGGGCAAATCTTGGACGGTGAGGCTATAGCTAGGCCAAAATTTACGGAGTTGAAATTCGTGTCAGTGGTTAAAGAGTTGTGACTAAAAAACTCCTCATAAATAGTAAAACGGTGCCCTATATAGATGCAATACTTAAAAAATAGCATTTTGATATGAAAATTAAGATATGCCATGGTCAAATAATAAAGTGAAAACACATGTTCACGTCATGACCAGATAAACTGCCACGGTTCAATGAACCAGGTCTGTTTAAGCTTAACCCAGTGGCAAACTAACCACAGAAAGCTTCTAATGTTACGCTTCTTAATATGTAAGAAAACTGTAGTAATGTTCAGACGTGTAAAACAACATATTAGCCGCGACACGAGAAAACCAACAAACTGGTTATGTGCCCAGCGCAGACTCAGACCAACCTGGGCCTTCGCCCAGTCTGATCAGTCTTCGCTGTCCGCACGGAGGTAGCTTAGACCTTAACTACCTTTAAAGCTAACTGCAAAGACTCTGATCTGCTGAGTCTGCTCTATGCGCACGACCACTTTGTTGTTTTTCTCGTGTCGCGGCTCATATACTCTTACAATTGTCACAAGATTCTAAACTTCAACACATGATTGATCCAAAATGATGTTGTTTTTTCTTAGCTCACCTGAGCCGAAGGCTCTGGGGAATTTCTAGTATGGTCAGGCTTCGTTCTATTCTATTCAATCGTCTGTCATCGTCCGTCCACAATTCAAATAAGTTCTTCTCTGAAACCACTGGGCCAATTGTAACCAAATTTCATATGTTGCTTTCTGGGGTTAGCGGAACGATAAATTGTTCAAATGGTCTGGGTCAATTGAAAAACATAGCCGCCATGCCCATATATGGTAAAAAACTAAAAAAATCTTCTTCAGGACCAGTAGGCCGATGACCTTGAAACTTGGTATGAAGCATTGGGTATGCAAATACTACCAAGATTATTCAAATTATGACCTTAAGTTGACCTTGACTTTTTTTACGGTACGGTCAAATTTGCTTCCTTGTTATTTTATATTGCAAAATGCTAGAACATAAGATATTTTGGAAACTGTTGAAGATTTTTGGCTAAAAATTGGTATCTTCAGTCATCTTAATTAGTACATGAAGATTTATGAGAACATGAGGTCAAGGTCATTATTTGACCTTGACCCAGAACTCGTTTTTAGACAATTTCAAACAATTTCCTCAAAAGCCACTTTGCCAATTGAAACCAAATTTCATACAGAGCCTCCAGGGGTTAAGGGAACAAAAATTCATTCATACGGTCCAGGTCACATGACCAACATGGCCACCATGCCCATATATAGCAAAAACCTTTAAAAATCATCTTCTCCAGAACCAATTGACTGATAGGCTTGACACTTGGTATGTAAGGCCAAATATGGGAAAATGCTAGAACTTAAAATTTCTTGGAAAGTTTTGAAGATAAAGGCCAAAAAATTGGAATATGCAGTCATCTTAATAAGTACATGATTTTTTAGTACAAGAGGTCAAAGTCATTATTTGTCCTTTGACCCAGACCTCTCCATATTTTGCCAAGTTCAAGCAATCTCCACAAAAAACCACTGGGCGAACTGTAATCAAATTTCGTATAGAGGCCCCAGGGGTTGAGAGAATGAAAATTTGTTCAAACGGTCCAGGTCACGTGACCAAAGTGGCCGCCACGCTCATATATGCTAAAAATCTTCTCCAGAACCAATTGACCGACGGCCTTGAAACTTGGTAAGTAGCATTTGGTACTCCAGTACTACAAGATTGTTCAAAATGATGACCTTGGGTTGACCTTGACCATTTTACGGCAAGGTCAAATATGGAAAAATGCTAGAACATAAGATTTCATGGAAAGTTTGGAAGATTTAGGCCTAAAAATTGGTAAATACAGACATCTTAAAGAGTACATAAAGATTCGCGAGTACATGAGGTCAAGAACGTTCTTTGACCTTTGACACTGAATTCACATATTTTGACAATTTTAAACTTCTATTTGAAAGCCACTGAGCAAATTGTAACCAAAAATCATATAGAGCCTTCAGTGGCTTATGAAATGAAAATTCTTTCAAATGGTCTAGGTAATATGATCAACATGGCGACCATGCTCATATATGGTTGAACTTTTAAAAATGTTTTTCTCCAGAATCAATTGACCGATGGCCTTGAAACTTGGTATGTAGCATTGGGTACTCCAGTACTATTAGGAATATTCAAATTATGACCTTGGGTTGACCTTGACCTTTTTAATGGCAAGGTCAAATATGGGAAAATGCTAGAACATAAGATTTCATGGTAAGTTTTGAAGATTTTGGCCATAAACGGTCCAGGTCACATGACCAACATGGCCGTCATACCTATGTAGCATTGGGTACTCCAGTACTATCAAGATTGTTCAAAATGATGCCCTTGGGTTGGCCTTGACCATTTTACAGCAAGGTTAAATATGGGAAAATGCTAGAACATAAGATTTCATGGAAAGTTTGGATGATTTAGGCCCAAAAATTGGTAATTCATGAGTACAAGAGGTCAAGAACATTCTTGGACATTTGACCCTGAATTCTCATAGTTTGACATTTTCAAACATTTCCTCAAAAGCCAAAGGGCCAATTGTTAACACATTTCATATAGAGCATCCAGGGGTTGATTGAACAAAAATTTGTTCAAACGGTCCAGGTCATATAACAAAAATTTGATCAAACGGTCCAGGTCACATGACCAACAGGCCGTCATACCCATTTATGATATAAACCTTTAATATTTTTCTTCTCCAGAACCAATACACCGATGGCCTTCAAACGTGGTAAGAAGCATGGAGTACTAGAGTGAATGTAGGACATTTCGGCCACGGACTTTTCGGCCCAGGACATTTCCGCCTAGGACAGTTCAGCCATGGACATTTCATCAACGGACATTTCGGCCATGGACGTTTTGGCCAAATCTGAAAAAATGGGGCCATGAAAAATATGCTACTGTAAACCTTTAAAATGACATATATAGTTTTCTGCACCCGTAACACCAAAATATGTGACTGGGCTCAAAATAACTCCAAACATATCTCTTAAAGCCAAAAATGGGTGCACCACAGATTCATCAGCCATATGTTTGCTTATTATGATATTATAGGCATCACATGAATGATTAAGATCACACTGGCCTGTGGATGGGGAAAGCAAATGTGCCAGATTATGCTCAAAATGACTTTAAAGGTGTTTAAGGGCTATAAACCTATCAAAACTCTTAAGCAAATATCGTATAAGGCCCTAGTTCAAGTAGTTAAGTTGAATAGCTGTTCACCTTATTTTTCACCTCTAGATGCTCACAATAACCTTAAAGATGTTGAAGGTCCATAAAACATCAAGACAACATCAACAAATAATTGGCATTCATTAAGACTATATTAGCTTTAAGTTACTCATATGACTCCTTAATTTAATTATAAAAAGTTTATTTACCCACATGCCCACTTTTTCCATCCATCCATCCATCCATCCATCCATTCATGTATGTTTGTAAATATTGTAATATATAAACAATATATATATGTAATTTGTAAATAATAAGTTGATATATTTGACAATAAATACACGATATGTGAAAAAATAAGGGGTCGATATGGGGAGGAGGAGTCGACCAAAAAAAAAAAAAAAAAAAAAAAAGTTTATTTTGGATAAAGGCCGAAATGTCCATCCTTGACTATTTCTGTGACCGAAATGTCCGTGGCGGAACTGTCCTAGGCCGAGACGTCCTACGCCGAAATGTCTGTGGCCGAAATGTCCAAGCACCACTAGAGTACTACCAAGACTGTTCAAATGATGACCTTGGGGTGTACCTTGACCTTTTTTGCGGCATGGTCAAATATGGGAAAATGCTAGAACATAAGATTTCATGCAAAATTTTAAAGATTTTTGCCTAAAAAATAGTATATATGCTTGGCTTAAAGTGTACATGAAGATGTATGAGTACAAGAAGTCATGGTCAATCTTTGACTTTTGACCCAAGACTCATATTTTGGCAATTTCAGACATGAGAAAAGGCCGCTTTGCCAATTATTGTTCAGGTGAGCGATTCAGGGCCTCATGGCCCTCTTGTGTTTTTTTAAGAATCAGCTAATTTTCGAATCGGCTGCTATTTAAGGGTGGTTAATGGTCTAGATGCTTGTAAGCAAATACCCGAAGCCATGCATAATTAAACAAGAGGCCCAAATGGGCCTGATATCGCTCACCTGGCTATTGTGCAACGGGACCATTCTGATACAAAATTGGTCCAATTCCACTGAGAATTTCTCATTTTCACATTTTGCTACTTTTAGTAACAGAGGCCAACTTGCCTGGTCTTTATTTATTTACTTTTGAAACACCTCAATGCAAGAATCATTTTGCCACAAATTTCATCAAAATCCATTCAGGGGTTACTGAGATATTGCCAGTTTCATGTTTTGTGCTATTTTTAGTATCGGCAGATGGCGGCCATCTTGGATTGCTAAAATGCAAAAAAATCGAAAAGCGTTCATGCAAGGACCATTTTGACACAAATTTGGTCCAATTCCATTGAGATTTTCTGATTTTCACATTTTTCTATTTTTAGTAACAGAGGCCAATATGAATGGTCTACAGTTAGATATTTTTGAAACATCTCAATGCAAGAATCATTTTGACACAATTTTCGTCAAAATCAATTCAGCGGTTACTGAGATATTGTCAGTTTCATGTTTTGTGCTATTTTTAGTAACGGCAAATAGTGGCCATCTTGGAATGCCAAAATGCAAAAAATCAAAAAGGCTTAATGAAAGGACCATTCTGACACAAAATTAACCCAACTCCATTGAGATTTTCTAATTTTCACATTTTTCTATTTTTAGTAACAGAGGCCAATATGAATGGTCTACAGTTAGATATTTTTGAAACATCTCAATGCAAGAATCATTTTGACACAAATTTCGTCATAATCCATTCATCGGTTACTGAGATATTGTCATTTTCATGTTTTGTGCTATTTTTAGTAATGGCAGATGGCGGCCATCTTGGAATGCCAAATTGCAATTAATCAAAACGACTTCATGCAAGGAACATTCTGACACATAATTGGTCCAATTCCATTCAAGGGTTCTTGAGTAATTGTCATTTTTATGTTTGTGCTATTTTTAATAACACCAGATGGCGGCCATCTTGGAATGCCAAATTGCAATTAATCGAAACGGCTTCATGAAAGGAACATTCTGACACAAAATTGGTCCAGTTCCATTCAAGGGTTCTTGAGTAATTGTCATTTTTATGTTTGTGCTATTTTTAGAAACGGCCCCCATGGTGGCCATCTTGGATAGTCAACTGGCACAAAATTGAAATAATTCCATTCAAGAACCATTTCTGACCAAATCTGATCAGAATTGGTTGCACTTTCTTAAGATATTGACATTTGAGCAAAATCGGCCTTGTAAACGCTAAGTAGGTCACTGTGACCTAATTCCGCTAAAGATTGTTTTTATTTTTACAAATTTTAATACCAAGGTCCCACTTATGTTCCATGCAAACTTTCAACCAAATATACCAAATGGTTTTGGAAAAGAAGTTGATTTAGTTGTTTTTGCTATTTTTAGTAACAGCAGCCATCTTGGATTCTTGACCTGACCCAATTTTACAATTTTGGAACCCTGCAGTCTGATCATGCTCCATGTGAAATTCGAGATCCATGGGCTCAGTGGTTTCAGAGAAGAAGTTGTTTGAAGTTGTTTAAATAGGTCATTTTTTGACATTGGCATATGAGCAAAATTACACACGTAAAAAGAAAGTAGGTCACTGTGACAAAACTCCGCTACAGATTTTTTTCATTTTTACAATTTTGAATACCAAGGTTTCACTGATGTTCCATGCCAAAATTCAGACAAATATACCTAGTGGTTCTGGAGAAGAAGTTTATTTTGTTGTTTTTGCTATTTTTAGTAACGGCGGCCATCTTGGATTTTCAACCTGACCCAATTTTACAATTCTGAGACCCTGGAGTCAGGTCATGCTCCATGTGAAATTTGAGAACCATGGGACCAGTAGTTTTACAGAAGAAGATGTTTGAATATTTGTTTTTAGGTGTTGACGGACGACGCACGCCGGACGCATTGGTATGACAATAGCTCACTATGGCCCTTCGGGCCAGGTGAGCTAAATATGGATTCTAGGTTTTCAGACATACAAGATGGACAACGTATGTCATCATCACGTGCTTATAACGGAAAGTGTTCTGTGTTTTAAAAGAAAATATCCTTTGACCCAAATTATCTTGAAACAGAAGAAATATATATCTCAAGTCATATGAAGCCATCTCAATGTCGTAAAAAGCAGTTACCCCGTACTAATGTCGTTTGCCTGAAGTAATTGGTTTATTAGCTCACCTGAGCCTTTGGGCTCGTAGGTGAGCTTATAGTATAGCCAGGTATCCGTCCGTCCGTCTGTCGTCCGTCCGTCGCCAACATTTTCAAACATCTTCTTCTCTGAAACCACTGGGTCGGTTGAAGCCATATTTCATATGGAGCCTACCTAGGTCGGGGGAACGAAAGTTTGTTCGGGGTACCTGGGTCACATGACCAAGATGGCCGCCACGCCCATATATGATAAAAACCCTTCAAAAATCTTCTTCTCCAGAACCGAAAGGTCTATGATCTTGAAACCTGGTTTGTAGTATTGGGCATTCCCGCCTATCATAATTTATACAAATGATGACCATATGTTGACCTTGACCTAACTTACGACACGGTCAACTTTGGTACATTCTGCCTTTGTATAGGAAAATGCTTAAACGGTAGATTTCTCAGAAACTATTTATGTCTAAGGCATAATATTTGGTATATGGTTAACTAAATGACCGGATGAAGATATTACATCGCTAAAGATCAGGGTCATTCTTTTACCTTTGTTCAAAGACACTGAAATTCTGTCTCCTGTCAACATTTTCAAAGATTTTCTCCTCTGAAGCCACTGGGCCGAGTGAAGCCATATTTCATATGGAGCCTACCTAGGTCGGGGGAACGAAAGTTTGTTCGGGCTATCTGGGTCACATGACTGAGATGGCCGCCACGCCCGATATATGGTAAAAACCCTTCAAAAGTCTTCTTCTCTAGAAGCCAAAGGCCTATGACCCTGAAACCTGGTTTGTAATATTGGCCATTCCAGCCCATTATAATTTATACAAATGATAACCGTAGGTTGACCTTGACCTAATTTACAACACGGTCCACTTTGGTAATTTATGCTTTTATATGGGAAAATGCTTAAACGGTAGATTTCTCAGAAAATGTTTAAGTCTTATATACCCTATATGGTATATATATATATACATATATGGTATATATGGTTAACTCAATCATCAGATGAAGATACTACGTCGCTTAAGGTCAAGGTCATTCTTTGACCTTTGTTCAAGGACAATGAAATTCTGTTCCTTGTCAACATTTTCAAACATCTTCTCCACTGAAGCCACTGAGCCGATTGAAGCCATATTTCATTTGGAGCCTACCTAGGTCAGGGGAATAAAAGTTTACTCAGGGTATCTATCTAACTTGACCTAATTTACGACATGGTCAACTTTAGATATGGTTAACTAAATGAATACATAAAGACATAAGGTCATCAGATCTCAAAGTCATTTTTTTAACTTTGCTCAAGGTCAAGATTTTAAAATTGAAATGTGCAATCCTTCTAAGCCACTGGTTTCAAATTTGTTACAAATGAGCGATATGCCACAAATTGTGTCTGTTGACAGGTGTCAAGTGAGCCACGGGACCATTGGTCCTCTGGTTTAATAAAACCTCTTACCAGGACTCTTCCAAAAACTGATCTCATTATCAATCCTTCGAAGTGTTCGGGGCTTTCTTTCATAAAATGACGGCATTTGGTATAGACAAAATACATTGGGCGGGGTAACTGCGTTTTATAACATAAAATCGGCCTAAATAAATATCAATAATATAAAGACCAGCTCTGTGGAATACTTACGATGATAGACGCTTCGACATTACAACTGGGTTCAGTACCGGGTTTAGTTGTTTAATCATTTAACAGGATGGGCGGCCATGTTGAGAGCAAGCAGGGGAATGGCTTTAAGATCGCTCGGCAAGTAGGTCAAGGATTGAAAAGATTAATAACTTATTCTTAGTGTCTTCTTAGCCTTTATTTTATTACATCGTTTTTAGAAAGTTATCATTTGCATAACGCTATGTGATCTGATATACAATCGAGCTTTAGAATTGTTATAATTTTACTCGATTCTGCAGATGATGCCTGTCTTAAAGCGCGGTATCAAACAAATTCATGTAAATGTAACCTTTTCCAATTTACCCTAGCCGAGAAAAGGTCATTATCGACCCATGGTCATTATTTGAACATGCTTTGTAGTACTCGTGTACTCAACGGTACGAACGAAGTTTCGAGGCCATCGATCTATTGGATCTTGAAAAGGTTTTAAATTTACCATGTATGGGGATGGTGGCCATATTGTTTATCATGCTAAAAGAATTGTTTTTGCATATTTCGTTCCACTACACCCATAAATACTCCGTATGAAATTTGGTTACTATCGGCTGAGTGCTTTAGATAGATGGACGGATGACTTGCGATTTTACGTCCTTTTTTACAGTTATTTAGTCATATCAGGACGATGGATAGGTGATAATGGAATTCTGTGTGTAATGGAACCTTGTTTACGATTGAAAAGATTCCCGCCTACAGCGGGGCTCGAACCCGGAACCGCTAGATCAGTAGGCCAGCGCTTAACTTACCGAGCTAACGGGGCTCCTAGTTGTTTCAGTCGTTCAAATTTTCACGGATGACGACGGAGCTTGCATATTTTATAATTTTCCCTGGATCTCGGCGAATGTGAGCAAAAATACTCATGATGGCCAATATCCAGTTAAAGTATTCTTTTGTTATTGTTGTTTCAGTAAAGGCTGTTAAATACCTATTTGAAACAAAGGATGACGTTAGCCAACAAATTTTTAAATGCAATTGTTATAAAAATTGAACTTTGTGATGACAAAAGGAGAGCGTAGCTCTCATTCTTTTATTTAAAAGTCACTGTATATTGTCCTATAATCACTGCATAACTTAAAGTATCGACCACTAATGGCATCTCTAGCTAACGATGTTTTGAACAACTGGACCCAGAATGTCTGCTGACATCTAGCAACCTCCGCTTAAACCATGTCGTACACCATTCATCACCGGGCATAAAATCGCTTATACCAAAAAAATATTGACTGCACTGTATTTTATAACGTCACTTCATGTTTCTTGACTGCTTATTGCACAAAACTGATACCACTTTAAGAATGTAGAACATAGTCAATACAGAAAATTGGAATTCGTCATATCTTGATGTCACTTGACAGTAGAGGCGACAACCACAGTTTCGACTCAAATATTTTGACAGCTAACAGAATAAACCTGTGGAGTCTTATACCCTCTCATCGACTTCATTGACAAGTCACATCAATTTACTTTAGACTGCGCACACGGACATGCCATGGTTCTCCTAAATAATGTGTAAAATATTAGTTTTACCTGGCAGCTAAATCAATCCTCGATTTGTTTACATAAATTTTGTAGCCTCACTTACCCGGAAGTTCGCCTAATTTGTTCAACGCCGATAAATTTTGGGCCTAAAGATTGTACTGCGTGATCATAAGTGTTCAATTTTAGGTTCTCTATCATTATTAATACCAGTTTCAATTGAAACAGCAGTTCATTTGCTTCCCGGTCTTATTGCATACCACATACGTTGTTACTGCATGTAACTATTTCCTGATTGGTATCGTTTGTCGGATGAGGTATTTGACAGTACATTTTTCCTTTTGAACTTTTTAAGGACAGCGGTCATAGAACGACAAGTTCTATGACCGCTGTCCTTAAAAAGTTCTTTGGGATCCTTGCTGAAGAAAACGGTATTTACTTGCGAGCAGCTGATGGCACTTCCATATTGGGGTCCATGTTTGTTTTTCAAAGTATTTTGGTATTGTAGCGGCCGTAAAACGCCTCCCCGTACATCATCATAGTGCAGATTATATTTTCTGGTCCTTTTGGATCATTGAGGTCATTTCAGAGCATTTGAAAATAGAGATCTGCCTAAGCTGGTGCTATGGGCGTGGCTGACATTTTATTACAGGTTATGAACTGAGTCAGTTAAAGTCTCCATAGTCCTATCAGCGGTAAAAACGCCTAAACGCAAATCATTGTAAAAAGCGGTTCAACCTTCACGTTTGGTAATAAAATGTGGGTTGGTGTGCATATATTGAGTCATATAACTGGCAAAAAGTAGAGAAAACAAGTTTTGAAAACTTACAAGTCGCTCCACAAAATGCTATATAAACATAGGCGGAATAGTGATTGGGACTCCACGCCTGTACATTGTATTTTTACCATTTTATGAAATCGAAAGTAGGCCATTTTAGTTGCCAACTAAAATGACCCAAATAAGTTTTCAAACCCTTTTTATGTGAAACTCAAGGATGTTTTACTTTTTTAAACTGGCTAATCACGGCCATTTACAATGACGAAACTATACCTAGAAGCTTGCAGCGATACCTCATGATAAAATTTTTCATGCTGATAGAGCAATGGGGCCTTTAAACCGAAACTGATGGTTCATTTATTCGATGTATTCCTTGCTTCCACATTATCTTACTATTTCGAACTTATTTATCTTTTTTCTGCAGCTGGTGCTGTACCTTGTGGCGGTCGCAAAAGGTATCCCGTACCTAATCATAGTGCAGACACTGATTATATTTTGAAAAAAGAGTTTTGCTTTAGCCGGTTCTAGGGGGCGTGGCTGATGCTGCACATTTCATTACTGATTAAGAACAGTCTCAATAAAACCCACTTTATTATTTTCATTTCTTTGATGTATTTTTTGCTTCCAAATGATCTAACTATTCAGAACTTATCTATATTCACTGCAGCTGGTGTTTCGCCGTGTGGCGGCCGTTAAACGCCCTCTCGTACATCATCAAAGTGCAGATAACATTTTCTGGTCCTTTAGGATCATTGAGATCATATCCGATCAATTTCAATTTCAAAATAGAGTTCTGCTTAAGTCGGGGTTCAACTGGTGGTCTTCTTTTGCTCCAGTGTTCCAGTGGTGTTGCTGACGCCCCAGGGACCTCTAGGTGTCTCAACACGTTTTAGCTGTCGAGTCCTCATCCTTACTTCATTAGGGTCTTTTCTTGATTTTAATTGTTGACCGTGATGACTGTCTGATGAGTTAGGGGACCTCCATACGAACCGAACTACCAACTAATTGTGTGCACCGCGGCAGAGGGTGAGGGTGAAGGTTTGGGCCCAGTAAAACCGGTTTAAACCCCCCAGTAGTTATTACTGACCGTCCCAAGGCGGTACTTTCGTTGCGGTTGCACTTGTTTTATGTTCGGTGCTGTTTAATTTATTGTGTTCTCATTTTAAGCCTTCTATAATAAAAAAAGAAAATGGGTAAAAATAGTTGTTACATGTTTTTCGTATAATTTGCTGAGTCTATTGTAACCCTTCTGTTGGTCTAAATTATTCAGTTCAATAAAGATAGCTGAGTTGCCACCTATTTGGAAAAGAGCTGCTGATTCGGCTTATCACTTGTAATTTATTGTTTGTTGGGATGTCTTTGTCAATTTTTCCCTTTGATGTTTTGGGATACGGTTTGGGATCTGATTCAGTCAGTTCCTGAGGTGTAGTTACTCTTTAAATTTTCTATGCGGTGTGGTTTGTGTTGCATATTTCATTACTGGTCATGAGCAGACTCAATTAAACCGAGTGTGAGCTTCTTTTCTTTGATATATTTCTTGCTTTCAAAGGATCTGAGTATTTAAAACGTATTGTCAATATTTCAGTAGTTTATGAGTTTGGACTTATCATTTTGATACTTTGAAAGCTTTTACATAATTGGCATCCGCTCGTTCTGTCTTACTACTTGTGAACTTGTTGCTTCCTGTAACTGTTTTTCTTATGGTGCCATAGCTGGGATGAGCTTTTTTTTTCTTGATTGCCCTTTTGCACTGCTTTGCATGTCAGAACCTATATGTTTTGCTGTGTTGTGGCCCAAGAAATGTAACCTTCCATTTATTTAATGCTTTCTCTAATCCAGTTCTCAGGGACTGACTTTTCAGTCGAATCCGTACGCAGCCAAATGACAGTGGCATGGTATTTTGTTATACCCTTCGTTATGTGTGTGTCTGTTCGGCCATCTGCACTTGGTTTCCGATCAATTACTGGACTAAATATTAACGGATTTTCTTATTTTTCGATTGACGATAGCTCACTGGTGGTTGCAATTAGCAGCATTCGTGTCACCTTTCAGCGTCTGAATTATGGTTTATGTTTTGTAGCTCCTTTATAATGTGGAATAATTTTGTGAAATATCACAATATAATTATGGCAAGGTAAGCTTTCTGTCTGTTCTATACATGTCAGTATATTTGTTAGTTTTGCAGTCCCCTTACCATATTGACTATATTTGTCAAACGTAAGCGAATAATCGCTAATTTAATTTTCATAATACTGTCAAAGTTCAGCCTGAAAAGAGTATCTGTACTCATAAAGTGGCATTAAAATTTTCAAACCTTGTTTTGGTTTGTGCTTTCTTTACTCTGTTGAAACGAAAGAAATACCTGTCTCTGTCATGTGAATTCATCAACGAAGTAAACGAAATGTCAGTTTGAAAGGAATCAGCGATGTAAATTGAGTTTCACAATCATTTTTGCTCAAAGAGATATATGCCCCATGCATGGCGCTATTTACATATCAGGATGGGCTGTAGGTTTGTATTACCTTTATACAGGCGTAACACTGTCTTGATATTGACAGCAATGGCAATTCGATAAAGGAAATGTTCAAATTTGGCTCTGATCGTAATAACATCGAGTCATCCGTGAGAGCACCTAAAGCCATCACAAAACTGCCTGAGGATTTTTTCTCATGCGTCGGCCACAACTTCGTAATGGTGGCGTCACACTGTCCCGAAATTGACATCCGATAGCCATACGAATATGAAATTTTGAATTTCGCGCAAAGTTGGCCCCGAACTTGGTCAACAGCCAGTCAACAGCCGAAGAAAGTAAGATACCTACAGAAGGCCCTGCGATGGCACTCAAACCACACATGAAAGCTATGCGAAGGCTTTACGAAGATGTGTATTTTTATGCCGAAGTCCGAGTTGAGGGGGCATATTGGTTTGGGCCTGTCCGTTCGTCCGTCTGTCCGTCCGTAACGCTTTTTAGCAGCTAAGAAACTCTAGAACCGCTTACGCTAGGATCTTGAAATTTTATATGTGGAATGTACATGAAAATTAAGCGGACCCGTATTTTTTTTTCCTCCGCAGGTATTGTCGTTCAAAAGTTATGCTCCTTTTTCCACTTTATAGGAAAAACCTTGTGACAAAAATATCTGAAGAACCGCTTAAGCTAGGATCCTGATATTTTGCATACAGTTACAGACCAAGATGTAAATGTACTGATTAACTTTTGTGCATATTTCGTAAATGTTTGGTTGAGTTATTTCCCTTTTTCGGACCATAGGCATTTTATATAGGAATAACATTGTGACCAAAATATCTAAAGAACCACTAAAGCTAGCATATTTATATTTGGCATACAGTTAGAAACTAAAATGTAGATGAACTGATTAACTTTTGAGCATATTTCGTAAATTTTTGGTTGAGTTATTCCCCTTTTTCGGTTATAGGCATTTTATATAGGAATAAACTTGTGACCAAAATATCTGAAGAACCGCTTAAGCTAGAATCCTTATACTTGGCAAGCAGTCACAAATCAAGATGTAAATGTACTGATTAACTTTTTAGCATATTTCTTAAATGTTTGGTTGAGTTATTCCCCTTTTTCGGACATAGGCATTTTATATAGAAATAACCTTGTGACCAAAATATCTAAAGAACCGCTAAAGCTAGCATGTTTATATTTGGCAAGCAGTTAGAAACCAAGGTGTAGGTGAATTGATTAACTTTTTAGCATATTTTGTAAATTTTTGATTGAGTTATTCCCCTTTTCGGTCATATGCATTTTATATAGGAATAACCTTGTGACCAAAATATCTAAAGAAGCGCTTAAGCTAGCATGTTTATATTCAGGGTACAGTTAGAAACTAAGGTGTAGATGAATTGATTAGCTTTTAAGCATATTTCGTAAATGATTGGTTGAGTTATTCCCCTTTTCTGGACATAGGCACTATTAGGCATTTTATATAGAAATAACCTTGTGACCAAGATATCTGAAGAACCGCTTAAGCTAGGATCCTGATATTTAGCATACAGTTACAGACTAAGGTGTAGATGATCTGATTAACTTTTGAGTATATTTCGTAAATTTTGGTTGCATTATTTTTTTTTCGGACATAGGCATTTTATATAGGAATAACATTGTGACCAAAATATCTGAAGAACTGCTTAAGCTAGGATCCTGATATTTGGCATGCAGTTACAAGCCAAGGTGTAGATGATCTGGTTAGCCTTGCAGCCAATTCTATAAATACTGGGGTGAGTTATACCCCTATCTGACTCATACATTATGGGATGATTCTTCTTTAGAGGCAAGCATACGGTTGGGGCATAGTGTTTCATAAACACATTTTCTAGTTATTAAGAAGTTTACCCGAAGTACACACGATGGTCATATGATGGTTACACGACGTCGAATTGAGAGAACGATGCACACGAACTAGGTTTCGAAAGCGTCATGTGATTTCCCGATGGTATAAGCAAAACATTTTGCAGCCCATTTACTACTTGTTCTGTTATATATGTATATAATGTACTGTATAAGAAATCTTATTCCCTAATCTAGATATTTTATAAACTATATAAACTATCTTCTATAACATATAAGATATCTAATATAGTATATAAGGTATCTCATATTGAACATCAGATATCTAGTATATTATACAAGATATCTTATTTAATTTGATATATTAGATTACTAAAATGTTAAATGAAATATCTAACATATCATATTAGATACCTAATCTGTAATACTATATGTAATATGTACTATAAAAGATATCTGATAAAATATTTAAGATATAGTTTTTTTTTTCAAGTAAATGAAATGTCTTTTTTAACTTATATACTAAACAGGATATCTGAAGTGTTAAATAATATTATCTTATATAGTATATTAGATATCTTATTACTATATCAAATATCTTATATGGTATTTCGGATATCTATATTAAATGAGACTTCTCATATATTGTAATAGGTATCTTTTTTAACAAATAAGATAACTGCTATATTAAATAAGATATCTTATATACCGTATCAGATATCTGCTCTATTTGAGAAATAAAACATCTTATTTGCAATATTATATATGTCTGATATCGTTTATATCTAATATATCATATAACATATCAAATATGATATTTTAGATATTTGATACATAAAAAAGATATATATTTGTATATATAAGATATCATATTTAACAATAAATGTCTAATATTAGATATCTTCTTTCATAATTCTTTATTCGGATGTAAAATAAGATATCTTATTTTATATCAGATATCTTATATCCAACATGAGATACCTTATACACGATGTAAGATATCTTATTTTTCAAAACAGATATCTTATCTGCTATAATATTAGATATCTTATTTAACTTATAAGATATCTTATATGCTAAATGAGATATCTAATAAGGTATATAAGGTATCTCAGTTAATATAGATATCTGATACATCATTTTAGATACTTTATTATATGATGCGCAACGCAACAAAAGGACCCTTAACGTCGCTAACGTTATTTTGAGTAAATGACGTCGAAAGTCAGCGAAACATTTTCGTGCATATTCCTATGTGAAAGACAAAAGGAACTGAAAGTTTGAATGAAGAAAGCGATCAATTCCAACCAAAATGAATCGAGATGAATAAAGCGATCTAATATCAAAACAAATATGGAAGATGAGAAATGTCTGGAGGTTCACTCTTATCCAACCAATTTCCGATTAAACAGAAAAATAAGGCCCGAATATTTTTCAGCAATACCTCTTTCCGTGACAACAACAGAGTATGTTTGATAGATCACTCTACTTTGCTATTGTCCATGGTGCTAAAACTTTGACAAGCTTTTATTGCAGTGACGTCACAACCCAACGTCACAATGACAGTTCAGCACGCGCACTTTAAGGTTGCTCTCGCCAGGCAAGGAAAAACTAGATTCCGATTGAGCGGAGGTTTATCATTTACTTTTCGGAGATTCTCTTTAAAAGCCTGCGAACCATGTAGTCCGACAAGTCAATACTCAAAACTATTTTTTCTGATGGTTTGTTTCAAAGTCAGCAGGAAAATATTGTGTATGTGCATGTAAAGCGCTTAAACTTATTCAATGAATAAGATTTAACATAGGTTATATTATTCACACAGGATGAAAATGAGCAAAACATATCATTTTTTTTTCTTACTAAAAACAATTAAATCACTATTTTTCGCTCTAAATAGGATTATCTCCATTGAAATCATAAATTAGTTTAAATTCAAAATTTTCAGAAGAACTTAGGCATGTTGACAAACCCATTCTTTCTTACTGAAAATGTTAAGGCCCTATCATTTTTATTTTTAAGTCATTGTTACATCTGCAATTTTTCACATTGCTTATTAGTCTAGAATTTGAAGTCAGCCAGACCTGGTGTTTTGTCTATGCTCTTGAGTCAGTCCGCAAAACAGACTATCAGAGAAAACTGCTTTGAGGGCTACCTTGTCGGTTGTTTTGTTGTTGGTTGCATTTGATAATTAACGGCCAAGTAGACATAGCTAAGGTCACGTCAAAACGGTCAGCCATAGCCTACTCACACTGTTCTTGCCAGGGTTAGAGCTCCTAAGTGGCTAACCAGTACTGAGTGTACATACTTTTTCACCAGTAACTGACAACTGTCCTTCTCTCCTTGATCTGCAGTCCGACACGCTGCCGACTGCGCAAGCGGAGGCGGTTGGCTTGTGGACTGCAAACTGTGGAACCGCACGTGTGTTAATTAATCATACAACTATAATCAAGTGTGCTCAAAGAATCGCGCGGGGGGGGGGGGGGGGGGAAGAGACTAAAGATGCACAGCAGCACAAAAGGTTAACAGAATAATTTACATGGTAGATCTAGGTCTGCGCAAATAAAAAAGACACATCTTCTCATAAAGTGTAAAGAGCTTACCGTCAGTTTCGGTGGTGCACAGGTTGGTTTGAGGTAGCAAAGTGTCTAACATCTAAGTTAAAAATATCGCTAATGTTTCTATAAATTGTGTGTAATAGCTTAAACCTGTATTTTCTACCATAGAACGTTATCTACTCTTAACAATGCCACTTAGATAAGTACACTTGAACAATTCTACTATGCGACCAGTAAAGGCTCCGATCGGAATGCACTGTATTAGCTGTTCACTGCATAGGTTTCGCGGAGCCTTAGCTTGCTGGTGCAGTCAGGGACAACTCCGACTGCGCAGATGCAGAATAATAGTCCATGGCATAACCGCAATGGCTACCAGCAACTTTTCTTCTGGTACGGCCGATCTTCTCCTATACACATGGATATATTTGCATAAAAAATTATTTCTCCCAGTCTTAGTCGTCTGTCCATACGCTAAACTTAAACCAAATTACAGGCTAGCATAAAATGAAAACGATGAAAGCCCGGACCAGAATGCAGTCTTACAAGTTAGACTGATTGATTTGATAATAGCGTCCACGGTAAACAGCTATGGTCATGGGACGGTCATGCAGTTAACCTAACCACACTACTCCTGGACAGGCTTAGACCTCCTAAGCGGTTTACCAGTACTAAGTGCACATACTTTTAAAGTTAGAGCTTGAAGTATGTCGCCAACATGTTTACGCATTTGAGAACATTTAATGTTCATGTTTAGACTGTATGGATATGCAAGA
Source organism: Ctena decussata (assembly GCA_963989385.1). NCBI lineage: Eukaryota > Metazoa > Mollusca > Bivalvia > Lucinida > Lucinidae > Ctena > Ctena decussata. Next base: position 16,319,875 of record OZ022505.1, on the reverse strand, counting down.
GAATCTGTGAAATCGTGGTGCTGGAAAACATGTAACCCATAGGACAAGAAGTTTCAGATTTTTGTCGCACCTGCTTTAGCAAGGTGCAATATAGGTATCCGGTTTTCCGTCTCTCCTTCAATCCGTCTGTCCACAATTTACATTGACCCTAGCATTAAACCCCCCTGTATCTTAAACCAGTGAGTGGATTTTCACCAAACATGCATGGCTACATCATTGGGATAATCACTAGACTCCATTAGGTTTTTATGACATTGATCTTATTTTCAAGGTCACAGGGTGACTTCATGTCTTCGCCGCAATCCTACAGTTAAATCCCTCTCTATTTTAAACCAATGGGTGGATTTCCACCAAACTTGCATGAATATGTCAGTGGAATAATTCCTAAAGTTTATTTGGTATTTGAGAACTTGACTGCATTGTCAAGGTCACAATACGACTAAATGTTTTTATTTTCTTTATTTTTGTCGACCCTAGTGTTGAATCCCTCTCTATCCTAAATTAATGGGTGGATTTCCACAGAACTTGCGTGGATATATAAGTGGAATAATTTCTAGAAGATATAAGGTTTTGTGACCGTGACCCTATTTCCAAGGACACAGGATGACTTAATGTCCATCTGTCCTTATTTTTCATCAAACAGCAGGTGGATTTCCTCCAAACTTGCAAGAATATATTATTAGGACAGTACTAATAGATGGTTAGGTTTTGGTGACTTTGACCCCGATTTCATGGTCACAGAAGAACTTCTCTTGAACCCATTGACATATTTTGAATTCTACCAAGCTCGCATAGATGTTTTAGCACGATAAGCTAAAGAGAATATATTATGGTGACTTTGATTCTGATTTCAAGGTAACAGGACTAAGTATTAAATATCTGGTAAACCTGTTGTCAGATTTTAAATTTTCACTAAACAAGCATGGATATATAGCTTGAGCAAGCCAAAGAGATAAGATTTTGGTGATCTAGACCCTATTTGCATAAATCAAAGAATTACTTTGCATGTTATGTTAAATATCTCTTGAAGCTATTGGCAGATTTTGACCAAACTTGTTAGTGTATGTAATTAGGAAGAGTTAATGTGTTCATTTTAAGGTAAGCATGGCCACATACCAAGCTTTCAGGAAATATATGTTGTGAGGAATGCAATTCTTTCCCTAAAGTTACACATCAGAAGACACTAATATCTATGCATGGCAGGTGCGACATAACTTTCCGCGGAGTTCTTGTTTTCCTTCTTACTTTTACCGATGCGTCAGAATAGGTGCCGTACGGCATGTCTCTGTCTACAGCAAACACTCAAGGCTGGTTGGTTGGTTGCTTAGGGTTTAACGGCCCTTTGAGACAGTATTTCAGTATATATCGAGCCGTCTCCCAGAGCGTGGGATCGAGAAAAGAAAATATAGATGAGAAAAAAAAAACTGCCAAAAGAGCCCCCTATCGCACCTTCCTTCTGAAGGTACAACAGGCCCTTGCCCTACCTCAACCCGATATCAGTAGGACGCCCCAGTGCCAAACGTTCATGGCATCTTCACTCCACCCAACCACCCTGCAATCACTCTGCAAAGTCTTACATTTGCAGATTTATGGAATTCATATTGAGATGAGACGTCCAAGGAAAACTTTGAGCAGATGGCACGTATACACTTATTGACTTGTGTCGTCATTTGTTCGAATGTATGCCGTCACAGCGGACCAGACAATTTTAAAACTGACGATATCGTTTTTCGACGCAAACGTCATCAAAAATACAACGTTAGGTCAGAGGATGGAAGTACTTACAGTTGGAACGCAAACCCTCGAAAAGCGGTGATTGTATTTACAACGATGGATCCTTCCACATAAAAAATAGGCCCTAAAAATGGTGAACATAGTTCTTGACGAAATTTCCCATTATTCTCAAATGTATATAGAGGCATTGATTATATTAAAATGATTAAACACATAAAAATGTTTTGCTAACTAGTATTAAACAGGCTTTCTCAACAAAATTCAGGGCCAAAATTGCTCGAAATGCTTAAATATTCATCGTCAAAGTACAATACTCTGTCTTGAGTCTACCGAAAACTTGCATCAACATAAACCATAATCTACAGAAAGCTGAGACTTTCTCTAATGCGCACACCCATGCCATCAAAAACTTTATTATTTCTTCTTTTTGCATGTGAAATTTCAAGCAATATCGTTTTTGAACATTTTTAAATTGCAAAATAAAAGATGGCATCTGTAGTTTTAACGCTCAAGAAACGGTCTTGCACGTGATATGAGCACCAGCAATACTTGCCGGACAGCCACAATTTAGACAGAAAATTGAGGTCGACAGCTTGTCAAACATTAGCTCAGATTGCTAAATACTTGAAGAGGAAAAATTTACGGAGTTTAGTTAGCTAAAATAGACTACAAACTGGTAGAACGTACCTTACCTGAATGCTGACCTGATTGGCATTGTACAAATCTGACGTTCTGCCACTCAAATTTGTGAATATAATATCCTTTTCTACTATTATTTATCTTTCAAACAGTCATCTGTTTTCTGTCAAATAAGTTATTAGGTCACTAGCTGTTATGACGTAATAAAATAAATGACGTATATTGCCTCGAGCTAGATTGCCAGCCGCATGCCATGTAAACAGGTTATACGTCGAACATGAGAAGTAAAGAGTTTCTTTCTTGTCGTTTTGTTTGAAATTTATGATCTGATTTTATAATTTGCTCAACAATTACAGAGAACATATGAGCCGCGACACGTGAAAATCAACAAAGTGGTTGTGCGCCCAGCGCAGACTCAGATCAGCCTCGGCATCCGCCTAGTCTGCACAGAGTCTTCCCTAAGCGCTTTAAGGGTAGCTAAGGGTCTAAGCTACCTGCAGACAGCGAAGACTCTGATCAGACTGGGCGAATGCCCAGGATTATCCTAGTCTGCGCTGGGCGCACAACCACATTGTTGGTTTTCTCGCGTCGCGGCATAAGTTACTTAGAAAGAAACAAGCCAGGTGGGGATGGAAGGAGGCGGTTGGTGACGAGGGTGGGGGTGGGTGGGGGCCAAGGAAGTGGGGGAATTCATCTTGACTGATGCCTGGAGTGATGTATAGGTCCCAAACATGACTTGAGCAGTCGTTGCTGTGACAGCGTATTTTCTCTCTGTCTGTCTCTCTCTCTCTCTCTCTCTCTCTCTCTCTCTCTCTCTCTCTCTCTCTCTCTCTCTCTCTCTCTCTGCCCGATTTGGCTTTATTGTTGTTAAACACACTGAGATTTATTACAGCCATTTGAATCTTACCAACAGCTGAGCCGCAACAGGGGAAGCGGAATCTTGTCGGATATGATAACAGCAAAATCTGCTTAGTCTAACAAGACTGCTTCAAGATACAAAACTGTATATATAAGCGAATAGCAAAACCCTGATTGGCTTGCAAGCAAACTCTTTCCGTTCTGAAATAAGTTACGAAGAGCATTTCGTGTGTTCGATGATGAGCCTGAAAATGTGTCGGGTGTGCGGATGTGGGAGGTGTGGGGGAAATTTGGAGGCTTGCTACGCGCCATCCGACGTTTGGCACGTGGCACAAAAACAGACATTTATTCCGTGGAGGCAAAGTACTGTTGTACATGAACTTAAACTGTATACGAATAGCTCCACTTTGGCAAATTCCACATCCCGAATAAGCGTAAAGACCATTGACAGTATAGTGAGTATACCTAAACAATCTGCTTGAAAGCTGAAAACAGCGGGCGTGTGAGGAACTGTTGAAATACGCATGAGCTTTGTATACTTATTCAAGCAACCCATCATTGCCTTCATTTTGCAAAATGTGCATGAACAAAAAAGCTACCAGCCAAGATCCATAATAGAATGCACACATGCAAGTTGTTCATCTTAACTTTTATAACATTTCTTAAGTCTTTGTTTGTTGCAGGTCACCCGTGTACTAACTGACCCTCCGAAAATACTACAGTAAGGGAAAAAGTGAAAACCTTCCCGCATGTCACCACCTTTGGTAGCTTAGAGTGTTCAGATGAGAATCTGAAGGCCGCTAGCTCCTATCATTGCCTAATTAATGAAATCGACTGCCCAATTATTTAATTTCAGGACGCAGAGTATGAAGAATAAGTCCAGAGTTGAGTATAAAGTGTACTGAATTGCCCTTTACATGTGCCTTCGGGACGATTCGTAAATGCAAAAATATCAAATCTTCTGGTGACCTGCAAGATACCCGGGCCTGCTGGTCAACCGGCCAATTACAATGTTACAATTCTAGTCGGCATACAAATGAAGAATGAACATGTTAAGCATTGGAAGGAACTGAAAAGAAATTGAGAGTGTACATGTAAATGTGTGGGCCTAGGGTAACCCAGTACACTTTCAGAAGAAGCATCTCGGCAATAATATTTTTGATTTATCCTACCTTTCCAATGGGAGTAAACTCTTTAAGGAAAGCATTTGCTCCTTTGGGAGCAAAGAATTTTTGAAGAGTCTCCCAGTTCAGGAAAACTAGCAGGAAATTGATAAAGTTGTGTATTGATAATAAGTCTACGATAATTTGTGCCAGTTATCCATGAAAACGTGTTGCGGCTGTATATAGAACCGCCTCGCCAAGACTACTCTATTGTGAGGCAACATCAGTCAGAAATAGGAAAACACGATCTGAATTATTAGTAAATAGTTTTGTTGTTTGTTTATATGTGACTGAATAACCGAAAAGGGTTCGTAATTGGAGAAATAAATGTTTTATTCTGTTCTAATATTTTATGTAGATCTACCCGTGAACCTGCAGAGTTGTAAATGTTGCCCCCCCCCCCCCCAAAAAAAAAAAAAACAAAAAAAAAACCAAAAAAAACAGATGCCTGACGAGTTTCTCAAACTTATACAGGCAATGCAAAAACATCGCATGCATACAGTGCACTGCTAACCCTTCTCAAAGGCGTATCTGCCTGTACGCTAATAGCCAGGTGCGTATTGTAATTTTGTCGACCAGACAAAATTTCAACAGGTATCGTCTTATTTGAAGCGATCTGATTATGCTTAATTCCTGTTTTGCCCTTATTTACCTGTGAAGCTTGGGGGGCCAATGATAATTATGAGCTGACAAAAGCTGATCGAAAATAATTTCATAAACAACCAAGAAGACGGGCAGCGACGAGTCGACGTTGAGTCAACGTTGATTCAACGTAATGACGTTGAACCGACGTTGATACAACGTCGATTCCTCGTTCTGTGCCTGATGGGCTATTGTTCTAACAGCTGAGTCAAAGCCGTCATCATGAACTATTGCCCGGGTGAGGCGCCTCACTGACACTGATGCGACGTCATGTTAACGTTGTTCTGGCGCCGTATGCATGCTGGGTTGGTTGGTTGGTTGATTTGATGCTTAACGTCCACGGTAAACAACTAAGGTCATGTCGGGACGGCCAGTTAACCTAACCACACTATTCCTGGGCAGGCTTAGACCTCCTAAGCGGTTAACCAGTACTAAGTGCACATACTTTCGCCAGTAACTGACAACTGCCCTTCTTGTATCAGCGGAAGGAGAAACGAAAGTATGTGGCCAGACCGGGATTCGAACCTAGGACCTCTGACTTACGAGTCAGGTGCCCTACCGATTGCGCTACCCGGCCCGGCGCATGCTGGGCGTATCAGCCATAATATTAGGGTACAATATGATCTCGTGTTATATGATAATTTGAAAGATGACGGCTCTATATGTTAAACAACCATCTTAAACTAATTCCGTCTGCCTATCTTTCCCCTCTTCTCTTTTCTTCTCTTTTCTCCAACAGTTATGCTACGCCATACAGTAATGTTATAGCTATTTTGGGACGTTGTCTCATATATCATATACCATGATCTGAGATGAAAATAAAGTTTTGTTCTGTTCTGTTCTGATGATGCTGGTATTTGTAAATTGAAGAAGATTTCAATAGTAGCGGCAAGCAGACACGACTATATAAAGTATCTTTGGGGCCCACCTCTTATTCTTGCTCTCAAAGGATAAACATAATTATGCGTAAAGTGTAATAACCCCTACACTCCTGCTTCTAACCGTGCAACGAAGCGGGGGGGGGGGAGGGGGGTCATCCCTCTCAGGTTACTCACATATAAATAACCGTTAAATTACCGTTCAATTATGAGGGGAAAGGCTAATCCTGAATGATAGCATGAACTGTACCTAAATGAACATCAATTGCTGATTAAGTCCGTCTTTTAAGCCATGATTATACAAACTTCTAATCGATTCAAAATCACGTCATAAGCTTGTGATTACGATTTGCTAGAGCATAGAGGTAAGAGTTGACATTATTGTATCTGACAATAAAATATGAATAAAATGTAGATTGCTTGACTGTTTTATTCGGTCTTGGTTGAAGATTAATCAGTGAGAGGTGTTACGTTTCTACGGACAGGCCGAATTGTGAGTTTGAACATTTACTCTGAGTAGCGCGTAAGGCTGGCATGATTTCGACGCCATTTTCGGTTTGTTTTCGAACCGAGTGGTCAAATGTTATTTTGCAATTTTAAAATGTTCCAAAACCAAATTTTCTGAAATTTCACATAATAGTAGAATATATATCAATATTTATCATGGCATAGGTCTGCGTTTTGGAGAAAGTCGAATAAGCTGTAAATCGCGATTTTTATTTACATGTTTGACGCTGACGTAAAGGGCACTGTTTCGTCAATAATTACACAGGGGGAAAATGATGTCTTGGAATTATTTTAACAGAAATATTCAATAATGGAAGCCAGAAAAGTGCTCTTAAAATTTCAAGCGGTGAGGTGATTTGATTAGTCTATATGGTGGCGTGAAAGTACAATGGGGTTCGTCGATAGCCATTTTGATGGCGACAATTTCGAACAAAAATTCGTTGCTATGTGTTTGATTATATCCCTACTCCTTGGAGCTGCGTTCCAAATGTTGATTTCATATTGTGACGTCAAACAAATGGATTTTGCTAAAAGAAAGATACCACTGAAAAGGTAAAATATTGCTATATCAAGAAATGATAAAAAGTAAAAATGAGAAAATTTGCCCTTAAGGGCCCTTTTGCTGCGTTGCGCATCGTATGAGATCTCTTATATATTTTATTATATGTCTCTTTTACAGGATAAATAGATAATAATTTTGCCATAAAGACAAGATTAGTACAAAATTACTGCTACTACAGCTTTGGGAGTTACACATTACTGAGGAACATGCACTGAGGCTGTCCTTATATATGTCCACGTTATCATTACACATAAAAAACGCTTGAACTATTCAAATTCGGCTGTCTTCGCCGATATCTTCATGCCAGCGTACTATAATTCGATGGCTACACGCCGGCATTACGAGGGCTTTACGAAGTCGTGTTGCCTTCCGAAGACAATCGGGCTGCTTTTTCTTTCCTTCATAATGTCTCGGTGAGGCGAAAACTGCCCGATGGTACCGATGATCACACGAAGTAAAGAGGAAGATGAAACGATGCCCTCACCATGGCCTTGCGAAGGGAAAATGGACACACGAACTCAACATGAAAATAAGCCTTTGCAATGTCCTTCGGCAATTTTTTGGCATGCCAAAGCTTATGCCACCACTCACGAAGTTGCTGCCGAAGCTTGAGAAAATCCTCCGGCGGTCATACGATGGCTTAAGATGTGCTCACGAATGACCCGATGTTATTACGATCAGAGCCGAAATTGAACATTTCCATTATCGTATGGCCATCGGATGCCAATATCGGGACATTGTGACGCCTGCATAAGCGGTGGCAAAATCTTCGGCTTTCCAAAAACTGCCGAAGGACATTGCGAAGGCTCATTTTCGTACTGATTTCGTGTGTCTATTTAACCTTCGTAAGGCCATCGTGAGGGCATCGTGTAATCTTCGTTTTAACTTCGTGTGATCATCGTTGCCATCGGGCATTTTTCGCCTCACGACGATATTACGAAGCAAACAAGAAGCAGCCGACTGGCTTCGGAAGGCAACACGACTTCGTAAAGCCCTCGTTATGCCGGCGTGTAGCAGTCGAATTATAGTACGATGGCATCGAGATCGGACCCCGCTGTCAATGAACACAGCCGAATTTAAATAGTTCAAGCGTTTTTTTTTATATGTCATGATAACGTTAACATATATAAGGGCAGCCACAGAGCATCTTCCTCAGTAATGTGTAACTCTCAAAACTGTAATAACTGTTACAGTGATTATGCACGTATCTTCTTTTTTTTTTAATGGCAATCCATTTTACTATTTACCCTCTTGAATAGACATAGGATAAAATATATATAAGATATCTAATATAGTAAAGTATCCAAAATGATGTATCCAGATATCTATATTAAATAAAATATCTAATATACTATATACTATATTAACTGTCTTGTTTAACATACAAGATAGCTTATAAGTTAAATAAGATATCTAATATAGCAGATAAGATATCTGTTTTAAGAAATAAGATATCCTATATCGTGTATAAAGTATCTCATATAGGATATAAAATATTTGATATAGTGAAAAAGAAATCTTATTTTACATTCACATTTAGAAATCTTATTCGAAAATAATGGTGTCTTATATTGGAATTAAGATAACTTATTTACCAAAAGAGATAATTAATAGGTTAGATATTTGATATGTTAAAAACGACATCTTGTACATATAAATACGCTTATGAGATAGCATATTTATTGTTTCTGATAGCTAAAAGATTATTATCAGAGAGCTATTATATTATATTAGATATCTTATATAATATTTAGATATAAACGATATATCTAATATAGCTAATAAGATATCTTATTTCTAAAAGTAGCAGATATCTTATGCGGTTATATAAAATATCTTATAAATTTACAATTGTTATCTTATTTGTTAAATAAGATACCTAATACAGTACATAAGATATCTCATTTAATATCTGAAATACTATATATGATATCTGATACACTATATTAGACATCTTATACACTATATAAGCTATTATAACTAACATTTCAGCTATCTTATTTAATAGTTAATTTCGCCTATATATTCTTTACCACACCCCGCACAGACAATCACTTAAATAACATTTTTAGATCGCATGAAATGTTAGTTACTACTTTCATAAGTCTACCGCATTTAAATCTTTAATTCCTCACCTTCACTTAAATGAATACAAAGTTTGCAATTCGATCTATTGCAACGTGATACTTTTGGACTGTCCTGAATTTCTGCAAATTTAGCTCATGTCAGTAACTTTTGTAAGTTCTTTAGTTGACGTTTGCTTTTTATGATTTTATATGGTTCCAAAACTTCTTTCATATGTTCATCTCTCGTTAGAACCTGTAAATCGTTCCGAATATCGCCAAAAATTTCTGTATGTTTGGGATTGTGTGTGCTGACGTAAGTAATTAAGTCTTGCTCGTTTTTACTTTTAACTGTTCGAACAGTTTTTAGATCTAAAGCTTTTGCTTTTTCAATGCCAGCTGTAATTAATTGTTCTGGGTACTTTTGTCTGGTCAAAAAAAGATTTTAGTTCAATGAAGCGGTTATTTAAAACATTTTCGTTGGAATCAATGCAACGTAAACGACTTGCTAAAGAGAAAGGTTTACTTGTTTTAATATGTTTAGGATGGCAAGAATGAAATAAAAGATATAACTTGATGTCGGTAGGTTTATAAAATATGTCCGTTTCACTTAGTCCGTCTATGTTAAACGTTTTTTATCTTCACATCCAAGAATGGCAATTCTTTTTCACTGGTTTCCATTGTAAAGTTAATAAATTCATGTAAATTATTTAATATTGAATGAAATTTTTGGAGGTCGTCTTTAGTCTTAGACCATAGAATAAAACAATCATCTAAAAATCTTTTCCATGTATTTTCAAATTCTTTTGTAAATGTCGGTCAGAAATCTGAAGCTATCTGATTATAAAGTTTTTGTTCAAGGTAACCAATTGTTAAGGGAGCGTAAGTGGGTGAAACCTGCGTGCCCATCGCTGTACCTTTCTTTTGTCTGAAAAAAATCATCGTTAAATTGATATTATTTTCTAGGATAAAACGTAATGATTCAATAACAAATTCTTTTGAAAACCTTTCAGGCAGCTCTCCAGAAAACTGCTCTATCCAAAAAGTAAAAGCTTCTATTCCCAGACTATGGGGTATATTAGAGTATAACGATTCGACGTCAAATGTTGCTAGAATTGCTTCCTTGGGTATTCTGTTTGGTAAACTATTAAAAAAATCTGTTGTATCTCTCAGAAAGCTCGGTACATGTTTAATAAATGGTTTAAGCAATATATCTAAAAGGTTGCTTATTCTGTGAGTCTGACACGCTGGACTCGCGACTATCGGCCTTAGCTTCAAATCATTTACATCTTATCAAATAATAATCGCGTATGAAATAGTACGCATTTGTGGATGCTACAAAGGTACAGATGTTTAAAATATTAGACAAAATCAGTGAACCAAGAAATATAGGTCACAGGGACCTACATGTAATACCAAATTAGACGCAGCGCTGAAGTGACTTACTATTCAAAGTCCGATGAAGATTCAATTAAATACTAGTCCGAAATAAAACATTAATTCAATGGATCATGAAATACAAATCACAATGACTTACAAATAGTATGACGTCATTTTCAAAGTCTGACTGAACCATTGTCTTTAGTATGATGCATATATAATGTTGAATATATAAGGAAAAGGACAGTGAACATTTAAATATATGTCACAGTAACCTACAAATAGTACGAGGATTTTTTGCATCGTTTGACCGACCAACTATTTGTAATTACGTTGCGAATCCAAAACCCGTGTTAAGATATTAGTGAAAATCCTGATCCATGCATCTAGTTCAAGGACTCAGTGTGCAGGGATGTTTTGCAGTTCCTTCATTTTAAGGATATGATCTGATCAAATATCAGCACTCCTTCCCCAAAGATATCAAAAGAGGTAAGCAAAAAGCTCATCCAAGTAACTTTTCATACAAAGTTAGTGGAACAAAGTTCAAGGGATACATCATCTGACCACGTCGCAACATTATAACATCAGAGGTTATATCACAGCATGATGATGGAGGTTATTCAGTCTAATGCCCTACATACGCACATAACGCCATACTTATACACATGCCCAGCGCTGTGCCCGCCTCCTCCTCCCCCCCCCCCCAACCCCCCCACACACATGGAACCCTTGTTGCGGGCATTAGTAACACATACTACATAGATGAACACTTTGAAAAAGATGTGTTGAGTCAAATAATGCCTCTATTTTCTATCAATTACAAAATATACTGATGCGATTTTGATATAAATCCTTTAGTCCTAGTGTTGGATACATGAAAATTTACCCAAAACCTTTATTTTTCGTTTACTCCTACCCTCGTAACCACTGAAATATAACCCAATTATGATGAATATGTATATGAGGAATAATTATGTATAAAAATTGTAGTGGTTACTAGGGTAGGATGAAGTGAAATTTGGATGCATAGGGGACGTTGGTAGTTCAATTTCCCATAGGCTCAATGTTAAATGTTGCAGACAGTACATGTATTCAACCGCAAATTTAACCTAAAAGGCATTAAAATACGGGAAAATGAAATCGTAAAGAATAAACTAGAAACATATAGCTAACATTTCTGCATATTTATGTGGTTATCTGCCTACTTTCGAAAATCGGCCTTTTCGGGCACATTGCAATAGTAAAGTGTAACTCGTCCTTTGGTTTCAAAATTGGCCAACTGGCTTTTGAGGAGATTGTTTGACATTGTCAAAATGAGAGAGTTCTGGGTCAAAAGCCAAAGACCTTGACCTCTTGTACTCATAAATCTTCATGTACTCATTCAGATGACTGTAGATAAGAACTTTTAGGCCTAAATCTTCAAAACTTTCCACGAAATCTTATGTTCTAGCATTTTCCCATATTTGACCTTACCATAAAATGGGCAAGGTCAACCCAGGGTCATAATTTGAACAAGAGGGCCATGATTGCCTTGGATCACTCACCTGAGTATCCTGTGAACTTAACCTCAGAGACATCCATACGTACAACAGTTTCTCAATGATTTAATGGAAAATGAACCCTTTATTGTGTACCTAAGGTTTTTTTAAGATTTAACCTAATGATCTAGTTTTTGACCCCACATGACCCAGTTTCAAACCTGGTCTAGATTTCTTGGATATACACATTCTGACAAGTTTCATGAATATCAGATCAAAACTGTGCCCTCTAGAGTGTATACAATGTTTTCTAAGAATTGACCTAGTTATGACCCAACATGACCCAGCAGCACTCTTGGTCTAGATTTGTTGGAGATAACAATTTTAACAAAGTCTTATGAAGATTAGACCAAAGCTGTGCCCTCCAGAGACTTCACATGTTTTTCTAAGATCTGACCTAGGGACCTACTTTTTGATCTGACAAAGCCCGTTTTCAAACCTGGTCTAGATTTCTTGGATATAAACATTCTGACAAAGTTTCATGAATATCAGATCAAAACTGTGCCCTCTAGAGTGTGCACAAGGTTTTTCTAAGATCTGACCTAGTGACATAGTTTTTGACCCCATATGACTCAGTTTCAAACTTGGCCTAGATTTCATAAGGATAAACATTCTGACAAAGTGTCATGAAGATTGGGTCATAACGGTGCCCTCTCAAGTGTATACAAGTTTTTTTCTAATATTTAACCTAGTGACCTAGTTTTTGACCCCACTTGACCCAGTTTCTTACTTATTCTAGATTTCATTAAGATAAACATTATGTCACAGTTTCATGGTGATTGGATTAAAACTGTGCCCTCTGTGTCATTCTAAGCTTTATTTCTATTTTTAGTTCTGGCGGCCATTTTGTTCAGCAGAGGGGAACCGTTTTAGCAAGTCTTGTTCAAGGCCAAGAGTCTAACATTTCTGTGAATTATTTAGAAATCGAGCCATTGGCTTCAGACGAGATGTTGTTTAAAGCTTTTTCTATTTTTAGCTCTGGTGGCCATTTTGTTCAGTGGAGGAGAACCATTTTAGCAAGTTTGGTTCAGGGCTATAACAGAAACATTTGTGTGAAATTGTTTTGAAATTGGCTTACTGGCTAAGGAGGAGATGTCGTTTAAAGAAATTGTTGATGACGGACGAATGGACGGACAGACTGATGGATGACCAACAAATATCTATCACAATAGCTCACCTTGAGCACTTCGTGTTCAGGTGAGCTAAAAAGTAGCTGAACATATTTCCAAACAGCAAAAAAACTCAAACCAGTCTGTGACTCCCTGCAGACTAGCTAAAGCTTTACTTTTGCACCAGTAGATTTCTGAAGATCCACACATGGTGTGTTAGAGGGGAAAAGTGCCTGACCAGACTGTGCTGATGCACAGGCAGGTCTGAGCCACTGCTGTTTACATTTGCCTAAAGAATCTTTTTTGCATGGTGCAACTCATATAAGTCTGTTTACAAGTATTAAAGTAATAGAAATTCAAATTTATTTTGTTGAAACTTGTTGAGCATGAAAACTGCAAATATACTAGTCAAAAGTTCTAACCGACCACTTAATTTTCATCATTTTTCATCAATGCTATTCGCAATCTCACAATTCAGTTTACAGCCACAGATAGCCGAATATGTCAGTAAACCATACCACTAAAAGGTTAACCATTATTCAGTTCACTGTATCCAGGAGTCACAGATGAATACGGTTACCCCCATTTTCAAAATTAACAAGAATTTGCATTGAGTGGTGGGGTAAGTTTTAACATTTTGACCCAAAGCGGTCACTGTCATGCAGGAAGAGTGTTCATTTCTGCATAAATCTGTTCATTCAGTCATTTGCTTTAGTAATGAACTGGTTTTGCTTACGTAAATTGGATATTTCAAAAAGTGATTTTTCACAAATTGTAACGAAATGCTTAATTTTGTGAATTTAAAAAATGGGGGTACTTCTGTTCATCGGTACATCCTGGATGTAATGTAAAGAATTTTGTTTAAGAAATAGATCAGCTCTAGCAGTGAATTGTTGAGTAATAATTCACTGTTTGGAGGTCAGTTGTAAAGTAGATCATATCATGAGAGCGGAGTGCGAGTGATATATCTACTTACAACTGACCGACAGTGAATTATTATTCAACAATTCAATGCTAGAACTGAACTATTTAGATTCTAACGCTCAAAAACGTTGAAAAAGTATTTTTTTCATTCAAACTCTCCCAGCCTTCCTGCCAGCGCGTTCATGCTCCCGCCAATATTCTTAATTGTATCTAAAGTAAATGTACGTTTTATGGCGTTTTTTAGAAAGAAAAAGAGACGTTACACCGTCTCACGTCTCCAAACGTCACAAAATTACGTCAGTAATGCAAGTGACGTCAGCAGTTAGACTCACGCGCTCCGAGACAATGAATTGTTGCAGAATAAAACAGAGAAACTTTCCATTGCTTCTATAGGCGCAACGTGTTAGAACAAACATTTTAATGACGAGTTGACTGGAATATCTGCCTATTTGGGGATGTAAATAGAACTGTAAGATTGTTTGGGGCTCTAAAGAAAATCGATAAAATGTAAGTGGTCGATTAGAACTTTTGGCTAGTATATGTGTGATCATGTTTATGCCACCAAACTTTGTTCAATAACTGTATTACTGTCATAACTCCATTTATCTACATAGTTTACTATTTCCCTTGCATCGTGATATGTACAGCAGCTGAACACCAATATCCAGTCACTGAGTGGTTATCGGCCAGTATCTGCCAGCCCTTTAATACATATTTTACTACTATGGAAGCCTTTACATATTACTTTTGCCTAAAAAATTTCCAGGAGCCCTGGAGTAACAATTTCATATATGCTATCTATATATACTCCCTTGGACTTCTTCTCCCAATATCAGATTCTGAAAATCAATTTTACTGGAACAATGTCTTTTGCCTGAATACATGTACTAATCATTCAACGATGTCCATGACAGCAGGAAATTTACTGCCTCATTGTGGATTTTAAGCCCAATAAACTCTGACTAAATTGTACTGAGTGTTGACTGAAATTATACATATGGATAAGGCAATTTATCCCCACATGCATCCCCTCCCCTTTCCCTATCCACAAACACCATGCACATACATACCTTGAGTCTATTACTGTACACCAGCTGTATTTCTCTGTGCATAGATGGAGCTCTCCCAGCCATTAAGGTAGTATAGGCCACCTAGAGCAGTTGAATGTAGCGTTCTTGTCATATTTTATCGTTGGTAGGAAATATTCTGATAAACCGACCTCGGTTTCTATTTTCATGCTCTTCCCTAGATCATGCTTTTCTCACTCTGGCCAACAATTCTTTCTGTAAAACATTACAGTCCAAAGTAAGAGAAAAGGTGTTTATCATATGAGGCTGCATCTGAGAGCATAATAAAGCCATGCAGAAAAAACGATAATCAACTAGTGGATTTAATATGCAAATTACATCTAATGATTATGCATTGACGTCCATAAAACGTCACGTTTTCTAATGGCGAAATTGTGACGTTTTAGTGCAAAATTTACTTATAAAATGCAATTTCAGTGTCATATGATAAATAGAATCTTGCATTCATGCTCCTATATTATTGAATTTATCAAACTTGTTGGGAAAAAATGATAAGATGCTCAGCATAGCCTCGCGTCTTATCTTTTTCCCCAACTCGTTTAATAAATTCAATGTTACATAAGCACTCATGTAAGATCCTCTATGGGTGATTTTCAAAAAAATGAAGTTTTTTTTTTTCAAACCCAACTGATTAGCTTTAAACTTTTTAAGTTTTGTTTGTGCCTAAAATATGAGTCATATTGGTGTAAATCTTGATGCAAAGTTTCATCAAAATTGATAGAGTAGATCAGAAGTTATGATGCAAAGTATACCCAAATTTGTCCCAAGTGAAACAGTTTTTGCATGACATTTGAAATGTTTCCGTTTCCTCATTTTCAAATGCTTTCCAAAAAGCGTATGTTTCATTATATCAAAAACAAATGCATAGCTGTCAAATACCATTAAGTAACTCAGAGTTTACAATATAATTTGCATGTATTTTGTTCTGTTTACCTGTTCAAAGATAATGAATTATGATAATACCCTAATAAAAAAAAATACAGTGAAAATAACTTCTTTTGACTTTACATAAATAACATTTCTCAAATTATTAGCACTAGATGTATTGCATGTTGTTAATGACAAAGTGTAATGTTGTTGGGTAAATTAACAGCTGTTTAATAGTTTGAACTCTTCGTAACAGTTTAGAAAATAGCTCCTTTATTGTGTTACCCAGATTTGTCCCAAGTGCAACATTCTGTAGTTTTTATCCACCATACAATCATTTCCTGTATAATAGGTTGTTTTGATTTATTTTGAGAAGCAGCAAGTCAGGGCAAAACCATCTAAAGCAATCCTTATCATGCAGTGATGCATGAGTTTCCAATAGGTTGCCAGAACTGATGTCCCAAGTGCAACACAGTTTTCCATGTTTAATTAGTGCAATACAGTTGCCTAACAATACACTTTACCTCCAATTTTATCATTTATCAGTATTGCTAAAGAATATATATAGACAATTAATGCCTTTCAAATATTGTGATAAGCCATTTTTCTGTTAATATTTGAAAATATATGTGTTTTTTTGCTAACCGGAATCTGGAATGTCAGAAGAGCTTTTTTACAGAATACAAACTTTTTAAGGCCATTTTTCTTTCCATTATTTATTATTTATTGAGAGCAGATGTGAAATCTTTCAAAACCCTTCAGTTAAACTGTTTACTTTTGACATAAGCAGTCATTTTTCAACCAACCTTCAAGCGTTGCACTTGGGACACAAAAGTCTAACAGCATAGCTCGCCTGAATAGTTGCTTGCCCATCACACAGTCGCTATGGTGGTGTGGACTGCTATGCATAAGACTTCAGACAAGCATGTCCATAATGATAACACATTTATAAAGAAAAGCTATATCAAAACCTTGAACAGTTATCTAACAACAGTCCAAGTATTAGTATCAACAGAGTCAACTGTGGCACTGTGAAACTATGTTTTCATAAATATATAACTTAAACTAAAATCTTTAAGACAAAATCATAAGTCAAGGACCTTGACTTCAACGTCATCCAGTGGGGTAAGTATATAGTGTTTTGTAAAAACTCAAAAAGGTGTCTAACATAAGTTCAAGCGTAACTAAATCTCTGCCAAGCATTATGAATCAGTATGCAATTAGAACACTTTAATTAAGACCAAATTTCCTAAGTCCCTGACCTTGACATTAAGGTCACTAAGCGGGGTTGGGGTAAAACTCTGTAAAACTTTGGACTAATATATAACTACAGTGCAAATATAAAAAGAATTCATCTATGGGTTCAGAAGATATGTGTCTTTAAAAAACTTTAACCAAAACATTCTATCAATAAAAAGACAATTTTCTCTAAGTCCATGACCTTGACATCAAGGTCACTGAGGGGGGTGGGGGGGGGGGGGGTAGTACTTTGGAAAACTTTGGACCAATATCTAACTACAGTGCAAGTATCAAAGGAATCCATCCATGGGTTATGGAGATATTGGGCTTTATAAAACTGTAACAAAAACATCCAGTCCAAAAAACTCCCAATTTTCTAAGTCCATGACCTTGACATCAAGGTCACGGAGTGGGGTGGGGATGGTACCCTGTTAAACGTTGGACCAATATCTAACTACAGTGCAAGTATAAAAAGAATCCATCCATGGGTTAAGGAGATATAGGTCTTTAAAAAACTTTAACCAAAACATCAAATCCGGACGCCGACGTGGACGCTGACGGGGATGCGGACGCCGACGCCAGGGTGACAACAATAGCTCTTCCTGACCTTTCGTTCAGGCGAGCTAAAAATGAATAATATTACTGCAAGAACTATTTTTTTCCAGAAATTGAACTGATATAAAGCAACATGGTTAGACTTGTATATAAACTGCTAATAAATGACAACAAGAAACAGTTATCTATCATAACATTTTTTCTTTGTAACCCTAAGATCACTCTCGTCTAACCGACCCGTATGTGCTCTGATTAGTCATGTAGGCCCCGTATGCAATCGTGATTGGTTCGAGTTTCAAGATGGCGGCGAGCCGCACCACATTTGTGTACACATTTAGGAAAGGAAGCGATACACATTAGTTAGGTAAGCTAATTTATTTATTTCACGAAGTAACTTATCCAAACAAATATCTAGTTGACCCTTATGCAAATTTCAGCAAAACGATACCCCAAAACGAGATATTGATCAATAAAGTTGTGCTCATGGAAAACAAAAATATTCGAATCGAACAACATCCATGAAAATGTGGCTAGTATTTACTCGCATTTAGCAGTTGTACTCTGTTTTTACGTGGAAGTCTTCAAAAAGTGATTGCTACTGTCGCGTATGCTTTTACTTTGTTTGTTTTTGTATTTTGATGTGAAAATAAATGATTTTTATAGTTTTCTACACACCTGTGTTTGCCCCGGATTAGAAACTGGTGTACTACGGATTAGTATCCTACAGAAATCGGATTGGAATGAGCTTTTCTAACAAAGAGTACGGATTAGTCATCATTATTCTGATACTGTTTTTGAAGTTTTTTTTATTCATTTGAGCATTTAATACAATAATTACGCTGCAGACCTTATAGCAAGGTAACTTTCAGAACCAGAATCGCTCTTGAAGGTTTTTTTTGTAGACTATTTAATAATCATACAAAATCATATCAGATTATTTTGATGCAATTAACTTATCATTAAGGGGACGCCGATCTCAAAAGCTCTTACGTATATGAAAATTTACCTGTGCAAACAAAAATGGTCATTTTGTCAAGGAGACTGATATTTCTGGCTATATTGGTGTATGAGCAAATTATATATGTCACACAGATTACTTTACGTCCCCAAATACAGTTTTTGAGTACTCAGCAGCGTGCTTATCAGTCATTTTGGTTACTCCCTGGTTTGATTCCATTTGCGTCACTGTGAAACGCTGGGTGTATTTCAGAGAAAAACATTTACATAAACATAACTACAGTTATCCGACTACAATGTATGAAAGTATTTTAGCCCAAATGTACATATTTCTGGTAGAATTTTTCTCTCCAATGTTTGCTTAAAATAGTTTGCATGGTAAAAAGCAAACATTGTAAATAATACCAGAAATACATATACGTGAACCAAAGTACTTTCATACATTGCAATTGGATAACTGTAGTTTTTGTTCATGTTAACATTTTTATCTAAAATTTACCCAGCATCTGTTGAATCTTCTGCTTCATGGAACGACTGATCAAGATCTTCTATTATTCTGCAAATAAAGTATTCGATAATTAAACCATGGACCACAACGTTCACCTGAATATAAAACTATGGCCTAATAGAAACATGAGCCATTCGGTTGACATGGCAACAAATTAAACCGGATATGAATGGTAGATAACCTTGACAAACAGTTTGAACCCATATCAGGCACAACAAATCGTCCGGCCTGATCAGGGTCCAAACTGTTTGACATTTTCATGATATTCCTGAAAGAGTGAATTTTTTAACAAATCAGCAGACAACAAAAAGCATTAAAACACCCAGTATGCAATGAGTTAAAGCATTTATTTCTTTTTCTCACCCAATACGTTTGCTCGTACATCCTCGTCTCAGTAACCATATCTCTTAAAGAGAAAAAAACAGAGGCTAATGGCCACAAGTCTCACCTGAATATCATCATGCTAACACGCCAGTGAAACTGACACCCCACATTTATATACTATTAGTAAAACTGGGGTTTACTCCGACAAGGGTATTCATTGTGTTCTTATTTTGCTCTAAAACATAGTAGATTATGGACCCTCGTTAGAACCGCCTGACATGTACCCACAGTTTATCTTTTGAGCAAAATTAGGAAAAACATCATAATTTTTCATCTGAAAATTACCAATTTTACAGCCCTGAAAAAGGCAGTATATTGCACAGGCTTGTTATCGTAATGTACAGCAATTGCTAAAATAAAAATTGAACCTCTCCGGATCCAAAGCAACCAGACTTCTTATTAGACTGGCACAAAAACATAATCATTCATTTCCCCTAACTATAAATTCTCTATGTGATACATGTATATATGAAAAAAAGTTGAGATGACAGACGGACGACGGACGCTGGCTGGATTTTTTCCGATTCAGTTTTACGTCCCTTTCAAGATTATTTCACTCAGTAGATTGGGCGAAAACGGGAGTACCCCAGGAAAAATCACCTGGCACACCGCAAGCAGAACTTGGCTTGTCTCACATGTGACCCATGCGGAGCTCGAACCCACACCGGCCACAGCGGTGAGATGATCGAGCGATTATGAGCGGATGGCTTGATCTAATAAAATCTCGCCTAGATGAGTGTTCGGCTCAGGTAAGTTAAAACGTGTTTAGGACGTTCACATTATTTCTGCATGGAAAGGTTCAATCATATATGACACTTAAGATGAGCTTGTGAGAATCTGGTGTGACTTCATTACACTCTCAAGTCTTACCACACTATGAATGATAGTAAAAAACTATTTTATACTTGGATAATTGATCCTTAAATGTGAAACCAATCAGTTGTCTTTACTTACTATTCCGCACTCATCGCTCAACTAATCCGTGGTCTGACCATAAACTACACAAGACTAATCCGTGTTATGACCATTTTGTGTATTCTTAAATATATTTGAAAGGCAAATGTGTTGGATCCCATGCTTTGTGGGATATTGAAAGAATTGACCAAACAACTGATTAAACACCATTCAAAGCACACTTTGATGGTCCATAGATGCAAAAACGCTTATCTTTACAATCGTCACTCGATACAACATATTTATGTCCAAATGAGCACACAAATGATGAAGGATTGCAATTCATATGGTGAACAGTCCTGCCTGGGGATTCCGAAATGCATGTAATAAACAATAAAGTTTAATGTTGCAAACTGCAATTACTTCTGATGATGTCTTTACTTACTAATCCGCACTCATCGCTCAACTAATCCGTGGTCTGACCATAAACTACACAAGACTAATCCGTGTTATGACCATTTTGTGTATTCTTAAATATATTTGAAAGGCAAATGTGTTGGATCCCATGCTTTGTGGGATATTGAAAGAATTGACCAAACAACTGATTAAACACCATTCAAAGCACACTTTGATGGTCCAAAGATGCAAAAACTCTTATCTTTACAATCGTCACTCGATTCAACATATTTATGTCCAAATGAGCACACACATGATGAAGGATTGCAATTCATATGGTGAACAGTCCTGCCTGGGGATTCCGAAATGCATGTAATAAACAAGAAAGTTTAAGGTTGCAAACTGCAATTACTTCTGATGATGAAAAGAAATGGTAAAAAAGCTAAAAATTACCTGTTGGCATCTGGTGGTGTGTTGTTCGCCGCCATTTTGAAACTCGAACCAATCACGATTGCATACGGGGCCTACATGACTAATCAGAGCATATACGGGTCGGTTTGACAACAGTGAAGATGTATATTATTCTTAAGGTGCTAAAACGCATACAACTATCATTTTGTATTGAACTTACATTTGTCTACTTAGATTCTAATGTTTAACATAACTGATTGTGGCTATGAATTATCTCAGTATGTGAAATTGGTGTAAAACTTCCAATAATAGAAGAGAAAACACCTGGCTGATTTTGTCCCAAGTGCAACGTTTCACTGTACATATGTACATCTGATTAACCTTCATTAGAAACCATTTTTCTTTAATTCAAAATGATTAAAACTGTTTTGTCTTGATTTAGTTTATGAAACATTGGCTTATATTAAGTATACTGTCCTGTAGCATAAATACTTTTATCCATACTGAAAAATGCATACTGTTTGTGGAAAGAATTTTTTTTATTTTTGTTATGCTCATAGTTTTTCATGTTGATTAGTTATCTGAAATATAAATGGCACAACAAGTGCTAAAATAAGCAATATCCTGACTTATCAGAAGAAACTAACTGTTTTTGTCCCAAGTGCAACACAGTTTTCGACCACTTTTATAGACCCACTACAACATGAAATAATGCTTTGACTGAAAAGAAATTTATAGGGTGTTTCAAGAATGCCTTGAATTTTGATATGAAATAATTTATGAATAAATAGTGGAGTAATTCAAGTGAATTAAAAATCTTTTGTAGGTAGAGAAAGCAATTTTAGTGTAAAATTATCAAAAAAATGGCAATTTTTTTTTTACTCACAGAAAGTATTCAAATCAATGGCACAGAATCCTGTCTCCATATCTGTCTTGTCAAACCATACCAAATTATTAACTTAGAAATGGCCTAAACATGTATAGTGCTTCTCATAAGGGGTCTATACCATGTTTTGAAAATACAACAAATATTTTCTGAAACATAGAAATCACAAAAATTAGGATGGTTTCATACAGTATTTAATGTTAATTTCCGACACTTTAACATCCTAGGAAGAAATTGACCTGGAAATTATTGTACTCAAAGGTCATTTAATTTTTATTGAGCTCTATGTCACACTTTGACTTCATTTTTTTGAAAATCGCCCATATATATAGTGTCTCATTTACCCTAAACATAGAAACTGGGATACCTCAACCAATTACCATGATTTTCCTACAATCTAGGGGTATAACTATCAAATGTTGTAACTTGAGCCGCGACATGAGAAAATCAACAAAGTGGTTGTGCGCCCAGCTTAGACTCAGATCTGTCTGGGCATCCGCTCAATCTGATCAGACTCTTCGCAAAGCGCTTAAAGGGTACCTTAGTGTCTAAGCTACCTCCCTGCGGACAGCGAAGAGTCTGATCAGGCTGGGTGGATGGTTTTGTCGTGTTGTGGCTCACTTGTGTCCAGTCCCAATATGTTCTAGAGTTGTCATTCTTGCCTGCTAAATTCTGAGCTTACCTCTCCTATAGTCCTACCAAGTATCATTATAATATTTGAAAGCATTACTGAGTTACAGACCGAAAATGAACCAAAAATACTGAAGACATCAGCCAGAGTTGTCATTCTTGCATGCCACATGCACAGTTATATTGGCAACTTGTACAATTTAATATTGGGAAAGCTATGACACTGTTCTAAAAGCCTACACATTCATTTATTTCATTTCATTTTTGTCTTGTTACAACCTTAGATTATCACAATTAACTAAAGAGATTGAGTTGGAGGTTAGATGCACACTGTTTGGGTATTTAGGCATTTGATCTGCAACCCATCAGTTTATCAAAAACACAGTGAGATGAACTAAATAAGCCCTTCGCTTTCGTTCAGATTCTTTTGCTATTGTATACTATTTGTAACTTGTACATAACTTGTATAAAATTGAAATAAAATATGTTTGCACTAAAACATAGAGATACACAGTAAGAATAAATCATTTTTTTTCTTCTCTTTTTATATTATTTCATGGCCCTTGCATGTCAAGTAGATTGTTAAGCCGAAGTGAGCAACAAGAGGGCCATGGTGGCCCTGAATCGCTCACCTGAACATTATTCAGTTCACTGGCTCTGGTGAAGATTTATAAGAGTTTTTACCATACATGGGAATGGCGGCCACCTTGGTCATGTGACCAAGATCATTTGAAGAAATTTCAAATCCTTTGATCCATGTGCAGGCTCCATATGAAATTTGAGTTTAGTCTGCCCAGTGGTTTCAGAGATGTTTGAAAATGTTTATGTATGCATGACAGAGGCAGCTAACACCAATACTGTAAGGCTCAGGAGGGCTGAAAATGGCAGAGTTGCTTCCCCGAAAAGTTCCCGTTCATGTTGAGTTCCTTTGATGGATTTGAACTAGACTGAACTAGGCAAACACAGATGATAGAATGGTAGCATCATTATCTCACTGTGGTGAAATTAATGTTTTCCAAGGAGTTTGTGGCTGGCATCATTGCAATGTTAGTTCTGATTCTTGCAGCACAACTTATTTTAGATTTGACCTAGTGACCTAGCTTTTGACTGAATTGACCCAGTTTCAATCTTGAGCTAGATTTTATGGAGATGAACAATCTGAAAAAAGTTTCATGAAGATTGGATCAAAACTGCACCCTCTAGGGTGTGCACAAAGTTTTTCTAAGATTTGACCTAGTGACCTAGTTTTTGACCGGACATGAGCCAGTTTCAAACTTGGCCTGGATATTATGTGGATAAACACTGTGACAAAGGTTCATGAAGATTGGATCAAAACTGTGCCCTCTAGAGCGTACACAAGGTCGTTCTTATATCTGACCTAGTGACGTAGTTTTTGACCTGACATGACCTACTTTCAAACTTGTCCTAGATATTGTGACGATAAACATTCTGACAAAGTTTCAAAAAGGTTGGATCAAAATTGTGTCCTCTAGAGCGTACACAAGGATTTTCTAAGAGTTGACCCTATTTTTGACCCGACATGACCCAGTTTCGAACTTATCCTAGATATCATGTGGATAAGCATTCTGACAAAAGCTCATCAACTTTGGATCAAAACTGTGCCTTCTAGAGCGTACACAAGGTTTTTCTAAGATTTGACCTAGTGACCTAGTTTTTGACCCGACATGACCTACTTTCAAACTTGGCCGAGAGTTTATGGAGATAAACATTCCGACAAAGTTTCATAAAAATTGGATCAAAACTGTGTGCTCCAGAGCGTACACAAGGTTTTTCTATGATTTGACCTAATGACTTAGTTTTTGACCCGACATGACCCAGTTTCGAACTTTTCCTAGATATTATGTGGATAAACATTCTGACAAAGTTTCATGAACTTTGGATCAAAACTGTGCCTTCTAGAGCGTACACAAGGTTTTTCTAAGATTTGACCTAGTGACCTAGTTTTTGACCCAACATGACCCAGTTTCGAACTTGGTCTAGATTTTATGAAGATAAACATTCTGACAAAGTTTCAAAGTTTCATGAACTTTGGATCAAAACTGTGCCTTCTAGAGCGTACACAAGGTTTTTCTAAGATTTGACCTAGTTTTTGACCCGACATGACCCAGTTTTGAACTTATCCTATATATTATGTGGATAAACATTCTGACAAAAGCTCATCAACTTTGGATCAAAACTATGCCTTCTAGAGCGTACACAAGGTTTTTCTAAGATTTGACCTAGTGACCTAGTTTTTGACCCGACATGACCTACTTTCAAACTTGGCCTAGTGTTTATGGACATAAACATTCTGACAAAGTTTCATAAAAATTGGATCAAAACTGTGTGCTCTAGAGCGTACACAAGGTTTTTCTATGATTTGACCTAATGACCTAGTTTTTTATCCGACGTGACCCAGTTTCGAACTTATCCTAGATATTATGTGGATAAACATTCTGACAAAGTTTCATGAACTTTGGATCAAAACTGTGCCTTCTAGAGCGTACACAAGGTTTTTCTAAGATTTGACCTAGTGACCTAGTTTTTAACCCGACATGACCCAGTTTTATACTTTGTCTTGATTTTATGAAGATAAACATTCTGACAAAGTTTCATAAAAATTGGATCAAAACTGTGTGCTCTAGAGCGTACACAATGTTTTTCTATGATTTGACCTAATGACCTGGTTTTTGACCCGACATGACCCAGTTTCGAACTTATCCTAGATATTATGTGGATAAACATTCTGACAAAGTTTCATGAACTTTGGATCAAAACTGTGCCTTCTAGAGCGTACACAAGGTTTTTTTGTAAGATTGACCTAGTGACCTAGTTTTTGACCCGACATGACCCAGTTTTCAACTTGGTCTAGATTTTACAAAGATAAACATTCTGACGAAGTTTCATGAACTTTGGATCAAAACTGTGCCTTCTAGAGCGTACACAATGTTTTTCTAAGATTTGACCTAGTGACCTAGTTTTTGACCCGACATGACCCAGTTTCAAACTTGGCCTGGATATTATGTGGATAAACACTGTGACAAAGGTTCATGAAGATTGGATTAAAACTGTGCCCTCTAGAGCGTACACAAGGTCGTTCTTATATCTGACCTAGTGACGTAGTTTTTGACCCGACATAACCTACTTTCAAACTTGTCCGAGATATTGTGACGATAAACATTCTGACAAAGTTTCAAAAAGGTTGGATCAAAACTGTGTCCTCTAGAGCGTACACAAGGTTTTTCTAAGATTTGACCTAGTTTTTGATCCGACATGACCCAGTTTCGAACTTATCCTAGATATTATGTGGATAAACATTCTGACAAAAGCTCATCAACTTTGGATCCAAACTGTGCCTTCTAGAGCGTACACAAGGTTTTTCTAAGATTTGACCTAGTGACCTAGTTTTTGACCCGACATGACCTACTTTCAAACTCGGCCTAGAGTTTATGGAGATAAACATTCTGACAAAGTTTCATAAAAATTGGATCAAAACTGTGTGCTCTAGAGCGTACACAAGGTTTTTCTATGATTTGACCTAATGACCTAGTTTTTGACCCGACATGACCCAGTTTCGAACTTATCCTAGATATTATGTGGATAAACATTCTGACAAAGTTTCATGAACTTTGGATCAAAACTGTGCCTTCTAGAGCGTACACAAGGTTTTTCTAAGATTTGACCTAGTGACCTAGTTTTTGACCCAACATGACCCAGTTTCGAACTTGGTCTAGATTTTATGAAGATAAACATTCTGACAAAGTTTCATGAACTTTGGATCAAAACTGTGCCTTCTAAAGCGTACACAAGGTTTTTCTAAGATTTGACCTAGTTTTTGACCCGACATGACCCAGTTTTGAACTTATCCTATATATTATGTGGATAAACATTCTGACAAAAGCTTATCAACTTTGGATCAAAACTGTGGCTTCTAGAGCGTACACAAGGTTTTTCTAAGATTTGACCTAGTGACCTAGTTTTTGACCCGACATGACCTACTTTCAAACTTGGCCTAGAGTTTATGGACATAAACATTCTGACAAAGTTTCATAAAAATTGGATCAAAACTGTGTGCTCTAGAGCGTACACAAGGTTTTTCTATGATTTGACCTAATGACCTAGTTTTTGATCCGACATGACCCAGTTTCGAACTTATCCTAGATATTATGTGGTTAAACATTCTGACAAAGTTTCATGAACTTTGGATCAAAACTGTGCCTTCTAGAGCGTACACAAGGTTTTTCTAAGATTTGACCTAGTGACTTAGTTTTTGAACCGACATGACCCAGTTTCACACTTGGTCTAGATTTTATAAGGATAAACATTCTGACAAAGTTTCATAAAAATTGGATCAAAACTGTGTGCTCTAGAGCGTACACAAGGTTTTTCTATGATTTGACCTAATGACCTAGTTTTTGACCCGACATGACCCAGTTTCGAACTTATCCTAGATATTATGTGGATAAACATTCTGACAAAGTTTCATGAATTTTGGATCAAAACTGTGCCTTCTAGAGCGTACACAAGGTTTTTCTAAGATTTGACCTAGTGACCTAGTTTTTTACCCGACATGACCCAGTTTCGAACTTGGTCTAGATTTTATGAAGATAAACATTTTGACAAAGTTTCAGAAAGATTGGATCAAAACTGTGCCCACTAGAGTGTACACAAGCAAAAGTTGACGGACGTCCGGACGGACGTCCGTCCACACGTACGACGGACGACGGACATCACGGTATCCCAAAAGCTCACCCTGAGCACTTCGTGCTCAGGTGAGCTAAAAAAGGCACAGATTATTCCAGATTTATTAAAAATAACACCGTAAACACGTTTCTATTCCGCCGTTGATGCTGACAGAAACTCCCGCGCGTGCTACTGTGACGTCATGCATATCATTAACAGCAAAGGGAAGTAACCGCATTAAGGGGAAATAAGCAAGTGCATCCTCCGTATCGGTAAATCACATGAGCGTTTTCTCGGTGATTTACCGAGTCGGTAATTATAGTTGCAATCATGAAAATAGCGGGATTCTTTTAAACATCCTACCGGCCACCCATATGCACCAAATCTTTTGTGTAACTAAGATAACGTGGCATATGACCTTTAAATAGAGATATCTAATACTTCTAATGTTGTTCTGTTGCAAAATACCTTTCCTTGAAATATTTAATGTTACAGGAGGATTTGTTTACTTTGACTCTGATAAGACTGTGACCCTTGAGGAACCAGCAGGCGACAATATAAATGCCACAACAGTTGATCTGGTCATTGTTAGAGGACCTGGGATGTATGGGATTGTCAATGTCCCCTTTGAAGTTATCCCTGAGATGGATGGGAACCTAGATGACCTTTCACCTATGCAGGATAACGTTACATTTCAAGATCTACAGGTAATGCACTAAAAGTGTATGGATATATCCCTTTGATTCGGTTTGTCTCATATATAATTGTATTCACTGTACATTGTTTCAACTATGAGCATAACTCTAGCGATAAACCGCTATTCCCTGTTTTGTATCAATAAATTTGGGAATAAAATCATCAAATCAAGACCAGAAAAGAGTTACAGATGGTACTAAATTCTTATGAAGATAGGTAACAAAACTTGTTTGTTAAAAACTAACCATGCAGTTATAAAATCAACCCTGTTTTCCCCCAAAAGCTCAATTTCTAGCCAGTACCAAGCAGCAGTTAACGAAATGCATGTAAACAGTGCTACACTGATTCAATGATCACATTAAACATACAAAAGAGTGAAAACAATCACTGTATAAAGTATCTTACATGTGCAGGTATTCCAGTAGCGAAAAATTATGGGAAAATAAAGATTAAAACTTACAGATTTGCCATGTTGTCTATAATCATTTTCAAATCCATGGTAGCCTATTTTGGGTTGTGATAATAGATGCAGGTGCATATTGCTAGTATAATTTTGATTTTTGACCTTCAGACCTCAGTGACCTTGACCCTGACAGTAATAGATGATGAGGAACCAGAAGATATAGAAAGATTTACTGTCCGTCTGCTGCAGCCAGACAACACTGCCAAGCTGGGTAACAGGACAGAAAGGAGACTCATCATATTGTCTAATGACTCACCAAATGGCCTGCTCAGCCTGTATGCGGCTGGCACTAGGTATCAACATGACAGAGTCAACACTTGACCAAATTTACACAGTATGCTTATGGTCACAAGGTCTTAGCTAAGTGTAATAATGAGCCAAATCAGACTGTTAATATTAGAGTTATTGTCCCTTGCTTAGTGAAAAATTCTGAAAACCATGAAGACTTTGGAGTAGCATATACAGGCTTGCAGAATATTTTTATGGCTACAAGACCATGCCAGGTTTAAAAATGGGCCAAATGACCAGTAACATTCAAAATGAGGGAGAGGTTTGATTTCTTAAGGGAATATTATAGTTTAGGTCAAAGTTAGGGTTGTAAAAAAATTGTTGTTTATTTTTCAGATTTTGCATAATGTTGAAGTTTCTTTTTTGTCCAAAAAATGGACATGTTCACCTCAAAGCCACTTGGCTTCCTAATTATACTGCACATAACGATAAAGTTCAAATTCAAGGACGTGTAACTGTGTGAATACACTGGGCGGTCTGATTAAGTGTTATTATACCCCCGCTTTGAAAAAGTGGGGGGGTATACTGGTTTACATCTGTCCGTCCGTCCGTCCTTCCGTCCCTCCGTCCGTCCCTCCCCCCGTTCGTCCTTCCGTCCGTCCCCTTTTAATCAAATTTTTCGTCAAAGATTTCTCCACAACCATGCAAGCTAGACTGGTCATATTTGGCATACAGGTTGATGATGATGTGTTGTATCGTGGGATTGAGAACCAGCCTTCTCCTGATTATTCTTCCCTTTATTTGTCCATTTTTCTTTATTTCCATACTTCGAATAATGAAATTTTTTGTCAAAGATTTCTCAACAATCATTCAAGCTAGAATGGTTATATTTGGCATACAGGTTGATGACGGTGTGTTGTATCGTGGGATTGCAAACCAGCCTCCTCCTTCTTATTCTTCCCTGTATTTGTCCAGTTTTCTTACTTTCCATACTTTGAATAATGAAATTTTTCGTCAAAGATTTCTCCACAACTGTGTAAGGTAGAGTAGTCATTATTTGGTTTGCAGGTTGATGACAATGAGTTGTATCGTGGGATTGCAAACCAGCCTTCTCCTGCTTATTCTTCCCTGTATTTGTCCGATTTCTTTCTTTCCATACTTTGAATAAAACAGTTTTTGAATAATGAAATTTTTCGTCAAAGATTTCTCAACAACCATTCAAGCTAGAATGGTCATATTTGGCATACAGGTTGATGACGGTATGTTGTATCGTGGGATTGCAAATCAGCCTTCTTGTGCTAATTCCTCCCTGTATTTGTCCAGTTTTCTTACTTTCCATACTTTGAGTAATGAAATTTTTCGTCAAAGATTTCTCCACAACTGTGTAAGGTAGAGTAGTCATATTTGGTTTGCAGGTTGATGACGATGTGTTGTATCGTGGGATTGCAAACCAGCCTTCTCCTGCTTATTCTTCCCTGTATTTGTCCGATTTTCTTTCTTTCCATACTTTGAATTATACAGTTTTTTGTCAAAGATTTTTGTGCAACCATGCAAGCTAGAGTAGTCATATTTGGTATGCAGGTTAATGACAACTTATTGTAGTGTGGGATTGAGAACCAGCCGTCTCCTGCGTATGCATCCCTTTACTCATCTGATTTTCTTTCTCTCTTTACATTGAATAATGCAATTTTTAGCTCACCTGAGCCGAAGGCTCAGAGGTGAGCTTATAGGATGGGAGTCGAGCCGTCGTCCGTCCGTGGGTCCGTCAACAATTTCAAACATAAATATCTCAGAGACTAGTGGGCTGATTGCAATCAAATTTTATCTGAAGCATCATTGGGGTGGGGGAAAGGCTGCATTAGGTTTTGGTGCTGATCAGCTAAGAACTCTGGTTTCCATGGCAACAGATATCCCCCATAGGGTTATAATGGGGAAAATTGCGTCATCACGTTTTTCCACTGTTTTTGATTAGATCCTTATCATACTTGCAGG
The DNA here is from genome assembly GCA_963989385.1 of Ctena decussata. Taxonomy (NCBI): domain Eukaryota; kingdom Metazoa; phylum Mollusca; class Bivalvia; order Lucinida; family Lucinidae; genus Ctena; species Ctena decussata. The sequence goes on along the minus strand of OZ022505.1, from coordinate 16,289,001 downwards.
TAATGGTGACATACACAAGAGCTTGGATGAGTTCGAAATTTGGCTGGATTCAAGCACAGACTACAGAGTTAGCTGCCCTTGAGCGTTTGAAAAAAATCCCATAGGGTTATAATGGGGAAAATGGCGTCATCACGTTTTCTCAACTGTTTTTGCTTAGATCCTTATCATACTTGCAGGTGATGATGACATCCAGCTTGGATGAGTTCGAAATTTGGCCAGATTTGAGCACAGACTACGGAGTGAGCTGCCCTTGAGCGTTTGAAAAAAATCCCATAGTGTTATAATGGAGAAAACAACGTCATCACATATTTTTAGAAAAAATTTGTCATCGCTCTATTGCCTACATTTCTCAACGGATTTTAAAATAACTTCACACAAATGTAGGGCATGACAATATCTCGAGCAAGTTTGACTTTCAGGATGCTGCGCCTAAGGTCAAGGTCACTGTGGCTATTTTTAGAAAAACTTTGTCAGCGCTCTAGCACCTACATTTCTCAGCAGATTTTAAAATAACTTCACACAAATGTAGAGCATGACAATATCTCGAGCAAGTTTGACTTTCAGGGTGCTGCACCTAAGGTCAAGGTCACTGTGGCTATTTTTAGAAAAAACTTTGTCAGCGCTCTAGCTCCCACATTTCTCAGCAGATTTTAAAATAACTTCATACAAATGTAGAGCATGACAATATCTCGAACAAGTTTGACTTTCAGGGTACTGCACCCAAGGTCAAGGTCACTGTGGCTATTTTTAGAAAAACTTTGTCAGCGCTCTAGCTCCTACATTTCTCAGCAGATTTTAAAATAACTTCACACAAATGTAGAGCATGACAATATCTCGAGCAAGTTTGACTTTCAGGGTGCTGCACCCAAGGTCAAGGTCACTGTGGCTATTTTTAGAAAAACTTGGTCATCGCTCTAGCGCCTACATTTCTCAAGGGATTTTAAATCAACTTCACACAAATGTAGAGCATGACAATATCTCGAGCAAGTTTGACTTTCAGGGTGCTGCACCCAAGGTCAAGGTCACTCTGGCTATTTTTAGAAAAACTTTGTCATCGCTCTAGCACCTACATTTCTCAACGGATTCTAAAATAAATTCACACAAATGTAGGGCATGACAATATCTCGAGCAAGTTTGACTTTCAGGGTGCTGCAATCAAGGTTTTTGATTAGATCCTAATCATACTTGCAGGTAATGATGACATACATAAGAGCTTGGATGAGTTCGAAATTTGGCCGGATTCGAGCACAGACTACGGAGTTAGCTGCCCTTGAGCGTTTGAAAAAAATCCCATAGTCTTATAATGGAGAAAACAACATCATCACATTTTCATTTTTCATCGGATCCTCTTCATACTTGCAGGTAATGAGGATATGCATAAAAGCTTGGATTAGTTAGCATTTCGGCTAGATCCCGCCACTGACTATGGAGTACCTGCCCTGAGCATCCAAAAAAATCAATGTCGCCACTTTTTAGCTCACCTTAGCACGAAGTGCTCAAGGTGAGCTATTGTGATCGATATTTGTCCGTCGTCCGTCCGTCCGTCGTCAACAATTTCTCCAAATGACATCTCCTCCTAGACCAGTAAGCCAATTTCAAAATAATTTCACATAAATGTTTCTGTTATAGCCCTGAACCAAAATTGCTAAAATAGTTCCGCTCCGCTGAACAAAATGGCCACCAGAGCTAAAAATAGAAAAACCTTTAAACGGCATCTCTTCTGAAGCCAATGGCTTGATTTTAAAAAAAATTCACAGAAATGTTTGACTCGTTGCCCTGAACCAAAATTGCTAAAACGGTTCCACTCCGCTGAACAAATTGGCCACCAGAGCTAAAAATAGAAATCTAAAAATAGAAAAACCTTCAAAAGACATCTCCTCTGAAGCCAATGGCTCGATTTCAAAATAATTTCATAGAAATGTTTCACTCATGGCCCTGAACCAAAATTGCTAAAACAGTTCCACTCCGCTGAACAAAATGGCCGCCAGAGCTAAAAATAGAAATAAATCTTAGAATGACACAGAGGGCACAGTTTTGATCCAATCATCATGAAACTTAGTCAGAATGTTTATCTTAACGAAATCTAGACCGAGTATGTAACTGGGTCATGTGGGGTCAAAAACTAGGTCACTAGGTCAGGTCTTAGAAAAACCTTGTGTACACTCTAGAGGGCACAGTTATAATCCAATCTTCATGAAACTTTGTCAGAATGTTTATCCTTATACAATTTAGGCCAGGATTGAAACTGAGTCATGTGGGGTCGAAAACTAGGTCACTAGGTCAAATCTTAGAAAAAACATTATGTACACTCTAGAGGGCATAGTTATGATCCAATCTTCATGAAACTTTGTCAGAATGCTTATCTTTATGAAATTTAGGCCAGGATTGAAACTGTGCCATGTCAGATCAAAAACTAGGTCACCAAGTCAAATCTTAGAAAAACCTTGTGTACTCTCTAGAGGGCACAGTTATGATCCAATCTTCATGAAACTTTGTCAGAATGCTAACCTTTATGAAATCTAGACCAAATTTGAAACTGTGCCATGTCAGGTCAAAAACTAGGTCACTAGGTCAGATCTTAGAAAAAACATGTGAATGCTCCAGAGGGCACAATTTTGTTCCAATCTTCATGAAACTTTGTCAAAATGTTTAACTTCAACAAATCTAGACCAAGGGTGCAACTGGGTCATGTTGGATCAAAAACTAGTTCATTAGATCAAACTTTAGAAAAAATACTCTAGAGGGCACAGTTTCGGTTCAATCTTCATGAAACTTTGTCAGAATGATTATCTTAATGAAATCGAGGCCAAGTTTGAAACTGGGTCTTGTCAGGTCAAAAACTAGGTCACTAGGTCAAATCATAGAAAAACCTTGTCTACACAATTGTGGCTTTATTTTGCATTGGATCTTCATGAAACTTTGTCAGAATGTTTATCTTCATGAAATGTAGGCCAAGTTTGAAACTGAATAATGTCTGATCAAAAACTAGATCGCCCGGGCAGATCTTAGAAAAACATTGTGTACACTCTAGAGGGCACTGTTTTGATCCAATCTTCCTGAAACTTTGTCAGAATATAGATTAGAAAGTGCAAAACTGCTCCAATTGAACCATCATCAAATAGATGATCTTCTATGTTGTTTCATCATAACTCAGGTGAGCGATTTAGGTCCATCATGGACCTCTTGTTTGTAAAAGATTTCACAGCAGCCCTTCAAGGTAGAATGTTCATATTTGGTGTACAGATTGTAAACGACTTATTGTGTAGTGGAATTCAACCCAGCTGTATCTGGCATATTCTTCCATGTATTTGTTAATTTTCTTTCTCTCTTTACATTGAATCATGCAATTTTTCGTAAAAGATTTCACAGTAACCCTTCAAGGTAGAATGTTCATATTTGGTATACAGATTGATCACGACTTATTGTATTGTGGGATTGCAAACCAGCCGTATCTGGCATATTCCTCCCTGTATTTGTCGGATTTTCTTTCTCTCCATATTTTGAAGAATGACTTTTTTGTTAAAGGTTTCTGAGCAGCCATTGCAAGTTAGAGGAGGGATATTTTGTTTGCAGGTTGATGATAACTGTTGTATGGTGGGGTCGAAAACCAGCCTTCTCCTGCTTATTCTTTCCAATATTTTTCCAGTTTTTCATTCTCTCCTTACTTAGAATAATGCAATTTTTCGTAACAAATTTCGCAGCATCCTTTCAAGTTTGAATCTTCATATTTGGTATATAGATTGATAAAGACTATTTATTAATTTTTCTATCTGTCTATGTGAAATCATTTTATTCCCGTATTACGTATACATAGAAAGGGATTTATTGATATTTGGTATACATGTTGACAATGAGTTCTCTCTCTCTATACTTAATGTAACGAAAATAACACTATTTGATTAAAGCACTTAAGCGGGGGTATAGTCGGATTCTCCTACAGTTCTAGTTTTCTCATGTTGTTGCTCTTTCAGAGTATTGCTTATCTTTACTTTCAGGCAAAGAAACATTTCTGTTGAGGAAGGAGTGGGATTGTTGTATTTTGACCTTGTGCGAACTCAAGGTTTGGAAGGTCAGGTGACTGTTGACGTGGCAACAGAACCCGGAACCGCAGACAGTACAGCAGATGCTTCGGCTGTCTCACTTGTTCCCATTCAGATCTTACCAACAACTGATGCACGTGGCTGGCACAGTTTCAACATGAATGGTACCACTTTTCTGTTAATGTTGAAGCCAGCTGTGGTAGGGGAGTTACAGACACAGCCAGGGACCAGTGGATCAGCAGGGGAGATAGATATGACTGACTTACAGTACACAACTCTGTTCAGATGGCAGGGAGAGCTTATTCCAGTACAGGTTGGTATCATACAATACTACAGTCAGTCCTCTTTATAATGCCATTCATTACACAGGCCAAATTCTTTATGATGTTTTTGTTACAAACATAATGGCTTCATAGTTCATTTATGAATTTTTTATAACAGCAATTTAATGTCTAAATGTTTGGGAACAAAGCTGTCATTATAAAAAAGGTACCACTGTATAAATTTATTTACCTAATAATCAGATATAATGCCTAAGGAATTAAAATTTTGGTTACAATATTCTTGGTTGAAATCTGGGCACTGTTGTGAAAAGCACCATTAGCTTAACAAAGTCACTACTCAAGGATTTGTTTAGTCTTCTAGTACCACCCCCCACCCCCCCCCCCCAAAAAAAAAAAAAAAAAAAGCAAAAAAAAAAAAAAAAAAAAAAGCTTGCCACAGAAAAGCTCTTCACATTTTTTGGCAAATGAAATAATATAAATAAAAAAAAATAATAAAGTAGCAGGGTTTTGCATATACTACTTTTGAAAAATATAACATTTTGTTAAATAACTAGCTAACAATGTCACTATAGTTTTGAACAGCTGAGCCCTGACTGGAGCCAGCATTTTATAGAACACCCACTGTAGCTGATAATATAAAGTGATCTTGGTCAGATTTAGCCTACTTGAGAGGGAGCAAATTCTTGGAAGAATCTGCTAACTTCGTTCCATTGAGTAGCCCCCTGTCCCCACTTTTGATAGCATTTGATTCCCTTGTAGTTGAATCCCTTCACCTAAAGGGATTTAACTACAAGAAATCAAATGCTATTCTATTGCAGTTAAAGAATTTCTCTAAATATATTTTAGACTGTGGAGACAGACGGTGCATCAGGAGCCACATCATTTGTTATAGATAATATTCAGTACCTTGTTGTGACCAACATGGGGAACCACAATAGATACGAGACTGTTTCCCGGCTTTACAGAGTGAATGATGGTGGAGACCTTACAGTGGTTTGTATCTTGACTGGACCTAGAGATTAGAACAGCTTATTACCAACATGGATGCAGTGTCATAATGCTGAATCCATGTTTGGGAATCAGGACAACTCGCCCCAAAGACAACTCGCCCCAAGACAACTCGCCCCACAAAAATCTCGCCCCAAGACAACTCGCCCCACTTTCAGAAGACAACTCGCCCCACATTCTCAGACACTCGCCTTACTTGCATATCTACGTTCTTGTCCCACATCGAGAACAGATGTCGCCCCAATTTTGTATACTTTGTCCTGAAATTAAACTTGGACACTGGGAAGTCGACCTGTCACTTGAGCCTATGAACAGGCTTATTTCTATACAGAGAGCTATGCTGAGTAGTTCAAGTTGTTCCGTCATAGGGAACAGTAGATGTCTCCAGCCGTTCATTGTTTGAAACTGACTTGATCGTTTTTATGTTGATAATTACACTGTTATTTGAAGCGTAATTGTTATCAAACTGTGGCTGTGAGGCATGCTACAAATATTCATTAGATGCTAATGCTTATTAGTATTTGTTGTCCCCTTAAGTGCCTAACGGGACAGGGTTTTAACATACTTACGAGGTAGGGCAAGTTGTCTTTGAGGCGAGTTGTCTCAGAATGTGGGGCGAGTTGTCTTGGGGCGAGATTTTTGTGGGGCGAGTTGTCTTGGGGCGAGTTGTCTTTGGGGCGAGTTGTCCGTAATTCCATGTTTGTATGACACTGTTTCAGTGTTGTTGGCCTGCTGGAGAACAACATACTGTCAACTCTTGATATCTTGATCACCTATATCCCAAAGTGCCTCATATCAAAGAATGTAGGTTGGACACATTCCCTATTTTTATTTAAATTTTAACATGTTATCTGAAACTTTGATATTTCAAAGTAAATTTTCTGGGACCAGAAAATTTACTTTGAGATATCAGTAGTTTGGGTTGAACTTCGACTTTGAGATATCGAGTGTTGATTGTAATTATTTTACTTATTAATTGTAGTCCCTAGAGGGACAAAATATTGAATGTATGTATCATGTATACAGCTAACCTCCTTATCTAGTCACCTCTGTTAAAGAGTCGGCTGGTTTTAGAAGCCATCTTTTCCAGATCCCTAGAGCCTAAATACAGCTATAATTATTGGGTCACATACTGTTTGAAGCAGCCACACTATCTTTTTCCTCACTGACAGCTTTGATGTTTTTTGCCCTGAACTAATGTGTTGTAGCTTTGGTGATGCTCTGGCTGTGTGTATTAAAGGGCTACTGTACTGTTTTTCAACATGCATTGAAATCACTGGAAATAACTGGTATTGTTTTGTCTAAAAGAATGTCGAAAACTACAAGGAAAAATTCCAAATGGTTAAAAAGTTCTAAGCAATTTAAATTTTAATTAGCTGAAAAATATGCAAGGACTCTTATGACGTCATTTGAGTCATTTATATAATTTAAATTTAAAAATATATATATTCTGAAAACATTTTTTACACTTTTTTCCCCTAAATAGATTTAGTGAGACAAGTTACATCATCTCATGAAAAAAGTTTGACTATTTTGGACCAGAGTATGGTAATAATAACTGGAATCAAATTCACATAATGCAAGTAAAGCTGTAGAAATGAAAAAGTGGGTGGGGCTAAAAATCTAATTTGCATAAACTTTAATTGTCAATAATTACAGTTTGAGTAGGAATTTTTCGATTGGGTTTTCAGCAATCTGTTTCTCTCATAAATATCTGTTAATTGGAAATATTTCTGGAAATAATGAAGAAACTGTGCAGTAGCCCTTTAAAGATGTCTGTAGCTTAGATTATTATAAGATTTCACTTAATTTTGTTTACAGCAATAGATATCCTTTGATGGCTATCTTGAAGTTTTCATGTATTACAGAACAACAATTTCCAGTTTCTCCAAGCAGTTCAAGGTTTTTAGCTCACCTGTATGAAAGTACAGGGAGCTATTGTTGTCACGCTGACGTCGGCGTTGGCATGGACTTCACCCTTTAAAGTTTTATGACAAAGTATTTTTATATGATGGGCAAGACGCTGTCAGGCAAGCTATTCTGTATGCGGACAGTTCAAGGACTTCTTTGAATGTTAATTGATACAACTTCATTTTCTTCTACCATTTTTTCAAAGGGATACAATTTTAGGGGGTTTAGTGTAGCCTTTCCAATAGGAAGTGACCCACTCAAATAGGGTCAACTCTTAAAGGGAAGAATTTGCTCCCATAGGAGCAAATTCTTTCCTTTAAGTGTTGACCCCCTAATAGAAAAAGGAGACACAAACAAAAAAGCAGAGTTGCTTGCCCTGAAAGCATATCCATTCACCTTATTTTCAGATTCAGGATTTACGCTCCAGTGGAGCCAGTAGTGCTGTGTTTTACACCTCCCCAAGTACCATCAATTACCTTGTGGTTGCCAGCTCACAGGATAACAGTGGTAACAGCCAGGTTAGGTCAGACATCTGGAGATGGGAACCTGGGAACCAGAGGTTTAGTAAGGAGTCATCATTAGCAACCCTGGGTGCCAGGGGGCTGAGTGTGTTTACAATATCTGATAGAGTGTACCTAGCTGTTGCTAATAACTATGACTCCACAGAGAAGAGTTATCAAGTGGAGTAAGTAGAGATATTTTTTGCCCATATGAGTATTTGTAAAACATTTGCAACTATTCTTGTAGTGGAACACTTGCAAAGTTTCACAAATATAAACGTGTCTTGAAATGCTTACAGCCTTAAACAATTCAAAGAGCAACTATAAAAAAATTAGTTCAGAGCTCATAGAAATTGTCTTTAACATTTATTTGTCAAAATAAGCATTTGCAAAAAAATACAATTTACAATAGCTGTTGCTCTTTGATATTAGAGATCAGTTTGTAACATAGTGAAGCAGATCTGAACATTTATGCATTTATGCTAAAAAGAGAAGGCCCATATTAGTGTAAGGATTTACTTTATGTTACAAATAGAAATCCTGTATGAGTGTTAGGATTGATTTTATGTTGCAAAGCTTGTGTTTATGGATTGATTAAAAGCCTGTATTTGTGTAAGTTTAGATTTTTTTTGTTTGATTTTAAGGATTGATTTTATGATACAAAGAGAAAGCTTTACAAAGAAAATGTTTGTATTACTATTAGGTTTGATCTTGAGCACAAGCAATTAATGTTTTCGATCTTCTAGCTCACCAGAAACTTTTATTTCCTGTGTCAGCTGCAAATGAGAGCATATTGAAAGCTACTAAATGTGTACTGCATGTAACCAAGTGTTGACTTGTTTGTTTTCTTTGTTGTTATTTGCAGCTCCAAAGTATACTTGTTAAACTCCAATGACCAGTTTTCCCAACACCAAAGCTTTCCCACTCTGGGAGCTGTAGATGTAGAGCATGTGAGAATCCGCTCTCTGGATCTGTTGATATTTGCCAACAACCGTGATAACACTGTGAGTAGCCCCCAGCAGTCTGATGTGTACCGCTGGAATAATGCAACACAGATGTTCACACTACATGAGAAACTGGAGACCAACAGAGTGGAAGATGTGGAAATATTTCAGGCTTATGATGATACTTGTAATCAATACAGGATATTTTTTTTTCATGAGTATGACTCGCCGTTCATGAGATGACGTAAAATATGGATATTTTCCCCCACAAAATTTCAATAAATTTGTTTTTGTTTTGTGCTGAGTCTTGAGATCAAAGGTTCTGTGATTCAACTAATTTTCAGAGGTTGCATAGAATAGACCATTTGTTACACTTGATTATGCTTATAATAAACAAGATTTTTTTTCCTTTTTTTTTAAAAAAAAAGAAAAATATTTGTTAACTGCATCGTATGCCTATTTTTGCTTCTGGTAAGGCTTTGCATGTGCATTCTTGTATAATCCTCATCTCAGAATAGTTCTATATTTTACCATCTGGGGAAAGATGATCACACATATTTTGTAATGAGCTATTTTTGTGGAGAGTGTTAATGATCTGCAGCATAAATAAACATTAATTTTGTTTGGATTCAGGTACACATGAAAAGAACCTAGCTGTTGTGTGTGTGTGTTTTAAATGAATAATCCTTCACTTTGATAAAAAGCCTTATTACTACACTATGGATTTGTCTTTGGAAAGGGTTTTCTCTCCACTACTACATGTACATTATGAAAGATTTTTACTATAAACTTACTATTTTCCTTGTTTGTTTTTAGTATATGCTGTGTTTGCCAACAATATAGGCAGTTCCATGATATATGGCTGGGACATACAGGAAAACCAATTCAAACAGGTCTGGTCTGGTCCCCCATCCTTCAGTCAGTACCCCATCATCATACCTCAGGCCGCTGGGAACCTGAACCTCATAGCAGTGGCTGACAGGAACATCACAGCTAAACCAACCATTCAGCAACTGGTGAAAATCAAGGATAGTGACTTTGCACCAAGGTATTAAACACAGCCATTACATGGACTTCAAGATGTATGAGATGATTAAAAGAGAGATCATTCTAGCATGACATAATTGCCTCTCATAGGGCTGCTCATATAAAGAGCAGATTTATTCCAGGGATTTGCCTGGCAGGGAATCAAATGTTTTTTTGTTTACTGTCTCTGTTGCAAAATTGGCAGCTACAGCATGTAGATGTACCATAAATATTAATGTTTTAAAGTAATACAGCCATTACATCAGTAATCCCAAGTACATGTATACATAATGCTCAGATTCCGCTGTTGAGGTAGCCAAGCAGGACCAGTCAATACTTAAAAAATCAGCATAATCTGAGCTTGGCTGATAGCATGCATGTTGTTCTTTTTGTTGGCTGCTTAAATATCTTTTGGTATAAACTGTTGTTTGCAAATTTAAAAACTGTGGACAGTAGTACACTGTGAAAATGTGTATAATAAAAGTAATACCATATGTCTTCGGTTATAAGATGGGGTTGTCCCTTTCCTAACAATCTAAAAGATCTTGATCTGCCTTGTAAGACAGATCCAGATCATTGTGATTGTTTTGGAAGAGAAACCCCCATTTTATAGCTGAATGAAACTGATTAACATAACTTGCTTTAAACACCCGTCTTATAATGGAATAGAATAAATGCTGTCTTATAATGGAATTAAAATAGGAAATGTTTTATTACAGAACAGTAACCATGACCCTGGATGAAGGACAGGATCTCCTGCATACCACTGTGGTAGTGTTGCAGGACACGGTGCCAGAGGATACTGAAACCTTCTACGTGACCTTGAGAGACCCCACTGGAGGGGCTGAGATTGGCCCCAACAACAGAATCACTGTCAATATTCTCTCCAATGATAATGCTCATGGAATTATTGAAATAGCACCGGTAAGTGCTTTTGCACCACATACAATTGCTCATGCAACATGATATGGTTGTTTTGAACTAGGGTTTTAAATGGGCTGGATTCATATTCAAGAGGTTAGCGGTTTAAGTCTGGTCAAGATCTTGTTTTATTTGTTGCCTCTTGTTGTTTTCACCATTATCATCATCTGACCTATTGCTCTATTGACTCGAAATAACTGAATTGATGTTGAAAGGGCAGTGAAACTGCAAATCTGCCATCCAAAAATGACCATCTGTCAATGCAACAAAGTGACAATATCCTGCTATTGACATTGATAGGCAGTGTTTCAGTTTGTACAGACTTTTATTTTAAAATTAGCTAATAGTAACAAGTACTTATATGGCAAAAGCAGTCCACATCATACCAGTCATAAACTGGGCTTATTTTGATAAACTAGGCCAGTACAAGCCAACTCCGCCAATACAGGTGAAACTCTTGGACCAGTACAGCAGACCTCGGACCTGTAACTGGGCCAGTTTAATAACATTACAGTATATAGGCTTGTGTGTCTGTTAGTTTACTAAAATGGTGATAGTTTAGCGGCCGTAAAACGTCTCCCCGTACATCATCCATAGTGCAGATTATATTCTATTTACATCCTTTGAGATCGGAGGATAGATTCTGAGAAATCTAAAATTTGAGATCGATTTAGACTATTATTCTAGATCATCGTCTTTTAATTATTATTTGGATCCTTTTGAAACTAATCAGTCTTTGAATCGGCTACCCAATTAAAATTAAGAAATTACAGAATGCCTTTTTTCTGGTTTCGTCACCAGATATTTTCAGGGTCACTGACGAGGCTTTATTAGCCGAAACTACGTAGTCTGGCCCATGTTCCTATTTCTGTATGTATTCTCTGCTCTTGAAGGAACCTTTTAAGATTTTAATTTTACCTCACTGCAGCTGGTATTGTGCCGTGTGGCGGCCGTAAAACGTCTCCCCGTACATCATCCATAGTGCAGATTATATTCTATTTACATCCTTTGAGATCGGAGGATAGATTCTGAGAAATCTAAAATTTGAGATCGATTTAGACTATTATTCTAGATTATCGTCTTTTAATTATTATTTGGATCCTTTTGAAACTAATCAGTCTTTGAATCGGCTACCCAATTAAAATTAAGAAATAACAGAATGCCTTTTTTTTCTGGTTTCGTCACCAGATATTTTCAGGGTCATTGACGAGGCTTTATTAGCCGAAACTACGTAGTCTGGCCATGTTCCTATTTCTGTATGTATTCTCTGCTCTTGAAGGAACCTTTTAAGATTTTAATTCTGTATGCATCCCATTTACCCCAATTATTTATTGAACAGTATAAAACCAGATCAGACAGCGCCTTAGGAACAGTCTGAAGGTTTGCACTGTTAACATCTTTACGAAAAAAAATCCTGAGATTGGCCCCAACAATCTTACCAATTTTGTAAATTTGAAATACGACATGACAACACCAACAAACTAGTATGTGCGCCCAGCAAAGACTCAGGTCAGACTGGGCATTTTCCCAGTCTGATCAGAGTCTTTGTTGTGTGCTTAAAGGGTAGCTAAGCATTTAAGCTAGCTCCATACAGACAGCAAGGACTCTGATCAGACTGGGCAGATGCTAGGTGCACATGCCACTTTGTTGGTTTTGTAGTGTCATGGCTGAATAGAATAGGTGCCCAAATGATTCCAGCAAATACTGTAGACTGCTGATAGCCTGAATGGCATAAAAATAACAACAATTAACAACATGAATTTCATTTCAAGCATACAAGATGAACTATGAGGATGTAACGTTAAATATTTTTTGGTACTACAATTAGGCCATGAGCCAGAAATGGTTTACCTCCCCCCCCCCCCCCCAGGGGGAATTTTGTAGACCATAATTTTCTTAAAGCCCAGCATCTTAAAAGTATTTTGCAGCATGTTAGCCCTCTGGCGAGTGGGGCGTTTAGCTGTAACAGCCTGTTACAAACGTTACCCATTAAAAAATAAACATAAAAATAATAAAAAAATATAAAAAAAATAGAAATCACTTTCTAATGTTTAAAGTTATAGTGGAGTCTAATAGAACAATCCAGTAGCTAAAAGTTATGATGTTTGACAGGTCACTTTAGCTCATATGGTGTCATATACGTGACATTTGTCTTTACACTCCATTAAAATTGCTATTTCTATCCAAAATACTTTCTTTTTGTAAGTTACTACTTTATTATTAGACCATATCTTTTTTTACTGTATTAAAGACAATTTATTGATCTTTTCAATTCTGCAAAAATTATTATCCTATCTTGTATACTTTGGGAGAAATAAGATGTTTAACACGGTACCCCCTTATAAATGTTCCATATTACAATTATCACTTTCTGTATAATTCAAGTGCTTGAACTACACTGTATGAATTAAAAAACAATAGGAAAATGTAATATTAAATATGCCAGCCTATCTAAACAGCAAGGAACAGTTCCACAATATTTTGAACGCATTTTAGTCGGCCATAATGATCGATTATATACGTTACCGAGGGCCATTTTGTTAAACTCACATAATTTGATGATAGAATCATTTTATTTTCGTTGGTAGCAATTTCTTCATGAAAGAATCTTTAAATATAAAAGAAAAAATGCACTCTGGTTTATTTTCTATGATAAGTCATCACTAGAAGTAACGTAAATAACATTAACATTTAAAATATTTCATTATAATACCTTTAATCAGGTTTTTTCCCACTGTCACATAAAAAAACAATAACATATATAAGTCTTGGTGTTCTTATGATATACTGTGTACTTGGACCTAGCAACACTTCTCTCAGTTATTTCTCTTAGGGATTCATGAGGTGAGTTTTATACGTGATTAAAACCAGTATACTACAAACTGTAATGTTAAGGGCATAGATATATTCTGCACACGTAAAACGGGTATTTTTGCTGGCAACTTTGTTATTATATCAAAGATAAAAGTATTTCATAATGGCGTTGCCCAGTTTGTTTCTTTTACAATTTGTACATTTGAGTTCTAAAGACAGTAACATACGTTAAATTATGTTATATACAACTTAAAAAAATAAACAAAATACCACACCAGAAAAGATAAAAAAGATAAAGCCGCAGCTAAGCCAGCATAGATTTTGCATATAGGGCTCGAATAAAATGATAGACAATCAGTATGATAACATTAAAAGCTAAGCGCTTTTGACGTGTTTAGTATAAAATTATAAAATAATCAGTAATTAACAATGCAAATGTAGTACCACCTTGTTTACTGACAGGATTTGGTATAGTTTTTACGTGCACACTGAAAAAACTATAAAGCAGAAGAGTAAACCTGAAGTTTGAAGACTTAAGTCAAATACAGTCCTGCATCAAAGCTAATGTAGATATTAGCTGGCAGCGTATTCTAACTGTTGTAAGACTATCGTATATTTTACGTTACCAAGGGGAACAACATTGCTGAGTTACAGTTAAGAAACAAACTTTTGAAAATAATGGTAGTGACAATACATTGCTTTATTTAGCTTATTTATGTATTTAACAATAATGTGTCAACCAGGAGTTTGGGAGAATAGTATCAGAAACATTTAATACAGAAAAGAGACACTGGCAGTTTACTAGCATACTTTAGCAATCTATTAATGCTATGTTTAAGATGAACTATATTTCTATGCTTTTGTTTCTTTCTTTTTAAAGTCTAAATACTTTGGATAATCTCTTAAAGAATCTAACTACATTCAACCATCTATTAAAGCATCTATTTACCAAAGAACATAAAGATGCGTTTAGTTGGACAAAAATGTTTCAGGGACAGTGTTCCAGTAACTCTGCACACATAATGAAATGGCAAATGAAAATGACAGAATATATTAATGTTAGTCCTCGCTGTTCAGATATCTATGAGCAAATCTTAGTTGTTCTCCTTCAGAATGTATTCGCCTACACTGTAGCTATGCTTTGCAGCATAATATTGAGAAAAAAAAGGCGGAACAAGTAACGTATACAACGTATTCATTGCGAGTTTATGGATTCTTCATTTCCGATATCCTAAACTAGCAAAACAGTATTTCTAAAGAGCAAATAATCAAACAATAGAAATACTGCATACCCATACATGCCAAGGAAGGGTTAACCTAAATAACTTACTGCATTTGATCTCTGTGACCTTGTATTACCATATTGTTTACTTTTTAGCAATAAATATGGTTGAAAACTGCTTATTTCTGACATCTTACTACTTATCTTATCATCTTTGTCCAAATTTATTAAATTCTGTTGGGGAATACAGCATTTTGGCAATATCCAAACAACAAGTTTAGTTGCTTACCTATTGAAAAATTGTCTGACTGAAATTTGTATTTCGTAACACCTTTAGTCCGTGATAGTAACAACAAGTGGGAATAAAACCATGGGGTTTGCAAAATTACTTGACCAGTTAAATATCTGTAACAACATAATGAAAAATAGAACTCCTGAACAAGCTGATGACAGAATGATGTATGCGTTATAAAGTATGTCACTTTCTATTAGCCTTAAATTTTCACATTGTTAATAGTTTGTAATGTATTTGATGGCCGGGGGCTGCATAAACAGATCTTGTAGATCACAAATTAATATGTAAGTTATGATCACGGGAGCCACACATATTTGCTAATCTATGCTGATCTATGTAAAGCAGTTACTGTGCAAAGAGGCTTGTGGCTGACGATTCGACTGACAGCATAGAAAAATGGTGTTTATCCCTATTGACAGCATAGAAAAATGGTGTTTATCCCTATTGGGAGAGTTGGTACTGCTTTTGATTGCCTCGGCTGGCAGTCACAGTTGCATATTTGTATGTAGGGTAATTGCATGGCTGAGCCAACAGCACAGGTCGCGAAATTGGTTTTATCCCCATCATGACGAGAACCTAAATATTAATCAGTTGCAGCATATATCAACTCTTACTTATTTCATTAAAAAAATCATCTTTATGAAGTCACTTTTAAGTGAAACTGAATTGAAGGCAAGGTCGAAATGCTTCAGCTATAACAATCTATGTGGGTCTTGCTGAGTTTTTGTGTATTTCAAAGAGCTAAATTGCCATCTGACTACCTGTGGTAAGCTAATACTACAGCAATGAATAATTCATATTGCCCGGGAACTAAATTTTTGATAACAGATGACTCACAAATCTTATCCCCCGACATATTACAATTATGTAACGTAACATTACTGCTAGATTGATTTTAAATATACACTATCCAATGATTTTTTTTATAGTTTGAGGACATATAAAACGGGCGTTTATTCATGTTTACATATACAACAGTGTCTACTTAAGACATAATATAGATAATATTAAAAACGAAATGCAGCTGATGTTGGCTTTTTTAGCTTTTCTCGTCATTTTGTAGGTTAAATTCATAAAAATAAGTTTCTGTCCACATTTAATATATCCACTGCTAACTGCTGCCTAACTTATCTAAGCTGTGCATGAATCAAAGAAGATTGATGCAGCACGTATAAACTTCAGTCCACCATTTCAGAGATTTAGTCTGGTTGTTTTTCTCCGAATTTTTGTAGTGGTTATATACGTTACATATTTATCGTGACTGCTGATGAGTTTTGTAAGACTTTAGTTTGTTTGTTTTTATACCAGACTATTGAAACAGACATATATATAACAATTACTTTTCTCTTCACTTCATTCTTACAATTTTCTCCTTATATTACATGTATTTAGACACTGAAGGGGAAAAACGTCAAATACAACGTAAACTACGTTATACGGTTTAGTCAACTTATCGTTGACAATGTCAATTACCTTGAAACAGCGATTTATGTACTAGCAGACAAAACTCAACATTATTTAGGGCGAATTAATACTAACATTTGTATACCAATGTGTATTTTCTTTTATAACGTGAATATGTAAATTTGGGTAGTGTAAGTAACGTTGACGTTACACGTTAATGCCCCAACGTACAGAGGGCTAACATGTGTCATTTTGTTTCTTATATAATTTAGTTTCAGAAAATCATAGTGTCCAAAATTCCCCCTAGGGGGGGGGGGGGGGGAGGGGGGTCTATGGTCAGCTCAAGGTCTAAATGGACGTAAAACAATTTGCAATGTCTAATTTCTTTAACCAGAATAGCCAGAGGAAAAAATGCAGATAGAAATATATATTATACAATAATTTAGTTGGTAGAATTTAACAACGACTAAATACATAGTTATTATGATACTTTATATTAATGTTATATATGATGTATTTATATTTTATTTTAATGTTATACATGATGTGTTTATATCTTATTTTAATGTTATATATGATGTGACTTATGATTTTCAAAATGGTTTGTTTTGCAGGATTCCCTTGAGCTGTCAGTTCAGGAGTTGGTGGGTCAGGATAATACTGTACCGGTGAATGTGGCACGTAGCCAAGGTAACCATGGTCATGTGATTGTCAAGTGGGTTGCTACAGGTGATCATGATGGAACCAATGATATCACACCACTGAATGGCAAGGTATTTAAGCACATGCACTTACCATAAAATTCTAGTCTTGGGATGGATAGGTCTGAGCAAAAAAGGAGCAGTCTGATCAGGGCCTGCACTGTTTGCCATTCCATCTATATCTTATGGATGCGTTTCTGTATTGTAAAACCAAACTTTTTCATTTTTGGCTTGCCTGTACGAAAGTACTGGGAGCTATTGTTGTCACTCTGACGTCAGCATGGGTATGGGGGTGGGCGTGGGTGTCACACTTTAAAGTTTTAGAGCATTTTTTATAAACTTTCAAATCTCAACAACCACTGGCCAGAACCCTTTGATATTTGGAATATAATCATAGCATATCTTTCTATGATGTAATATCATACCCCTGGGTGAGGCATTGGGTTGGGGCTTAGGAGTCAAAAACTTAAAAGTTTTACAATAACGCTTTTTTAAACATTATATCTTAGCAACCACTGGCAATAACCCTTCCATATTTGGAACGTAATCATGTCATAGCCTAACCTTTCATCAAATAACACTTTACTCCTGGAACAGACCCTGGGGTAGGGCTAAGGGGTCAAAAATTAGGTCACACTCACTTAAAGTTTTATATTTAAATATATCTCCTTTTCTCACAAATGAATTCTTTTGATATTTGCACTGTAGTAAGATATTGGTTCAGAGTTTTACACAGTACCTCCCCCACCCCACTCAGTGTCCTTGACGTCAAAGGTCATGGAATTTGGGTGTGCATTAAACTAGTCTGATAGCATGCTGTTCCATAGTGCTTGGGATGGATTTAGTTTATACTTGAACTGATGTAAGATGCTGGCTTGAGTTTTCACAAAGTTCTATCCCCATCCCACTGGGTGACCCTGAGGTCAAGGCCATTGATATAGAATTTTACCTTAAAGCTTTTGTTTATAAATACGTTGATAGTACATGAACATGCTTGCATGAAGTTTGGGCAAGTTTAGTTCAGACAAGCTATGCTGATGATGGGCAAGTACCAGTTCAGACAAGCTATGCTGTCAGGCAACAGCTCTTTTTGCCACTTGTAAAAGTTTAATGTGGTTTTGAAATTTACCTCCAGTGGCATGCCACAATCACTGTTCTTTCAATTTGAAAAAAACACACACAAAAATATGGCAAAATTTATGCTTAAACACTGACTACTCTTATCAGATGAAAAAGCTGATATGAATTTTGACTGTTTTACATGCTGAAAGATATCTTTTCATGCATCATGGCTCTTAATGTGAATGGATACTCTTCCATGTTTTTCTGCCATTTTATCAAGGGAAATAACTTGTCTGACTTCCACTTTGCTGCCTTGATGAGGAAGCCCTTTCAAAAGAGGTCAACTCTTAAAGGATAGAATTTGCTGCAAAAGCAAGCAGCAAATTCTTACCTTTAAGGTCAACTCTTAAAGGAAAGAATTTGCTGCAAAAGCAGCAAATACTGTCCTTTAAGAGTTGACCATCATTGAAAAGGGAGGCAAAAATGAAAATGGCAAAAATGAAAATGGCAGAGTTGCTTCCCCTAGATGTATAGCTATTCACCTTAAGAAACCTATACATGCATACTCACCTTAAGAAACCTATACATGTATACTATTTACTCCCAAAATAGGTTGAGTTTGCTGAGGGTCACTCCATCGCTACCATCAGCCTCACTGTGAGAGATGATGACATAGCAGAATTACAGGAAGTAACCTATATACAGTTAACAGAAGTCGTGGAGACAGGAACCAGTCTGCCTGGACGTGGAGCACAAATTGGTAAATCACAATACAGTTGAACTTCAGTGGCTCGAACCCTGATGGCTCGTTAACCCTGCCTGGCTAGAACTCTTTCCTTGGTCCCTGGAGGTCATTTTATATATGAACTAACCCAGGATGGCTAGAACTACCCTTGGCTGAGAACTACCCTTGGCTAGAACTAATTTCCATGGTCCCGAGCGTGTTTGAGCCAGTGAAGTTCTACTGTATGTCACATGTACATGCCTAACTTTTTGTATCTTTTGAGCATTTTATAAAGGGATTTTTTTTTTATTCTGAAAAAAATTATAGCAGACTGTTTATTGAGTGGTTCAGGAGCAATAAAATAATAATATGGAACATTCCTCTGACATGTCCTCTGGTTGGGGTTTGTACAGTTAAAGTACACCTCCATGTTTTTCCACCATTTCTACAAAGGGATGCAATTTTTGTGACTTCATGTTGGCTTCCTTGAATGATAAAACTCTTCTAAAATGGGAATCCACTCTTACAGGAAAGAATTAGCTCCATCTACTCTTAAAGGGAAGAATTTGTTCCTGTCTACACTTAAAGTAAAGAATTTGCTCCATTTTCTCTTAAAAGACAAAATTTGCTTCATCTACCCTGAAAGGAAAGATTTTTCTCATTAAGGAAAAAATTGGTTCCATCTACCCTTAAAGGAAAGAATTTGCTCTACTCTTAATCATAATATTGGAAAAAAAATGTTCCTATCTACTCTTAAAGGAAAGAATTTGCTGCCATACCTATGGGAGTAAATTCTTTTCTTTAAGAGTAGATTTCAGTTCTAAAAAGAAAATGGCTTCCTCTGTAAGTAAAGGCGTTCACCTTAAATGTTTTAGATACAGTAATTGTCCACTTCTTAGCTTAATACTTACAAGATATTTTTGTCCTAAATGAGCAAACAATATGACTGTCAGACATTGCTTCATGCCATACAATTTTGAATGGCAGTCCTGGGTCCGAGATTATAAAACTTGAGTATAATCTCAAACTGAAAATAAAGCACACTGATTGGCTGCTTCCGAGCACATGCTCGGAAGCAGCCAATCAGTGTGCTTTATTTTGAGTTTGAGATTATTCTCAAGTTTTATAACCTTAAACCCTGTTTTTGTAGTCCTTACTCAAGTATTTTCTTTGATACTTTAGGTGTTAAGAACACAGCCAAGGTGACAGTATTAGCCAATGACTCGCCATATGGTGTGGTGAGGGGGAGAGGGAAAACGACAACAGGCCGCGCATGATCTGGCAATGCGCATACTCAACTATATACTATGAATAGCTCGTTTAAATATAGCACATATCGACCGATCTATTTTTAAGTCGCTGCATCCATGTTTAAAAATAGACAATTAAAACAGACAGCTTTTATGACTGTGTGTGGATCACGCAAAACTTATCGTTGAAGAATTTGAATACGAAACATGTTCATCTTTTTTCGAAGTTCGATCAACAAAAATATGTTGGCCAGTTTGACGTCTAATAAACAAACAATTGACATTGTTTAATATGTTTCATTGGCCCTTTTACTGAATGCATGAATTAGGGACGAGTCATTTATTATCAGGTTGGGGGCCGGGTACATTCAGGAGGGTATGTGTGTTTGTGTTTGAGGGGGGGGGGGGGGGGTTATTGGTGATCTACTGGGAGGGGAGGGGGTGGAGTGTGTGGAGGCATAGGGGGAGCCCTGCATAATTTCTTTTTTTAAATAAAGACAAATGGAAAAAAAATCCATTTGTCTTAATTTAAAAAAAAATGTTCAAGACTCCCCATTACACCTACACTTTCAAATAAATTCTATTCTTTCAAATTTAAGATTTAAAATCGCTTACAAAGAAGAGAATACTAGGGTCGCTCTATTCCCCCTCCCACCACCCCCACCCCCAACAAAAAAAACATTGATGTATTAGTAGGAAAATATAAAATGAATGGTCTTTAAACACGTCGATCAGAGGATATGTTCTCAAGTAAATTAAACGCCTGTTTTTGTGACGGTTCCTTGTCATCAGTAAAAAAACTGCTCTGGAATCTGGGCACTGGGCCCAACACCCTTAATGTTATTATCAGCTTTATAGAGCATTCAGCATCAGTTTCTTGGTGGACATTTGCAGAAAAAAATAACGAACCATTAATCGGTATATATAATTAACCTGCAACAATGAGAGAAATTTCTTTGTAGTTTCTGCCCAAAAGTTTGATTGAGGTCTGTCTATTATAAAGGTTCTTGAGGTCTGTCTTACATAAGGTGAGTGGATGGGTCATAAAGTTTTTTGTCACCTATCTGGAGGATGGGGGGTGAAAACCAAATATAATGAAACTGGTAGGTTGCTCTATGACAAATATGGACCGTGATGCAGCTAATTTTATAATTTCATGATTACAGCTGGAGCATGATCTCCTTTAGCCTGACAACAGCAACAGCTGGGTCTCTGTTAGTGTTAACTAAAGCAAAGCTGCAGCACGCTCTCTATTTGTCATATAGGAAACCATAACAACAGCTGGGGCATGGTCTCTGTTTAGTATATAGGAAATCATGCTCCACCTGTTGTCATGAGAGTATAACAATAGCTGGAGCATGGGATTGTTAAGTATATAGGAAATCATGCTCCACCTGCTGTCATGCGAATATAACAACAGCTGGAGCATGGTCTTTGTTAACAATATAGGAAATCATGCTCCACCTGCTGTCATTAGAGTATAACAACAGCTGGAGCATGATCTCTGTTAAGTTAATAGAGAATCATGCGCCACCTGTTGTCATGAGAGTATAACAACAGCTGGAGCATGGTTTTGTTAAGTATATAGGAAATCTTGCTCCACCTGTTGTCATGCGATTATAACAACAGCTGGAGCATGGTCTTTGTTAACAATATAGGAAATCATGCTCCACCTGTTGTCATTAGAGTATAACAACAGCTGGAGCATGGTCTCTGTTAAGTGAATAGAGAATCATGCGCCAACTGTTGTCATGAGAGTATAACAACAGCTGGAGCATGGTCTTTGTTAAGTATATAGAAAATCATGCTCCACCTGTTGTCATGAGAGTATAGCAACAGCTGGAGCATGATCTCTCTTATGTATATAGGAAATCATGCTCCACCTGTTGTCATGATAGCATAACAACAGCTGGAGCATGGTCTCTGTTAAGTGGATAGGAAATCATGCGCCACCTGTTCTCATGAGAGTATAACAACATCTGGAGCATGGTCTATGTTAAGTGAATAGGAATTCATGCGCCACCTGTTGTCATGAGAGTATAACAACAGCTGGAGCATGGTCTTTGTTAAGTATATAGAAAACCCTGCTCGAACTGTTGTCATGAGAGTATAACAACAGCTGGAGCATGATCTCTGTTAAGTAAATAGAGAATCATGCGCCACCTGTTGTCATGAGAGAATATCAACAGCTGGAGCATGGTCTTTGTTAAGTATATAGGAAATCTTGCTCCACCTGTTGTCATGCGATTATAACAACAGCTGGAGCATGGTCTTTGTAAACAATATAGGAAATCATGCTCCACCTGTTGTCATTAGAGTATAACAACAGCTGGAGCATGGTCTCTGTTAAGTGAATAGAGAATCATGCGCCACCTGTTGTCATGAGAGTATAACAACAGCTGGAGCATGGTCTTTGTTAAGTATATAGAAAATCATGCTCCACCTGTTGTCATGAGAGTATAGCAACAGCTGGAGCATGATCTCTCTTATGTATATAGGAAATCATGCTCCACCTGTTGTCATGATAGCATAACAACAGCTGGAGCATGGTCTCGGTTAAGTGGATAGGAAATCATGCGCCACCTGTTCTCATGAGAGTATAACAACATCTGGAGCATGGTCTATGTTAAGTGAATAGGAAATCATGCGCCACCTGTTGTCATGAGAGTATAACAACAGCTGGAGCATGGTCTTTGTTAAGTATATAGAAAACCCTGCTCGAACTGTTGTCATGAGAGTATAACAACAGCTGGAGCATGGCCTCTGTTAAGTGAATTGGAAATCATGCGCCACCTGTTGTCAAGAGATTATAACAACATCTGGAGCATGGTCTCTGTTAAGTATATAGGTAATCATGCTCCACCTGTTGTCATGAGAGTATAGCAACAGCCGGAGCATGGTCTCTCTTATGTATATAGTAAATCCTGCTCCACCTGTTGACATGAGAGTATAACAACAACTAGAAATGGTCGCTGTTAAGTAAATAGGAAATCAAGCACCACCTGTTGTCATGAGAGTAAAACCACATCTGGAGCATGATCTCTCTTAAGTATATAGGTAATCATGCTCCACCTGTTGTTATGGGAGTATAACAACATCTTGAGCATGGTCTGTGTTAAGTATATAGAAAATCCTGTTTCACCTGTTGTCATGTGAGTATAACAAAAGTTGGAGCATGGTCTCTCTTATGTATATAGGAAATCATGCTCCATCTGTTGTCATGAGAGTATAACACAGCTGGAGCATAGTCTCTGTTAAGTGAATAGGAAATCAAGCGCCACCTGTTGTCATGAGAGTATAACAACAGCTGGAGCTTGGTCTCTGTCAAGTATATAGGAAATCAAGCTCCACCTGTTGTAATGGGAGTATAAAACAGCTAGAGTATGGACTCTGTTAAGTATATAGAAAATCATGCTCCACCTGTTGTCATGAGAGTATAACAACAGCTGGAGCATGGTCTTTGTTAAGTATATAGGAAATCCTGCTCCTCCTGTTATCATGAGTGTATAACAACAGCTGGAACATGGTCTCTGTTAAGTATATAGGTATTCCTGCTCCACCTGTTGTCATGGAGAGAATATAACAACAGCTGGAGCATAGTCTCTGTTAAGTTTATAGGAAATCCTGCTCCACCTGTTGTCATGAGAGTATAACAACAGCTGGAGCATGTTCTCTGTTTAGTATATACGTAATCATGCTCCTCCTGTTGTCACGAGACTATAACATCAGTTTGAACATGGTCTCTGTTAAGTATATAGGTAATCATGCTCCACCTGTTGTCATGAGAGTATTGCAACAGCTGGAGCATGGTCTCTCTTATGTATACAGGAAATTATGCTCCACCTGATGTCATGAGAGTATAACAACAGCTGGAGCATGTTATCTGTTAAGTGAATAGGAAATCATGCGCCTCCTGTTGTCATGAGAGTATAACAACAGGTGGAGCATGTTCTCTGTTTAGTATATACGAAATCATACTCCTCCTGTTGTCATGAGAGTATAACAACAGCTTGAGCATGGTCTCTGTTAAGTATACAGGAAAACATGCTCCACCTGTTGTCATGAGAGTATAGCAACAGCTGGAGCATGGTCTCTCTTATGTATATTGGAAATTATGCTCCACCTGTTGTCATGAGAGTATAACAACAGCTGGAGCATGGTCTCTGTTAAGTGAATAGGAAATCATGCGCCTCCTGTTGTCATGAGAGTATAACAACATCTGGAGCAAGGTCCCCGGTATGTATATAGGTAATCATGCTCTACCTGTTGTCATGAGAGTATAGCAACAGCTGGGGCATGGTCTCTCTTATGTATATATAGATATTATGCTCCACCTTTGCATAGTCTCTGTTAAGGGAATAGGAAATCATGCATCACCTTTTGTCATGAAAGTATAACAACAGCTGAAGCATGGTCTTTGTTAAGTATATAGAAGAACCTGCTCCACCTGTTGTCATGAGAGTATAGCAACAGCTGGAGCGTGGTCTCTCTTATGTATATAGGAAATCATGCTCCCACCTGTTGTCCTGAGAGTATCACAACAGCTGGAACATGGTCTCTATTAAGTGAATAGGAAACCATGCGCCACCTGTTGTCATGAGAGTATATCAACATCTGGAGCATGGTCTCTGTTAAGTGAATAGGAAATCATGCGCCACCTGTTGTCATGAGAGTATAACAACAGCTTGAGCATGGTCTCTGTTAAGTATATAGGAAATCATGCTCCACCTGTTGTCATGAGATTATAGCAACAGGTGGAGGATGGCCTCTCTTATGTATAAAGGAAATTATGCTCCACCTGTTGACATGAGAGTATAACAACAGCTGGAGCATGGTCTTTGTTAAGTGAATAGGAAATCATGCACAACCTGTTGTCATGAGAGTATAACAACATCTGGAGCATGGTCCCTGTTAAGTATATAGGTAATCATGCTCCAGCTGTTGTTATAGGAGTATAACAACATCTTGAGCATGGTCTCTGTTAAGTATATACAAAATCCTGCTTCACCTGTTGTCATGAGGTTATTACAACAGTTGGAGCATGGTTTGTCTAATGGGTATAGGAAATCATACTCCGTCTGTTGTCATGAGTGTATAACAACTGCTGGAGCTTGGTCTCTGTTAAGTGAATAGGAAATCGTGTGCCACCTGTTGTCATGAGAGTATAACAACATCTGGAGCATGGTCTCTGTTATGTATATAGGTAATCATGCTCCACCTGTTGTTATGGGAGTATAATAACAGCTGGAGCATGGTCTCTGTTAAGTATATAGGAAATCATGCTCCACCTGTTGTCATGAGAGTATAACTACAGCTGGAGCATGGTCTTTGTTAAGTATATAGGAACTCATGTTCCTCCTGTTGTCATGAGTGTATAGCAACAGCTGGAGCATGGTCTCTGTTAAGTATATAGGAAATCATGCTCCACCTGTTGTCATGAGAATATAACAACAGGTGGAGCATGGTCTCTGTTTAGTATATAGGAAATCCTGCTCCACCTGTTGTCATGAGAGTTTAACAACAGCTGGAGCATGGTCGCTGTTAAGTATATAGGAAATCCTACTCTACCTGTTGTCATGAGAGTATAACAACAGGTGGAGCATGTTCTCTGTTTAGTATATACGAAATCACGCTCCTCCTGTTTTCACGAGAGTATAACAACAGCTTGAGCATGGTCTCTGTAAGTACTTTAAGAAACCAAGCTTTTCCTGTTGTCATCAGATTATTACAACAGTCTGTCAGTATTATAGGAAACCATGCTCTTTCTGTTTTCATCAGATTATAACAATAGCTAGAGCGTGCTCTCTTTTAGTACCATAAAGTTCAGAAATAAGACAAAACACAGGTTTTCACGTTTCGACTTTCGTCTTCTTCAGAAACTAGACCGTATTTGAAAAACAAGTAACGTCACGTCCGTTAGTACCATAGGAAACGATGCTCCTCCTGTTGTCATCATATTAAAACAACAGCTGAAGAAGGTCTCTGTTAGTACTATAGGAAAGTAAAAAGATAGGCAATGATCAGGAATTAATACAATCAAATCCCACATTCCACTTTCAAAACCAATAGGGAAAGAAGCACATATACACAGATTGTCACAAGTTTACCAAAGACATGTACAGTTAACCGAAACAGCTCTGATAGTACCAAAGGAAACCATGCTCCTCCTGTTGTCATCAGGTTATAACAGCAGCTGGAGCATGGTCTATGTTAGTACTATAGGAAACCATGCTCCTCCTATTGTCATCAGATTATAACAACAGCTGGAGCATGGTCTTTTATATTACTATAGGAAACCATGATCCTCCTGTTGTCCTCAGATTATAACAACAGCTTGAGCATGGTCTCTGTTAGAACGATAGGTTACTATGCTCCACCTGCTGTCATCAGATTATAACAGCAGATGGAGCATGGTCTCTGTACGTACTATAGGAAACCATGCTCCTCCTGTTTTCATGACATGATACATGATGTAACAACAGCTGAAGCTCTGTCTCCTTTAGTAATATAAGAATCCATGCTCCTCCTGTTGTCATGAGAAAACAACAATAGGTGGGACATAGTCTCTATTTTTAAGTTTCACCGGAACTGTTTCAACTCTTTGGATAACCGCTTGTTACTGAAAATGCCCTTATGTTACATGCAGTCTGCTGTTTACAAAGCTAATTACACAACAGAACAATAAAGAGTGTTTTCTTCATATATTCGAGATCAAATGCAGGCTGTCGACTGATACAATCTATCCCGACAACTGTAACACTTTTTTTGAGGTTAGAAAACGTAACTTTTAATTTTTTTTTTGCTTGAATTTGGGACGAGTAATTTATAATCAGGTGTGGGGGAACCGGGTACATTTAGGGGATCGGAATTGTTTTTGGTGATGTGGTGATGTACTGGGGGGGGGGGGGGGGGTCGGAAATCAATAAGCCTCGGAGCAAGGGGGGTCATATATTTTAGTAAACATATTGTGGAGGGGGGGGTGTCAGAATTCTTACATCGACCTTCATTTTTAAAATATGTCTCGGCTTCTTGGGGGGGGGGAGGGGCTTCCAGGCTCCCCATTACTCCTAAAATTTCACTCTTTTTCTTTCAAACTCAAAACTTAAGGGCATATATGGAAATGACAGACAAAACTTTGGCAGCTTCATACAAAAAAGACAGCTCTTTTCATTGATTTGCTAGAAAACAACAGTATGAAAGTGTCTATAAAGTTATGTCAAGTAGATGATTTTGTTCTAAATTAAATTTAATGCCTGCATGTGTGATATCAGCTCTCCAGGCGCCTTTTCATCAGCAGAACTACAGTGGCTTCTGGGGCCGCAGCCCCCAGACCCCCGCGACCCAGACGCCCCAGTATTAGCTTTAACGGTTATAATTATTAAGCTGTTAAGCAGTGGACATCAGATTGCTGGATGGCCATTAGCAGAAGAAAGTTTAAAAATGAAGTCAAGTTTACACAGACCATGAATAATTAACCTGTTAAAATAAGAAAATGTTCTTTGTCTTTCATACATGTTTTGAATGAGGTCAGTCTGACATAAAATAGGTAATATGGTGTAGGTGTGTGAAGGGTAGCTGGGTGTGGGGGATCATAAAATTGTTTGTCATCTATTTGCGTGGGGGGGGGGGGCGTCGGCAAAATAATACTGGTGAGACTAGGGTGGGGGGTCAGAAAAATTTTGGTGAACCATATGAAAATTCCCCCCCCCCCCACCTCCCCCACCTCCACCAGATAATAAATGACCCGTCCCTTAAAAACATTACTAAAATATTCCTTATTGTTCGAACACAAGATCATACAATACCTTATTCTCTAAGTTAAAACGAGACCCTCCGATCCCTAGGTGATGTCGGCAAATACAACAATTTCAGCTTCTGAGTAAAAATAGCCAGATTGATCTTCTCACGTTCTTTATTTCTTGTCAGGTAATATCATAAGCTCCATTCTGTTATATCTCTAAACAGGATTTTATAATATCTCAGAAGAGTCCGAGATATCACAAACTGAATGATTGTCAGCAAAACTGCAATATAGTGGTGATGATGTTGTGATATCAATAAATCTCTTATTTGTCCTGAATTTTTCTACAAAATACATTAAATATTGTCACAAAGT
The DNA here is from genome assembly GCA_963989385.1 of Ctena decussata. Lineage (NCBI taxonomy): Eukaryota > Metazoa > Mollusca > Bivalvia > Lucinida > Lucinidae > Ctena > Ctena decussata. The sequence continues at coordinate 16,260,779 of OZ022505.1, read as the reverse complement.
TGTGTTCATTTACTGACACTACAGGTTGGAATAAATGATACCTCATTATAGTTTTTTGTGATTTAAAAAACTCAGAATGTTTTTTAATAGGAATTGATGTTTTGTCATATTGACCAAACTGTTTGAGTAATACATATGTATCACAAATTCTTGTCGATTTTAGTGCGACTTTGCGAAGCAAAACTAGCGCTTATCATGTGCGTCTGCGTGTGCGTTCGCGTGCGCCTTTATGCGCGTTAGCAAAATATTTACCTGTTGCGTTTAGCTTAGTTTCTAAGTTTAACATAGAGTCTTCAAAACTTGCTCCATATACACATCTAAGAAAGATCTACTGAAAGCAGCGATGCATATTGGTTTGTGGCCTGTATTTTACGGCTCATTGAACATGGACAAAAATATTCATCTGATGCGTTTAGCTCAGTTTCTATGTAACCAAACGGGATGGTTTCTTCAAACTTGCTTCATAGGTACATCTGGTGAAGATCTACTGAATGCAATGATGCAAATTGGGTCATGACCTATAATTCACCGATCACTGAACATAGAACAAATATTCACCTTTGCGTTTAGCTCAGTTTCTAAGTAATCAAAAGGGATAGAGTCTTCAAACTTGCTCAATAGATACATCCGGTGAAGCTCTACAAAATCAGTGATGCATATTGAGCCATGACCTTTACATGTAATTCACGGATCATTGAAAAGAGGCAAAATATTCACTTGTTGCGTTTAGCTCAGTTTCTAAGTAATAAAAAGGGACTGAGTCTTTAAACTTGCTCCATAGGTACATCTCGGGAAGATCTACTGAATGCAGTGATGCATATCGGGCCATGCCGTATACTTTACAGATCATTGGACATAGACTAAAAGATTCACCTGTTGCGTTTAGCTCAGTTTTCAAGTAACCAAAAGGGGTAGAGTGTCATACTTGCTCCATAGGTAGATCCGATAAAGATCTACAGCATGCAGTGACGCATATTGGGCCATGACCTATATTTCACGAATCATTGAACATAGAAAAATATTCACCTTTTGCGTTTAGCTCACTTTCATACTTGCTATATATGAACATCTTGGGAAGATCTACTGAAAGCAGTGACTTTATTTCATGGCCCAGTGATTGAAACTGTTTGATGTATGAACATTTATGCTTGGAGTTATAAGTCAGTATGATCCGTTGTTTGACCACAAACAAAATGTAGGCCATAGTGACCCATATTTCAAGGTTCTGTTATTTGCCTTATATCTTGAAGTTTATGTATGAACATGATTGCTTTGAATAACCACTCAGTATGACCCGATGTTTGACATCAGAATGAAGGTATGTCACAGTGACCTATACTTATGGTCCAGTGACTTGGCCGCATATTTCTAATACTATTTCATGGATTTACCTTATACTTGGGCTAGTGGTTTGGGCTTAACACTGTGAGTGACCTCATACAATATGTTGGTCAGTGTGACCTATATTTCATGGTCCTGTAAGTTTGCCTCATATTTCTATCACTATTTTATCGGTTTTCATCATACTTGAGGTAAACGGTTTGGGTTGACACTGTGAGTGACCTCATATTAAATGTAGGTCAGTGTGACCTATATTTCATGGTCGAGTGAGTTTACTTCATATTTATAATACTATTTCTTGAGTAAATGGTTTGAGCTACTGTGAGAGACCTTATACTAATTGTAGGTCATAGTCCAGTGAATTTGTCTCACATTTTTAACGCTATTATATGGATTTGCATTTCACTAGGGTTAATGGTTTGGGCTGACACTACGACTTACCTCATACTAATTATTGGTCTGTGTGAACTATATTTCATGGGCCAGTGATTTTAGCCAACATCTAAAAAAACACTATTTCATGGATTGCATTAAGCTAGGGTTAAAGGTTTGGGCCGGTTTTGTGAGTTTCCTCATACTAACTGTAGTCAATATCTCTAACACTAATTTATGGATTTGCACCATACCGGCGTAGAACATTTGAGCGGATTGACAGGGCATTTTAGTAGAAAAAATGGACGTTTGAGCGGCAAAAAAGTGGATATTTGAGCAAAACGGAAAATAACCCTTTTGAGCGGATTACCTGAATTACTCTGACGCTTTGTCTTGTGCTCCTTCCGTTAGCCAGTCAGAAAATGTCCTTTTAAGTAGTCGAGTTAGCCTAAGCCTATCGAAAGTCTTAGGTTTACATCTTCTGCCACATTTTCTGTTGGTGACGTGGTCATCTTGGTCATGAGAATGTTCGTTTTGGGGGGAAAATGACTGTGGTACATGTGCTATCTGTGCTCATGCGAGCCTTACATTTCTCTTTAGTGCAGCGCCATGAAAGATAAGCACTTTTTAAGGAACAATCTAGTCTGTATCTCAATCACTTTTAAAGGAACTATCTAGTCTGTATCTCAATCAATCACAGATCACGATTTGTATCTACAACAATAATATCCATCGAACTCCTACAAAAAAACAACAACCCTGGCTGCATGGGTAAAATATTCATTTCGATTGAAAATCATACTATAAAACTAAACATTTAAACGGGAAAGGTTTGCATGTGAATACCGTTCACCTGCAAAACTTACGTGTAAATCCAAATCGTTTTCGCTAAACTGTCCATCTTAAATCCGCTCAAATGTCTAAAGTAGGGTTCTGATTTTCAGCTCAAATATCCGTCGCATCATACTTTGATCAATAATTTTGGCTGAAACTGTGAGTTATTCGTAATAATTGTGCGTCGGTGTGACCTATATTTTATGGTTTAGCGATTTAGCCATTTCGCTGTCAAGCCATTTTTCAGTTGTCTGCCAAATTTTCATCACGTCGAGCTCGTTGATAATCATAGGTTACTCTGTCTGATGTTAATAGTACGGTGCAACTTATGTGGTCGAGTGGCCAGAGCGACTCGGTTTTAGTGCAGAAAGTCGCATGAAGATTGTGAGTCGAACCCGGGCTTGGCCATCCGACAACTCGAAAACTGTCTCGGTCAACCCAGCAGAAAATGGGTTCCTGTTTGGAATCAGGGAAGGATAAGGCAGCGAAAGGAGAGTAGGCCCACTGTCCCTACGGCTACTAGGCTACCGGGGGGGGGGGGCGAGGGCCGGAGGCGGAGTGAGTATACTATGCCCAGCTCTTAGAAAATAATGCGTATATCTCTCCTAGTTCATTAACTTTTGTGATTAGTCCCCATCCCCTTAACCCCATTAACCGGTTAGAAACCCATTGAGTCTTGGACACAACATATTACAAGTTTCACAGCATTTTAACTTAGGTATTCTTTTACTCATTCCGTAGTCGAAAGTTTTTCAGTTCAATAGCTAGAAGATAAGTGTTTGTGTTTCAACCACACAACCAGGACTCACTAGATCCCTATATATATCGTTATAGCTTCCTGTATCCCCAATGCGTTTTTTTCTTGGTTCGACTTGCCCCGAAGAATACAAATATTTTGAATCTCGCTCAACCTGCTTTGCCGGCACAGGACACGGCGAGAAAATGTTTTGTTTATAAAAATGGCTTTTTTTTCTTTACCTATTTCTATCAGAACTACGATGGCCCAAATCATCGGGCTCACTTTTCATTTCCATACTATTTCCGAGTTCCGAATTCTGAATTCCGAATTCTGAATTCCGAAATTCGTAGAACAAACTGGACTTGATAATTCTTATTTATTTTATATCGCCAAACCTTCAAATGAAATGTTGATGCACAGCATTTAACAAATAAGATTCAGAAAGCAAAATGACTCTTTGGAGCTTAAATTCAATTAAAAGGTCATGAAACTCTAGAAACACAAGAAAGAAAAATTACCCCAAAATGAAGCGGGAGATATTTCAACATAAAACTATTATTCTAAATATAAAAATATCTTGCATCACAGTCCCCAAATACCCCCATTTTAGCAAGAAATACTTTCTTAAGAACAAGACCTACACTGATGCATGTAGTATAAAGAGGACCCGATAGCTCAGAAGGTTAAGCGATGACCTGCTGATCTAGCGGTCCCGGGTTCGAGTCCCGCTGGAGGAGGGAATCTTTTCAATCGTAAACGGGGCGACAAAAATTGCTGTTAGCCATATAAGATTGTAATTGCTATTGTCAGTTGACTATTAACAGCCATTTACATGTAAAATTACATTTACCAGTTAAATGGTAACAGCGTTTTAGACCAAAAGTAGCTATTGCCAGTTAACTGGTAAAACATAAACAACCTTTAGGCTAAACGTTATTGCCAGTTAGGTTTGAGTTGTCACCGAAGGGTAAAATTCTGCTAATGATTTTGTCACCCCATTTTCACGTACAAGCATAGCTCCTTCAACAATTTAATGCGTTTTAAGCCCTTTAGCTTCTGTTACATTCGTTTTAATATAGCTTGCACCTTAATGAATTCCAAGACTGCGAGTTTGCCCTTTTTTGCATTTTATAATTGTTCTGATATCTAGGAATATATAAAAGGAAGGTTGTGTTTGGAACTTTTCGGCCTTTCGATGTCTAGGGTGCACAAGATTTAAAGCTGTAAAAACATGTATATGCGCTGACAAATATTTTATCGGCACACTGCCGCTGTTGGTTTAAACAATTTGAAACTGAGATACATAGAGTAAATACAGATACAAGTACATGTAAATGAAATCAGTCCAGATAGAATTCAGAAGAAAGTCATACGACTTATATGAAGCTGTATCCTATGTTTCAATTAATCGTATAACAAGTATATAGTCTTTTGAACTTTGAGGCTTGCTAAAACTGACATGAGATCAGTTCTTAACAAAGATGTCTGGAATAGTAATGTAACATATGATCAGGTATTTAGAGAGTAAGATACTTTAGAGAGATGGCAGTAAAGTTATACAAAACTATACAACATAGTAGCAGGTAAGTGATAGGTAGGAGGGCTCCACGGGGAGTGGAATTTTAGGCTTGCTATTAATTAGCATTTTTTAGAAATACATGTATAAAGGTACATGTTTCTGTACAGCAGTCGAGGCACAGTGGTTTTAAGCCAAATGTTCGTTCACATAAACAGCTCAATGGAATAAGATTCTACACATTTAACAATTGTATAAGAATACAATTAAAGGAAGAAACTTTATATTCTATTTGTAAGTAATGTTAAACGGAGTTAACCTTGACTGTTTTTCGAAGCGTCTTGCTTTCATTATAAAATTCTGAACAGCTAGGAAAAAATTATTTTTGTTTGGCATGTCAGCTCAGGGTTACCCCACAAAAGTTTGTTAATAGTTGATGGACATAATGCAGATACTGCTGCTGTTGAGACACATAAACAATAGTAGTAATTTAATAGGGCTGTTTTGGATTAAATCCATTGCATCTCACCAACACCCATATAGGCCCATATGCGAATTCCATTTTATATCTGTGATGCAGTTTTTTGCGATTCAAAACAAAAATATAAAATAAAGGCCGATCGACCCCACCTCCTCTCCTCTCTCTCTCTCCTCTCTGTCTGTCTGTCTCTCTCTCTCTCTCTCTCTCTCTCTCTCTCTTTGGATTCCAAGGAAGTCATCAAGTGTTTATCTGTGTACGATGCGATGGCTTATTACATGTCTGTTCTTGTATCTGCAACGAGCCTGGAATTTTACATAGTTTTCAACAAGCTTTCTTCTACTTAAAACAGCACAATTTGCGTCTGTTGGAGGGAATGATATGCACGCTGATACCAGACTCAGTCCGCATTTTAAAATGGTGCCAGCGCTTCAAGTGGCCAATACAATGGGTTTGTTAATCAAAGAAGCATACGGTTGCAGGTATAGAGATGGGTCGCCTAAACTCGCATACCTCACACTGAGTTGCCGTTCTCTGCGTCTGAAGAGGTCTTTTTCATCACAAATTACATGTATGAGGAACATCTCTTCTTTTTGATGCTACCGTCAAATCCACTTTTTAATGTTTTACGTCAAAGAAGTCAGCATGTCTGAGCTTTAAAAATGGCGAGAAAACATAAATGTGCCTCCATACGCATTAATGTGACTGTGTAAACTTCCAGGGGAAACAACTCTGCCATTATTTATTTTTGCCCCCCACCCCCTTCCTCATTTGGAGTCAACTTTTCATGCAAAGAATTTGCTTCTTAAGGAACAAGTTATTTCCTTTAAGGTAAACCTTATTAGGAAGGGCTTAGTCACCCAGGTCAGCAAACTGGAAGTCACAAAATTTGTTCCCCTTGTTTTTAAAAAAATGCAGAAAATCATTACGGTGTACCTATGCACTTTAAACTCACCCAGACAAAACGTCGTATCAACATTGCACCGACGTCATATCGACGTTTTACTTCTACGAAAAATCTCAATAGATTTTCTTACTACAGAGCATCTGCCCAACACCAGTATCACTGGTCCAAGGCATATACAGTGGATGTGATATGGGTGGACCTAACAACACTATTTCAGTCATATCGACTCGACGGGAATGTAATGATATGAATGGCTGTGTGCAATGGAATCCCGTTTACGGTTAAAAAAAATGCCGCCTCAGTGGGATTCAAACCCCGAGAGCGAGTTTAACAGGCCAGCGCTTAACCCTCTGACCTAGAACTTCAGTTCTACTATGATGTGATATGAAAGTACCCATATAGTATTCTAGTGATTATATCTATTTTCTTCTACACCGTCTTTCATATGAATCCCCATAACTTCCATGGCCATGGCCAAGACACATGTATGTCTTTTCTCAGAAGGATCTGAATCTTAACAGAAATGGGAACACGTTTAGAGGAATCAAATCTGCCACTGTTATTGGGGTAAAACATTGAAGATAAGAAGTTGCTCCAAGATGCATTTTTCGCATGAGTAGATTTTATATTTGACGAGATCTAGGGTACTTGGAGATACCATGTTTCAGCTATTGTTATGCTCTCATGACAACAGGTGAAGCAAGATTTCCTATATACTTAACAGAGACCATGGCACAGCTGCTGTTATATTCTCATGAAAACAGGTGGAGCATGATATCCTATAAACTCAACAGAGACCGCTCCCGCTGTTGTTTTACTCTCATGACAACAGGTGGCGCATTATTTCCTATATATCCTTAACAGATACCATGCTCCAGCTATTGTTATACTCTCATGAAAACAGGTGGCGCATGATTTCCTATTCACTTAACAGAGACCATGCTCCAGCTGTTGTATACTCTCATGACAACAGGTGGCGCATTATTTCCTATTCACTTAACACAGACCGTGCTCCAGCTGTTGTATACTCTCATGACAACAGATGGCGCATGATTTCCTATATATCCTTAACAGAGACCATGCTCCAGCTATTGTTATACTCTCATGAAAACAGGTTGAGCATGATTTCCTATTCACTTAACAGAGACCATGCTCCAGCTGTTGTTATATTCTCATGACAACAGGTGGAGCATGATTTCCTATATTCTTAACAAAGACCATGCTCCAGCTGTTGTTATACTCTCATAACAACAGGTGGCGCATGATTTCCAATATACTTAACACAGACCATGTTCCAGCTGTTGTTATATTCTCATGACAACAGGTGGAGCAGCATTTCCACACATAATAACAGAGACCATGCTCCAGGTGTTAATATACTCTCATGACAGCAGATGGAGCATGATTTTCTGAATACTTAACAGAGACCATGCTCCAGTTGTTGCTATACTCTCATGACAACAGGTGGAGCATGGTTTTCCTAAATACTTAACAGAGACCATGCTCCAGCTGTTGTTATATTCTCATGACAACAGGTGGAGCATGATTTCCTATATTCGTAACAAAGACCATGCTCCAGCTGTTGTTATACTCTCATGACAACAGGTGGAGCAGGATTTCTAATATACTTAACAGAGACCATGCTCCAGCTGTTGTTATGCTTTCATGACAACAGGTGGAACAAGATTTCCTATATACTTAACAGAGACCATGCTCCAGCTGTTGTTATATTCTCATGACAACATGTGGAGCATGATATCCTATAAACTCAACAGAGACCGTGCTCCAGCTGTTGTTATACTCTCATGACAAAAGGTGGCGCAAGATTTCCTATATATCCTTAACAGAGACCATGCTCCAGTTATTGTTATACTCTCATGAAAACAGGTGGCGCATGAGTTCCTATTCACTTAACAGAGACCATGCTCCAGCTGTTGTGATACTCTCATGACACCAGGTGGAGCATGATTTCCTATATGTTTAACAAAGACCATGCCTCAGATGTTGCTATACTCTCATGACAACAGGTGGAGCATGATTTCATACATACTTAACAGAGACCATGCTCAAGCTGGTATTTTACTCTCATGACAAGAAGAAGAGCATGATTTCGTATATACTAAACAGAGAACATGCTCCAGCTGTTGTTATACTCTCCTGGCAACAGGTAGAGTATGATTTCCTATATACTTAACAATGGCCATGCTCCTGCTGTTGCTATATTATCATGAAAACAGATGGAGCAGGATTTCCTATATACTAAACAGAGACCATGCTCCAGCTGTACTTATTTTCCAAATGACAACAGGTGGAGCATGATTTCCTATATACTTAACAGAGACCATGCTCCAGCTGTTGTTATACTCTCATGACAACAGGAGGAGCAGGAATTCCTATATACTTAACAGAGAATATGCTCAAGATCGTATTTTACACTCATGACAACAGGAGGAGCATGATTTCCTATATACTAAACAGAGAACATGCCCCAGCTGTTGTTATACTCACATGACAACAGGTAGAGTAGGATTTCCTTTATACTTAACAGAGGCCATGCTCCAGCTGTTGCTATGCTATCATGACAACAAGTGGAGCAGGATTTCCAATATAGTTAATAGAGAACATGCTCCAGCAGTTGTTTTGCTTTCATGACAACAGGTGGAACAAGATTTCCTATATACTTAACAGAGACCATGCTCTAGCTGTTGTTATATTCTCATGAGAACAGGTGGAGCACGATTTCCTATATACTTAACAGAGACCATGCTGAAGATGTTGTTATTCTCTCATGACAACAGGTGGAGCCTGATTTCATATATACTTAAAAATGACCATAATCAAGCTGATATTTTACTCTCATGACAACAGGTAGAGTAGGTTTTCGTATATACATAACAGAGGCCATAGCTGTTGCTATGCTATGATGACATACTCTCATGACAACAGGTAGAGTAAGATTTCCTATATACTTAACAGAGGCCATGCTCGAGCTGTTGCTATGCTATTATGACAACAGGTGGAGCAGGATTTCCTATATACTAAACAGATACCATGCTCCAGCTGTTCTTGTTTTCTCGTGACATCAGGTGGAGCATGATTTCCTATATACTTAACAGAGACTATGCTCCAGCTGTTGTTATACTCCCATAACAACAAGTGGAGCTTGATTTCCTATATCCTTAACAGAAACCATGCTCCAGCTGTTGTTATACTCCCATAACAACAGGTGGAGCATGATTACCAATATACTTAACAGAGACCATGCTGCAGATGTTGTTATACTCTCATGACAACAGGTGGAGCAGGATTTCCTATAAACTAAACAGAGACCATGCTCCAACTGTTGCTATACTATCATGACAACAGGTCGATATGATTTCCAATAAACATAATAGAGACCATGCTCGAGATGTTGTTATACTCTCGTGACAACAGGTGGAGCATGATTTCCAGTATACTTAACAGAGACCATGCCCAAGCTGTAATTATACTCTCATGACAACAGGAGGAGCATGATAGCGTATATAATAAATAGAGAACATGCTCCAGCTGTTGTTTTACTCTCATGACAACAGGTAGAGCATGATTTCTAATATACTTAACAGAGACCATGCTCCAGCTGTTGTTATACTCTCATAACAACAGGTAGAGTAGGATTTCCTATATACTTAACAGAGATCATGCTCCTGCTGTTGCTATACTCTCATGACAACAGGTGGAGCAGGATTTCCTATATACTAAACAGAGACCATGCTCCAGTTGTTGTTATAATCTCATGACAACTGGTGGAGCAGGATTTCCTCTATACTTAACAAAGACCATTCTCCAGCCGTTGTTATACTCTCCTGCTAACAGGTGGAGAATGATATCATATTAACTTAACAGAGACCGTGCTCCAGCTGTTGTATACTCTCGTGACAACAGGTGGCGCAAGACTTCCTATATATACTTAACAGAGACCATGCTCCAGCTATTGTTATACTCTCATGAAAACGGGTGTCGCATGATTTCCTATTCACTTAACAGAGACCATGCTCCAGCTGTTGTTATATTCTCATGACGACAGTTGGAGCATGATTTTCTATATTCTTAACAAAGACCATGCTCCAGCTGTTGTTTTACTCTCATGACAACAGGTGAAGCATGATTTCTAATATACTTAACAGAGACCATGCTCCAGCTGTTGTTATACTCTCATGACAACAGGAGGAGCAAGATTCCCTATATTCTTAACACAGACCATGCTCCAGCTGTTGTTATATTCTCATGACAACTAGTGGAACATGTTATCCTATAAACTCAACAGAGACCGTACTCCAGCTGTTGTTATACTCTCATGACAACAGGTGGCGCATGCTTTCCTATATATACTTAACAGAGACCATTCTCCGGCAATTGTTATACTCTCATGAAAACAGGTGGCGCATGATTTCCTATTCACTTAACAGAGACCATGCTCCAGCTGTTGTTATATTCCAATGACAACAAATCGGGCACGATTTTCTATATTCTTAACAAAGACCATACTTCAGCTGTTGTTATATTCTCATGACAACAGGTGCAGCATGATTTCCAATATACTTAACAGAGACTATGCTCCAGCTTTTGTTATGCTCTCCTGACAACAGGTGTAGCAAGATTTCCTATATTATACTTAACAGAGACCATGCTACAGCTGTTGTTACATTCTCATAACAACAGGTGGAGCATGTTTTCCAATATTCTTAACAAAGTCCATGCTCCAGATGTTGTTATTCTCTCATGACAACAGGTAGAGCATGGTTTCCTATATACTTAACAGAGACCATGCTCCAGTTGTTGGTATACTCTCATGACAACAGGTGGAGCATGATTTCCTATATACTTAACAGAGACCATGCTCTAGCTGTTGTTATATCCTCATGACAACAGGTGGAGCAGGATTTCCTATTCACTTAACAGAGACCATGCTCCAGCTGTTGTTATATTCTCATGACAACAGGTGGAGCATGATTTCCTATATTCTTAACAAAGACGATGCTCCAGGTGTTGTGATACTCTCATGACAACAGGTGGAGCATGATTTCCAATATGCTTAACAGAGACCATGCTCTAGCTGGTGTTATGCTCTCCTGACAACAGGTGGAGCAAGATTTCCTATAATATCTTAACAGAGACCATGCTCCAGCTGTTGTTATATTCTCATGACAACATGTGGAGCAGGATTTCCTATATAATAACAGAGACCATGCTCCAGATGTTGTAATACGCTCATGACAACAGGTGGAGCATGGTTTCCTATATACTTAACAGAGACCCTGCTCCAGTTGTTGATATACTCTCATGACAACAGGTGGAGCATGATTTCCTATATTCTTAACAGAGACCATGCTCTAGCTGGTGTTATGCTCTCCTGACAACAGGTGGAGCAAGATTTCCTATAATATCTTAACAGAGACCATGCTCCAGCTGTTGTTATATTCTCATGACAATAGGTGGAGCAGGATTTCCTATATAATAACAGAGACCATGCTCCAGATGTTGTAATACGCTCATGACAACAGATGGAGCAGGATTTCCTATATACTTAACAGAGACCGTGCTCTAGATGTTGTTATACTCTCATGACAGCAGGTGGAGGATGATTTCCTATATACTTATTAGAGACCATGCTCCAGCTGTTGTTATTCTCTCATGACAACAGGAAGAGCATGATTTCGTATATACTAAACAGGGAGCATGCTCCAGCTGTTGTTATACTCTCATGACAACAGGTGGAGCAGGATTTCCTATATTCTAAACAGAGACCATGCTCCAGCTGTTGTTATATTCTCATGACAACAGGTGGAGCATTATTTTCTATATACTCAACAGAGACCATGCTCCAGCTGTTGTTATACTCTCGTGACAACAGGAAGAGCAGGTTTTCCTATATACTTAACAAAGACCATGCTCCAGCTGTTGCTATACTCTCCTGACTATTCACTTAACAGAGACCATGCTGCTGATGTTGTTAAACTCTCATAACAACAGGTGGAGCATGATTCCTATATACTTAACAGAGACCATGCTCCAGCTGTTGTTATGGTTTCCTATATGACAAATAGAGAGCTTGCTGCAGCTGTGCTGTAGTTTACACTAACAGAGACCAAGCTGTAGCTGTTGTCAGGCTAAAGAAGATCGTGCTCCAGCTGATATCATAAAATTATAACAACAGCTGCATCACGGTCCCTATTTGTCATATAGGAAATCATGCTACCTACCAGTTTCATTATATTTTGTTTTCAACTCCCCCCCCCCCCCACTCCAGATAAGTGACAAAAAAAATTATGACCCATCCACCCCCCTCCCGCCCCTTTTTTTTAAATTAAGACAAATGGATTTTTTCCCATTTGTCATTATTTAAAAAAGATATTATGCAAGGCTCCCCCCTATCCCTCCACACACTCCCAGTAGATCACTAATAAAATCCCCCCACCCCTCACAATCACAAACACATAGCTTTCTGAATGTACCCGGCCCCCGACCTGATAATAAATGACTCGTCCCTAATATTTGCATACAGTAAAAGGGCCAATGAAACATATTAAACAATATCAATTGTTTTAGATCTACATGTAAATATATCAAACTGGCCAACATTTTTGTTGATACGAAGGGTCTCTAAATTCCATCGCCCGTACAGCAAATCCTTACGATAGTAGAACATTATATCGTCGTGCCCAGTGAGTTTTGCTCATTTTTAATCTAATTAGGGGAAAAGAAAAAATTAAATAAATAAATAAATAAATGATAAATAAATAAATCTACTGAAACAGTAATTTGCAGAGAGCTTTAACATGCTAGATAAGCCATTGTTTTAAGTGCAGCGCTATACAATTATTATTGGATTTTCCGAACGCTATTTATAACTAAAAATGGATTTACCAATGTCTATTAAAAGTAACTGACCGACGCATGCGCAATTAAAAATCATGCGCGGCCTGTTGTCGTTTTCCCTCTCCCGTGGTGAGGTGGGAGAGAACAACATACACAGTTAGGGAACCGGATGGATCGGACACCAGATTGATATTATTTATTCTCCGAGAGCAAGGCCTTACTGGAGGTCTTCAGGTTACTTACAGGTGCATATAAACAAGCGCATGTACCATAAGCATTCTAAGTATTGGGGCAGGATAGGTCCGAGCAAACAATGCAGACCAAGTTCAGATTACTCCTTAAGAAGCAATCTGATCAGGGTTTACACTGTTTGCCATTCAATCTGCATCATAGAAGACACTTTACTGCATTAAAAAAACAACAAACAATTGATTTTTTTGGATAGTACAGACATTATTTTAGATGTCCCAATTTTTAGAATTTTTACGATAATTGGTTTAAACATATTTTATTTTCAAAACTGCACATAACAACATATAAACAAGACAGTTACACAAAGTAATAGGATCAGAACGAAAGCTGATAGCTTATATAGCTCTTCTTCTTTTACGATAATTAATAATTTGTATAACAGAATCAAATTTTGAAACTGAAACTCTTTGCCACTATAAACTGTTTCAGCTTGAGATACAGAAAATCCATGAGACAGATTTTATGTTTGGTTTGTTGTAAAAATTGTACTTCATCATAATCGTGAAAGAATTCCCAGATAACTTTAAAGTGTACCAATTGGCCATTGCTTACATGTACAGTAGAACTTCAATGGCTCGAACCCTGATGGCTCATTTACCCTGCCTGACTAGAACTCTTTTCTTGGTCCCTAGAGGTCACTTTATATAGAAACTAACCAGGGGTGGCTAGAGCTACCCTTGCCTGGAATTAAATTTCATGGTCGCAAGGCTGTTTGAGCTATTAAAGTTATACTGTATCTTTATTTTTTGAAGTTATTTCTTTACTTTGCCACAATAATTTGGCTATATATGGGTTTGTTTACCTCTAGAATGACCCCAATGTCAAAAACTGTCTTGTGTAATTCTGTTGTATGACAGGCTTTTCCCTTACACAAGAATCCCCAAAATCTAGATCCGTCTTATTAGAAGCCTTGAGATTTTTGGGTTCCTCTGGAGAGGAAAATCCCCATCTTATTTAAGAATTGAAATTTGATTTTCAGCGTTCATCCTGTGATGAAGCCAGTGGGCGGAGCTAAAATTCCATGAAGCGTGAAACGCTTCTTGTAGAATTTTAGTGACGACCACTGGCTTCTTCACACGATGAACGCTGAAAAATCAAATTTTTATTCTTATATTTACACTTTATTTGTGAACCTCTCTGTGCCGTTTTCGTGGTAATTTAGTCTAGAACAGGCAAAATATTGATCCAAAAAAGATAGTAATGACGTGTTCGGCCATAACGTTAAACAGCCGTCGCCCTGACGTGGCGTCTATCGAACGTTACAAGAACCAATCAAGCTGTTTGTTTACATAAGACATCGCTTGACGACAACGTCACATGATCAACTGGCCTTCATTGGTGTATGAAGCCAGTTGCTCTAAAGGGTTCACCTATGGGAAGTCAGTGGCAAGTGTAAATATAACCGGGATTGCAGTAATAGAAATGTTTATGACTTTCAGAACCTCACCTGATCTGACTTCTCCAGCCGACAGACAGGCAGTATCAGGAGAGGATTATATCTCTCGAGAAGCTATGGTTATTTTACAGGAGAATGTTCCTAGAGTAGCCGTTGAAATAGTTGTTAAACAGGTATGCTGGAATTTTAGTTTGTTGTAACTTCTACCAGTTAAAGTAACAAAACATCCTTCTAACATTTGAATGTTACAGTTTTTGTGCTCAGCAAGTATACGAGGGGCATTTCAAAAATAATGTAAATGAGTCTGCCATTCCTTGGAATGTTGACCGATCTTTAAAATTTATATCTTAACTATTAGGTTTACATATCACCCAATGGCTTTTACTAAAAGAATTTGAGTCAATGGTATGTTCTTCAAAATATGCGTTGAAAATTGGCGCAAGGGTAGGGACACTGAGTAGAAACGGACGGAATATTTATGTGAAGACAAATTCATATTTCTTAACTCTGAACAACAAGCAGCTTTTGATTGATACCTATATTATCTGTTATACTGAAAATATTCCAATATAAAAACCATTGTATAAGCTTTGTTAAATCATAAGAATTGCCTTGCAAAGTAGGCTTATCATAGAACAATGCGCATTTCTGATGACATCCCTTCCTGTGCTTAATTGAAATGTATAGTAAACTGTTTAAACTTCGGTATTGAGGTTAATTTAAGTAAAAGTGAATGTTTTATGACATGTGTTAAACAAAAAGTAAAGAAAATTTAATTCGTCATGCTTGTTTTCTGTTATAAATAATCTTTTACGGAACTTTATGCTCTTTAGTCAGTGGCCTACCTGATTTTTTACGATAAGTTTCCCCACCCACCCACATATTTCAATGTCAGTATGTCATATAAAATAAAAAGTTTTGCAAGGGTTTATGTATGAATTTTGTTTTCAATATGTCTTCCTAATTTTTGGCATTAAGCTAAATTAAATATATTTAGCCTGTGTATTTTTATTAGAAGATAATTTCATTTTATTGTTTTGTATCTTACATGAATTGCTGCTACTTCGCAACTTCCGACGTGAAATTTTCACAGGTATCATCCAGTTTCATCAGTGATTTGATGCCAGTCGTTACAAAATATAATGACCTAATCATTTCAGTAATAAAATGCATGTCATTTGTTGAAATTGGATGTCAATAAGTAAAAAATCTCAATTTGTTGGTATAAGGCATTTATAATAACTTTGCATTTATAACCACAAAGCAGAGAAAATAATCTCGTTTATTATGTTACTGGTGTAAAATCTGGAAACGATTTGTGTACAGCTTTCTTATTTTACATTTAAAGGACAGCATTACGTGTTTCTTCATTAGAATATATCATTTCCTCATTGAGAAAACAGCAACAGAACACAAGAGACTTTCAGTGAAAATGTACATTTTCCAGTATCCACACCCTTTTGACGTATAAGCACGTGCTGTTATGCATGAGTGACTTAGAAATTCTTTTAACACATATCATTCTAAAGCACTTGAATTTTCCTTTCCAATGATATATAAAACCACTGCTAAATATCAGCCAATAGACTACCCTGAGATCATTTACATTATTTCTGAAATGCCCCTCGTATGTAAACTGGTTTTCAGCAAGTATAGGAATTTTGCAAAGAATATATTGGGTACAATTATCCTAATAAAGTAAGTCAAACCTGCTTATGTGGTCACCTGTCTTAAGGGATCACCTGTCTTAAGGGATCACCTGTCTTAAGCATCCACCTTTTCTGGGTCCCTTGAACCAAAACACAGTGCAAATGAACCTGTATTAAAGGGTCATCTGTCTAAAGCAGCCACTTTTTGTCCTTCCCTTGGCTGACCCCTTAAGGCAGGTTTGACTGTAGTGTATTTCAGTTCTCATATGGAAGTTTCCCCTGCACCTCAGCAGAATTTATCTATGGCCACAGTACATAGCATTGTGCATCCATTCATTATATCCTAATAAACACCTGATAAATTCTTTGATAAATGACTCCTCCTCCATTGTTTATTGACTTACCAAAATTGCATATTCTGGGCATAAAAGTTTGAACAGCTATAGATTGAGAGGGCTCTTTTATTCATTCAAGTGGGCATGTGAATTTTGGACAAAGTTGATAAAATGTTCAAACAACATCCGTAACATTTGGACAAAGTAGGGTAGATATTGTGCTTACCGTGATGGCTTTAAGATAATTTCATGGTCCTTGACTATAAGCTATTTCATGATGACAAAGTGCAAGTCATGATGACAAAAACCAACAAAGTGGTTGTGCACAAAGCGCAGACTGGGCAGATACTCAGGCTGATCTGAGTCTTCGTTGGGGGCACAACCACTTTGTTGGTTTTCTCGTGTCGCGGCTCAAGTTATTGTAGCACTTATTTAAAAGGAGGTTACTGCTTATTGACTGACTTACCTTCCAAACTCTGAATAATACTATATTTTTGTGAACTGCAACACCCTAAGGGCATTTGATGGTAGGAAAAAAAATTTACTTTTACAAAAATACTGTAGTGTGCAAAATTTTGGGACACTTAAAAATAAATAATTAATTTTCCATTTGGGACAAATGGAGAATTAATTATTTTTAAGGTGTTTCAGTACATAAGCACATTACGGTAGTTTCGTCTCTTTATTGTAGGATGTGATTCCAGAAGCTGATGAAAGATTTCTTGTCAGCATTACAAGAGTTAATCTCCAGGGTGGTTCTCCGGCCCCTGGGTCTGAACCCAGCATCAGGATCCCGGGAAATGTTGCTGTAGTTACCATATCTGAGAATGATAATGCTAGAGGAATTGTATAGTTTGACGTTACTACGGTAGGATGAGATATGAATTGCAAACACCCAGAAAATGGACTTAATGCATATTAAAACAGTGAAGGCTCAGATCAGCCTGCACATTCATGCAGTCTGATCAGAGCCTTTGCTGTATGCAGTGCTATGTGGGGACCCTGAGGAATATAGAGATACACAAGAGGCCCAAATGGGCCTGATATCGCTCACCTGGCTATTGTGCAACTGGACCATTCTGATACAAAATTGGTCCAATTCCACTGAGAATTTCTCATTTTCACATTTTGCTACTTTTAGTAACAGAAGCCAACTTGCCTGGTCTTTATATATTTACTTTTGAAACACCTCAATGCAAGAATCATTTTGCCACAAATTTCATCAAAATCCATTCAGGGGTTACTGAGATTTTGCCAGTTTCATGTTTTGTGCTATTTTCAGTAACGGCAGATGGCGGCCATCTTGGATTGCTAAAATGCAAAAAAATCGAAAAACCTTCATGCAAGGACCATTTTGACACAAACTTGGTCCGATTCCATTGAGATTATCTAATTTTCACATTTTTCTATTTTTAGTAACAGAGGCCAATATGACTGGTCTACAGTTAGATATTTTTGAAACATCTCAATGCAAGAATCATTTTGACACAAATTTCGTCAAAATCCATCTAGCTGTTACTGAGTTATTGTCATTTTCATGTTTTGTGCTATTTTTAGTAACGGCAGATGGCGGCATTCTTGGAATGCCAAAATGCAAAAAAATCGAAAAAGCTTAATGAAAGGACCATTCTGACACAAAATTAATCCAATTCCATTGAGATTTTCTAATTTTCACATTTTTCTAGTTTTAGTAACAGAGGCCAATATGACTGGTAAACAGTTAGATATTTTTGAAACATCACAATGCAAGAATCATTTTGACACAAATTTCGTCAAAATCCATTCAGCGGTTACTGAGATATTGTCATTTTCATGTTTTGTGCTATTTTTAGTAACGGCAGATGGCGGCCATCTTGGAATGCCAAATTGCAATTAATCGAAACGACTTCATGCAAGGAACATTCTGACACAAAATTGGTCCAATTCCATTCAAGGGTTCTTGAGTAATTGTCATTTTTATGTTTGTGCTATTTTTAGTAACACCACATGGCGCCCATCTTGGAATGCCAAATTGCAATTAATCGAAACGGCTTCATGCAAGGAACATTCTGACACAAAATTGGTCCAATTCCATTCAAGGGTTCTTGAGTAATTGTCATTTTTATGTTTGCGCTATTTTTAGTAACGGCCCCCATGGTGGCCATCTTGGATAGTCAACTGGCACAAAATTGAAATAATTCCATTCAAGAACCATTTCTGACCAAATCTGGTCAGAATTGGTTGCATTTTCTTTAGATATTGACATTTGAGCAAAATCGGCCTTGTAAACGCTAAGTAGGTCACTGTGACCTAATTCCGCAATAGATTTTTTTTATTTTTACAATTTTTAATACCAAGGTCCCACTTATGTTCCATGCAAACTTTCAACCAAATATACCAAATGGTTTTGGAAGAGAAGTTGATTTAGTTGTTTTTGCTATTTTTAGTAACAGCAGCCATCTTGGATTCTTGACCTGACCCAATTTTACAATTTTGAAACCCTGCAATCTGGTCATGCTCCATGTGAAATTTGAGATCCATGGGCTCAGTGGTTTCAGAGAAGAAGTTGTTTGAAGTTGTTTAAATAGGTCATTTTTTGACATTGGCATTTGAGCAAAATTACACACGTAAACAGAAAGTAGGTCACTGTGACAAAATTCCGCTACAGATTTTTTTTATTTTTACAATTCTGAATACCAAGGTTTCACTGATCTTCCATGCCAAAATTCAGACAAATATACCCAGTGGTTCTGGAGATGAAGTTTATTTTGTTGTTTTTGCTATTTTTAGTAACGGCGGCCATCTTGGATTTTTAACTTGACCCAATTTTACAATTCTGAGACCCTGGAGTCAGGTCATGCTCCATGTGAAATTTGAGAACCATGGGACCAGTAGTTTTACAGAAGAAGATGTTTGAATATTTGTTTTTAGGTGTTGACGGACAAATTCTGTGACGACGCACGACGCACTACGCACGACGCACGACGCACGCCGGACGCATTGGTATGACAATAGCTCAGTATGGCCCTTCGGGCCAGGTGAGCTAAAAACTGGGGCTCTCTGGAAAAAACACCTAACATTCCACAAGCAGAACTTAGCTTTCTCACTTGTGCACTAGCAAGGCTTTAACCCTGAGTGGATAGAGATCTAATGTATAAAAGTCAATGCTCTTAATCAGTAGACCCTTGAATGTTGTTCTGATTTGGCTGCCATGATGGATTTTAGATCAACCCACATCAGAAATGAAAAGTCTTTAAAAAAAAAGATACTAATTACCAGTTCTTCTTTCCGTCCCTCAATGCTCAGTCTTTTCTTTTCAAACTCTGTGACATCTGTCGTGTCTGTCACACGTTAAGTCGGTTGAAATAATTGCTTCTGGGCTTGAAGCTTCTGGGGGTCTATATTCTTTCTTTTGTCACTCATTCTATAAGACATGTAATGTTTTAAGTGCAAAGACTCCACACATTTTTAGCAAAAATTATAAGCACACTTGATTTTATGTGCACTAGAAGACTTAATGAATCTTTGACTAACCACTTTGTTAAGCCAGCATTACTCAAAACACCTAGGTCCAGTCAAAAACTTAGCACTTAACAGAGATCTCTTTTGTTGACCATGACCCTTTCAACTTGTCACATCAAATTAGAAACCTTTAAGAACATCCTATTATATGAGATAAACATCCTTTTCTAAGAAAACAGAATAACCTGGGTACAGAAGTCTTTAACGCTGCCATTACTAGGCCAAAACAGGATCAAGCAGATATCATAGCCACATGAAGTATACTTGGCATTCTTAACTTGAATATATTTGTTTTGCTGTTGAAAAAGAACTCAAAGAAACAAGAGGCCCAAAGGGGCCTGATATCGCTCACCTGGCTAACTTGCCACGGAACATTCTGACACAAAATTGGTCCAATTTCATTGAGATTTTCTCATTTTCAAGTTTTGCTATTTTTAGTAATAGAGGCCAATTTGACGGGTCTATCTTTGGTTACTTTTGAAACATCTCAATGCAAGAATCATTTTGCCACAAATTTCATCAAAATTTATTAAGTGGTTACTGAGATATTGTCATTTCATTTTTTGTGCTATTTTTGATAAAGGCAGATGGAGGCCATCTCGGAATGCCAAAATCCAAAAAATCAAAAGCCTTCATGCAAGGACCATTCTGACATAAATTGGTCCAGTTCCATAGTTATTTTCTAATTTTCACAATTTGCTATATTAAGTAACAGAGGCCAATTTGACGGATCTATATTCATTAATTTTTGAAACACGTCAATGCCAGAATCATTTTGACACAAATTTTGTCAAAATCCATTCAGGGGTTACTGAGATATTGTCATTTTCATGTTTTGTGCTATTTTTAGTAACAGCAGATGGCAGCCATCTTGGAATGCCAAAATGCAACAAATCGTAAAAGCTTAATGAAAGGACCATTCTGACACAAAATTAGACCAATTCTATTGAGATGTTCTAATTTTCACATTTTGCTATTTTTAGTAACAGAGGCAAATATGACTGGTCTATATTTAGTTACGTTTGAAACACCTCAATGCAAGAATAATTTTGCCACAAATTTCGTCAATATCCATTCAGTGGTTACTGAAATATTGTCATTTTCATGTTTTGTGCTATTTTTAGTAATGGCAGATAGCGGCCATCTTGGATTGCCAAATTGCAATTAATCAAAATGGCTTCATGCAAGGAACATTCTAACACAAAATTGGTTCAATTCCATTTAAGGGTTCTTGAGAAATTGTCATTTTTTATGTTTGTGCTATTTTTAGTAACAGCCCCCCCCCCTGGTAGCCATCTTGGATAGTCAGTTGGCAAAAATTTGAAATAATTCCATTCAAAGACCATTTTTGACCAAACCTGATGAGAATCCATTTGCGTTTTTTGAGATATTGACATTTGAGCAAATTGGGTCTTGTAAACACTAAGTAGGTCACTGTGACCTGATTCCATTATAGATTTTCTTGTTTTTTACAATTTTTAATTCCAAGGTCCCACATATGTTCCATGCAAACTTTCAACCAAATATACCAAATGGTTTTGAAGGAGATGTTGATTTTGTCGTTTTTGCTATTTTTAGTAATGGTGGCCATCTTGGATGCTCAACCTGACCCACTTTTACAAATTTGAAACCCTGCAGTCTGGTCATGCTTCATGTGAAATTTGAAACCCATAGGCTCAGTGGTTTTAGAGAAGAAGTTGTTAAAATAAATTGTTTTTCGACATTGGCATTTGAGCAAAATTACACTCGTAAACAGAAAGTAGGTCACTGTGACAAAATTCCGCTACAGATTTTTTTTCATTTCTACAATTCTGAATACCAATGTTCCACTGATGTTTTGATGCAAAAATTCAGACAAATATTACCAAGAGGTTCTGGAGAAGAAGATGATTTTGTTACTTTTGCTAAATTTAGTAACGGCGGCCATCTTGGATATTCGACCTGACCCAATTTTACAATTCTGAGACCCTGGAGTCAGGTCATGCTCCACGTGAAATTTGAGGACCATGGGTCCAGTAGTTTTATAGAAGAAGATGTCTGAATATTTGTTTTCAAGTGTTGACGGACGACAAACGATTAACGACGCACGCTTTGGTATGACAATAGCTCACTATGGCCCTTCGGGCCAGGTTAGCTAAAAACAGCAGAAACCAACTTTACAGTAAATGTCTGTATCAGGATTTACCAGATAGAGTGGAACCCTTATCTGTAGTGAGCCCTATCTGCCATCAACTTATTTACATGTGTATATACCATCCAGCTATGCTAATTTATTGTGTTTCAGCTTTGGACTAGAATTTATCCAGACTTTTGGCACAGACTTGAATTACATTTACTGTACTTCTAAAATCTGTAATTTATGAATTCAAAACATTCTCACTTACTTGATATTCAACAGTCTAATAGTATCTTGTACTAGTGCTGATTTGATATCAAAATCTATCTTTTCGTCTGTACCAAAACTTGGAGATCTATTTATCTAAAGACAAAAAATATATATATACTGTAACAGTACAAATGTTTGTTGTGTATAAATGTTCACAATTTTATCAATATACTGACATAAGATAAACGTGTAAAATGGAACACAAGCTCAATCAAAAACAGAGCTACATACAGAGCTATGGACATTTGCACATCAGCTGATGTAAGCCTATTATTGTAACTTTCGAAAATTTTCTATAGACATATTTCTAAACTGAGGGTCAAAGATCAACTAACAGCATAGAGGCAACACTTTGTAAATTAGTCAACCCTCTTTACAACGGCACTCAATACAACAGAAAAATTCTTTATAATGTCAGTTTGATTTGCATGGAAAGGCTTAATTGTTCTAAATGTGTATTCTTCACAACAGCAAATTCAGTTTAACGTTAAAATGTTTGGGAACAATTGCCATCGTTGTGAAGAGGGTCCACTGTATCATTCTTCCAAAACTGAGGTTTTGTCTATTTATATCCAGTAACTTTAGAAATTTTCATGAAACACATCTCTAGCATTCAAAGCTTCAAGAACAAAAAGGGGGGTTATCAATAAGGTGGGTTTTCTGCATCCTACCAATGTTTTCTTTTTTTAACTGATGGTATACTCCAATGTGTCTAGTTTATTGGACCATATGTGACTTTGGTCGGAAAGCCCTACTTACTGAGCTATGGGTCCACAGAAGTGGGTTGGGTAATCCAACGTGGTTTTAGCCTGTCTTGTAAAAACATTCTCATTTTGTAGAAGAGTACAACAGACAGACAGGATTTGATAAAATGATTAACAGAACATCTAAACTATATTTCCATATCATTTTATTTGGTTTAATTTGAACATATGTTGTCAAAAAATACTTCCTCTGACATTCAACATTTTTTGATATTTTTGTCCTCAATTTTCAATATTTCTTGGCCTTATGGTTAAATAAACAGACCAGTTGTCATCAAACTAATGTCAAGGAAGCACCCTGACCAGGACATTCGGATGATGTGACCAGAATTTCACAATGACCTAGTTTTCATGGTCGACTGAACACATAAACTTGCTCAGAAGATGTTTTTTTCATTTAATTTTGACCCAGAATTACGAACCTTTGGCAAAATTTCTATTTTAACTGCTATATTATGCCCTACACCCCCGTCACTAAAGGTGAAAGATACATATTGGCTTCAGATCGGATCTCCTTGGCATCTGCATCTGTGTCTGGGTCACATACTTTGACCTTGGAAACAAGGTCAAGGTCAGATTTTGATGACCTTGACCTTGTTTCCAAGGTCACAGAAGGACTTAATATGTGACACATACACAATTACAGAGGCCAACGAGATCCGCACTGAAGCCAATATGTATTCCCTCACCTTTAGTGGCGGGGGCGTGGGGCATAATATAGCAGTTGAAATAGTAATTTGACCAAAGGTTTGTAATTCTAGGTCAAAATAGAAAGAAAACCATCTTCCAAGCAAGTTTATGTGTTCAGTCGACCATGAAAACTATGCTATTGTGATATTCTGGTCACATCATCTGAATGTCCTTCTCAAGGTACTTCCTTGACATGAGTTTGATGATAATATGTCTGTTCATTTAACAATAAGGCCAAGAAATATTGAAAATTGAGGTCAAAAATATCAAAAAATGCTAAATGTCAAAGGAAGTCTTTTTTGACAACATATGTTCAAATTAGACCAAATAAAATGATATGGAAATATAGTTTAGATGTTCTGTTAATCATTTTATCAAATCCTGTCTGTCTGCTGTACTCTTCTACCAAATGAGAATGTTTTTACAAGACAGGCTAAAACCATGTTGGATTACCCCACCCACTTCTTTAACCCATTGCTCAGTAACTAGGGCTTTTCGACCAAAGTCACATATGGTTCAATAAACTAGACACACTAGAAAATAACATCAGTCAAAAAAATAAAACTTTGGTAGGATGCAGAAAACCCACCTTATTGATACCCGCCCTTTAAATTTGCTTATGGCATAGATCAAGATGAGGCAGCTCATAATGAGCCACCTTATTTAAATCTTCACTGTTTGCCTTCTACTCACTGAAATTTCAATTTGACATGGCTTTGACAAAACGTTTTTAAATTTTACAGACATAAATTTTGCAGTCAGACTTTTAGCACTTAAAGGGTTTATATTATTTTAAAAGAACTATGCCGGGAAGTAGGTACATGGTGTCTCTCCTGTCTGTGAAATGTCAAAAAAAAAAAAAAAAGAGCTAAACCAAAAAAATTTGACCCAAATTTATGCCACCAGTAACACAATAGAAGCAATACCTATGTCTCATTTCTTACAGCTCCAGATAAGAAGGGGTAACAGGGATAATTTAGGGATAATTTTCCTTATTTTCCCATTAAACATATGTTGTGACCCCTCATTAGAACCGTCTCACAAAAACAGTTCTAATTAGGGGTCACAACATATGTTTCGGATGAGAAATAAGAAAATGATCTCTGAATTATCCCTGTTACCCCTTCTTATCTGGAGCTCTGATTTCTGCTAGTTGCAAGTGAGACAAAATCATGATACAATATATGCAAACGAAGCAATATTACAGTAACCATTTTACCTCAAGCAGCCAAGGACATAATTTCCTGCCAATTAACATATCAAATCCAAGAACTTCGAAACACACACTATCATGACTTGATGATGCCCAAAGTCTACACATTCTGTATGCGTGAAGAAAATGGGGCTCGGCAACTAGCAATGTTTTCACCATCATGTCCTAGATATTTCTCCACAATAGACCTATATCATAGTCATTTTTCCGTAAATAATCATTGTAAGCTTTCACAGATCTTTTACTCCCAGAATCCAGTGAAGCTCCCTTCTCATAATATTTGTTGTGTTTATTCACAGAACAGTTCGTCAAATGCATATACCAGTGGGACTGAAAGAGAGGAAATGAAACAATATGAAAATCTGACAGACTATAAATTTTCATCTTGAGAACAACAATATATCCAGCTGTATGTATATCAAAGGGAAATGGATACACCTTGGTATTTTTCTGCTATATATACCCTGATCCAAAAGAATTGTCAGGGCGGAGTTATCTTCGTACCCTCCCCTAGACTTTTCTATTGTACAAAAAGGGACACAGGACATACATGCTGCTCACTCACCGGTAACAAAAATTATTTAGCTGTAACAAAACTTGCAAACACAATGTAAATGTAGCAACAACTGGATATTCGGTATAGCAAACAATAGATGCACGTGGAGAACCATATTACCTGTCCTTGTACAACGTCGATCAAAAGGGATGGGTTGAAGACTTGCGATTTTACTTCCTTTTCAGCAGTATTCTAGTCCTACCAGGACGATGGAAGGGTGATAATGAAAGGCTTGTGCAATGGAACCCGGATTGAGAACGCCTCCGGAAATCGAGCTCGGGACCGCTAGATCAGCAAGCCGGCGCTTCACCCACGACTGTTCAGATATACAGGCTGATCTTATTATTTCCTTTTCGCACATCCAGTGAGGTATCTTTTCATGCGACACAAATCATTTACTATTTAAATTTACCAGATCAACTGCGAGGATACACAGACTGACCTGAGTCATGTTTGTTCACACTTTCAATAAGTTTCGCTTTTTCTGTAACGAAATATAGAACACAACGTTGTGATTTGCCATATACATAGATAGGGATGAAATGAATGCACAGGTTTCTGAGTCCTCGCTATTCGGACATGCTATCTTAGTACATGTACAGCCCAACTCCTGATCTTCATGTATAATCATACGGCCTGTCATCTTCGTAAGCCAAGTGTATTAAGTCCACTTTGTTCCTTATGTAATAAAAAATATAAGAAGCAGAGTGGACTTAGCAGCCTTTACTTGCGAAGTTTACAGCCTGTGTGACCAAATTCACTTTGTATATTCCTTATGATCCAAATACAGTCTATGTCAACGGAGACGACAGTATGTCCTCATGATCCAAATATTTTCTTTTCGAACGTACATAATGTACAGTTTTTCCTTCCCATTTCAAGTGATAAAAAAGGCCCAACAATGTGTTATGTCTGAATCTATTACATACAAAATAGGAAAGAAGTTGATTATTATACAGGAAGGATGCGCAGGCTAATCTGATGCTTAGCTCTTACACCGATAATTTGCACAATGTATAAAAGCATCATATTTTTTGCATGTCTCAAGTATTGCAGTTGCGGCAAAACATCCAATGGACACAAACCCGCTGAAGGCCGTCGTATTAATGTCAATGTTGACACAATGTTGGTTTTAGATTTAGAGTGCATCACCGTTGATACGACGTTTTTCAACAGTGCACTTGGCAGTTTACATCCTAAAATTTAAGCGTTCCAATATTCGCGAAATTCTTCATTTTGCGAGC
The DNA here is from genome assembly GCA_963989385.1 of Ctena decussata. NCBI lineage: Eukaryota > Metazoa > Mollusca > Bivalvia > Lucinida > Lucinidae > Ctena > Ctena decussata. The sequence continues at coordinate 16,233,748 of OZ022505.1, read as the reverse complement.
CCTGAGATATTTGCGAATATAAGCGTAAATATGTCGCGAGTATTTTTATGTTGGGTGTGCCCGACATTGGCACTGTGCAGAATCTTATTTTAAGGTTTTGCATACAGCGATGATGTTATAAGTATATAGACGCCGGGAGCGCAGTCTGCTAAGACCTGGCTTACTGATTTGAATCCCGCGGTGGCGAAATTCGTCACACCGTAAACGGCGCTTCCTTGTGCGCAGAATATCATTATCATCGTAATAAAATGCACATTCCTTCTTACTTTTTTGTATCAACATATATACGTCTTTCATACACGACAGTAAATGTGGTGTCAAGAGGTACAACAACAATGCGTTATGCTTAGTGAACTTGAACACTTCAAAATCTATTCTACCGAATCTTCTAGTGGACTGATCAAATTTGACAGTGATTGCCAGCGCATATTTGTTACCGCCCTGACATTTCTTTTGGATCAAGGTATACCTATCCTAATAAATGCCCCTGCTCTAATAAATGCCCCCCACTGCCTCTTTTCCTAAATTAATGATATATAAACTTACCAACCTCTGTCTTTTCCAGCCAACATCTGTCTTTTCCAGCCAACCTCTGTCTTTTCCATCAGTTTTTCAAAAGAGAAAATATTAATTCCTATTTGCTTCTCTGGAGAACGTAGCTTTTCAAATGGGAACCACTCTTCAAGGGAAGAATTTGCTCCAAGAGGAGCAAATTCTTTCCTTTATAAGCTGACTCCTTTGAGAAGGGAGACAGAATAAATTTCTTAAGCTGGAAGTATATCCATTTACTTTAATACTGTTCATTAGAAGTATTTTGGCAGTGGCTAATTAACTACTCTTTAGGCTCTAAACAACAGCCCCCTTCAAACCCGAGGCGTTAAAATAGGATAATATGGTGTAGTAAAGGAGACAACATTTGTGGCTCCCTGTTTGCTTCTCTGGGGTCTACTCTTAAAGGGAAGAAATTGCACCTAGAGCAATTTTTCCTTCTCTGAGCTGGCCCCAATTGAGAAGGGAAACAAAAATGAAAATGGCTGAGTTGTTTCCCCTGTATATCCATTTACCTTCAGGGTTTCTGAGTTGATACTTTATCCCTGAGTGTAGCTATACTATGTCAGTAAGGATCATACTTCGACCTTTTAATAAAGGCAATGGTACTTCCATATTTAAAGCAATGTTTTCAACAGAGCCACAACATGACAAAACCAACAAAGTGGCATGTGCACCCAGCAACAACTCAAATTAGCCTGGGCATCAGCCCAGTCTGAGCAGAGTCTTCCCTATTTGCCTAAAACCTTGGCTATCCTTTAAGTGCACAACAATGATGCTGACTGCATTGATGCTCAGGCTGATCTGAGTCTTCCCTGGGCACACAAGCTACTTTGTTGGTTGTTGTTGTTGTGGTATTGTTTAACGTCCACAGTAAATAGCTACGGTCAATTAACCTAACCACACTGTTCCTGGGCAGGCTTAGACCTCCTAAGCGGTTAACCACTTAGGAGGTCTAAGCCCGCCCAGGAACAGTGTGGTTAGGTTGGTTTTGTCATGCAGCAGCTGAACTAAATTTAACCTGATCACAGACATTTTCCTTGAAGCCCTGTCATATTTGAAGGGACATTGTGAGGTAATTTCCCAAACCAAAATGGCAAGCTTATTTAGCAAGCTTGCTGCAAGCATGTACATGCTCCATATGCATGCTTGCGCAAGGATGCATTTGGAACCTTTTGGCAAGCTTGCCACAAGCTTGCGCATGCTTGCTGCCTGCTTGTCTGAGCAAGCTTGCGCAAGCATGCATTTGGAACCTTTTGGCAAGCTTGCCACAAGCTTGTGCATGCTTGTCTATGTAAGCTTGCGCAAGCATGCATTTGGAAACTTTTGGCAAGCTTGGGCATGCTTCTTATGCCTAGTGGAGGCTCGTAAGAATGGCATGCTTGCACAAGCTTGCACACTCTGCAAGCTTGCGCATGCTTGCTGCAAGCTTGCCCCACTGCAGAAATAAAACAGAAAACTAAAAAATTAAACATTTAAAATCTTTATTCATTCATAAACCATTACATGATATTTAATGATGATAATATAGAATAATGCTGTTTCTGGATTTTAAACTCAATTAGAGCATTCTGCGTTAAAGTATATCCATGATAACACATCTGATTCCTTTGCTTCTTGTAATCAACCATAACATCAACTTCTTAATTTGTTCATCTTTAGTATATGATACTGCAAACCTTCTACACATGGTAATGTCTGACTCTTTAGCCCTGAACACTCTGGTTTTCCATTATGTAAAGTTAAACAGCACACTTGATATCCAGATAAGACTGTTCCAACTCTGGGTGTACAAAGTTTGCAGCAGTGTGTCAGTTCATTGTAGTTATATTTTCCCAGTCAGATCCAAAGAGAAAGAAATCAGATTTTATATTAAAAATAAATCTTTCCTTGTAACAGTACTATTAAATACAGCTGGCATCATCCACTGGAATTCTGTTTGATTTTCCTCCTAACTGTTACAGTATGTATCTGTAAAATAAAAATTGGCAGTTTTAAATTAAATGTACCTGAAAATCAATGCTTAATTGCTGAGTTGCTTGTACATTATAAATTATGTTGTAGAGCTGGTTAATATGATTAGTTTTCATTTAAAAATTATACCTTACTTTTGGACACAGACTCTGAAATTTATGTCTTAACTCATTCCTGAGACCTAATTGTGACTTAAAGTCTTAACTAATCCTTTTCTCTTTTTGGAAATCTACAACAACCACTGTTAAACCACTATTATTAAACCTTTTACTAGGTCTTTGTTTAAGTACATGTAAATATCATTTGCACCAACAATCTTTTATGATATTTACAGTTTCACAGATACAATTTATTATTGAAATACTGCATTTTTTGTGCATTAGATGTTAAAATGAGATCAAAAACAGCAGACTCACCTTTAGTATCTTGGTCAGTGCTTTTCATCATTTACAAGCAAACATAGCATTTAAAAATCCAAATTTCCCAAACCAAGGACAAGACAGCACACATAATTTCCTGTTTATCAGTACATTTCTACTTGAAAACTGGAGCAAAATGTGTTGAACCAAATTCGTTAATGACCCACAACGCCTGTCCCAGTAGGGGATCTATGTTAGACTGGTACTTTTAACCATTATAGAGATATCATGTTTCGTCCTCCTGGAGATTTCAATAGCAATTGCATGCATAATTGAACCAACCCGTTGACCATGCTGTGTAAATTTGCAATATCCTTTATCTCTGCATTAAAATACATGCACAGGAACCTGCAGGTATACCCAGACATGCCTGGGAGTTGTGGACTTTTCAAATGCAGCCTGTTGCTTTAGGCAGGTTTGTCTGTGGTCTGTTAATCAAAGTTTTTTGCACTGAACTTGTTAAATAAGTCAGCTAGGAGCATATTCAAAGCTCCTAGAAATAGCAAAAGCTGTTTGTATTTCTCCACTAACATGAAATCTTAAAAAGTGTAAAAATAAAGTTACATGTAGTGGTTGTTCATTCACAAAAGGAAAAAAAAATAGAAATTTTACTGTCCCATGAAAACTATGATTTTGTTCTATTCTGAGTCAGTTATAATCTGGAAGTCAGTTATACCTTTAATATGAGTAACAAAGTTTCATTTACATTCTCCTAGCTACCAAATTATTAATATTTTAATTGTATATTAAAATAATCTAACAATATTTGTAAAAACATGTTTAAAATAAAAAATACTTGGAGTCCATTTCTTGCAGATATATTTCAAGTCAGAAGTCTTCCAGAAATATTCTAAGTCCAAACTCTTGAAGAAATATACTAAGTCCAAACTCATGCTGAAAAAGTTTAAGTATAAGCTTGCACCAGTGCATGCTTGCACAAGCATGCGCATGCTTGCACAAGCTTGCAATAATCTTAAGATTTGCAACTTTTATCCCTGCATGCTTGCGCAAGCTTGCAGTTAGCTGGCCGCATGCTTAGACTGTATATTTTAGCATGCACAAGCTTGTGGCATGCTTGCCACAAGCATGTAGCAAGCTAGCGTTTTGGTTTGGGTTGTCAACTAAAGGACGAGGTGCAATAAGGGCCGATTTTGGCCCCATGTCAGAAATGAATTTTGTTGTCATAAAAAATTAGTTAGGTAACTCTAATTAAAAGAAGTATAGTTTTTATTCCTGTACTGATGCTCATTTCTGAGAAAATCTGTCATTTGTAAAGTGTGGTAGCAAGCAGGAAATTTGGGTAAAAAAAGGGAGTGGGGAAGAATTTATTAGCGGTTTTTTTCCTCTGGGCTACGCATCGAGTATTTATGAAGTTAAACTATGACAATATTAATTAGTGTTTATGCTCGTGCATATTTGACAATGATGACGTCAGACTACTGAGTACTAAAGGGCAATAACTCAGCCTTTTACAACTAAAATACACACAGAAATAGTCAAAGTAACACCATTGTAAATCAAATATAAAAAACTTTTGTAGCATATAAAAGATAAATGTTTAAATTATTATAGGATGTATGACTGTAATAATTACCGAAAAAAGGTAATAATATAAGCGTGGTATATTTGTTGTTGCCATGGCAACAACTTCTAATAACACATTTTTAAAGCATTTAATTAACTTTATTTTTGCAGTATTTCATGCTGGATTATCTTGATTTGATTTGTAACATCTATTATTGGAAGTATTTAAAGACTATATAATTTACATAATATCTAAAGCGCGTTATGGTTGCCGTTGCCATGGTAACAACCTCAAAACTTTCACAAATCTAAAATATTTTTAACGTATTTCGCAGTATTTCTGCATTTTATTCTTTATTTGACTTGTTTAAACTGTTATATGCTGTTTACATGTGATAGTCACAGATATGTTTTAATATATTAACGTGTTATGATTGACGTTGCCATGGCAACAATTTTCCCTTTGATGTTGGGGATAGGGTTTGGGATCTGATTCAGTCAGTTCCTTAAGTGTAGTTACTCTTTAAATTTTCAATCATACTCATTTTTAGATTATTATTTTTTAGCCGGGCCGCTTAGCGGAATCGGTAGGGCACCTGATTCATAAGTCAGAGGTCCTGGGTTCGAAACCCGGTCTGGCCACATACTTTCGTTTCTCCTTCCGCTGATTCAAGAAGGGCAGTTGTCAGTTACTGGCGAAGTATGTGCACTTAGAACTGGTTAACCGCTTAGGAGGTCTAAGCCTGCCCAGGAATAGTGTGGTTAGTTTAACTGACCGTCCCGACATGACCATAGTTGTTTACCGTGGGCGTAAAGCAATAAATCAATCAATTTTGTTTTAGTATTTTGTTATGTTTATGCCACAAAATTTTTAATTCACTTGGGAATACCTTAATACCTTAATTAATACACTGCTAAGGCCATTAATGGGATAAGATTGAACGAATTAAAAAAAAAAAAAAAAAAAAAAACGAAAATAGAAAAGTAATATATTGATGATTTATCACTTTTATTAAATTCTTATAGCTTTTGCAAACCGACCCTCATCAAAATTGGATACCGAATACTTACCTATTCTAATTTTGATGATATTTGTCAGCTACATTTTTTTAATAAATCCAACAAGGCAATCCATTATTAGTGTCCTACAGATATTCGACCAGATTAGGGTGTATTATTGTTATTCATCCATCAGCCACACCGTCTTTCTGTCCATTTGTCCGTCCATAAAACCTAGATCATGAGATAACAAGGCAACTGCTTGGTTGCCTGCTCAGTGTGTAAACAAGCAGGGTTTTGTCCATTTTCCCCTCTGTTTTCTTGGTCGTCTATGAACCGGCCAGAACGTAGGTTGTCATGGCAACCTGAAGTTACCATTGCCCTACTTTGAGAGAATGACGGCCCACTGATAGATTGAAGAGTACCCGAGCAGGTATTCCGAAAATGGATAAAATGATTGATTGTGTTGTCAATAATGACAGACATTTTGCATAAATATACTGTATGGTTTAATATTGCTTAATATGTGTTGTATTGACTGAGGCCCTGCACACTTCGCTTACTTGTTTCCCTCAGGTAAGTAACCAACTTGAACACCTCTGTGACATGTTTTCTCTACAGACTTCTGTGATTAAATGCCCGCGCCCACATGGTTCATATGGGTCCGCGCATGTTCACATTCGCACGTGTATCGAAGTAGGGAAGAAGAAAGCAGCATTAGAAGAGAGATGGGCTCCGCCTTTCATGCTGTGCCCAAGATAGAGTGGGCCTGTTACCGCCACTGCTCCTGCGGCCACTAGGCTATGAGAAACCTTTACCTTTTTCACTCCTCTGTGCACCTTATGTGCAAAAACGAACTTAAGACTCAGATCTGCCTGTAGTTACGGGCAGTTCATTCAGACTAGACCCTTCACTTTCGATGACTACATGCGTTACTTTGGACGGGACTGCTTGAATGAATAAGCTCATCTCAGCTTTCGCTTTCCACATATGCTGCTTGGTGCTTTTTCTCAAACTCAACTTCAAACGAAAAAAAAAATAAATTCACATTCGCATAAGCATAGCCTAAGTATTTTTGATTATCCTCGGTAAGTCCTGATCACCATAGATTCTATTTTCTTTTGTACCACCCTGCTAAAACGGGGCAATTTGGGAAAATTTGCACCAACACGAGCAAATTTTGCCTTTCAAAGTAGAAACATCTTGGATGTTTATTATTGTTATTATTATTATTATTATTCCATAGAATGAAACAGGAAGTCACGAAACTTTTCCCTACGTGTAAAAAAGGCGGACACTACGGTTAATACCCATGCACCCTTTTCAGGCTGCGTACCTTTTTGTAACTTGCTAGCTCTGCTTATCCATCGGATTATTTCTAACAAACTTTCAGGTGGACAGTGTGGTTCTATATTCATTACGGCTCCCCTCGGGCAATAAAACTGCTAATCATTTTTTACCCTATATTTATTGCAAAGCTACCTCAAAGCTTGCCTCTTCTCATTGCATTTATAGCTACATTTAAAGAGACTCAAAGGAAATTTGTGATGAGAATTAACACAAGCTCACATCACGACATTTTCTGTAAAACGCCAATGCCTGTCCGACTTACTTTTACATGTAATGCTACCTTAGGTGTAATCACAGCCGCATTGCGTTCATCAGTATGGGCAGGAAGAAGAATCCTTGTTCATTCCAGCCACACAGGAACATTTTGTAAAGAGAATGACTCACCCAGAGAAATCGAGCTTCTTGCAGTCCTGTTGTGTGTTAGGGTGTATATGCGTTTCTGTTTTCGTACGCTTAAGGAAGTCTTTATGATTGACAATGGGACGGAAAATGATATCAAATTATTTTTTTTTCTAATAAAATATTTGTTACCTGAGTACCTTCCAATGAGTTTTCTTTTCAGATTACTCTCTGATCATAGCAAAGTTTTGTGTTACATGAAGGTTGTGGAAATACTGTGACCGACTTGTCCTAGTTGCCCCATTTTACTAAGGTCAAGTGAAAAATTTACTTGTCCATAGACAAGTATATCATGCAGTTATATATTACAGATGCCATGTATTCTATATAAATATACATAAATCTCTTTTAAGTCGACTGATTACAACTGCCATATTTTAAATGGAGCTTACTTTTGAAAACAGAGGGTGGCTTCCCTGTTTCTGAAACCCTTTCCCAATAGAGGCTATTCTTCACTTCAAGAATTTGCTCCCAGAGGTATCAAATTCTTTCCTTTAAGAGTAGGTCTATGAAAGAGGAAACGAAAAGCTGGTAATTTTGTCGAAATGATGTCACAAAATACTCCCCTTATTTATTCCCCCGAATAACACAGAGATGTAGCTTCTGTTATTTCATTGGTACAAGTTAAGTTTTATTTAGACAAGTAAAGCCTGACCATTTACTTGTCCCAGGATAAGTACAATCAGTGCAATTTTTAATTTTTCCACAGCCCTGGTTATATGTGATTGATGTATTTCAGGAGGTACATTTTTTTCATGAACTTCGTATAATTTCTTAAAGTGGTATTGGGGGGGGGGGGGGGGGAGGGGGAGTAGGGGGGGGGGGAAGAGAGCAGGAGGAAGCGGGTTACAAACCGTAAACAACCAAGTTTTCTTTTTTTTCGGGGGGGGGGGGCATGAAGGGGCACTATGCATTTCAAAATTATTGGGGGGAAGGGGCAGCCCCCGGCAAACCGTAGACAACCATTGTTTAAAGGGAAGGGGGCAGGGCATGAGGGTTGGGGTGCCATGCATTTACTGATTTACTGGAGGGCCTCCCCCCACACACACCTTTTTTCTACGCCTATGTATTTATGTCTTCAGTAATAAGCTGTCCCTTTTCCAGGTAGGTCTTCTTGACATGGTCCTATAGCATTGTTTTGGTGTTAAGTGTGAAGACATTACTTCAACTGCATGGGCCTTGCGAATTTGTGGAAGGTGCGAGGGGCGGTAGACCAGTGGGCTTCATCATGAAAAAAAAAAAAGATAAAGCCCCAAGTAGGGATCGATCTCTCAACTTAAAAGAAACTTGCTTCATAGAACGGTCCGTTAAACCACTCAGCCAACCCGAGATACTATTTATAAACTATTATTTCAAAGTATATAAACTTTAACACCAACAGTACTACAGATTATCGATTTCTCTTCTGCATTTATTTTGTTTTAAACTTATGATAAACAAAAGCAAAATGATCAATAACGCTCATCAATAAAAATTTCCCACACATGTGACAAAACAATCTGATTTAAAACAGTCTGAAGAGGTTACATGTGTACACAACGTGCCGCTTTGATATAAACAAACGCACCGCCGGTGCCGTAGCTAAAAAAGTAGACATGCCAACTTCAGCGATATTTTTTTCGGAAAAGTTAATTTTTGAAATCCAGCGCAGCCAAGACCCAAGTAGATATTTTGATAGTATGTTTGTTTTATTAAAAGACGCCTTTTGTCAAAATTTTAAGTTGGGTCTCGCCTGCGCTGATACTTTTCGCTGATGTTAAAGTTCGCAAACTGGTCACTTTTTGCTGTTTTGGCCATTTCTAGGATAGATTGAGGCAAAAAATGACGCATTTCTAGGAAGATAGTCAAAAATACATGAACAGATCTTCAAAATATAAGGATTGGCCTGTTTAAAACTGTCTTTATTTTTTCAATTACTCCGTTTTGAAATTTCGCGAAAAAATTGGGCCGTTATCGCACCTTAACGCAACTCGTCCTTTTATTTGCATTCACAAACCAAATGCATATCTATAAATGAAACCAAGTGCAGACAGACAGCTGAATCAACAGACAGGTGGACAGATGGATAGGCCAGTAATGAATGGAATAACATATTAACCTACCACTATCATGTGGTATGTGGGGTATAAAAAGGCTCTTTGCACAAAAACTTTTATCTTACCAAGTAGTTTTCTTGTGGGGGAAGGTACTTTTATGTTCTCATTCTCACCAACCCATCATTAAACAAGAATACTCTCAGTGGGTCACATGATGTGACAGAACATAATTATATACGCAGATCAAACTTGTACCCATCGAGCAGTAGAGGCTTTTCCACGTACTCTTGTACAATGAAATGTTCAGTTGGTGGAATTTTCTCTGTGTTTCTGAACAAAGCAATTCTGTAAAAGAAGAAGTGCCTGCTGGAGGACAAATATATGATGCAATACTAATCTAAGTACTACAAAACATTAAATATCATCATTTTGAAAACATTCAAAAGTTTCACTTGAAGCAGTTGTTCTGACCTATTTCAAAGGTTTCTTGTATTACAAACCATGTTCTCTCAGTATATCTTCATATAAGAGGTGGGTATGCTCCTAGGGGAGCAAATGTTCTCCTTAAAGAGCTGAACCATATTGAGAAGTGAGGCAAAAATGAAAGTGACAGAATTGCTTCCTCTGAAAGTGTATCCATTCATCTTAAAATAACATTTTTGCAGAGATGCCTACCAAATTAATCCTATTAACCGCCCCAGAGGCATCACATTTTATGAAAGATGGCATTATTTAGAGCCTTAAGGGTCATAAATTCCAAAATATCTCAAACACACAATAAAAGGTGAATGGGTATAGCTTCAGATAAAGCAACTCAATTATTTTTTTGCCTCCCTTCTCAGTAGGGGTCAACACTTAAAGGAAATAGTTGCTAAAATTCTTTCCTTTAAGAGTAGACCCATTTCAGAGAACTACCTCATCCAGAGAAATAAACAGAAATTCACTCAAGTTAATAAAACATTATTTCTGGAAAAGAAGCTGGGGCATTTACTAGGATTAATACAGTATGTACATTGCTGTTTGATGCCATGGTCACACATTCAAATTTTGGCATTTTTCGCTGTTTGAATATCATTTTGTGACCATTAATATTCTTGGGCATAGTCTGTTATGAGGAAACATTGCTGCTTTGTATGCTGTCTCTAAACCCAGCCAATATTAATGTTGTTTGTTGTTTGTTCACAATTTTGTTACCTGTAGTTTGTTTTTGACAATTCTGTCATAAAGAAGCATCCAGGGAACATATCTGTATCAGGCTCTTAGTGTGAATATGTCACTTGTCTGTTATGTGTTAGTGAGTGTCAGTCTTGCTCTTAAGGCTCTATGGCTGGAAAAGCATGCATGACAAAAAGAGTATAATAGCAGGGTCAAGCGGCAAATGTCAATGCATGTAAAACATTTATGATCCCTATATCTACAATGAGCACCTACCCATGTCCTTGAGCTCCATTTGATGGCTTGACAATGAAAGTTTTATATTTTTTCCTCTGTTTCAAATCTTTCACATAGTTTTGTAGAATGTTGTGATCTGCTGGCAGAATCCATGATCGTGGTACAAAGTTGAATTCTTCTGGCACTGCCTTAGCCATTCTGAAAGACGGAAACTTTTGTTATCCAAGCTGTAGTTTTACAGAATACACTACAGGTATTCATTCATAAACACAGCTGCCTCACATCCTTTGAAAAGCTCAGAAAGCATGATTGTAAGTCTTTGTTAAATATCAGCTGACAGATCTAACCATATCGCAGGGTTGCCAGTCATCTTGCACTTAAAAAAATCTGTAACATTTCTTTGACATTTATCTATGTTCCATATGTATCCAGAAAAACATAATACTCTTTACTTTATCACTTAAAACTGGGGGCTACTCTGAAAGGAAATTCTTTCCATCAGAACAGCCCCCAATCAGAAGGGAAATTAAATACTTTCTTGCATGGATTATCTTCCCTGCGAGTACATTGTTTATCCTTTCCCCATGAGCAGATAAGTGTATTTTTTACTACTGCCATAGCCATTAATGCTGAAAGTCCCTAAATTTTCCCTGACTTTCCAAGTCATTTCTTAATTTCCCCAACCAATCACAAAATTTCCTGAACTTTCCCTGACCGAGAAAAAATTCATTTTCCCAAAGTTTATCCTGACCATGGCAATCCTGATGTCACAGATAGTACCTCAAGTATCTTAGGTGTTTGTACTTCCCACTCATCAATATGTGCATGGAGATAATCACACAAGGTTTCCTTATCTACCGAAGTATACTACTAAAAGTTTGATAGGGATCACTTTTTATACATCAAATTTTGCATTGAAAATACAAAAATTAAGGGCAAAGTTTATACACTATATATTGTATATCTTCTTTTGCTGCAACTCATGTTACTTGCAATACTCATGAAAGTTCACACTTTGCACACTTTACAGATGAACCCATGCATCCTCAAAATCTTGGGTAACAATGCATTCCAACCCGGACATCTGAATTGTCAGTTTTCCTTTTCTAAGACTGTCAAGGATTTCATTTGATATTTAAACCTTAAAATGCCTTGGGGACAGTTAAGAAATCATTTAAGTGCCGAGGAAATGAACCGTGGCGTCGGAATGTTAGAATCTGGCGTCCCTCAAAGTCGTGTAGCTGTGATTCTGAATGTGTCGCAGAATGTAGTATTCAGAATAGGGAATCATCATCAAACCATGGAGATCCTTCTCACAGACATGACGGAGGTCGCAACAGGGCTACGACTCAACGTCAGGACTGTTTCATATGTTGATTCAGATGCGACATCAGCGGTTCCAGAACGCTACGTCGTTGAATAACAAGTTCAGAAACGGAACTGGAGAACAAATTTCTATACAAACAGTGAGGAACAGACTCCATGAGTTCGGACTGAATGCTAGGAGACCCGCAATGCACATTCCGTTAACGCGACAGCATGTTCAAGACGGATTGGCCTTTGCCAGAACTCATGTCAGATGGACAATCCGTGATTGGACGCCAGAGCTGTTCACTGATGAGTCCAGATTCTGTTTAGACTTCACTGACAAACCTCAATTAGTGTGGAGAATGTCAAAAGTGAGATTTCATTACTTGAATGTGGCAGAACATGTGCGCTATGGCAAGGGTTCAATCATGTTCTGGGCAGGCGATAGTGTCAACGGAAAACCTGACCTGTAGACAGGCCCGACCAGTACCCGGACACTTTTAATGGTGTTTTACCTAATGTTTAAGACTCAATTGTGTTCCAGACCACCAGATGGGCATGCAATTTCAGGAATACCCTGGAGCTAAATATAGGAAAAATGTACACATGAAAAAATCATCTGCGCATGCGCAGCGTAACGCTGTTGAGACCATACTATTTGCTGTATCAAACAGGCTTATCATACCAGTACGCAGACACCTCAGAATCTGAGTAAACTAAGATGACATTTATACGCTGCATTACTAATTAAAGGTAGGTTCCTGTTGTGTCATATACATCACAGTTTTGCCGATTTTTTTTCTAAATGGTCGATAAGCATTTGTTTAAAGAAAATTGTTAAGTTTCACTTCAAAGTATCAAGTGAAGAATATTTGATAAGTCGTTTTAAGAGGGATTTTCTAACTGTGCTTCGCACACCAGTTAGCACTATTTTTGATTTCGCGCCACTAACCAACTGCGTGGCTGACGTCATTCTGCATTGCATTATGGGATAGTGTTTACCCATCCGCCATGCGGCGACTTACGACACCGTACGAGTACAGAAAATAGCGCCGTCGAATCGCCTATCACAAGCCACGGTGGATAAAGGCAGTCAATACTGGCGTCGCTATTGATAAATGGAAAATGTTAAAAGTGGATTTAATTCTATAAAAGGCTCGTCGGAGTTGCTAGGCAGCTCCAATGGTGTTTGGGGGTGATCTCAACACAGCGTTGTAATGGCGCATTCCATTTACGGTATACATTGAAAGTAATTTTGAGTAACTCTGATTTCATTTCAATATGCAAACTATCAAAAGGATGTTGAATTATATTAATTTTGCCTGTTTGTATTCTATATACATAACAAATGACATTAACGATCTTATGAAATAATCTGACTACCCTTTGTAAAAACGAATTTGAAATCACCGCCCCTACGGAAGAATGGTGGTGTCCGTGTTTGATTCAACTACGGATTTTTTCGGCTTTAGCTGTATGACCTTAGTATTGACCTACATTTTCAGTATTTCATTGGCCAATATAAATACACCCGGGATTTTGATGAAAGTAGCTTACTTTTGCTTTCTCTTTCTACTTTCAGTTTCATTTGACTGTTGTCCTAAGGGACCGACCATTTGATATTCTGGGGGGGGGGGGGGGGGGGGTATATTTATAAAAAAAATCCCTGTCTTTGAATATGCAAGAAAAAAAATAACCTGGCTCATAATGGGGTTTAAAAAAATAATCTGGCCTAAAAAGTGAGTGAAAAAAATAACCTGGCTCCACCCAAAATTTCAAAAAAAAAAAATATTGTCTGCAGATAATTCCATTTGAATTGAGTTTTTATAATGTCTCTGGCTTCTGGGGGGATGTACCCCCCGGACCCCCCATATTTATAGTAATATATTAATATTATCTACAATTGTTTTACACCCACGGGCCAGAATGTGCATACATTTACAAAAACATCCTGTGACTCTATCAGTAAATATTTATCAAACTTTCTAAAATGTGAATAAAGCATGTGTGGGCATATAATTGGGCTAGAAAAAAACCCCTTAAATTCCTAATGTTTGCCCTAAAACTTTGCCAAAATAGCCCTAATTTTTGGCCAAAATATCCCTAATTTAAGGCCTAATTTTTTGCCAAACTCATACAGGGATGTTTGTACTATACCTTTGATGCAGAGAGTAACATGCTCCAGGCACTGGTTTGCAAAAGCAAGCTAAGCCATGCTGTTTAAGCCTGGTTAAAGACAGCACCATGTTCTTTTTGTGAGAAAAAAAGGTGTAACAAATACTGATGTGAGTAAAATAAAAGGATGTTAAGGTCAAGTAAACAAGGATCTAGCTGATAGTTCAGCCTATAAAATTAAAAAAAGAATAACCTGTTTGAGTTAGTTTGTAAAAAAAAGAAATAAGCTCCCTCAAGGTGAAAAAAAAATTGTTTCCAGAGGCCAGTAAAATAAAATGTAATGTCTCCATCAAGAATACCAGGCCCCCCCCTCCCACCCCCCTCCCCAGAATAGCAAATGGTCGGTCCCAAATAAACCGTGTGGTGATGAATCTAGATATTTCGGTAGAAATCACTCTTTGCTAAAGAACACATTTCGCCTGTTGTGTCGCTCATGTAAAATATAAAACCAATAAGATAACTTGACATAGAAATAACTTGACACAGAAATCAAAGACGAAATGAAGTAATTGTTGCTGGCTTAGTTATTGATGTGTTGGAACTGCGACACTTTTAAGGTTATTTATTGGGCGGTCCGGGCGGAAACCATTAAGCTATGGGGGGGGGGGGGGAGGGGCATATATTTTTAGGCATAAGTATGCTTGGGGGGGGGGGGGAAGGGGGTCAAAATTTTTCCAACAGTCTTCATTTTAAAAAATGTCTCAGCTCCTGGGGAACTCCCAGTTACTCCTAGTTATATTTTTTCAAACTTGCCTTTAAAACATTTACAGAAACAAATTTACAAATTTTAAACAAGAGGACCATGATGCCCTGAATCACTCACCTGAGTAAATAAGTCAAATGTCAAACTAGGATTATCAGTTGAACAAAATCGATAGTTTGAAACTGTCAAAATATGAGAGACATTCATCTTATGTCAAAGAATGACCTTGGCCTCTATTGCTAAACAATGTTCATGTACTCATTTATTTGACTATATCTATTAACTTCTGCAACAAACTTTTCTACAATTTCTATGAACTCTTATTTTAAGCATGTTTTCCATATAAAAGTACCAGAAAGCAATTTCACCTTGCAATAAAAAATGTCAGAGTCAACCAAAGATCAGCCTTTGAACAATCTTGGGCCAAATTGTTCAAAAACTTTCTATGAAAACTTGTCTTCTAGATTTCTTGTCTTAGACTATGCAGTAAAAATGGTCAAGGTCAACCAGAGGTCATTTGAACAGTCTTGGTATTACTCAAGTACTCACTGTGACATACCAAGTTTCAAGACCATCTGGTCTGGAGACGATTTTTCAACGTTTTCACCATATATGGGCATAGAGGCCATGCTGGTCATGTGACATGGATCATTTGAACAAATTTTTTCAGCTCCTGGAGGCTCTATTATGAAATTTGGTTACAATTTGCACAATGGCTTTTGTGGAGCTGATAGAAATAGTCAAAATATGAGAGTCCTGGTCAAAGAATGACCTTGACCTCTTGTACTCATAAATCTTCATGTACTCATTTAGATGACTATATATACACCGAGTTTAGCCCAAAATCTTCAACAGTCCAAGATATATTATGTTCTAGCATTTCCCATATTAAAGCACCAGAAAGCAAATTTGACCTTGCCGTGAAAAAGGTGAAGGTCAACCGAAGGTCATAATTTAAAAAATCCTGTAAGTTACACACATTCCAATGCTACATACCAAGTTTCAAGGCCATTGGCCTATTGGTTCTGGAGAACAAGATTTTTTTAAGGTTTTTACCATATATGGGCATGGCTGCCATGTTGGTCATGTGACCCAATTATCTTAACAACATTTTGTTCCCCAAGCCCTGGAGGCTATATATGAAATTTGGTTACAATTGGCTCAGTGGTTCCAGTCCTATCGGTCTTCACCACTGAACTGATAGCCATTGAACATTCCATATTTTGGATCCTTGAAAGTAGGATCCCAAACTCAGTTATCCTCACTGACTCCCTTAGCTCTGTACAGGCACTGCAATCGGGTAAATCAAAAACGAGACCCGATAAAATAAACAAAATCTCATCTCTACTTAATCTAGCTGCCATCGTAAATTTTAACATTTCCATGGAATGGACCCCTGCCCATGTAGGAATTGACAGCAATGAAATGGCCAATGTGGCGGCAAGGGAAGCTATGACCACTGGCACTTACGACCATACTAGACCCTCAAAAATGGAAGTTTATCCCCTAATAAATGAAGCAGTAACCAAAGAATGGCAATCCCAATTGACCAAGGGTCGCACCTTCCATTTTGTCCAACCAAAGGTAAAACTCAATGTGGCATATATAGTCCAAATAAATGTTTCAACGTAGTCTATTCCCGACTAAGATAAGGACACTGCGGGCTAGGCTGCCATCACTACGGCAACCAGTCGGGCCTATGCCCCCACTGCAATGACGCAGAAGATCTTGACCATATCTTCTCTGACTGTGAGGCCCAGACCTAGGCGAGTCCTAGAATCCACCATATTCAAGTTAGGCTATCACACAATAGACCTGAGATTGCTTCTGTCTCCCCCAAAGAAACATGCAAATACAATACAGAAGGCAGTCTTCGAATACCTGGACAAAACCAATATCGACTGCCAGGATATAGATTCCATTACCATAAAGGAAAAAATCCCCAAAATTTTCCCTAATTCGAGCCTTGTTGCTAATCACCTACCCACACCATTTCCCAAAACCCCTGGACCCAAACCAAACCCCTATCAAGTACAATGCTCGTGACAAAACGCCCAACCTAGTAAATGCTCCAAATCCCATCTATATGACCACAATTGGACTTCCCGTAGAGTCATGTAAATAATTTTTGTCTATTGACAATAAGGGTTAAAATGTATAATGTGTATCCAACCACTTTAATCTGACACCCAGACTTACTTCCATGGAAACCAACTAAACCATTATAAAGTTCAACACATTTCCTCCCTAGAAACACCAAACAGAAACTGCCCTCCTCTCCCAACAATTCACAATAAGAAATCAGCTACAGGCCTCTTTGTCCATTGATAATAATCTCCATACTCCAAAATATTGGAACACTAACCCATGAACGTACAGACCCTTAAAACTTAAATCATGTAATATATTTTGAAACCAACTAAACCAAGATAAGGTGTAGAACGATTGCTACAGTTCTAGGCTCCAAAAGAATTTCCTACCCCACCTACCTCCCCTCCAACAGAATTTAGCTATGGTCATATCCCCATTTTCTAAAATATTGGAACACTAACAAATTCCCATGAACATACAGACCCCTTAAAACTTAAATTATGTAATATATCTCGGAACCAACAAAACCAAGATAATGTTTAGAACAAAGACTACAGTTCTAGGCGATAAAAGAATTTTCTACCCCAGCTATCTCCCTCCCAACAGAATTTAGCTACCGTTGTCTCGGAGACCATATGGCGTAATTCTATATAATCCAGGCAACCTCAATTACACATGAGGACCACAAAAATATGCAACAATCACATTCTAGATCACCCATAATCCATTACCTCCTACTGCCCACTCCATCAGTTAATAATAGAATTTGCTCCCCACCCAAGAATTTGCTCCCCATTTCATCATTAGTATTTCAGTGTAATTTAAGAGAATTTCACTGAAATTTTGATACCATTTTCAGGGGCAATACATTTGTGCATACATATTTGGGACTCTGCATGTGTATGAAAATATGCATGTCAGGTAACAGTGATTTTTTTCACTATTTTGGGAATGGTGCCAGTGCCCACAGAATTGGGAAAAATCGCGTCGTATTTTCTTTAAATTTGGAATTTCAGAAACACCTTCATTGGCTCAAGTGGTGAGATAGGGGACATGAAACTGAATATATAATGTTTAAATTCAATTATAGCTATATATATCTGCTAGTTCTCCAAGCAAGCAAGAAAATTTATGCTTGTAGAATGGTCCCTAGAAAAATTCCTGCAATTGGGAATTTTTCAACTTGCAGTTGGGAAAAAAGATACTACTTTGAATTGGGACTGGTGCCTTTTATGGGCACTACTTATATAGAGAAAAAAATCACTGGGTAATGCATGCAGTGCATGCATTCATTTTTAACCATCTTTGTCACTGGAATTTCAGTGAGCTAGTCTTAATTGGTCACTGGAATTCCACTAAAATTTTAGTGATTTTACCCCCACCCCCACCCACAACTGAGAAGGGATGCAAAATGAGACTGGCAGAGGTGATTCCCATGTGTACCCATTAACCCCTACAATATGCTCTTGGTTAAACTTTTCTGATGGACTACAGTTTAAATGCTACTCCTGCAAGATCCATTAACAGAATTTCAGACTTCTGTAGGAGACATGCTAGCTCATTTGGCTAAGCCCCTGTCTGTTGATCTAGTGGTTCTGGATTTGATCCTTGCTGGATACAGAAATCTTTTCATTTAGAAACAGGGTTCCCTTGCACACAACCTTTTAATAGTTAGTTAGTTGTTTTGGGCTTAACGGCCCTTTGAGACAGTATTTCAGTCTATATCGGGCGGTCTCCCAGATAGAGGGAGAAAGAATTTAAGAACAAACAGACAAGAGAAAAAAAAGTTAAAACACCCCCACCCTTACCTACTGCAAGCCAAGCACAGTAGGTCCTTGCCCTACTATTATCCAAATCAGTCGGATGCCCCGGCACTGGAAGTTACGTGCACCACCAGACCTCCCCCATAACCTTTCAATAACAACCTTTCAATATCAACCTCCTATCAACTTGATACAGGGTCCCCCCCCAAAAAAAAAAAAAACAACAAAGAAAAAACAACACAAAACAACCCCCCCCCCCACACACACACACACACCACACAAATGATAAATGAATAGAAAATTTAAAAAAATGATAAAGGATATATTATTATATCCTTTACCAGTTTTTATTTTTTTAATTTTTATTTTTATCTCATATTTGGAGTATATTCACAAATTCTAATGTTTTCAATCAAAAGAAGGCTTCAGGTACCTGTGATTGAAACTAGAGGTTCATTGCAATTTTTTTTTTGTACCTCAAATGTACACATCATACAGGGAACACCATTTTTGGGGGTACAATGTAAAATATCTCATTTATAGCCAAATTTTGCCAAAATTAATTCTCCAAACTCAGTGACAGTTTTTGTACTGTCCATTTTTGCATGTTTTTAGCTCACCAGAGCCGAAGGCTCCGGGGGAGCTTATAGGATAGGCAGTTGTCCGTCGTCGTCGTCGTCGTCGTCGTCGTCTGTCGTCTGTCGTCTGTCCGTCAACACTTGTAAACAACATCTCCTCTGAAGCCACTAGGCCGATTGGGTCCAAATTTCATCTGTAGCATTCTTGGGCTGGGGGATTGAAAGTTTGTGTTTTTTATGAAAATCTGCCTGTTGCTTTGGTTGCTATGGCAACTTAGAGTTCCCATAGACTTATAATGGGAAAAATTGAAAAATGACATTTTCTGCCAGGCCATTGCAGATATGTAGACAAAACTTGTATAGAAATATTCCTTGAGAAGCCTTCTATCAGCTGTATGTTTTTCGGCCCAGTGCCCCTTTTATTGGTTGCCATGGAAACCAAAATGGAAAAAAAAAATGGAAAAAATACTTAAAAATTCTCTCCTCTGTAACCACTGGGCCGATAAGGCCCAGATTTCATCTGTAGTATCCTTAGGCTGGGGGATTGACAGTTTGTGTTTTTTTATGAAAATCTGTCTTTTAGTTTGGTTGCTACGGCAACTTAGAGTTCCCATAGACTTATAATGGGGAAAATTGAATAATGGCATTTACTGCCTAGCCATTGCAGATATGTTGACAAAACTTTTATAGAAATGTTCCATAAGAAGTCTTCTATTAGCTTTATTATCCCCTCACACCACGAAGTGGTGAGGGGATATAGGTTTTGTCCCGTACGTAAGTACGTACGTAAGTACGTACGTACGTACGTATGTTCACCTTTTGTCATCGCTCTAGCACTTACATTTCTCAACGGATTTTGAAATAACTTCACCCAAGTGTAGGGCATCACAATATCTCGAGCAAGTTCGATTTGCAGTGTGCTGCGCCAAAGGTCAAGGTCACTGTGGCTATTTTTAGAAAAACTTTGTCAGCGCACTACCGCCTACATTTCTCAATGGATTTTGAAATAACTTCATACAAATGTTGGGCATGACAATATCTCGAGCAAGTTCGACTTTCGGGGTGCGTCGCCCAAGGTCAAGGTCACTGTGGCTATTTTTAGAAAAACTTTGTCATCGCTCTAGCGCCTACATTTCTCAGTGGATTTTGAAATAACTTCACACAAATATTGGGCATGACAATATCTCACGCAAGTTCGACTTTCAGGATGCTGCGCCCAAGGTCAAGGTCACTGTGGCTATTTTTAGAAAAACTTTGTCAGCGCTCTAGCACCTACATTTCCCAGCAGATTTTAAAATAACTTCACACAAATGTAGGGCATGACAAAATCTCGAGCAAGTTTGACTTTCAGGATGCTGCATTCAAGGTCAAGGTCACTGTGACTATTTTTAGAAAAACTTGGTCAGCGCTCTAGCGCCTACATTTCTTAACTGATTTTAAATCAACTTCACACAAATGTTGGGCATGACAATATCTCGAGTAAGTTGGACTTTCAGGGTGCTGCGCCCAAGGTCAAGGTCACTGCGGCTATTTTTAGAAAAACTTGGTCAGCGCTCTAGCGCCTACATTTCTCAACGGATTTTAAAATAACTTCACACAAATGTAGGGCTTGACATTATCTCGAGCAAGTTCGACTTTTGGGGTGCGTCGCCCAAGGTCAAGGTCACTGTGGCTATTTTTAGAAAAACTTTGTCATCGCTCTAGCGCCTACATTTCTCAACGGAATTTCAAATAACTTCACACAAATGTAGGGCTAGACAATATCTCGAGCGAGTTCGACCTTCAGGGTGCTGCGCCCAAGGTCAAGGTCACTGTGGCTATTTTTAGAAAAACTTTGTCATCGCTGTAGCACCTACATTTCTCAACTGATTTTAAAATAACTTCATACAAATGTAGGGCAAGACAATATCTTTAGCAAGTTTGACTTTCAGGGTTCTGCGCCCAAGGTCAAGGTCACTGTGGCTATTTTCAGAAAAACTTTGTCAGCGATCTAGTGCCTATATTTCTCAATGGATTTTGAAATAACGACACAAATGTAGGGCATGACAATATCTCCAGCAAGTTCGACTTTCAGGGTGCTGCGCTTAAAAGGTCAAGGTCACTGTAGCACCTACATTCCTCCATGGATTTTAAAATAACTTCACACAAATGTAGGATATGACAATATCTCGAGCAAGTAGTCTTGTGTGAGGGGATTTGTATCGCCTGCGATGCCTTGTTGTTTTTGGACCCACTGTTCCTTTTACTGGTTGTCATGGAAATCAAAATGCAAAAATAAAGGAAAAAAAAACACTTGCAAAATTATCTCATCAGAAGCCACTGGGCCAATAAGGCCCAGATTTTATCTTTAGTATCCTTAGGCTGGGGGGTTGACAGTTTGTGTTTTTGTTTGATGAAAATCAGCTCTTTCGTTTGGTTGCTATGGCAAGTTAGAGTTGCATTGACTTATAATGGGGAAAATTGAAAAATGGCATTTACTGCAATCAAAATATGGAAAATAGTTATATATTTTGTTATCAACTCAGCAGACTGTCAGACTGAGACTTTGTAGTTGTATATTTTGTATTAGCCTGTACAAATGTGATAGTAATTTTGATAGCAATTTTGAGCTAGAGATCTGGTGAGCTTTGTGGCCCGTGGGCCTCTTGTTTTTTTCTCCCACTGAACAGATTTTGGGTGATATTTTTGGCAAAAATAAAGCAAAACTCTGAAAGCTCACCAGAAAATGGCAAAATTGGAGATAAAAACCCTCTGCATGGGATATGTGGGAATGCTGTGTGATATGACTGAAATACTGTTCAAAAGGATGTGAAATCACAAGTTGCTATTGTATAAATATTCTAATAATTCTGTAAGAAGTGAAAAAAAATATGTTTGAATCAACTGCAGCATGAGGGTTGGGGTGCCATGCATTTACTGATTTACTGGAGGGCCTCCCCCCACACACACCTTTTTTCTACGCCTATGTATTTATGTCTTCAGTAATAAGCTGTCCCTTTTCCAGGTAGGTCTTCTTGACATGGTCCTATAGCATTGTTTTGGTGTTAAGTGTGAAGACATTACTTCAACTGCATGGGCCTTGCGAATTTGTGGAAGGTGCGAGGGGCGGTAGACCAGTGGGCTTCATCATGAAAAAAAAAAAAAGATAAAGCCCCAAGTAGGGATCGATCTCTCAACTTAAAAGAAACTTGCTTCATAGAACGGTCCGTTAAACCACTCAGCCAACCCGAGATACTATTTATAAACTATTATTTCAAAGTATATAAACTTTAACACCAACAGTACTACAGATTATCGATTTCTCTTCTGCATTTATTTTGTTTTAAACTTATGATAAACAAAAGCAAAATGATCAATAACGCTCATCAATAAAAAATTTCCCACACATGTGACAAAACAATCTGATTTAAAACAGTCTGAAGAGGTTACATGTGTACACAACGTGCCGCTTTGATATAAACAAACGCACCGCCGGTGCCGTAGCTAAAAAAGTAGACATGCCAACTTCAGCGATATTTTTTTCGGAAAAGTTAATTTTTGAAATCCAGCGCAGCCAAGACCCAAGTAGATATTTTGATAGTATGTTTGTTTTATTAAAAGACGCCTTTTGTCAAAATTTTAAGTTGGGTCTCGCCTGCGCTGATACTTTTCGCTGATGTTAAAGTTCGCAAACTGGTCACTTTTTGCTTTTTTGGCCATTTCTAGGATAGATTGAGGCAAAAAATGACGCATTTCTAGGAAGATAGTCAAAAATACATGAACAGATCTTCAAAATATAAGGATTGGCCTGTTTAAAACTGTCTTTATTTTTTCAATTACTCCGTTTTGAAATTTCGCGAAAAAATTGGGCCGTTATCGCACCTTAACGCAACTCGTCCTTTTATTTGCATTCACAAACCAAATGCATATCTATAAATGAAACCAAGTGCAGACAGACAGCTGAATCAACAGACAGGTGGACAGATGGATAGGCCAGTAATGAATGGAATAACATATTAACCTACCACTATCATGTGGTATGTGGGGTATAAAAAGGCTCTTTGCACAAAAAACTTTTATCTTACCAAGTAGTTTTCTTGTGGGGGAAGGTACTTTTATGTTCTCATTCTCACCAACCCATCATTAAACAAGAATACTCTCAGTGGGTCACATGATGTGACAGAACATAATTATATACGCAGATCAAACTTGTACCCATCGAGCAGTAGAGGCTTTTCCACGTACTCTTGTACAATGAAATGTTCAGTTGGTGGAATTTTCTCTGTGTTTCTGAACAAAGCAATTCTGTAAAAGAAGAAGTGCCTGCTGGAGGACAAATATATGATGCAATACTAATCTAAGTACTACAAAACATTAAATATCATCATTTTGAAAACATTCAAAAGTTTCACTTGAAGCAGTTGTTCTGACCTATTTCAAAGGTTTCTTGTATTACAAACCATGTTCTCTCAGTATATCTTCATATAAGAGGTGGGTATGCTCCTAGGGGAGCAAATGTTCTCCTTAAAGAGCTGAACCATATTGAGAAGTGAGGCAAAAATGAAAGTGACAGAATTGCTTCCTCTGAAAGTGTATCCATTCATCTTAAAATAACATTTTTGCAGAGATGCCTACCAAATTAATCCTATTAACCGCCCCAGAGGCATCACATTTTATGAAAGATGGCATTATTTAGAGCCTTAAGGGTCATAAATTCCAAAATATCTCAAACACACAATAAAAGGTGAATGGGTATAGCTTCAGATAAAGCAACTCAATTATTTTTTTGCCTCCCTTCTCAGTAGGGGTCAACACTTAAAGGAAAATAGTTGCTAAAATTCTTTCCTTTAAGAGTAGACCCATTTCAGAGAACTACCTCATCCAGAGAAATAAACAGAAATTCACTCAAGTTAATAAAACATTATTTCTGGAAAAGAAGCTGGGGCATTTACTAGGATTAATACAGTATGTACATTGCTGTTTGATGCCATGGTCACACATTCAAATTTTGGCATTTTTCGCTGTTTGAATATCATTTTGTGACCATTAATATTCTTGGGTATAGTCTGTTATGAGGAAACATTGCTGCTTTGTATGCTGTCTCTAAACCCAGCCAATATTAATGTTGTTTGTTGTTTGTTCACAATTTTGTTACCTGTAGTTTGTTTTTGACAATTCTGTCATAAAGAAGCATCCAGGGAACATATCTGTATCAGGCTCTTAGTGTGAATATGTCACTTGTCTGTTATGTGTTAGTGAGTGTCAGTCTTGCTCTTAAGGCTCTATGGCTGGAAAAGCATGCATGACAAAAAGAGTATAATAGCAGGGTCAAGCGGCAAATGTCAATGCATGTAAAACATTTATGATCCCTATATCTACAATGAGCACCTACCCATGTCCTTGAGCTCCATTTGATGGCTTGACAATGAAAGTTTTATATTTTTTCCTCTGTTTCAAATCTTTCACATAGTTTTGTAGAATGTTGTGATCTGCTGGCAGAATCCATGATCGTGGTACAAAGTTGAATTCTTCTGGCACTGCCTTAGCCATTCTGAAAGACGGAAACTTTTGTTATCCAAGCTGTAGTTTTACAGAATACACTACAGGTATTCATTCATAAACACAGCTGCCTCACATCCTTTGAAAAGCTCAGAAAGCATGATTGTAAGTCTTTGTTAAATATCAGCTGACAGATCTAACCATATCGCAGGGTTGCCAGTCATCTTGCACTTAAAAAAATCTGTAACATTTCTTTGACATTTATCTATGTTCCATATGTATCCAGAAAAACATAATACTCTTTACTTTATCACTTAAAACTGGGGGCTACTCTGAAAGGAAATTCTTTCCATCAGAACAGCCCCAATCAGAAGGGAAATTAAATACTTTCTTGCATGGATTATCTTCCCTGCGAGTACATTGTTTATCCTTTCCCCATGAGCAGATAAGTGTATTTTTTACTACTGCCATAGCCATTAATGCTGAAAGTCCCTAAATTTTCCCTGACTTTCCAAGTCATTTCTTAATTTCCCCAACCAATCACAAAATTTCCTGAACTTTCCCTGACCGAGAAAAAATTCATTTTCCCAAAGTTTATCCTGACCATGGCAATCCTGATGTCACAGATAGTACCTCAAGTATCTTAGGTGTTTGTACTTCCCACTCATCAATATGTGCATGGAGATAATCACACAAGGTTTCCTTATCTACCGAAGTATACTACTAAAAGTTTGATAGGGATCACTTTTTATACATCAAATTTTGCATTGAAAATACAAAAATTAAGGGCAAAGTTTATACACTATATATTGTATATCTTCTTTTGCTGCAACTCATGTTACTTGCAATACTCATGAAAGTTCACACTTTGCACACTTTACAGATGAACCCATGCATCCTCAAAATCTTGGGTAACAATGCTTTCCAACCCGGACATCTGAATTGTCAGTTTTCCTTTTCTAAGACTGTCAAGGATTTCATTTGATATTTAAACCTTAAAATGCCTTGGGGACAGTTAAGAAATCATTTAAGTGCCGAGGAAATGAACCGTGGCGTCGGAATGTTAGAATCTGGCGTCCCTCAAAGTCGTGTAGCTGTGATTCTGAATGTGTCGCAGAATGTAGTATTCAGAATAGGGAATCATCATCAAACCATGGAGATCCTTCTCACAGACATGACGGAGGTCGCAACAGGGCTACGACTCAACGTCAGGACTGTTTCATATGTTGATTCAGATGCGACATCAGCGGTTCCAGAACGCTACGTCGTTGAATAACAAGTTCAGAAACGGAACTGGAGAACAAATTTCTATACAAACAGTGAGGAACAGACTCCATGAGTTCGGACTGAATGCTAGGAGACCCGCAATGCACATTCCGTTAACGCGACAGCATGTTCAAGACGGATTGGCCTTTGCCAGAACTCATGTCAGATGGACAATCCGTGATTGGACGCCAGAGCTGTTCACTGATGAGTCCAGATTCTGTTTAGACTTCACTGACAAACCTCAATTAGTGTGGAGAATGTCAAAAGTGAGATTTCATTACTTGAATGTGGCAGAACATGTGCGCTATGGCAAGGGTTCAATCATGTTCTAGGCAGGCGATAGTGTCAACGGAAAACCTGACCTGTAGACAGGCCCGACCAGTACCCGGACACTTTTAATGGTGTTTTACCTAATGTTTAAGACTCAATTGTGTTCCAGACCACCAGATGGGCATGCAATTTCAGGAATACCCTGGAGCTAAATATAGGAAAAATGTACACATGAAAAAATCATCTGCGCATGCGCAGCGTAACGCTGTTGAGACCATACTATTTGCTGTATCAAACAGGCTTATCATACCAGTACGCAGACACCTCAGAATCTGAGTAAACTAAGATGACATTTATACGCTGCATTACTAATTAAAGGTAGGTTCCTGTTGTGTCATATACATCACAGTTTTGCCGATTTTTTTTCTAAATGGTCGATAAGCATTTGTTTAAAGAAAATTGTTAAGTTTCACTTCAAAGTATCAAGTGAAGAATATTTGATAAGTCGTTTTAAGAGGGATTTTCTAACTGTGCTTCGCACACCAGTTAGCACTATTTTTGATTTCGCGCCACTAACCAACTGCGTGGCTGACGTCATTCTGCATTGCATTATGGGATAGTGTTTACCCATCCGCCATGCGGCGACTTACGACACCGTACGAGTACAGAAAATAGCGCCGTCGAATCGCCTATCACAAGCCACGGTGGATAAAGGCAGTCAATACTGGCGTCGCTATTGATAAATGGAAAATGTTAAAAGTGGATTTAATTCTATAAAAGGCTCGTCGGAGTTGCTAGGCAGCTCCAATGGTGTTTGGGGGTGATCTCAACACAGCGTTGTAATGGCGCATTCCATTTACGGTATACATTGAAAGTAATTTTGAGTAAGTCTGATTTCATTTCAATATGCAAACTATCAAAAGGATGTTGAATTATATTAATTTTGCCTGTTTGTATTCTATATACATAACAAATGACATTAACGATCTTATGAAATAATCTGACTACCCTTTGTAAAAACGAATTTGAAATCACCGCCCCTACGGAAGAATGGTGGTGTCCGTGTTTGATTCAACTACGGATTTTTTCGGCTTTAGCTGTATGACCTTAGTATTGACCTACATTTTCAGTATTTCATTGGCCAATATAAATACACCCGGGATTTTGATGAAAGTAGCTTACTTTTGCTTTCTCTTTCTACTTTCAGTTTCATTTGACTGTTGTCCTAAGGGACCGACCATTTGATATTCTGGGGGGGGGGGGGGGGGGGGGTATATTTATAAAAAAAATCCCTGTCTTTGAATATGCAAGAAAAAAAATAACCTGGCTCATAATGGGGTTTAAAAAAATAATCTGGCCTAAAAAGTGAGTGAAAAAAATAACCTGGCTCCACCCAAAATTTCAAAAAAAAAAAAATATTGTCTGCAGATAATGCCATTTGAATTGAGTTTTTATAATGTCTCTGGCTTCTGGGGGGATGTACCCCCCGGACCCCCCATATTTATAGTAATATATTAATATTATCTACAATTGTTTTACACCCACGGGCCAGAATGTGCATACATTTACAAAAACATCCTGTGACTCTATCAGTAAATATTTATCAAACTTTCTAAAATGTGAATAAAGCATGTGTGGGCATATAATTGGGCTAGAAAAAAACCCCTTAAATTCCTAATGTTTGCCCTAAAACTTTGCCAAAATAGCCCTAATTTTTGGCCAAAATATCCCTAATTTAAGGCCTAATTTTTTGCCAAACTCATACAGGGATGTTTGTACTATACCTTTGATGCAGAGAGTAACATGCTCCAGGCACTGGTTTGCAAAAGCAAGCTAAGCCATGCTGTTTAAGCCTGGTTAAAGACAGCACCATGTTCTTTTTGTGAGAAAAAAAGGTGTAACAAATACTGATGTGAGTAAAATAAAAGGATGTTAAGGTCAAGTAAACAAGGATCTAGCTGATAGTTCAGCCTATAAAATTAAAAAAAGAATAACCTGTTTGAGTTAGTTTGTAAAAAAAAAGAAATAAGCTCCCTCAAGGTGAAAAAAAAATTGTTTCCAGAGGCCAGTAAAATAAAATGTTCTGTCTCCATCAAGAATACCAGGCCCCCCCCTCCCACCCCCCTCCCCAGAATAGCAAATGGTCGGTCCCAAATAAACCGTGTGGTGATGAATCTAGATATTTCGGTAGAAATCACTCTTTGCTAAAGAACACATTTCGCCTGTTGTGTCGCTCATGTAAAATATAAAACCAATAAGATAACTTGACATAGAAATAACTTGACACAGAAATCAAAGACGAAATGAAGTAATTGTTGCTGGCTTAGTTATTGATGTGTTGGAACTGCGACACTTTTAAGGTTATTTATTGGGCGGTCCGGGCGGAAACCATTAAGCTATGGGGGGGGGGGGGGGGGGGGGGAGGGGCATATATTTTTAGGCATAAGTATGCTTGGGGGGGAAGGGGGTCAAAATTTTTCCAACAGTCTTCATTTTAAAAAATGTCTCAGCTTCTGGGGAACTCCCAGTTACTCCTAGTTATATTTTTTCAAACTTGCCTTTAAAACATTTACAGAAACAAATTTACAAATTTTAAACAAGAGGACCATGATGCCCTGAATCACTCACCTGAGTAAATAAGTCAAATGTCAAACTAGGATTATCAGTTGAACAAAATCGATAGTTTGAAACTGTCAAAATATGAGAGACATTCATCTTATGTCAAAGAGTGACCTTGGCCTCTATTGCTAAACAATGTTCATGTACTCATTTATTTGACTATATCTATTAACTTCTGCAACAAACTTTTCTACAATTTCTATGAACTCTTATTTTAAGCATGTTTTCCATATAAAAGTACCAGAAAGCAATTTCACCTTGCAATAAAAAATGTCAGAGTCAACCAAAGATCAGCCTTTGAACAATCTTGGGCCAAATTGTTCAAAAACTTTCTATGAAAACTTGTCTTCTAGATTTCTTGTCTTAGACTATGCAGTAAAAATGGTCAAGGTCAACCAGAGGTCATTTGAACAGTCTTGGTATTACTCAAGTACTCACTGTGACATACCAAGTTTCAAGACCATCTGGTCTGGAGACGATTTTTCAACGTTTTCACCATATATGGGCATAGAGACCATGCTGGTCATGTGACATGGATCATTTGAACAAATTTTTTCAGCTCCTGGAGGCTCTATTATGAAATTTGGTTACAATTTGCACAATGGCTTTTGTGGAGCTGATAGAAATAGTCAAAATATGAGAGTCCTGGTCAAAGAATGACCTTGACCTCTTGTACTCATAAATCTTCATGTACTCATTTAGATGACTATATATACACCGAGTTTAGCCCAAAATCTTCAACAGTCCAAGATATATTATGTTCTAGCATTTCCCATATTAAAGCACCAGAAAGCAAATTTGACCTTGCCGTAAAAAAGGTGAAGGTCAACCGAAGGTCATAATTTAAAAAATCCTGTAAGTTACACACATTCCAATGCTACATACCAAGTTTCAAGGCCATTGGCCTATTGGTTCTGGAGAACAAGATTTTTTTAAGGTTTTTACCATATATGGGCATGGCTGCCATGTTGGTCATGTGACCCAATTATCTTAACAACATTTTGTTCCCCAAGCCCTGGAGGCTATATAAGAAATTTGGTTACAATTGGCTCAGTGGTTCCAGTCCTATCGGTCTTCACCACTGAACTGATAGCCATTGAACATTCCATATTTTGGATCCTTGAAAGTAGGATCCCAAACTCAGTTATCCTCACTGACTCCCTTAGCTCTGTACAGGCACTGCAATCGGGTAAATCAAAAACGAGACCCGATAAAATAAACAAAATCTCATCTCTACTTAATCTAGCTGCCATCGTAAATTTTAACATTTCCATGGAATGGACCCCTGCCCATGTAGGAATTGACAGCAATGAAATGGCCAATGTGGCGGCAAGGGAAGCTATGACCACTGGCACTTACGACCATACTAGACCCTCAAAAATGGAAGTTTATCCCCTAATAAATGAAGCAGTAACCAAAGAATGGCAATCCCAATTGACCAAGGGTCGCACCTTCCATTTTGTCCAACCAAAGGTAAAACTCAATGTGGCATATATAGTCCCAATAAATGTTTCAACGTAGTCTATTCCCGACTAAGATAAGGACACTGCGGGCTAGGCTGCCATCACTACGGCAACCAGTCGGGCCTATGCCCCCACTGCAATGACGCAGAAGATCTTGACCATATCTTCTCTGACTGTGAGGCCCAGACCTAGGCGAGTCCTAGAATCCACCATATTCAAGTTAGGCTATCACACAATAGACCTGAGATTGCTTCTGTCTCCCCCAAAGAAACATGCAAATACAATACAGAAGGCAGTCTTCGAATACCTGGACAAAACCAATATCGACTGCCAGGATATAGATTCCATTACCATAAAGGAAAAAATCCCCAAAATTTTCCCTAATTCGAGCCTTGTTGCTAATCACCTACCCACACCATTTCCCAAAACCCCTGGACCCAAACCAAACCCCTATCAAGTTCAATGCTCGTGACAAAACGCCCAACCTAGTAAATGCTCCAAATCCCATCTATATGACCACAATTGGACTTCCCGTAGAGTCATGTAAATAATTTTTGTCTATTGACAATAAGGGTTAAAATGTATAATGTGTATCCAACCACTTTAATCTGACACCCAGACTTACTTCCATGGAAACCAACTAAACCATTATAAAGTTCAACACATTTCCTCCCTAGAAACACCAAACAGAAACTGCCCTCCTCTCCCAACAATTCACAATAAGAAATCAGCTACAGGCCTCTTTGTCCATTGATAATAATCTCCATACTCCAAAATATTGGAACACTAACCCATGAACGTACAGACCCTTAAAACTTAAATCATGTAATATATTTTGAAACCAACTAAACCAAGATAAG
Source organism: Ctena decussata (assembly GCA_963989385.1). Lineage (NCBI taxonomy): Eukaryota > Metazoa > Mollusca > Bivalvia > Lucinida > Lucinidae > Ctena > Ctena decussata. The sequence continues at coordinate 16,202,532 of OZ022505.1, read as the reverse complement.
GTGTAGAACGATTGCTACAGTTCTAGGCTCCAAAAGAATTTCCTACCCCACCTACCTCCCCTCCAACAGAATTTAGCTATGGTCATATCCCCATTTCCTAAAATATTGGAACACTAACAAATTCCCATGAACATACAGACCCCTTAAAACTTAAATTATGTAATATATCTCGGAACCAACAAAACCAAGATAATGTTTAGAACAAAGACTACAGTTCTAGGCGATAAAAGAATTTTCTACCCCAGCTATCTCCCTCCCAACAGAATTTAGCTACCGTTGTCTCGGAGACCATATGGCGTAATTCTATATAATCCAGGCAACCTCAATTACACATGAGGACCACAAAAATATGGAACAATCACATTCTAGATCACCCATAATCCATTACCTCCTACTGCCCACTCCATCAGTTAATAATAGAATTTGCTCCCCACCCAAGAATTTGCTCCCCATTTCATCATTAGTATTTCAGTGTAATTTAAGAGAATTTCACTGAAATTTTGATACCATTTTCAGGGGCAATACATTTGTGCATACATATTTGGGACTCTGCATGTGTATGAAAATATGCATGTCAGGTAACAGTGATTTTTTTCACTATTTTGGGAATGGTGCCAGTGCCCACAGAATTGGGAAAAATCGCGTCGTATTTTCTTTAAATTTGGAATTTCAGAAACACCTTCATTGGCTCAAGTGGTGAGATAGGGGACATGAAACTGAATATATAATGTTTAAATTCAATTATAGCTATATATATCTGCTAGTTCTCCAAGCAAGCAAGAAAATTTATGCTTGTAGAATGGTCCCTAGAAAAATTCCTGCAATTGGGAATTTTTCAACTTGCAGTTGGGAAAAAAGATACTACTTTGAATTGGGACTGGTGCCTTTTATGGGCACTACTTATATAGAGAAAAAAATCACTGGGTAATGCATGCAGTGCATGCATTCATTTTTAACCATCTTTGTCACTGGAATTTCAGTGAGCTAGTCTTAATTGGTCACTGGAATTCCACTAAAATTTTAGTGATTTTACCCCCACCCCCACCCACAACTGAGAAGGGATGCAAAATGAGACTGGCAGAGGTGATTCCCATGTGTACCCATTAACCCCTACAATATGCTCTTGGTTAAACTTTTCTGATGGACTACAGTTTAAATGCTACTCCTGCAAGATCCATTAACAGAATTTCAGACTTCTGTAGGAGACATGCTAGCTCATTTGGCTAAGCCCCTGTCTGTTGATCTAGTGGTTCTGGATTTGATCCTTGCTGGATACAGAAATCTTTTCATTTAGAAACAGGGTTCCCTTGCACACAACCTTTTAATAGTTAGTTAGTTGTTTTGGGCTTAACGGCCCTTTGAGACAGTATTTCAGTCTATATCGGGCGGTCTCCCAGATAGAGGGAGAAAGAATTTAAGAACAAACAGACAAGAGAAAAAAAAGTTAAAACACCCCCACCCTTACCTACTGCAAGCCAAGCACAGTAGGTCCTTGCCCTACTATTATCCAAATCAGTCGGATGCCCCGGCACTGGAAGTTACGTGCACCACCAGACCTCCCCCATAACCTTTCAATAACAACCTTTCAATATCAACCTCCTATCAACTTGATACAGGGTCCCCCCCCCCCAAAAAAAAAACAACAAAGAAAAAACAACACAAAACAACCCCCCCCCCCCACCCACACACACACACACACCACACAAAAGATAAATGAATAGAAAATTTAAAAAAATGATAAAGGATATATTATTATATCCTTTACCAGTTTTTATTTTTTTAATTTTTATTTTTATCTCATATTTGGAGTATATTCACAAATTCTAATGTTTTCAATCAAAAGAAGGCTTCAGGTACCTGTGATTGAAACTAGAGGTTCATTGCAATTTTTTTTTGTACCTCAAATGTACACATCATACAGGGAACACCATTTTTGGGGGTACAATGTAAAATATCTCATTTATAGCCAAATTTTGCCAAAATTAATTCTCCAAACTCAGTGACAGTTTTTGTACTGTCCATTTTTGCATGTTTTTAGCTCACCAGAGCCGAAGGCTCCGGGGGAGCTTATAGGATAGGCAGTTGTCCGTCGTCGTCGTCGTCGTCGTCTGTCGTCTGTCGTCTGTCCGTCAACACTTGTAAACAACATCTCCTCTGAAGCCACTAGGCCGATTGGGTCCAAATTTCATCTGTAGCATTCTTGGGCTGGGGGATTGAAAGTTTGTGTTTTTTATGAAAATCTGCCTGTTGCTTTGGTTGCTATGGCAACTTAGAGTTCCCATAGACTTATAATGGGAAAAATTGAAAAATGACATTTTCTGCCAGGCCATTGCAGATATGTAGACAAAACTTGTATAGAAATATTCCTTGAGAAGCCTTCTATCAGCTGTATGTTTTTTGGCCCAGTGCCCCTTTTATTGGTTGCCATGGAAACCAAAATGGAAAAAAAATGGAAAAAATACTTAAAAATTATCTCCTCTGTAACCACTGGGCCGATAAGGCCCAGATTTCATCTGTAGTATCCTTAGGCTGGGGGATTGACAGTTTGTGTTTTTTTATGAAAATCTGTCTTTTAGTTTGGTTGCTACGGCAACTTAGAGTTCCCATAGACTTATAATGGGGAAAATTGAATAATGGCATTTACTGCCTAGCCATTGCAGATATGTTGACAAAACTTTTATAGAAATGTTCCATAAGAAGTCTTCTATTAGCTTTATTATCCCCTCACACCACGAAGTGGTGAGGGGATATAGGTTTTGTCCCGTACGTAAGTACGTACGTAAGTACGTACGTACGTACGTATGTTCACCTTTTGTCATCGCTCTAGCACTTACATTTCTCAACGGATTTTGAAATAACTTCACCCAAGTGTAGGGCATCACAATATCTCGAGCAAGTTCGATTTGCAGTTTGCTGCGCCAAAGGTCAAGGTCACTGTGGCTATTTTTAGAAAAACTTTGTCAGCGCACTACCGCCTACATTTCTCAATGGATTTTGAAATAACTTCATACAAATGTTGGGCATGACAATATCTCGAGCAAGTTCGACTTTCGGGGTGCGTCGCCCAAGGTCAAGGTCACTGTGGCTATTTTTAGAAAAACTTTGTCATCGCTCTAGCGCCTACATTTCTCAGTGGATTTTAAAATAACTTCACACAAATATTGGGCATGACAATATCTCGAGCAAGTTCGACTTTCAGGATGCTGCGCCCAAGGTCAAGGTCACTGTGGCTATTTTTAGAAAAAACTTTGTCAGCGCTCTAGCACCTACATTTCCCAGCAGATTTTAAAATAACTTCACACAAATGTAGGGCATGACAAAATCTCGAACAAGTTTGACTTTCAGGATGCTGCATTCAAGGTCAAGGTCACTGTGGCTATTTTTAGAAAAACTTGGTCAGCGCTCTAGCGCCTACATTTCTTAACCGATTTTAAATCAACTTCACACAAATGTTGGGCATGACAATATCTCGAGTAAGTTGGACTTTCAGGGTGCTGCGCCCAAGGTCAAGGTCACTGCGGCTATTTTTAGAAAAACTTGGTCAGCGCTCTAGCGCCTACATTTCTCAACGGATTTTAAAATAACTTCACACAAATGTAGGGCTTGACATTATCTCGAGCAAGTTCGACTTTCGGGGTGCGTCGCCCAAGGTCAAGGTCACTGTGGCTATTTTTAGAAAAACTTTGTCATCGCTCTAGCGCCTACATTTCTCAACGGATTTTAAAATAACTTCACACAAATGTAGGGCTAGACAATATCTCGAGCAAGTTCGACATTCAGGGTGCTGCGCCCAAGGTCAAGGTCACTGTGGCTATTTTTAGAAAAACTTTGTCATCGCTGTAGCACCTACATTTCTCAACTGATTTTAAAATAACTTCATACAAATGTAGGGCAAGACAATATCTTTAGCAAGTTTGACTTTCAGGGTTCTGCGCCCAAGGTCAAGGTCACTGTGGCTATTTTCAGAAAAACTTTGTCAGCGATCTAGTGCCTATATTTCTCAATGGATTTTGAAATAACGACACAAATGTAGGGCATGACAATATCTCCAGCAAGTTCGACTTTCAGGGTGCTGCGCTTAAAAGGTCAAGGTCACTGTAGCACCTACATTCCTCCATGGATTTTAAAATAACTTCACACAAATGTAGGATATGACAATATCTCGAGCAAGTAGTCTTGTGTGAGGGGATTTGTATCGCCTGCGATGCCTTGTTGTTTTTGGACCCACTGCTCCTTTTACTGGTTGTCATGGAAATCAAAATGCAAAAATAAAGGAAAAAAAAAACACTTGCAAAATTATCTCATCAGAAGCCACTGGGCCAATAAGGCCCAGATTTTATCTTTAGTATCCTTAGGCTGGGGGGTTGACAGTTTGTGTTTTTTTTTGATGAAAATCAGCTCTTTCGTTTGGTTGCTATGGCAACTTAGAGTTGCATTGACTTATAATGGGGAAAATTGAAAAATGGCATTTACTGCAATCAAAATATGGAAAATAGTTATATATTTTGTTATCAACTCAGCAGACTGTCAGACTGAGACTTTGTAGTTGTATATTTTGTATTAGCCTGTACAAATGTGATAGTAATTTTGATAGCAATTTTGAGCTAGAGATCTGGTGAGCTTTGTGGCCCGTGGGCCTCTTGTTTTTTTCTCCCACTGAACAGATTTTGGGTGATATTTTTGGCAAAAATAAAGCAAAACTCTGAAAGCTCACCAGAAAATGGCAAAATTGGAGATAAAAACCCTCTGCATGGGATATGTGGGAATGCTGTGTGATATGACTGAAATACTGTTCAAAAGGATGTGAAATCACAAGTTGCTATTGTATAAATATTCTAATAATTCTGTAAGAAGTGAAAAAAAATATGTTTGAATCAACTGCAGCATTTTTCCTTCAGATAGACATAGAATTTAAAAATAAGGTAGACCCTGATCAGACTGCTCCTTCTGGCAAGACCCTTATCAAACTGCTCCTTCTAGCAACAATGTGCACCTTGTTTCAGAAGCAGTCTGATCTGACTCTATTTCTGGGTCCAAATATTTATGCTTTTACGGTAGATAAGCACTATCACTGAAAGTTTTGAAACGACCCCTAGCAGGTCTTCGTCGATTGAAATCTTTGAAGTGCCAAATAAGACTTTTCTGGACCTAAAACGATGCTTGTTTGGTATTAATACATAAATATTGTCATAGTTCTATTCCGTCAAGAACGATTTATATCAGATCGGACAGATCTCGGCCTAAATAAAACACTTACTGCGAAGGATGTGAAGGCAGCCATTTTTGTGTATATGAATTCCTGTGGATAATGATGTCAGAGGTCGCGCACTTACGGCCATGTGACAGAATTATTAATAGTCAAGGGGTTGTTGACGCAAAGAGGATAAACAAGAGCAAAACGACGATTTTCGATAAAACCTGGCGATTTTCTTGGCAGCAACCGATTCAGAATAATAGAAGCATTGAAATGATAATCAAAAATCGACAAAAAAATATTTGTAACAGAATTTGTATCTCGACCACAGGAACCTACCTTTAAATTATTGATACATGTAGTTAGCAAAAATGTATAAACATCGTTGAGGGTTGTTCTAACTTAATTTTGACACATGGCTGTTTGCTTTGCCTGTTTGCGTGTTTGCCGTAGCCAAAATGAAGCATCGATCGTGATACCAGTCTGCATCAGCCCTGCAAATTCGTAACTGTGTTGTGTAAGTGTAAAAGTGAATGACTTAAAGATAAAGAAATGACGCATTGATAAAAGGTTACAAAGTATCTTAGCGTTTATTTGACGCCAAACACAAAAGTGTCCACGTACTGGTAGTGTCCATGTACTGGTCGAGTCTGTCTATGTGACTGGAAACAGAACAATGACGGCTGTGCTATATTTAATGAGATTCTGGATCAGTTTGTGAGACCTTACGCTAGTGCTGTCAGTCGGGATTTTATTCTGGTGTACGATAATGCCCGTCCCCAACGTGCACATATCACTGACGCCTACCTGGCACGCCAGGCAATCGTACGTATGGACTGGCCTGCTCAATCACCGGACTTGAATCCGATTGAACATGCTTGGGACATGCTTCAGCGTGCAGTTTCAGCGAGACCTGTGCAGCCTAGGACACTACAGGAGCTCAAGGATGCATTGGTGGCTGAATAGAGGCAGATTCCCCAAAACCGGATACAGACACTGATAAGGAGCATGCACATGCGATGTCGTGCTGTAATTGATGCCCCTGGACATCATACGCACTATTAGAGGCATTGTTGACAACATACGCACTATTAGAGGCATTGTTGACAACAAACTATGAAAATTGCAAAATTATGATTTTTATATCACTTGTGTCACGTCAAATTTTGGGGGTGTCTACACATTTGCTGTAGCCCTGCTTCCATGCGCCAACATTTAGTGAAAACTTTTCCAAGTGTTTATGAACGTCATGTTTTCTCACATTATGAAATAATTTATGTTTGACTTCATTCTTTTTTGACTTCATTCTATATACCAAGCCACAAGCTCACTGGGCCTTTGGTTCTGGACAAAGATTCCTGGAGGGTTTTTATCATATATGGGCGTGGCGGCCGCCTTGCTCATATGACCATGACCATCTGAACAAACTTTGATTCCTTTGACCCTAAATATTAAAGCTCCATATGAAATACAGAAATCATTTGTATAAACTAAGATGGGCCAGAGTGCCCAATGCCACATACCCAGTTTCAAGGTAGTAGACCTTTCGGTTCTCGAGAAAAAGACTTTTGAAGAGTTTTTGAACTTCATTTTCTGAATATCTTCTGAACTTGGCTGACTTTGTCTGAATCAGGACTGAATCTGATCTTAACACTAAATTGGTGTCTGAATCCCTCTGAACACAAAATCCCTTTTCTGAATTTTTCTGAACACTTTCTGAAACATAACTGGGCACAGACTGAACAATTCAGACAGATATTCAAAAAGATTCAGAAATTCTGAAATTATCTGAAGTGTCTGAACCTCATATATAGTCTGAGCCATTCTGAACTCATAATAGTCTGAATCTTTCTGAGCAAAATTTGTCTGAATTTTTCTGAACCAAATTTTTCTGAATCTTTCTGAACTATTCAGTGGGAAGTCATGTGACTTCTGGGCATGCTCAGTGGGCATTTCCTCTGATCATCTGCAGGAGAAATTTCAAACAACACAGAAATATCTCTTTAGTTTAGTAAGTTTAAACTTTGTTTTTAAGAAATGATTTGTGAGGAAAGATGGCAGAAACATGTAAAGATATGATACAGACTTTAGTGTGGATGTTTGTAAAGATATTTTATTCATGTGTTGCTCTTGATGGCCTTGAAATTCATCTTTAAACTACATATCCTTATCCCACCCACTTCAAAATACTTGTATATAATGTTTGCTTTGAGAGACTGGTTAATCAAGGATTAAACTGAAGAAAAAAACAACTTTTGATATTGTGTAGAGAATCTATGTCTTGAAGTAGATTCGGGCTGATTTAAATATAATCAATATCAAGTATATGGTAAGTGGGGGCAGGGGAGGCAGGGTGGGGTGGATAGCTGAAAACATTCTGAATATTGTTTTAACTGTTTCTGAATCCTGGCTTAACTTTGTCTGAAAAACAGCTGAACCATAGCTGAAAATATTCTGAATTTTGTCTTTTGTCTAAAATGTTTCTGAATTCACGCTTAATTTTGTCTGAAATACAACTGAACCTTATCTGAAAACATTCTGAATCTTATCTCAACAGTGTCTGAAATTGCTCTGAATCAAATGTCTGAACTTTTGATAACAGTGTCTGAATATGGTCTGGAAAGTCCGAATTTCAGACCAAATTCAGAAACTAATGTTCAGCTCAAGTTCAGTCAAAGGTCAGACTGCTTTTCAGCCAACATTCAGACACTAATTTTCCATGAGGGTGGCCTCTGAGAAGATGTTTGAAAATGTTGACGGGTGAGAGAATCTCAATGACCTTGTACAAAAGTCAAAGAATGACCTTGACCTTTAACGACAAAATATCTTCATCTGGTCATTTAGTCAACCATATATACCAAATACTGTAACTTAAACTTAAATGGTTTCTGAAAAATCCACTGTTTAAGCATTGTCCCATATAAAACCCTATGTAATGTACCAAAGTTGAAAGTGTCATAAATTAGGTCAAGGTCAACGCAAGATTATCATTTGTATAAACTAAGATGGGATTGAGTGCCCAAAGCTACATACTAAGTTTCAAGGTCATATCCCTTTTGGTTCTGGAGAAGAAGATTTTGAAGGGTTTTTACCATATGGCATGGCGGCCATTTTGGTCAAGACCCCGGAACATACTTTTGTTCCCCCATCACACTTAGACTCAATATGAAATTTGGCTTCAATCAGACCAGTGGTTTCAGAGAAGATGTTTTGAAAATCTTGATGACGGACAGACCAACAAAATGACTTTGACCTTCAGTGACATAATATCTTCATCTGGTCATTTAGTTGACCACATATACACCACGTATTGTACCTTAAATAGTTTCTGAGAAATCCACTGTATAAGTGTTTTCCCATATAAAAGCCTGACATACCAAAATTGACCATGTCATAAATTAGGTCAAGGTAAACGCAAGGTCATCATTTGTACAAACTATGATGGGCCCGCATGCCCGATGCTACATACCAAGTTTCAAGGTCATAGGCCTTTAGGTTCTGAAGAAGGTTTTCAAAGGGTTTTTACCATATATGGGCATGGCAGCCATCTTGGTCATGTGACCCTGACCCAGGGTACAAACATTCGTTCATAGGCCTTTTGGTTCTGGAGGAGATTTTCAAAGGGTTTTTACCGTATATTGGCATGGCGCCCATCTTGGTCATGTGACCCAGACCCCGGGTACAAACTTTCGTTCCCCCCATCCCGCTGAGACTCCATATGAAATTTGGCTTCATTCTCCCAAATGGTTTCAGAGGAGAAGATGTTTGAAAATCTTGATAACTGACAGGCCAACAAAATGACCCTGACCTTCAGTGACATAATATCTTCATCTGGTCATTTAGTTTGACCATATATACCACGTATTGTACCTTAGATTTAAATAGTTTCTGAGAAATCCACTATATAAGCATTTTCCCATATATAAGCCTAACCTACCAAAGTTGACCATGTCGTAAATTAGGTCAAGGTCAACGCAAGGTCATCATTTGTATAAACTATGATGGGCCCGCATGCCCAATGCTACATGCCAAGTTTCAAGGTCATAGGCCTTTTGTTTCTGGAGAAGATTTTTGAAGGGTTTTTACCATATATGGGCATGGCGGCCATCTTGGTCATGTGAGTGTGACCCAGACTCCTGGTACAAACTTTCATTCCCACATCCCTCCGAGGCTTCATATGAAATTTTGCTTCAATCGGCCCAGTGGTTTCAGAGGAGGAGATGTTTGAAAATCTTGATGACTGATGGTCCGACGGAATGACCTTGACCTTTAGTGCATAATATCTTCATCTGGTCACTTAGTTGACAATATACACCATGTATTGTGCCTTAGACTTAAATATGTTCTGAGAAATCCACTGTATAAGAGTTTTCCCATATATAAGCCTAACATACCAAACTTGACCATGTCATAAATTAGGTCAAGGTCAATGCAAGGCATCATTTGTATTAACTATGATAAGCCCACATGCCCAATGCTACATACCAAGTTTCAAGGTCAAAGGCCTTTTGGTTCTGGAGAAGAAGATATTTGAAGGGTTTTTACCATATATGGGCATGGCGGCCATCTTGGTCATGAGACCCAGACCCCTGGTACAAACTTTCATTCCCACATCCCAATGAGGCTGATCCATATGAAATTTTGCTTCAATCGGCCCAGTGGTTTCGTCGGAGGAGATGTTTGAAAATCTTGACGACTGATGGTCCGACAGAAATGACCTTGACATAATATCTTCATCTGGTCACTTAGTTGACCATATATACCATGTATTGTGCCTTAGACTTAAATAGTTTCTGAGAAATCCACTGTATAAGCGTTTTCCCATATGAAAGCCCATAACATACCAAAGTTGACCATGTCATAAATTAGGTCAAGGTCAACGTAAGGTCATCATTTGTAAAAATTACGATGGACCCGCATGCCCAATGCTACATACCAAGTTTCAAGGTCATAGGCCTTTTGGTTCTGGAGAAGAAGAATTTTGAAGGGTTTTTACCATATATGGGCATGGCGGCCACAGGGATACAGACTAGCGGTCGCCCACTCGCCCACTGCAAGTAAAAAATCGTGTGGGTGCCTTAAATTAAAATGACAGTTGCCCAGCTTGCGATTGTCAGCTGTCAGTGAGTGTTTGGCTTGTTTTCAGCTTGGTGTAAAATCCGCCACCTCAAAGCGCATTGCTAACTTCCGCGCCATTGCCTGTATTGAATATTCGGTGTTTCGTCATACTTGTGTGTTGGATTTTCCTCACTATTGAAAAACAACATGGCCACCTCCTCCGTTTGGCAGCTAAAAATCTTGACAATTTGTAAATTTTTAGCTCATTAAAAAAAATGTACCAAAGTTGACCATGTCATAAATTAGGTCAAGGTCAACGCAAGGTCATCATTTGTATAAACTATGATGGGCCCACATGCCCGAGGCTACATACCAAGTTTCATGGTCATAGGCCTTTTGGTTCTAGAGAAATAGATTTTTGAAGGGTTTTTACCATATATGGGCAAGGCGGCCATAGGGATACAGACTACCGGTCGCCCACTCGCCCACTGCGAGTAAAAAATCGTGTGGGAGCCTTAAATTAAAATGACAATAGCCCAGCTTGCGATCGTCAGCTATGGCGAGTGTTTGGCGTGTTTTCAGCTTGGTGTAAAAGCCACCACCTAAAAGTGCATTGCTAACTTCCGTGCCATTGGCTGTGTGTGCCATTGCCTGTGTTGAATATTCGGTGTTTCGTCATACTTGTGTGTTCTAGCAACTATGTGCATGTTTTTTGGAAGCAGTCTGATCTGACTCTATTTATGGGTCCAAGTGCTTATGCTTTTACGGTAGATATGCTCTATCAGTGAAAGTTTTGAAACGACCCCTAGCAGGTTCTCCCGATGCTGTCTTTGAAGTGCAAAATTTAGACTTTTTTGGACCTATAACGATGGTTGTTAGGAATTAATACAAAATAAGAGGGCCAGGAAGGCCCTGGATCGCTCACCTGAGTATCCTGTGAACTTAACCTCAGAAACATTCACACATCCAACAGACAGAGTTTCACAAAGATTCAATGGATAATGAACCCTTTATTGTGAACCTTTAGTTTTTATAAGATTTAACCTAATGACCTTGTTTTTGACCCCTCATGACCCAGTTTCAAACCTAGTCTAGATTTCTTGGATATAAACATTCTGACAAAGTTTCATGAATGTCAGATCAAAACTGTGCCCTCTAGAGCATAAACAATGTTTTTCTAAGGTTTGATCTAGTTTTTGACCCCACATGACCAAGTTGCACCTTTGGTCCAGATTTGTTGGAGATAAACATTTTGACAAAGTCTCATGAAGATTAGGACAAAACTGTGTCGTCTAAAGCGTTCACATGTTTTTTTCTAAGAACTGACCTAGTGACCAAGTTTTTGACCTGACATGGCCCAGTTTCAAATCAGGTCTAGATTTCATAAAAATAAACATTCTGACAAAGTTTCATGTAGATTATATCATAACTGTGCCCTCAAGAGTGTACACTCTTTTTCTAAGATTTGACCTAGTGACCTAGATTTTGACCCCACAAGAATCAGATTCAAACTTGGTCTTGAATTCATAACGATAAACATTCTGTCAAAGTTTCATGAAGATTGGATCGTAACTGTGCCCTCTAGAGTGTGCACAAGATTATTCTATGATTTGACCTAGTGACCTAGTTTTTGACCCCACATGACCCAGTATCAAAGTTGATCTAGATTTAATTAAGATAAACATTCTGACCAAGTTTCATGATGATTGGATCGTAACTGTGCCCTCTGAGTCATTCTAAGATTTATTTCTATTTTTAGCTCTGGCGGCCACTTTGTACAATGGAGTGGAACGGTTTCAGCAATTTTTGTTTAGAACCATGAGTCAAACACTTCTGTGAAATTATTTTGAAATCGAGCCATTGGCTTCAGAGGGAATGTCGTTTAAAGGTTTTCTATATTTAGCTCTGGTGGCCATTTTGTTCAGCAGAGCTGAACCATTTCAGCAATTTTGGTAGAGGGTCTCCTAAGGAACATTTCTGTGAAATTATTTCAAAATCTTCCCAGCAGTTTTGGAGGCAAAGTGGTTTAAAGGTTTTTCTATTTTTAGGTTTTGCGGCCATATTGTTCAGCGGAGCGGTACCGGTAGAGCAATTTTGGTAGCTGGACTCCTCGGGAACATTTCTGTGAAATTATTTCAAAATCTGCCCAGCAGTTTTGGAGGCAAAGTCATTTAAAGGTTTTTCTATTTTTAGCTCCGGCGGCCATTTTGTTCAGCGGAGCAGATCTGTTTAAGCAATTTTGGTATAGGGTCTCCTAAGGAACATTTCTGCGAAATTATTTCAAAATCTTCCCAGCAGTTTTGGAGAAGTCGTTTAAAGGTTTTTCTACTTTTAGCTCTGGTGGCCATTTTGTTCAGGGGAGCGGGACCGTTATAGCAATTTTGGCAGAGGGTCTCCTGAGAAATATTTCTGTGAAATTATTTCAAAATCTGCCCAGCAGCTTTGGAGGAGAAGTCTTTTAAAGGTTTTCTATTTTTAGCTCTGGCAGGCATATTGTCCAGCAGAGCGGAACGGAACTGTTTGAGCAATTTTGGTAAAGGGCCTCCTAAGGAACATTTCTGTGAAATTATTTCAAAATCTTCCCAGCAGTTTTGGAGGCAAAGTCGTTTAAAGGTTTTCGATTTTTAGGTCTGGCGGGCCATTTTGTTTAGCAGAAAAGAACCGTTTTAACAATTTTGGTAGAGGGTCTCCTAAGAAATATTTCTGTGAAATTATTTTAAAATCTGCCCAGCAGTTTTGGAGAAGTTTGTTAATTTCATGTATATTACTATTCCTCTTATGTTAGGTAACTCTTCTACTTGATTACAATGCTATTCTTTAGGAAACAATACTTAGTGACGTCATGTGACGTCATGACGTCACAACTGAACCATGGCAACGTCAGTTAAGTGATTACCTGTTGAAACAATATGCAGTGCAGTGAATAAAGTGTATGAAATTTAATTAGTGTTAGCGTTGAACAAGTGGTAGCAGAGCGTGCGGGACATTCCTCAGAGGTAGTACAGGACTCTGTGACAGTGGAGATTTGAATAAACTGGTGTTAGAACTGAAATTTGCTAGTGAATATTGATTTTTGAGAAGGAGTCAACATGACAACCAGAATAAACCCACCAACCTTCAACAAGGCGAAGACATATGAAAGGTTCAGACAAGAGTTATTAGCATGGACAGAAATTACAGATCTAAGTAAGGACAAACAAGGTATTGCAATTGCTTTGTCACTTCCAGAAGATGATGAATCTCAAATAAGAGAAAAGGTTTTTGACCAGATTGCAATAGATGATTTAAAAAGTGAAGATGGGTTAACTGTTTTGGTAAAATTTTTGGATGAACATTTAGCTAAAGATTACCTCACTGGCAGCTTAGAAAAATTTGAAGATTTTCACGATTTTTATAGAACTGGGGGGCAGTCTGTTACAGAATACATAGCACTGTTTGATGCTAAGTACAAGAAAATAGAAAAGAAAAAACGTGACCTTACCACCTGAAATTTTCGCCTTTAAATTACTTAGAAAAGCAAATATTACAAAAGAGGAAAAAGTGCTTGTGTTGACTGGAATGAACTATAACAATAAGACAACTTTATATGAGGAGGCAAGAGATCTCTGAAGAAATTCAAAGGGAGTGACAATGAATCTAGCACCAGTGGATCAAGTATCAAGATACAACCAGCTTTCCTAGCAGCAAATGAAGAGGCATTGCTCTCTGCAGGATACTCTAGAACTAGAGTTAATAGTCAAAGCTATGGCCGGGAGAAAGGGGCAACATGGAAGCGTGGAAAGTCAGGACAGGGAGCAGCAGTAGGAGAATTTCAGCGTCCAGAGTCAAGAAGACCAACAGCAAGAGGCGGAGGTTATCAGCATACAGAATCTGGGTCAAGAGTCAGTCAACCTAGTAACAGAGAGAGAAAGAACATAAATCCTGTGGGGCCAGATGGTCGTACTTTAACTTGTAAATCATGTGGATCGTACTGCCATTTACTACCAGCATGCCCAGACAGCTGGGAAAACATGGCAAAAGTCAATATTGCAAATGAGGAACATGCGGTTTTATTTATAGGGTACAATACTGAAGAGGTACGCCGTTTGGGCATTGATGCACGCAACTGCGCAGTTCTAGACAGTGCGTGCAGCAGTACAGTCTGTGGGGACAGCTGGGTAAACAGTTATATTCAATCTTTAGACAAGGATGATAAAGTAAAGGTGAAACCATCTGAGGGTCAGAAAGTCTTTAAGTTTGGAGGAGGAACATGTCTGAAGTCAAAGGGGGAATATAGCTTGCCCGCAGTTAATGCTGGAAAAGAGGTGATAATAAAGACAGACGTAGTGGAATCTGATATTCCTCTGTTACTTTCACGAACAGCAATGAAGAAGGCGCTATAGCATTAGATCAGTCAAACTATGTGACAAATATACAGAATATAACAATTGACCCTCAAAGAGCACAGGACAAGCAAAGTACATTAACTTCAGAGGAGCAGACGAAATATCGGCAGCTTGTTGGTCAAATCAATTGGATTGTACAGGGACCCAGACCTGACATAGCTTTTGAACTCATAGACCTAAGCACAAAACTTAAGGAGGGAACAATAGGTGATCCTTCTCGGGCTATTAAAGTAGTCAATCGAATAAGAGACATTAGGTCTGTGATTACATTCCCAAACTTAAGCAACAAAGTTAGTGACTTGAAGATTGTGGTCTTCACAGATGCATCTTTATGTAATCTAAACAATGGAACTGGAAGTACAGCAGCATATATTGTCTGGTTGATGGATTGCCATGGAAAATGTTCACCATTGTCTTGGCATGCCGGTAAGATTAAGCGGGTAGTACGATCCACAATTGCCGCTGAGGCCCTTAGCTTACAAGAAGGACTAGAGAGTGGTTTTTACTAAAGAAAGATGCTGGAAGATATTTTTGGTACATCAACTAAAACTATTCCAGTTATTGCTTATGTCGACAATAAGAGTGTTATAGAAGCCGTATACTCAACAAAACTAGTTGATGACAAGAGGCTCAGAGTAGACATCGCTGCTATTAGTCAATCCCTGGCGAAAAACGAAGTGAATGAAATAAAATGGTGTCCTGGTAAAGTTCATTTGGCTGACTGTATGACAAAACATGGAACTTCTGGGTACAGCCTACTAAGTGTACTAAAAGATGGCAAGATGCCAGAGGACTTTTTTTAAAACTTTAAATAATAATTTATCAGCATCAGGGTTTATTGTGATCTACTTGTTTATTTTTCAAGTTTGTTCCATAGTAACTTCTTTTATTTATTTTCTTTAAATAATTATACAACTGACTACCAGGAACTCAAAAAGGAAAAGTATAATTAATGTTAATTTCATGTATATTACTATTCTTCTTATGTTAGGTAACTCTTCTACTTGATTACAATGCTCTTCTTTAGGAAACAATACTTAGTAACGTCATGTGACGTCATGACGTCACAACTGAACCATGGCAACGTCAGTTAAGTGATTACCTGTTGAAACAATATGCAGTACAGTTAATAAAGTGTATGACATTTAATTAGTGTTAGCGTTTAACAAAGTTGTTTAAAGGTTTTTCTATTTTTAGCTCTGGCAGGCAGTATGCCAGCGGTGCAGAACCGTTTGAGCAATTTTGGTAAAGGGCCTCCTAAGGAACATTTTTGTGAAATTATTTCAAAATCTGCCCAGCAGTTTTGGAGGCGAAGTCGTTTAAAGGTTTTTCTATTTTTGGCTCTGGCGGCCATTTTGTTCAGCGGAGCGGAACCGTTTTAGCAATTTTGGTAAAGAGTCCCCCAAGGGTCTCCTAAGTAACATTTCTGTGAAATTATTTCAGAATCTGCCCAGCAGTTTTGGAGGAGACGTCTTTAAAGGTTTTTCTATTTTCAGCTCCTAAGAAACATTTCTGTGCATTTTTTTCAAATTCTACGCAGCAGTTTTGGAGGAGAAGTCATTTAAATGTTTTTCTATTTTTAGCTCTGGCGGCCACATTGTTCAGTGGAGCGGAACCGTTTTATCAATTTTGGTAAAGAGTCCCCCAAGGAACATTTCTGTGAAATTATTTCACAATCTGTCTAGCAGTTTTGGAGAAGAAGTCGTTTAAAGCAAAAGTTCACGACGGACGCACGTCCGGACGACTGACGACGGACAAAGACCGATCACAATACCTTATGTTGTGAGCTAAAAATTGTCAGAGTTCTATTGCCTCAAGAACGATTTATATCAGATTGGACAGATCTCGGCAAAACTATAACACTTACTGCGAAGGATGAGAAGGCAGCCATTCTTGTGTATATGAATTCCCTGTCGATAATGACGTCAGAGGTCGCGCACTTATGGCCATTTAAAAGAATTATTTTTAGTCGAGGGGTTGTTTACACAAGGATATAAACGAGAGCAAAACCGCAATTTTCAATAACACCTGGCATTTCCTCGGCAGCAACAGATTCCAAAAAGTAGAAGCATTGAAATAATAATCAAAAATCGACAAAAAAAAAGTTTGTAACAGAATTTATATCTCGACCACAGGAACCTACCTTTAACTGACTTCCTCTAATCACTTAACCATGGCATATCTCAATAGGTTTTCTCTCCTAAAACCATTCCAAAAGTCTAGATCCATCCTGTAAGATGGACCAAGGGTTTTAGGATTGTTTTAGAGGGGAAAACCTCTGAACTAATAATGATGGTAAGGTTAAATTCCTTCCGCCTCTGGTTAGGCAACATCATCCAGCTTCAAGGTTACCCCTGAACCTGCCTGGTGTTGCCTAGCATGGAGTGCTTACTCCTAACTCTAACTCAAGGGAACACAAGGAAACATAAGATTAGCTTTTGGGTACTAGAGACCATATAATTGAAAACTTTTTTGGACATGCACAAATAACAAAAATAATGTAAGTTAAAGGAAAAAGGAAATATTTTCCCACTCGTCCAAAAAATTTCAATAATATCCCTCCAACTCCTCAAAAGCTGTAGTGGTTCCTTGTAGTGTAGGATTATTTTGATTATAATTATAATTAACTAAAGGATGATAAAGCAAAGGTCCATGCATTTTGACAAACATATGAATAGAAACTGAATGCACAGAAAAACAATCCCGCCACAGGCGCCACAAACACATATTACACATTGAACCTATAGATAAGTCAACTTCAACGAAACACTTGTGACCTGTTCCCCAGATATCATGATGATTCAAAGGCACACACAGAGGATCCCATAGTTTGCGCTACTTGTTTACGGAGTGCAAATGAGGGCTCAAGGTAACGCTCACAGGCGTTACTACACCAGTCTCCCTGTTCCTTAATGAGGTCAATGGGCAAGCCACACTGAAGGGCAAAGGAAGCCCCTCCACGGCGAAAACTATGACCAGAGTATTTGGGCGCATCGAGACCCACCATAACCAAGCAAGCATGCAGCTTATCTGTGAACTGTTTCTGAGTTAAAGGGACATTGCTGGCTCCCAACCAAGAGTAGCGAAACAATGGTGTGGGTTGAGAACAAGGAGGATTCTCTAAGGTAAGTCTATGCAGAGCAGTTGAGGGACAAAAGGGGGAATTTGGGATCTTTGGCAAGGGAATGTGCAAAGTCCGTTCTCTGAATTGAATAACCTTAGACCACCTAACCGTAAGAACAGCACCATCCAACGTGAAATTGACATCACCTGCACACAAGTTCCGGTCTGGGTCAAAAAGTACATGAGATGGTACTAGGAGGTTTGAATTCCTAAAGAAGGAGAAGAACCCTACCAAACAAGCTGCCCAGAAGGTGCGGTCAAAAGAAATATGCAAATTAAGGGACAGAAAAATTTGTTTCAAAATATCAATGGTGATGGGTAGTTTTTGGACACTTGCATCACCCTTAATCCTCCTTACACCATTTAATATGGAAGCAACATACCAATTTTTCTCTAATGGCTTTTGAAGACCTGCTTCAAGATGCATTAGCCTAACTCTATTTAAATACTTGTTACGCAGAAGGTTTTACACTCGGTCGACACGGGTGTAGAGCCTTATGCGTCGCCAGGACGGCGGAGGGTGACTTCCGGTTAAAGGGTTATCTACCAGTGTATTACACTAACAAGGAAACTCTAACAACGTTAGAAGTTTTGAAGTTTATATATAATGTAAATTCTATATACAACAATACAATTTACAACTGTCACAATTACAATAATATACAACACATATTAGTTCATGTCGCTGGCCCAAGTAAGGTGTTTGTTTCAAATCTGTAATCGATTTGCGTGCAATGCGCAAATAGATTACTGTCTGACGTCAACACCGTACTCGGCTCAGCGCCATGAACTAAAGGAAAACACAAAGAACAAAAAACGTCAGTTTGAGCTCATACAAAAAAACAAGGCCTTATGTTGGTAGACTTCACTTTGTCGTTCCCTGGATCATGTCATGGGCCAGTCCATATATCATGAGGAACACCAACTTATATTAACACGTGCACGATTATATACTGGTCGCTCCCTGGATCGTACCAGAGACCAGTGTAAATATAATATGACACACTTTAGTGGACGAACACTGTCCCACTTTCACCTCTGCAGTAATTACATCGATTTTGCCAATATTTTGTGCTTCCCGCCTCTGCTAGGAATACATGCACAAGGGCGTTGTAACTGCTCTACCCGGGTTGGTATTAACCTGGAGACGTATATCGAATCGCCAGGTGAGACGTGGCCATAAGCCCTAACAGCTGACTGCCGGACTTGATGTGCCTAAAAATAACGAACTTACACTTAATACATCGTAACTACATAATAACAATACGTAAGACTTGGGCCTGTCTTGGAAATACCTTACAACGCCCTCGGCAATGCCGAGCATAACGTGCACACGCCAGCCGTGTCACTAGACACAACTCGCGCTCACGATGAAAAGCCAAAATTGTGCTTACCACTTCCGCCAATGAAGAAACGTAGATCCTACCACGCATGCGCGTCGAAGGATCTGACGCCGAACATTGTCAAGAAGTATACTGACGTCAACAGGCATTACCATGACATACCCCACATAAAACATGAATGAATCTTAACAATGACCTATTTACATTAAATTGATCAAAATCTAACTTGCATATGTATTAATTCATTCCTTTAAACTAAGCCTAATACCATTTGCCATAGAATATAATAGCTGAATAAGCGTTTCTCACACATTTGGGATCATAACGTTTGATCTGACATCATGACATCAATGATGTTATACCATATGACGCCGTCTAATGAAGGCAAATCAAACGCATGATGACCAAATGTTACCATTATAACTTATGGAAAAAACCCTTAATGCGGTGCATGCTATGGCGTCAATTGACGTCACGAGTATATAAATTAGTTCCATTACAAATCAATCTACTTCTATAGGCCACGTATACGTGAAACTAATATAAAAAGTGCTGACGTCGCAATAACATGAATGCAACTGACGTCACATGAATAACATGAATGCAACTGACGTCACTGGACGTCAAATAGACGCACACCATTGCAACCAACATCAGTGATATAAACTATTTTCGTAGTTTACAAAACTTCCTAATATACAAATACCATGCGCAGCATGGTCAGTATAAACAAAATTGGTCGACATATGCACAGCCTGATCACTGTCAACAAAATCAAATCAGTCGACACATATAATCATACCATATCAATCAGAAGTCACATTTTCCATTCTTAGCCAAACTATTCTAAATAAATATAATAAAATCTTACCGTTCTGGTCTAAACTCAGAATCTGGGCACACAACAATATAACATCCTCAGTATAAGAATTAAACAGCCACGTCTAACTTTTCAATAAAAGATAGGCGTATAAATAGTATGCGTCTCACATTTAAATCATGGGACTCGAATATAAGCGTGCAGGTATTCACATTAAAATCATGCAACACGCTGTCCACAATCAAAAGACTCGTGCAGGTATTCACCTTAAAATCATGCAATACGCTGTCCACGAGGGGTATTCACAAACAACCCATGCATAACGTAGTCACAATTTCCGTAAACGTTTTATTACCACAGTTGCCCTAAACACTGTAGCCCTACTGATTGAAAGGATTAAAATAATTCGACGACAAAGTCGACGATCGGATCCATTTCGTAACATAGGTTTCCCCTTAGGGAGAAAAAAACATAACAATGTTTCTTTTCTGATATAGTACGAAATGCGATCGAATCGTAGGCTATGTCAAAACTGGAAAACTAGCTATATACACAACAACGGTGCGATGCATAACGTGGCCAAACTATCTACTAAGGTAGTCCGCCCCCAAATTATCCTGGCCGCGGATAGCAACGATCCTGAATCTGTACGGCTGTAATTTCATGGCCCAACGCATGATTCGGGGATTGAGCACCTTAGCTGTCTGCATATAGGACAAAGGTTTATGGTCAGTTTCAAGTAGGAACTCCGCCCCATACAGGTACTTACGAAATTTCTCAACACCCCAGATTATACCCAAACACTCCTTTTCAATTACAGAGTAGTTCCTTTCCCGATGTAACAATTTCTTGCTAGCATAAGCAATCGGCAAACGACCTTCACCTTCGAATTCCTGAAGCAAAATAGCTCCAAGACCAATGTCTGAAGCGTCTGTTCGGAGTACAAACGGGTTACCTTCTTGAAAAACAGGTAAGCGAAGAATAGGACTAGACGTGAGCCTACTCTTCAGGGTTTGAAATGCCCTTTCATGCTGATCTTGCCAATCTTTGATAGAATTAGGTCTATCCCGTTTAGTGAAATCAGTCAGAGGAGAAGCTATGGATGAGAAATTTGGGATAAAACGACGGTAAAACCCAGCTAATCCCAGAAAAGATATAATTTGCCTTTTCGTACATGGACGAGGAGCATCTCTGATAGCCTGTATCTTGTCCTCTTGCGGTCGTACAGTCTGTCCGACGATATTGTGACCAAGGCACTCGATACTGCCATAACCGATCATGCATTTAGATGGTTTTGCCGTCAATTTGGCCGACCTGAGCCGATCTAACACTTGACGTAATGACGTCACATGATCCTTACATGTTTCAGTAAATATCCACATGTCATCAACAAAGCTGTCAACATTTGGGAGATTGGACAATATGATTCTCATTAACCTACAAAATGAGGCTCCCGAATTGACCAAACCGAAGGGCATAGTTTTAAACTGGAATAAACCCTTAGGCGTTTCAAATGCCGTCAAAGGTTTAGACCTTTCAGTAAGACTGACTTGCCAATAACCCTTACTCAGGTCCATCTTTGTAAAGAATTTATGTCCCGACATTTTATTGATAACCTCCTCCATATTTGGCATAGGTTCTGCATCGAATTCCGTCACTTTGTTAAGCTTCCGGAAGTCGATACAGAATCTAACTGATCCGTCTTTCTTCGGAACTAGGACAACAGGAGATGAATACGGTGAAATCGACGGCTCGATTACCCCTAAATCTAACATATCCTGCATCTCCGTCTCCATGACGTTACGCGTCTTATACGGGATAGAATAACCTTTCGTCCGTATGGGTTCTGACGTGAGTAGTTTGATATCGTGCTGTATTTGATCAGTTCGACCGGGTAAACTTGATAGTACATCCGGGTACTGTTTGATCAACGCTTCAACCTCCATACGTTGTTCTGACGTTAACGTATCTGAGATACTGACGTCATTATAAGTTTCCGGTTCTTTAGCTGTCGGAAAAGCACAATCATCAAGAGAAAAGTCATCACTACCATCGTCATCAACCGACTCTGTAGTCTCAGTCGACAATAAACAATGTGACGGCACACTACGACGTTCGACATATTGTTTCAGCATATTAGCATGATATGTACTCACGACACCATTGACGTCGATTTTATAGTCCATTCTATTCACCACCTCTACTACTTCATATGGACCCTTCCACTGCAATAACAGTTTATTACTGTCAGTTGGCAGTAATAACAGTACTTTATCTCCCACGTTAAATTTACGCGACCTAGCGCGTTTGTCATAATAAGCCTTTTGTTTAACTTGTACTTTCCGTAAATTATCATGTGCTAACTTACACGTCTGCTCTAACCGTTCTCTCAACTCAATTACGTACTGGTACGTAGACAGAACCTGCTCATCCTGTACCTCTTCAGACCATAATTCACGTAATATTGCCATAGGGCCCTTAACGTTACGTCCGTATAACAATTCGAACGGAGAAAACCCTAATGACTCCTGCGGAACCTCCCTTATTGCAAACAGTAGTGCTGGGAGATATTTATCCCAGTCTTTTGGACGTTCTGCGCACATCCTACGTAGCATTTGCTTCAACGTCGCGTGAAAACGCTCTACAAGACCGTTACAGATAGGATGATACGGCGTCGTGGTTAACTGCTGGAGTGATAACAGCCTGCTTACTCCTTCATAACCTCAGCAGTAAACTGACTTCCGCAATCTGTTAACATTTCATCAGGTATGCCAACTCTACTAAACATCTCAACTAACGCTTCGGCTACGCGTTCCGTTTCAATGCCGGGTAACGCTACCGCCTCGGGATATCTCGTCGCATAGTCTATCATTGTTAAATATAGCGGGATTTCCTGTCAGAACGAGGTTCTATCGGTCCAACTATATCAACAGCGACTCGTTTAAATGATGTGTCAATCTGTGGCAACTTTCCTAAAGGAACCTTAGTGACACGACCTTTTTGAATAGTACTTTGACATATGTCACAAGATTTACAAAACCTTGCCACATCACCACAAACTCCAGGCCAAAAGAACTCAGTTAACACTCTATCCATAGTTTTCTTTATGCCCAAATGACCTGACATCAAGGTTTCGTGCGCCAATCTTAACACCTTTTCACGAAAACCTTCAGGGATAATAAGTTGCAAAGTGACCTTGTTTCCCTTAGTAAACTGCCTATACAATAAATCTTTCTTTCGGATAAACTTAGTTTCACCTCGGTTCAATCCACGACTAATAGTCACATTCCCAGATTCCACTCTTTGCCTTATGCCATTCAATTTAGGGTCAACAACTTGGGCCTGATTCAATGCCTCCTTATCACTAGCAATAATTTGATCAGGAACTTTAAGTTTCTTATAGACCTCTTCACCTTGCTTAGCTTGTGACCTAGTCACTGCCGCCATTGCAAAATGGGACATATCGGGAAGTTTTGACCCGTCAATATTTCCAATAACCAGGTCATACAATGTATCTTCCATGCACAATGCCTCAGTTTTTCCTGTGAAAAATGGACAATCTATGTCAACCATTGCTAAGGGATACCTTTGGGTAGATTCATCAATCAAAGTTACATCAGATTCTCTACCAAGTAACTGATCATTAGAAACCAAGTTTCTACGAACGACACACCCAGTACAACCTGTGTCCCTTAAAACTACAACAGTCTTACCATTAACCGTACCCTGCGCTGTTGGTAATCGCGACCTTAAAAAGTAACAGATACCTTCCCTATCCACGTTATTATCGATTAATGGACTTTCTTCCTTACTCTTATAGAGACCTTCAATTTCATGAGAACTATTCATTGTAGTTTTACAAAAGCTCACTTGATGTCCGCCACCCCGACCACGTCCGCGGGAATAACCCCGACCACGGCCACGATCTGAATTACTACCCTTCGTCTGTACAGTATCGCTCTTACTCTGTGATCTTTGTGTCTCATCTTTCGGTGCATAACTACTCCCCTTACTTCCGCTATACCCGCTTGCACTTGCACCTACCTCCGCACTATATGCTTGCTTCCTATCGGGATTCTTAAAACATTTATATGTTAAATGTCCCTTACCACAAATACTACATTTTATCTCTGGCTTCGCACTCGGCTTATTATCAGATCTACTCTGAGTTACGCCCTTACTATCACGCTGCCCCTTATTAACACAAGCGTAGACACCGCCACGTGCTTCTGCAAATAAATCTGCTTCCCTAGCCATCTCAACTAGATTCGTGAATGTTTTCGGTTTCAAATGAACATATAGTTCTTTACTACAGGATTCTAAAAACTGATCTCTAGCGAAAAAATCGCAAACAGCTTCGTAAGACTGGTCTACTTTCGCCATTTTTAACCATTTATTAAGATACGACCTAAGTCTACTACTAAACTGAATAAACGTTTCGGACTTTTCAGGCCTATCATAGCGAAATATCTTCCTAAAACCGCGTTCAGTCATATCGAAATTCTTTAACAACGCATCTTTCAACTTGTCATAATCCGCTGCATCGTCTACTGACAATCTATCGTAAACATCAAGCGCGCGACCTTTAAGTACTGCGCTTAAATATGCAGCCCAAACGTTTTTATCCCATTTGTTTGCCGTCGCGTATTTCTCAAACCTTGATAAGTAACTATCCATTTTGTCCTTACTTTCATCAAAATACGGTAACTTGGGATCTCGCGCATGCGCTAGCTTTTCAGCCTTCTGTTTTTCTAATTCAACTCTAAACGTTACCTTCTGCAAATCTATCTGATTCTTTAACTCGCGTTGCTGCAATTCAAAACTATACTTCAACTTTTCTAACTCAACTTCGCTCGACAACTTCGCTTCCTTATCGCTTTCGACTTGAGACAACTTAGCTTCCCTATCTTTCTCGGCTTGCCGCTCTATGCTTTCAATTCGCGCCATCTCGATTTCCCTATCCGCCGCAATCTTAGCTTCTTCCGTCGCCCTATCCGCCGCAATCTTAGCTAACTCAATTTCCCTATCTTTTTCGGCCTGCGCGATCCTAGCTAACTCAATTTCCCTATCTTTTTCGGCCTGCGCGATCCTAGCTAACTCAATTTCCCGGTCTTTATCGGCCTGCGCAAGCTTTTCTTTCTCCGCCGCGATCTTCTCTTTATCAAGTTCCCTTACCGCGTGCCTTTCTGCCCTCTCAGTCTCTTGCTGTTGCTTTACAAATTCCTGCAATGCCTGCCCTTCATAACCTAACTCCCTTCCCGTCTTAACTAACTGATCCATGACGCTTAACGTAATGCTCACGTTAACTTAACTGAAACCTACGTTCACTTATAGTCACACACGTTAACTAAAGCTAACAATAATAATAACGAACTAATCCAACTAAAACGTTGATTAATTAGTATACTCGCGATCTGGACGTAGCCATTAAAGTTACGTTCATAACAGACCGGAAATGACGTCATAAACTGACGTTGACTTTGCCGAGAATTACTTTTCACTTTCAAATGACACAATTAGATGACGTAAATAACCCACATTACAATTACGCCCAACTTGATCTAGCGTATCGGATAAACAAACGTAACGTATGTAACGCAACGTATTAGCACTGACACGACAACTGTACGTCCTACATTACAAAACCTTATAAGATACCAACGGTAAATCAAACTTAAGATTCCGCTATTAGGTTTAATTCATTGTAACGATATTATATTGCGTTACGAGTGACCTACGTTACTAAATCAGGACATAAAATGGACCTCAGTAACGGTTACGACGCAACGTACAGAACGTTTAACTTAATAAACTTATAGATTGTCATGCAACAGCAGTGCCAAGGTACTCAACCGGACCTTAAAACTAAATATGTATCATCCGTGCCAAGACAATTCAGGTCTATATACCTCAGTTTCCCCACTCAGATATGCAACCTGTTACATTTGATCACAAATGCATGGGCTATCGCACTTCATCACGCAGGGAATAAGGATAGTTGACCTTAATTGAGTGTAGGTTACATTTACAAAGAATTTAGTGGCAAAATTGCTCCCCTAAAATTCACAGCCTTACGTCACCTTAGAAAAGAACAATCAGAAAGTCAATAATAATAAAAAAAAATGTCTGACAAAATTGTGCCTAGATTCTGTATATATTGTCAATGTGTTACACTGGCAGATATTAAACGGAAATAAAATCCCGTTACTTCATGACACCATGTTACGCAGAAGGTTTTACACTCGGTCGACACGGGTGTAGAGCCTTATGCGTCGCCAGGACGGCGGAGGGTGACTTCCGGTTAAAGGGTTATCTACCAGTGTATTACACTAACAAGGAAACTCTAACAACGTTAGAAGTTTTGAAGTTTATATATAATGTAAATTCTATATACAACAATACAATTTACAACTGTCACAATTACAATAATATACAACACATATTAGTTCATGTCGCTGGCCCAAGTAAGGTGTTTGTTTCAAATCTGTAATCGATTTGCGTGCAATGCGCAAATAGATTACTGTCTGACGTCAACACCGTACTCGGCTCAGCGCCATGAACTAAAGGAAAACACAAAGAACAAAAAACGTCAGTTTGAGCTCATACAAAAAAACAAGGCCTTATGTTGGTAGACTTCACTTTGTCGTTCCCTGGATCATGTCATGGGCCAGTCCATATATCATGAGGAACACCAACTTATATTAACACGTGCACGATTATAAACTGGTCGCTCCCTGGATCGTACCAGAGACCAGTGTAAATATAATATGACACACTTTAGTGGACGAACGCTGTCCCACTTTCACCTCTGCAGTAATTACATCGATTTTGCCAATATTTTGTGCTTCCCGCCTCTGCTAGGAATACATGCACAAGGGCGTTGTAACTGCTCTACCCGGGTTGGTATTAACCTGGAGACGTATATCAAATCTCCAGGTGAGACGTGGCTCTAAGCCCTAACAGCTGACTGCCGGACTTGATGTGCCTAAAAATAACGAACTTACACTTAATACATCGTAACTACATAATAACAACACGTAAGACTTGGGCCTGTCTTGGAAATACCTTACAACGCCCTCGGCAATGCCGAGCATAACGTGCACACGCCAGCCGTGTCACTAGACACAACTCGCGCTCACGATGAAAAGCCAAAATTGTGCTTACCACTTCCGCCAATGAAGAAACGTAGATCCTACCACGCATGCGCGTCGAAGGATCTGACGCCGAACATTGTCAAGAAGTATACTGACGTCAACAGGCATTACCATGACATACCCCACATAAAACATGAATGAATCTTAACAATGACCTATTTACATTAAATTGATCAAAATCTAACTTGAATATGTATTAATTCATTCCTTTAAACTAAGCGTAATACCATTTGCCATAGAATATAATAGCTGAATAAGCGTTTCTCACACATTTGGGATCATAACGTTTGATCTGACATCATGACATCAATGATGTTATACCATATGACGCCGTCTAATGAAGGCAAATCAAACGCATGATGACCAAATGTTACCATTATAACTTATGGAAAAAACCCTTAATGCGGTGCATGCTATGGCGTCAATTGACGTCACGAGTATATAAATTAGTTCCATTACACATCAATCTACTTCTATAGGCCATGTATACGTGAAACTAATATAAAAAGTGCTGACGTCGCAATAACATGAATGCAACTGACGTCACATGAATAACATGAATGCAACTGACATCACTGGACGTCAAATAGACGCACACCATTGCAACCAACATCAGTGATATAAACTATTTTCGTAGTTTACAAAGCTTCCTAATATACAAATACCATGCGCAGCATGGTCAGTATAAACAAAATTGGTCGACATATGCACAGCCTGATCACTGTCAACAAAATCAAATCAGTCGACACATATAATCATACCATATCAATCAGAAGTCACATTTTTCATTCTTAGCCAAACTATTCTAAATAAATATAATAAAATCTTACCGTTCTGGTCTAAACTCAGAATCTGGGCACACAACAATATAACATCCTCAGTATAAGAATTAAACAGCCACGTCTAACTTTTCAATAAAAGATAGGCGTATAAATGGTATGCGTCTCACATTTAAATCATGGGACTCGAATATAAGCGTGCAGGTATTCACATTAAAATCATGCAACACGATGTCCACAATCAAAGGACTCGTGCAGGTATTCACCTTAAAATCATGCAATACGCTGTCCACGAGGGGTATTCACAAACAACCCATGCATAACGTAGTCACAATTTCCGTAAACGTTTTATTACCACAGTTGCCCTAAAAACTGTAGCCCTACTGATTGAAAGGATTAAAATAATTCGACGACAAAGTCGACGATCGGATTCATTTCGTAACAATACTGCTTGACAGAGTTAAAACAAAGGTGTCTCGACAGGAAAGCTATATATCGCCCCAGGTTTTCTTGTGACAGGGGCACCGGACTTATTTTCATTTCACTGCAAAACTTAAGAAAAGCAGGCTGCAAAGCTGTTAGCTCGATAGTGGAGAACCTCTTCGTCTAGGCTGCTGGGTAGGGCTGTCAAAGGGGTAGCTGCTGTTCCTCTTATCTCAGAAGCGGTTACTGTGTCGCAAGTTGTGGAATCTGTCAAGCAGAAAGAGAAGCGTGTTGGGCAACATGTGCAACTGAAGTGGAGAACAGTCAGTATATTGCCATAATGTTTCAAGGTACCCAGGGGAGGCTAGACGGGAAGCACTGTCAGCTGCAATATTTTGGATCCCAGGTAAAAAGCGGGCAGTCAAGTGAAAATTGAAACAGGCAGAGAGCCAGAACAGACTGCGGATGCATCTCAATAATCAAGCTCCTTTTTTTTTTTTTTTTTTTTTTTTTTTTAAAAAAACAACCAGACGAGAGAGGAATATTAACTAGAAAATGTGTTTATGAAACACTATGCCCCCAACCTTATGCTTGCCTCTAAGGGGGTTCATCCCATAATTTATAAGTCAGAAAGGTGTATTAACCGGTTCATCTACATCTTAGTCTGTAACTGTATGCCAAATTAAATTTGCAACAAGGAACAAAGCTTGAGCAGTTCTTTGGATGTTTTGTTCACAAGCTCGCTAATTTTTCATGTACATGCCACACATAAAATTTCAAGTACCTATCTCTAACGGTTCTTCACCGTATGTACAGGTACTTTTATACCACAGGGTTCAATGCACTAAGTCGAAAAAGGGGCTTCACTCAGTCAAAAATTAACATATTTTTTTCAACAGTTAATCAGGTCATCTACACCTTGGACAATGTCTTCCTGCAAAAAATCATGATCCTAGCATCAGGGGCTCTCAAGATATTTTGTTAACAAGGTTCCATAGGCTTAAATGCACTAAGTTGAAAAAGGGGCATAACTCGGTAAAAAATTCACAATTTTTTTTCAAAAGTTAATCAGGTCATCTACACCTTGGGAAATGTCTTCCTGCAAAATATCGTGATCCTAGCATCAGGGGTTCTTGATATAGTTTGCTAACAATGTTCCATAGGCTTACAATGCACTAAGTTGAAAAAGGGGCATAACTCGGTCAAAAATTCACGATATTTTTTCAAAAATTAATCAGTTCATCTACTTTATAGGCAATGTCTTTCTGCAAAATATCATGATCCTTGCATCAGGAGTTCTCGAGATATTTTGCTAACAAGGTTCCATAGGCTTACAATGCGCTAAGTTGAAAAAGGGGCATAACTCGGTCAAAAATTCACAATATTTTTTCAAAAGTTAATCAGTTCATCTACTTTATAGGCAATGTCTTTCTGCAAAATATCATGATCCTAGCATCAGGAGTTCTCGAGATATTTTGCTAACAAGGTTCCATAGGCTTACAATGCGCTAAGTTGAAAAAGGGGCATAACTCGGTAAAAAATAAACGATATTTTTTCAAAAGTTAATCAGTTCATCTACTTTATAGGCAATGCCTTCCTGCAAAAAATCATGATCCTAGCTTCAGGGGTTCTTGAAATATTTTGCTAACAAGGTTCCATAGGCTTACAATGCACTAAGTCAAAAAGGGGCATAACTCTAGAAATACATGACCAGTGGAAAAAAGAAAAAATAAGTGTCTGCTTATTTTTCATGTAGATGCCACATATAAAATTTCAAGATCCTAGCATTAGGGCTTCTTGAGTTTCCAAGCTGCTTAAAAGTGTTACGGACGGACAGACGGACAGACGGACGGACGGACGGACAGGCCCAAACCAATATGCCCCCTCAACTTCTCCGAAGTTGGGGGCATAAAAACATTGTTAATTGCTTAAATGGATAAGTTCTCAAGACATTAACATAAACAACTATCTCAAGCTGGGAACCAGCCTCACCACGTGACACCGGTCCAGCATTATCCCACGTGGGTTGGATAATGTAAACAAGGTAACAGGCTCATTAAATTTAAAAACAGATTAATACTTAATCTTTTTAATAAACCAGTGAATATTTCCCATACAGTGCGTATGACGGCAAGTATCAGAATTTGGTTTAGTGGCCACCCAATTCTTGCTAAACCACCAGCAATACTAGCCTCTGACTGGAGGCTGGTATTGCTAATTACTTTTGGGGTGAATTCTTTGTGTTCTTTGATGTGCATAATATGCATTTTATCTATGCATCCAGTGCACAATAAACAAGTTTGTGGTCACTCCTGTAAGCCTCAATAACATCACTTGATGCCGGATAATTTGTAAAACTCAGATCTATTGTTGATCCAAAATCAGTAGTTGAGTGATTGGTGTGTTGCTCATATTTAAATAGTGTCATCATAAAATCTACAAAATTGGAAGTGTTGTCATGTACGTTAAAATCACCAATTATCACTAATTTGGTATTCATATCAACCAATGGAATCAGATGATTCTGAATATCATTTCTTAAATTGGTTTGCACACTTTTAGGGAATTTGTAGAAGTATACAACATGAAAGCATCCCTTTCCGTTACTGTACAAGGTAGCCAACATAAATTCACAAAGTGCAGAATGGAATTTTTCTTTCTCTGAATTTCAAAATAATCCTTGATGTATAAAGCAAGCCCATCAGGTTTGGCCTGTTCCCAGAATCATGTCCTGTTTCATCCATTCTCAACAGTCTGAAATTCTTCAGGGCAAAATGACTACTATCATCTCTTGCACACAACCTAGATTCTGCAAACCCATTCACATCTGCTGATAAAACATTTGGCTCAAATTCAATGTCCTTAAAGTGCTTGTGTCAGGACCTTGCATTATTAAATGCAGTTTTGATCTTGTGTGAATCAACTTGATATAATTTATTAGAACATAACACAGTTCAAGAATTGCCTCGGTTTTTTAACTGCTGCATTTCTGTTTTCACTTGTTCATCCACAGACATGGCTGCTTCATTCAAATTCAAAATATATAAATTTTCCAGATTTCTTACTCTACTAAGAGCAACATAATGAATATGTGGTTGTTTCCTGACCCTTGTCTGAGACAAGTCTACTTCAATGTCATCGACTGTAGACCCCTGAGCTTTATGGAAAGTTTTACCTGCTGATGGTTTCAAAGGAAATTGAATTGTTTGGTATGTTTTGAAGTGGTGTATAAATGTTCTTTCTATATCAAATACTGGAGTCCACATTTTAACTATGTTCGTACTGTACAAACCTCTATTAAGAAATTTCCACGCGTTGAATGGCCAATTTGAGAATCTTGAAAAAAAAAACATATAATACTGGTATGATCTATGCCTTCCATTTTGTACTCAATGAATTTGACAATACACATCGACCCATTTGTCAAACCATCCTCTACATTGACATTGACTGTAATATCATAAATCATCCCAACTGCTATTGTCAACAGCTTTTGTAAATTAGCAGTTTTGTTCAAATCATCTGTAAGTGCTTCCATGAGTTTCCTAGATTCTTTTAAATGGAAATATTCACAGAAACAACCATATCATGACATGAGACAACAACCTTGTCTTCTGCTACTCTATTCAAATACAGTCAACCCTCTTTACAACAGCAAACTTTACAACAGCAAAATTCTTTATAACATCATTTTGATATGCACGGAATGACCAAATTGTTCATAATATGCATTCTTTACAACAGCCAATTCAGTTTAACGTCAAACCTTTCAGGAACAAATGCTGTCGTTGTAAAGAGGGTCCACTGTAATTTTCATTGTGTCTACCTACAAACTTGTTTTCAGTGAATAAGTGAAGAGCTCTTTTGGATAATTTGTCATATGGGAAAATCAAAGGAACCATAGACTCTTCGTACACATAGGGAAGACTGATCAGGCTGTATTGCTGCATAGGCTGGTCTTAGTATTTTTTTGACAATCCGGAACAATGAAGCAATTTCATTTAGCCGAAATAATTCAAAACTGCCTGAGATAACTTGTTCCCATATTCTTGGTTAGTCATATCAACATGTTCAAAATGTTGCCTACAGTAATTGTATTTATGTAACCTGTAATTAGCTTTAGCTGAAAACACCAGTCCTAAACATCTTTTAATATTTTACTGTATCAAAATCTTAGACATAATCCCAGAAGAAGTGCATTTCAGTTTTGAATGGATGTACAAAGTACACATTAAGAGCTAACATGGAAAGGCAACTAAACCCTTCCATAAACTGTTTACTCATACGGGAGCAAATTCTTTCCTTCCTGAGTTGACCCTCATTGAACTGGGAGACAAAAATGAAAATGGCAGAGTTGCTTCCAGAAAATGTACCCATTCACATTAATATCCTGACATATGTGAGAACAAAACAATGTAAATCTTAAGCAGACTTTTCCTAAAGAGCCAATATTTCTGTAAAAGAATTCCCTATTCCAGGATGGAACTGTTTTCAGGTGTCCAACTACTTAAGATCATTATAAGATCATTATAGTGATATAAATACTGCTGGACCTACCTCTTCTTTGACAAAGTCTACCAGATCCCACTTGTGTTGAATTATGGCTTGTTTTCTCTTCCAAAACTCCAGAAACATAGTACCTAGAATGAAATTGAGATCTCTCACATTTCGACTTCAAAATTCAGGGACCAGGTGTTCAAAACCAACTACATCGTTAGTTATTGTTTTGGTAAAATTTCAAATGTTGAAAATATCTCAAATATGCCAATGTTTTTTGTTAAACCAAGAGGACCATTGGTCCTGTAGCTCACCTGAGTCCATTCATCCTTAGCACTCTCAGGTAAGTAACTCTAGGGCAAAATGTACAATATGGTCTAATGTCTAATGTGTCTGAGATTTTATGGTTGTCGATGGCATTCCCATATCACAGAGTCACAGCAATTGAAAAATGCACTTTTCAGCTATTCCCATTCAAAAGCCTTACAGACAAAATTTGACCTTGCCATAAAAAAGATCGAGGTCAATCCAAGGTCATCATTTGTATACATTTTTTAGTACTACAGTCCAAGATGCTACATACTATGTCTCAAAGCAATCAGCCCTGTGGATCTAGGGAAGAAGATTTTTTAAAGTTTTTATCATATATGGTTATGGTGGCCATCTTGGCCATGTGACCTGCCTGGACCAAATATATAAACTTTCTTTTCCTTTTTGCCTGCAGGCTGCATATGAAATTCAATTGAAATTGGCCCAGTAGTTTCAAAGGAAAAGTCTTTTGAAAATGTTGACACACAACTGACAAGTGACCTTTAGCCAAGGTCACACTAAATGACCTTGACCTCTAGAATTCTAAGGGGTTGAGGTTGACTGCATTTCCATATAGCAGAGCACAAATGCAACATAAAAAATGCATTTTTTCAGCTTTTCCCATTCAAAAACCTTACAGACAAAATTTGACCTTGTGGTAAGATAGGTCAAGGTCAACCCAAGGTCATCATTTATATAAAATTTGTAGTTCTAAAGTCCCAGATGCTACATACCATGTTTCAAGACAATCAGTCCAGTGGTTCTGGAGAAGATTGTTTTAAGGTTTTTGACATATATGGGCATGGTGGGCATTTTGGTCATGTGACCTGGACCAAATATATAAATTTCATTTCCCCTTTGCCTAAAGGCTGCAAATGAAATTTAATCGACATTGGCCTATTAGTTTCAGAGGAGAAGTCCTTTAACAAGACCTGTCAGCGGGACAGGACAGCTCGCCTGACAGCACCTTGCCCATAACCTAAAAAGCTTTTATGTAAAACTTAAATATTTTGCTAACGTCGCCGCCGCAACCGCTAACACCGACACCGGGGGTAGAACAAAAGCTCTTCCTAAACTTCGTTCAGGTGAGCTAAAAATGTTGACACATAACAGACAAATGACCTTTAGCCAAGGTCACTTAATAACCTTGACCTCTAGAATTCTTAAGGTTGACGTTGTCTGCATTTCCATATCACAGAGCACTATAGCAATAAAAACTAGAAACTTGTGTCTGTAAGACACTTATGATGCCCCCGTCACAAACTGCATTTTCGCATGAGATTTATTCTCCCATTGAACAGATTTCAGTAAGTTTTTTGGCACAAATTATAGCAAATCTCTCAAAATCTCTCCCGAAAATGATCTCTGTTATATTTAAAGAGAATCCACTGAAAACATTACAAACTTCATACTCTATAGTGCAAAAATGCAGCCCAAAATGACTACGTTTAAAACGCCATAATTCCTTAAATGATTTTTTATCCAAAATCCAACATGCACATCTTAATTATGTTCATATAAAGTCTACAATGTTTGAAAAACAGCTACTGAAAATTGTGGCAATAATTAATTATTACACAAAATGGATACCCTACAATGCAAACATACACCTAATATGACTAAGTTCAAAAAGCCATAGTTATCTCAAAATACATTTTAGCCCAAATAAAAACTTACATGAACATCATTAATATATCCACAACATGCTTGCAAGGTTTGATAAAGATCCATTGAAAACTGTGAAAGAAGTTGATTACAAAAACTCCATACCCTACCTTACAATGCAAAAATTTGCCTAAAATGGCAGAGTTCAAAAGCAGTAATTCTGTCAAAATTAATTCTGGCTCAAACAAAAACCCACATGCACATCTTAAATATATCCGAAACATGTATGCAAGGATTGAAACAGATCCATTGAAAACTCCATACCCTACAATGCAAAAATTTGCCTAAAATGACTAAGTCCAAAAAGCCTTTATTCTGTCAAAATTAATTCTAGATCCGACAAAAACCCACATGCATATTTTTAATATGTCCACAACATGTGTGCAAGGTTTGAAACAGATCCATTGAAAACTGTGAGAGGAGTTGATTACACAAACTCCATACCCTACAATGCAAAAATTTGCCTAAAATGACTAGGTTAAAAAAGCCGTAATTTTGTCAAAATTAGTTCTAGGTCCGACAAAAACCCACATGCATATCTTCAATATGTCAACAACATGTGTGGCAGGTTTGAAACAGATCCATCGAAAACTGTGGGAGAAGTTGATTACACAAACTCCATATCCTACAATGCAAAAATTTGCCTAAAATAACTAAGTTCAAAAAGCCCTAATTCTGTCAAAATTATTTCTAGGTCCAACAAAGACCCACATGCACATTTTCAATATGTCTACAATATGTATGCAAAGTTTGAAAAAGATCCATTGAAAACTGTGGGAGGAGTTGATTACACAAACTCTATACCGTAAAGTGTGACAAACGGACAGAAAGACAGATGGACGGATGGACAGACAGACAGGGGCAAATCTAAATACGCCCTGACTATCGTCACGGGGGCATAAAAATGCATTTTTTTAACCTTTTCCCATTCATGTGAAACCTTTACCTTGACCTTTTACCATTCATGTCAATGTTGCTAATCTGTGATACCAGGGCATGTTCCAAAACAAGAGGTCCATGATGGACCTAAATTGCTCACCTGAGTTATGACGAAATAACATTGGGAGATCATCTATTTGATGATGGTTAAATTGGAGCAATTCTGCACTTTCCAATCTATTATTCTAACAAAGTTTCATATATTGGATCAAAACTGTACCCTCTAGAGTGTACACAATGTTGTTCTAAGATCTGACCTAGTGAACTTGTTATTGACCTAGCATATTCCAGTTTCATTGTTATTGACCTAGCATATTCCAGTTTCAAACTTCTTTTTGTGGAGATAAACATTGTGACAAAGTTTCACAAAGATACAATGGAAAATGAAGCCTCTATTGTGTACACAAGTTATTTTTTTAGGATATGACCTTCTGACCTAGTTTTGATATAACATGACACAGTTTAAAACATTGCCAATATTTCATGAACATAAACAATCTGACAAAGTTTCATTAAGATTGGACCAAAACT
The DNA here is from genome assembly GCA_963989385.1 of Ctena decussata. Lineage (NCBI taxonomy): Eukaryota > Metazoa > Mollusca > Bivalvia > Lucinida > Lucinidae > Ctena > Ctena decussata. The sequence continues at coordinate 16,166,312 of OZ022505.1, read as the reverse complement.
GTGCCCTCTAGAGTGTAAACTAAGTTTTTCTAAGATCAAACCTAGTGACCTGACATTTGATCTGACATTATTCAGTTTCAAACTTGGCCTAGATTTCATGAAGATAAACATTCTGACAAAGTTTCATGAAGATGCAATGCAAAATAAAGCCACTATTGTGTACACAAGATTTTTCTAAGATTTGACCTATTGACCTAGTTTTTGACCCAACAAGACTGAGTTTCGAACTTTGCCTAGATTTCATAAAGATAAACATTCTGACAAGGTTTCATGAACATTTGATCAAAACTGTGCTCTCTACAGTGTACACAAGGTTTTACTAAGATTTGACCTGATGACCTAGTTTTGACCCAACATGACCTAGTTTCATACTTGGCCTAGATTGCATGAAGATAATCATTCTGATAAAGTTTCATGAAGATTGGACCAAAACTGTGACCTCCAGAGTGTTCACAAGGTTTTTCTAAGATTTGACCTAGTGACCTAGTATTTTGACCCGACATAACCCTTTTCCAAATCTGGCCTAGACTTCAAGAAGATAAACATTCTGACAAAATTTCAAATGAAGTTTGGATAAAAACTGTGCCCTCTAGAGTGTACACAAGATTTTACTAAGATTTGACCTGGTGACCTAGTTTTCGACCCAACATGACCTAGTTTCATATGTGTCCTAGATTTTATTAAGATAATCATTCTGACAAATTTTCATGAAGATTGGATTAAAACTGTGTCCTCTATGTCATTTTAAGATTTATTTCTATTTTTAGCTCTGGTTTTATTTCTATTTTTAGCTCACCTGAGCACGAAGTGCTCAGGGTGAGCTTTTGAGATACCGTGATGTCCGTCGTCCGTCGTACGTCTGTCCGGACGTCCGTCAACTTTTGCTTGTGTACACTCTAGCGGGCACAGTTTCGATCCAATCTTTATGAAACTTTGTCAGAATGTTAGACTTCATAAAATCTAGGCCAAGTTCGAAAATGGGTCATGTGGGGTAAAAAACTAGGTCACTAGGTCAAATCTTAGAAAAACCTTGTGTACGCTCTAGAGGGCACAGTTTTCATCCAAAATTCATGAAACTTTGTCAGAATGTTTATCCTCATAATATCTAGGACAAGTTCGAAACTGGGTCATGTCGGGTCTAAAACTAGGTCACTAGGTCAAATCATAGAAAAACCTTGTGTACGCTCTAGAGGACCCAATCTTTATGAAACTTTGTCAGAATGTTAGTCTTCATAAAATCTAGGCCAAGTCCGAAACTGGGTCATGTCGGGTCAAAAACTAGGTCACTAGGTCAAATCTTAGAAAAACCTTGTGTACGCTCTAGAGGGCACAGTTTTCATTCAAAGTTCATGAAACTTTATCAGAATGTTTATCCTCATAATATCTAGGACAAGTTTGAAACTGGGTCACGTCGGGTCTAAAACTAGGTCACTAGGTCAAATCATAGAAAAACCTTGTGTACGCTCTAGATGACACAGTTTGAATCCAAACTTTATGAAACTTTGGCAGAATGTTTATCTCCATAAACTCTAGTCCAAGTTTGAAACTGGGTCATGTCAGGTCAAAAACTAGGTCACTAGGTCAAATCTTAGAAAAACCTTGTGTACACTCTAGAAAACACAGTTTTGATCCAAAGTTCATGAAACATAATCAGAAAGTTTATCCTTATTATATCTAGGATAAGTTTGAAACTGGGTCACGTCAGGTCAAAAACTAGGTCACTAGGTCAAATCATAGAAAAAACCTTGTGTATGCTCCAGAGGACACAGTTTTGATCCAATCTTTATGAAACATTGTCAGAATGTTTATCTCCATAAACTCTAGGCCAAGTTTGAAACTGGGTTATGCTGGGTCAAAAACTAGGTCACTAGGTCAAATCTTCGAAAAACATTGTGTACGCTCTAGAAGGCACAGTTTTAATCCAAAGTTCATGAAACTTTGTCAGAATGTTTATCCTTATAATATGTAGAACAAGTTTGAAACTGGGTCATGTCGGGTCAAAAACTAGGTCACTAGGTCAAATCATAGAAAAAACCTTGTGTACGCTCTAGAGGACACAGTTTTGATCTAATCTTTATGAAACTTTGTCAGAATGTTTACTTCCATAAACTCTCGGCCAAGTTTGAAAGTAGGTCATGTCAGGTCAAAAACTAGGTCACTAGGTCAAATCTTAGAAAAACCTTGTGTAAGCTCTAGAAGGCACAGCTGTGATCCAAAGTTCATGAAACTTTGTCAGAATGTTTATCCTCATAATATCTAGGACAAGTTCGAAACTGGGTCATGTCAGGTCAAAAACTTGGTCACTAGGTCAAATCTTAGAAAAACCTTGTGTACGCTCTAGAAGGCACAGTTTTCATCCAAAGTTCATGAAACTTTGTCAGAATGTTTATCCTCATAATATCTAGGACAAGTTCGAAACTGGGTCACATCGGGTCAAAAACTAGGTCACTAGGTCAAATCATAGAAAAACCTTGTGTACGCTCTAGAGGACACAGTTTTGATCTAATCTTTATGAAACTTTGTCAGAATGTTTATCTTCATAAACTCTTGGCCAAGTTTGAAAGTAGGTCATGTCGGGAAAAAACTAGGTCACTGGAAAAACGTTGTGTAAGCACTAGAAGGCATAGTTTTGATCCAATCTTCATGAAACTATGTCAAAATGTTTATTGTCCATATATCTAAGTCCCCTATGAAACTGAGTCACGTCGGCTCAAGGTCCAATCTTAGAAAAACTTTGTGTATACCCTAGAGGGCAGTTTTGATCCAATCTTCATGAGAATGTTTATCTTCATAAAGTCTCGGCCAAGTTTGAAAGTAGGTCATGTCGGGTAAAAAAACTAGGTCACTAGGTCAAATCTTAGAAAAACGTTGTGTAAGCACTAGAAGGCATAGTTTTGATCCAATCTTCATGAAACTATGTCAAAATGTTTATTGTCCATATATCTAAGCCCCCTATGAAACTGAGTCACGTCGGCTCAAGGTCAAATCTTAGAAAAACTTTGTGTACACCCTAGAGGACACAGTTTTGATCCAATCTTCATGAAACTCTGTCAGAATGTTTATCTTAATGAAATCTAGGTAAAGTTTGAAACTGGGTCGTGTCGGGTCAAAAACTTGGTCACTAGGTCAAATATAAGAACGACCTTGTATACGCTCCAGAGGGCACAGTTTTGATCCAATCTCAATGAAACTGTTTATTCTAACAATATCCAGGCCAAGTTTGAAACTGAGTTATGTCGGGTCAAAAACTAGGTCAAATGTTAGTATGGTAAAAGCTCTTATAAATCTTCACCAGAGCCAGTGAACTGATTAATGCTCAGGTGAGCGATTCAGGGCCACCATGGCCCTCTTGTCTTTTTCACTCTTTCTTTTATTAATTGAACAGTTTTCTTTACCTGACTATCATTACCTGTTTACCAAAGACAAGGAAGTGAAGCCTCATACCAGTTTCAGAAGTTGATAAATCAGTAGAAAATGTCCCTTTCTAAGATACCTTTAACCTCAAAATTTTATCAATACAGATGGCACTGCATCAAAAAACATTTTCAGATATTAGAAACATTTATTTCGGGTAAAAAACTAGGTCATTAGGTCAAATCTTAGAAAAACGTTGTGTAAGCACTAGAAGGCATAGTTTTGATCCAATCTTCATGAAACTATGTCAAAATGTTTATTGTCCATATATCTAAGCCCCCTTTGAAACTGAGTCACGTCGGCTCAAGGTCAAATCTTAGAGGGCACAGATTTGATCCAATCTTCATGAAACTCTGTCAGAATGTTTATCTTTATGAAATCTAGGTAAAGATTGAAACTGGGTTGTGTCGGGTCAAAAACTTGGTCACTAGGTCAAATATAAGAACGACCTGTTATACGCTCCAGAGGGCACAGTTTTGATCCAATCTCAATGAAACTGTGTCAGAATGTGTATTCTAACAATATCCAGGCCAAGTTTGAAACTGGGTCATGTTGGATCAAAAACTAGGTCAAATATTAGTATGGTATAAACTCTTATAAATCTTCACCAGAGCCAGTGAACTGATTAATGCTCAGGTGAGCGATTCAGGGCCACCATGGCCCTCTTGTTAACTCTGGCAGCCATCTTGTTCAGTGGAATGGAAGCGTTATAGCAATTTGGTTCGGGGCCATAAGTCGAACATTTCTGTGGCATTATTTTGAAATCCATCCACTGGCTTGAGAGAAGATGTTTAAAGGATTTTCTATTTTTAGCTCTGGGTGCCATCTTGTTCAGCGGAGTCAAACGATTTTAGCAATTTTGGTACAGGGCTATAAGAGGGGGATATTTGTGTGAAATTATTTTGAAACTGGTCAACTGGTCTAGGAGGAGATGTCATTTGAAGAAATTGTTGACGACGGACGGACGGACAGACGGACGTCCGAACGCCGGACGATGGACAAATTTCGATCACAATAGCCCACCAAAGCATTTCAGAGCATTTTAAAGAAAACAGGGCTTTATTAGTATATCATATTTGTTGCTGAAGATCTATCATGTCGCCTTGAAGATACCTGCCAAATTTCATTGAAATACTTTGAGAAATAAAAAGGTTATGGTCAAAAACATAGCCAAAAAATTCAGGGTGTAACTCTTTTTTGTGTGACATTTTTTTGATTACAGAATTTTCAGCATACATTTTTTACAAAACTGTACTGGTTACCATACCTATTAGCCATCCTTTTGACTTTCTAGTTCTTTGGGCTGCATGAAAACGTAAGATAAATCTCCTTTCATCAGCACACATGAAATTAGTAATGCTAAACTCAACAGCACTATGCTGAATTTCTGGTGCACCAAAAGAGAAAAGATTCCCATCTAAATGGATGTAATTTTTATATTTTATGCTTCTCATCTCTATAACATGGTCTGAAACATTGAATAAAGAAGGTGTATCGTATTGCAAATTTTCCAGTTGCTTTACCGGCAACAACGCCTTCTCAAGTACCCCTTGAACTCAGGAGTGTAACATTTGACATTTGGAACCCCATACCTTTTTCTAGGGGTAGCTTTAGTAAACTTTCATGCCTTGTATGAAAAGTCTTTGACCCATCATGGTAAGTGGTGCACAGGCAGTCTTCATCTAGGCTTTTATTTTCTTCATATGTACCATCTCAGCCACTCAGGAGTGTAACACTTTTTTGAAAAAAAGACAAAAATTGCTTTTTTCTTTAGCACAAACAGTAAACTTTTCATTTATTATGTCCATAAATGAAGATCAAGCCCCCCTCAAGCAATTTTGGAACATAAAGTTAACTTCTAAATGTAAATAAAGCTTCACTGCCATAAAATCAACCAAAAGTTGAAGATTTTGAGATTCCATTTTCTTCATATCTATCATTATGAGGCTTTCCAAATAATAACCATACATGGCTATCAAGTGTTTTGTGAGTAATAATAAGGTAAGAATGACCAAGATAATGTTATTCTGTGACTAAATTCGGGTTTTTCTATGACATATATTGTGCAAGGTGTTGCGCTCCTGAGTTTTTTTTAATTTAATGCCATTTCGGACACTTTCTCTTCCCTTACATGTTAGGATAAATTCATTCTAAATAAATTTTTCTAATATCTGAAAATGTTTTTTGATGCAGTGCCATCTGTATTGATAAAATTTTGAGGTTAAAGGTATCTTAGAAAGGGACATTTTCTACTGATTTATCAACTTCTGAAACTGGTATGAGGCTTCACTTCTTTGTCTTTGGTAAACAGGTAATGATAGTCAGGTAAAGAAAACTGTTCAATTAATAAAAGAAAGAGTGAAAAAGACAAGAGGGCCATGGTGGCCCTGAATCGCTCACCTGAGCATTAATCAGTTCACTGGCTCTGGTGAAGATTTATAAGAGCTTTTACCATACTAACATTTGACCTAGTTTTTGACCCGACATAACTCAGTTTCAAACTTGGCCTGGATATTGTTAGAATAAACATTCTGACACAGTTTCATTGAGATTGGATCAAAACTGTGCCCTCTGGAGCGTATACAAGGTCGTTCTTATATTTGACCTAGTGACCAAGTTTTTGACCCGACACGACCCAGTTTCAAACTTTACCTAGATTTCATTAAGATAAACATTCTGACAGAGTTTCATGAAGATTGGATCAAAACTGTGCCCTCTAGGGTGTACACAAAGTTTTTCTAAGATTTGACCTTGAGCCGACGTGACTCAGTTTCATAGGGGGCTTAGATATATGGACAATAAACATTTTGACATAGTTTCATGAAGATTGGATCAAACTATGCCTTCTAGTGCTTACACAACGTTTTTCTAAGATTTGACCTAGTGACCTAGTTTTTTTACCCGACATGACCTACTTTCAAACTTGGCCGAGACTTTATGAAGATAAACATTCTGACAAAGTTTCATAAAGATTAGATCAAAACTACGGCCTCTAGAGCGTACACAAGGTTTTTCTATGATCTGACCTAGTGACCTAGTTTTCGACCCGACATGACCCAGTTTCAAACTTTTCCTACATATTATGAGGATAAACATTCTGACAAAGATTCATGAACTTTGAATCAAAACTGTGCCTTCTAGAGCGCACACAAGGTTTTTCTAAGATTTGACTTAGTGACCTAGTTTATGACTCGACATGACCCATTTTCGAACTTGGCCTAGAGTTTATGGAGATAAACATTCTGACAATGTTTCATAAAGATTGGATCAAAACTGGGTCCTCTAGAGCGTACACAAGGTTTTTCTATGATTTGACCTAGTGACCTAGTTTTTGACCCGAAATGACCCAGTTTCAAACTAACTTACATATTATGAGGATAAACATTTTGACAAAGTTTCATGAATTTTGGATCAAAACTGTGTCCTCTAGAGCGTACACAAGGTTTTTCTATGATTTGACCTAGTGATCTTGTTTTTGACCCGACATGACCTACTTTCAAACTTGGCCGAGAGTTTATGGAAGTAAACATTCTGACAAAGTTTCATAAAGATTAGGTCAAAACTGTGTCCTCTAGAGCGTACACAAAGTTTTTCTATGATTTGACCTAGTGACCTAGTTTTCTATGATTTGACCGAGTGACCCAGTTTCAAACTTGTCCTACATATTATGAGGATAAACATTCTGACAAAGTTTCATGAACTTTGGATCAAAACTGTGCCTTCTAGAGCGTACACAAGGCTTTTCTAAGATTTGACCTAGTGACCTAGTTTTTGACCCAACAAGACCCAGTTTCGAACTTGGCCTAGAGTTTATAGAGATAAACATTCTGACTATGTTTCATGAAGATTGGATCAAAACTGTGTCCTCTAGAGCATACACAAGGTTTTTTCTATGATTTGACCTAGTGACCTAGTTTTTGACCCGATGTGACCCAGTTTCAATATATCCTAGATATTATAAGGATAAACTTTCCGATTAAGTTTCATGAACTTTGAATCGAAACTGTGCCTTCTAGAGCGTACACAAGGTTTTTCTAAGATTTGACCTAGTGACCTAGTTTTTGACCCGACATGACCCAGTTTCGAACTTGGCCTAGTGTTTATGAAGATAAACATTCTGACAAAGTTTCATAAAGATTGGATCAAAACTGTGTCCTCTAGAGCATACACAAGGTTTTTCTATGATTTGACCTAGTGACCTAGTTTTTGACCCAACGTGACCCAGTTTCGAACTTGTTCTAGATACTATGAGGATAAACATTCTGACAAAGTTTCATGAACTTTGGATGAAAACTGTGCCCTCTAGAGCGTACACAAGGTTTTCCTAAGATTTGTCCTGGTGACCTAGTTTTTGACCCGACATGACCCAGTTTCGAACTTGGCTGTAGCTTGTTATCTATTCCCGTGGTATTTCTGTTGTGTTGAAATGATAGTACATATATTGACTTCACTGCTCCTGGTCTCCACATACATCATCCATAGTTCAAATTGTATTTTATTTTTGTCCTTTGTGATCAGAGGACATATTCTGAGAAATCAGATATTTTTATTGGTTTAGACTCATATTCTAGACCATCGTTTTTTATTCATTTAAAACTATTTTGATACTAATCGGTCTTTGAATCAATTGCTTTAAAAATGTAATTATTGTATGTTTTCTCTGGCTTTTGTCGCCAGACCATATTAGGGTCACTGATGAGTCTTGAATAGTCAAAACTTCGAAGTATGGCCCACGTTTCTTCCTTTGAATGTATTCTGTGCTCTTGAAGGAACTCCCATAGATTATAAATTTGATAATCTATAATACTAAATAAACGAAGTAACGCATAAACTGCAAAATTGGTGGCATTTTCAAGCGTAATTTCTATACTGGTTCTTTCGCATATTGATATCATTGATAATTTCGGTTAGCGTGTGTTTTAGTTTCACGTAGATTTAAAGATTTTGGGAATTAAATTCGTCTTTCATTTTAAATTCTCCCAAGTATTTTTCTAGAAACTTCGACTATTAGTCGAATTTTTTTTGTCAACAATGGTGCGTTCGAGTGAAATTATCGTGTACTCGAATACACGCGGTCCTACTAAAAACAAAAAAGGACTTACCCCACCGAAAAGAACTTTCGGGCACCGAAAAGGACTTTCATTTGCCGTTAAATGTCATATAAAACATATGTTTTAGAAATTTTAATATCTTCAAGATAGTAATCAGCGCTTGAATAATAAGTTTGTGAATTGTAGTATCTTCATCCTAAAATTTTACAACAAAAAAAAAAAAAAAACAGCACCGAAAAAGACTCCACTTCTGGTCAGTGAAGAGACGCCATGTACCCAAAAGGACATCGCAAATGCCAAATTTCGGGCACCGAAAAGGGCATTTTTCACTTAATGTTCTAGAAAATTATGTTTAGAAATAAAATATTTTACCCTTTATAGATTTCAAACGTTTTTTTAGCATAAAATGGCATTTAAAAAGTCCTTTTCGGTGCCCGAAAGTTCTTTTCGGTCCTTTTCGGTGGCAAAAGTCCTTTTCTGTCTTCAGTAGGACCCGAATACACGTTTTAAATTAATCCGGTCGTTTCGGTTCTGCGTCGTTATATCGGCGCGCTGCTTAGCAAGTCCAAATTTAGCAGGTTCTAATGCAAAAATCCGACCCATGAACGTACGTCATTCACCATAAATAACGATTTATTTTTGTATTTTTGCTCATATGTCTAAACGGATGAAGAATTAAATGGTCATAGTCCCGACGGCCCTGGCTCGAAACGACCCATTTTCTTCCAGAACGATAGTCAATACGAGTAGCCAATCGAACTCGCCATTGAAGAATAAAGCTCAACGCACATGGTCTTTCGAAAAGTTGGACGGACACACGGCGCCAAGTGTGTGCGGCTATGGTTACATACAGCTGAGCCACTTGGGTAACGTCGTTTGGATAATTCAAACTGAACTGAGCTTTCGAAAAGACAAATATTAAAAATGTCTAAGGTTAACACACATGCGCCAGGTAAGAAAGGTAAGAAAGGGCATTTTTCCAGCGAAGCAGACAAATCAATTTCAATGATTCAGCCTTTAGTCTTCAGAGGGCTTGAATATTTTCCCCCAAAACGTTCCAGGACCCAATTTTTTCAGAAAAAAAAATACCCAGGACAGGTCACATAACCAAGATGGCAAACATTTATTATGGTAAAAAATTTCAAAAATCTTCTACATGTTTCAGAATATAAAATATGAACTTCCTTTTAAAAATACTTAAAATTTAAGCTGAAGAATACGGCCAAATAATGCCCCTGCTGATAGTAAATTGGGTTTTAGTTTTTAGTAAAATTTTAATCCCTTAACTGTTCATTTATACTTAGTTCATTAGAGTTCAGAATTTTGCAAAATAAATTCGCTTCTTGTGTATCTCTCACAGTTCACACCGGTTGTACAGAGGATACTGACTGCAGTACGTTTCTGAAATATGGGATATGCTCAGCGGAACCTCCAAAAAGATGTATCTGTGATGACAAAAATTCACTGGAAGAACTGAACATTTGCAAACGTTTGTATTTATTTTATGCTAGCAACATTCGTGCAAGCTACTGCATACGCATATAATGGCACGCAAACTAATAACATAACACAGTTAAGAAATATGTTTGTGAATGTACACGCAAAACATTTTAGTGAAAAACAGATCATAAAGTTTAACCTTTCAACTGAAAGCATAACGGTGTCTGATTTTTCACCTGGTGGTAGCAGTCTTTTAAATATTATGTCGATCACTTTGTGTTGTCTTGTCAAGTAGTATTCGGCATTAGACATCTTCCGAGCGAACTCATTAGGAAAGCTAACACCCAAAATTAATTTTGTGTATCGACGCATGTCCAATCGAGACATTTCTTATAGTTTTTTTTCTGAAATGTTTAGACACCCATCGTGTAAATATACACAACTGCTTTTAACTTATTTTTTATAAATATGAGTCTTGAATTAAGTTTGATTCTATTCTGCAGTTAAAATTGCCGAAATCACAACAGAGCCAGGGCTATTTGACTTTCTTTGTTAGAAGACCGTAAAACGAGCAATAATGGTCTCTTGATTATGAAAAGTAGTTTCTATAGGTGCTGTTCCCATATATCACAAATTCTTACGTTTAATTCGGAATTCTACTATTTACATCCAGTTATGGTTGGCAAAACATGTGTCACTGGGGTAGATCTTTGTCCCGGCAACGCTACATGTACAGACGCCAGGTGCCAGTGTGACGAAATGTTCTTTGAGAAAGACGGGAAATGCAACAGAATGAGTAAGTATACACAGCAAAATCAATAAAATTCTGCTATAAGATGGGGTTCCCCCTTTCAAAATGATCCAAAAAGTCTAAATCCACTTTATACGATAGTTGTTTTGACTTTTCGAATTGTTTCGGAAGAGAAAATCCTTCGTCTTGAAACCAAAGAAATGCGTTACCTTCAAAGTCTCCATAGTCCTATCAAAGGTAAAAACCGTCAAAATACAAATCATTATGAAACCTGTACAGCCTTCAGAACTGATGAAAATATGTCGGTTGATGTGCTTTTTTGTAGCATATAACTGACAAATAAGAAGGAACAATGTATTTTTAAAACATGATGAGTCTCTCCATAAAAATACGGGTTCCGTCTCTGGTTCCCCGTTAAGCAATGCAATAATGCAACAGTGGCAAAATCAATGGGATCATTGCCTAATGTTTTTGTACATTGTATTTTTATCATCTGTTAAACTTCTGTACCTTATATTTTTACCGCCTGTACGTTGTATTTTTATCATGAAATAAAGCTTGTGAAATCGAAAGTAGGTCATTTTGGTTGGCAACTAAAATGACCTAGTTATTTTTTTCAAATCTATTTTATGGTAAACTCAAGGGCGTTTTGATTTTTCAAAGCCGGCCAATCACGATAATAATTAGTGGCGAAACTGTAGTGAGAAGTTTGTAGCGATACCTCACGATAAAATATTTCATGCTGATAGAGCAATGGGGCCTTTCAAGGAAAGATATACTGATTGAAACCGGCATGCATTTGATGCAATAAGTGTTCGTAATTGTTTGCTGAATTTTTGGTATTTGCTGAATGACGGTTCCAAACCAGAGGTTTTTTCAATGTTTGCGCAGTCCACTGCACTTTCTTGTGTGTATGTGTTTTCAATTTATTTTGTCTCGCTCTTTCAGAGAATGTGCTTTCTGTGAAATCTTCGATCGTCGTTAGCCTTCGTATTTCTAACTTAGTTTGAGAACTGTTGAAAATAACATCATGTTCATCAGAAGTACGTCAGTATGGCGGCTTTGTGTGCGTCCGTACTTTGCAACGTTACAGTAGAATTTTCTTGGCTCGAACAGGCTTTGGACCATGAAAGTTAGTTTTAGCCAGCAAGGGTTAGTTTCTATATAAAGTGACCTCTAGCGACCTAGAAAAGAGTTCTAGTCAGGCAGGGTTATCGAACCATCATGGTTTAAGCCATTGAAGTTGTACTGTGATTTTATTGGTTTCAATAATGGTTTAAAGAAAAGTGAAGAGTTACTCTTTAAATTTACACGTAATAAAAACTTTACATCATTTCTAATGTCGCATTGCCATTCAAATCGGCCTGGCATTTCCATAACAACCCTCAGGCTTAAAGCCATCAGGCAAATATGGAGCTACCCGGGCTGAAATGAATGGCATTGCGGCACTAGACAAGTATCAACTGATGCGTTCTTTTTCTGAATGTCTCCGACCTTGACAGCAGATTTAGCGAAAAGAAGGCAAGTCGATGATATATGGGATGCTAGTAAAGGTTACCGGATATCTCGTACAAGGACCATGTAAGAGATAGAGATGTTAAAGGGAAGATCCAATCAGCCATTACCTGACGAACTCCTTGCCATATTTGAAAAAAAACCTGAAAGTAAGGTAGTTTGACCATATCTGAATTTCTTCAGGCGTAACAAAGACGGCCCTACATGACGCAGAAAAAAGAAGAGAAAAATGTGATTGAACGACAATATTAAAGAGCGGTCAGGTATGGACTTTGCAAGGATAAGAAGGACAGCTAAAATAGGCCCAGGGGAAAAGTTGTTGCAGAGTGATCTGTGGTGCTTTAAAGACCTTGTAAGGTTATGGAATAAACTTGACTTGACTACATGCTTCTTAGCTTCTAAATCAAGCTGAATTCGACTAAGGCTAGCAGTTTCTATCGCAAGGGTCTCATCAGCTATAAACTGAGGGTTTCATTCAGAATATGCTATAATAAGGAGACTAAAATGTTGTACTGCTTATGAACAGCAAGTGCGATATCACAATTTATATCATACTGGAAAGCCATAAATGTTTTGGTTTTCTTTTTTTTTCTTTTTGCCTAACACTTTAACTCAAAGCAATATACGTTATATAAAAAACTTTTTCACGGGACAAAATCAGTCACCATTTGTCCTTCTCTAGGTGCCAGCTTTTTAATCATGATCTGGCAATTCGCATGTAATATTGGATTTCCAGTTATCATATTGTTGACAAAGTCATTACCCTTTGTCATTTTGGCCTGTTTTCAGTTTGTGTACCGTTTGACCGATAAAGCTGAGTTTCTGTATACTTTTAGGATTTGGAATGTTGATTATTCTTGTTATAGTTAGTTACAGTTATAATACTAGATTGGTTATTGACAAAGTTATTGCCCTTTCGTAAATGATAGTTATTTTTAAAGATAAAGGGATAAGTCCAGAACTATTCACAGCAAGAGGCTGAGTTGTCAATAAATACCGTAATAATTTTTCATCAGATTCACATTGGCAGATTTATTGCTCGTTTTATTTTGTTCTTGATAGTTTAGGCATTCCCTGAGAACTTAAAGTTTCAGTCACCTGATTAACCTTGGGGCATATTTAGTTAATATTTTCAAACAGAATTAGGTCCCTGTCTAAACTTAAGTATGTTACAACTTCATAGGGATCCGATACACATACAAACTTTCCCTATTACCCCTTTGTAAATAGTCAATATGTCAGAAACCAACCAAACTAGGACGGTAACCAGTTGCCGATTATGCGCAGTAAGCGATCTCGTCACGTGAGTTGCTAAGGAAGCGTATATACGCTACATTCGCCCCAAACGATTTCGGCCGAGAGTATTGACTATAATGTCAATCTCTGTGCAATTTGAGTGTTTGTTCATTGGCCTATGATAAGAAAACCCAGTTTCCCCTTTGTTACCATACTTTAATGGGGTATGAACAATGAAAAGGTACAGCGAAATGACATATTATAAGAGTCATGCTTACTGACAGATCCTTATTACTCCGCTTTGTTATTTATATGTATGTTAAATTTTCTGTAAACCAAAGGATACAGCGATTTAAATGACAAAACCTGCCGCCGTTAACTTAAATGTTATTAGCATGATCAACAAACTTTGAGATGGTAAAGGAGCGGCTGTAGTGTAGTGGATAATACTCCAGACTACCAATCCAGGGGTGGCAGGATCGATCCCCCGCTTCTCCGGTCTTTCGGATGAGACTTTAAACCGAGGTCCCGTTTCCATATGACCAGGTTGTTGGTGGGACGTTAAACCCGAGTTCACTCACTTGACATGGTAAATCCATGATTTGATTTGACATCCAGAAAGTTTAATTCGTCATATCGATAACTAGTTCCCTACGGACATTTGTGCATTTGCCCTTTAATATAGATTCATGAATATCACAACTATGACAGATAAAGCAGCTAAAAATACCATTTATTTATTTATGGCATGCTTTTCTCACGTCAGAATAAATAAGACAATTTACATATCTTTTATCACAAAGCTGACAGATTGAAATTTAAACATCACAGTCGAAGCGCGTGGCAGTTTAGCCCCTGTTGTGACTTCAGGGCTAATGTTCACCTTTAAAACTAGTATGTTTACCATAGCAACAATATATTTTTATATTGTATATTCATCGGAGAAATAGGAAAAACTATTTGTGAACCAGGGAAAATTCGCAAAAGTCTTATTTTTTCATTAAACCAAGTAGATGTTGTTTTGTGGATAACGAAGCAGACAGATATAAAGAAGCATTTTAAGGTAAACGTTTACCGAAAATGTATCTTTTCTGTGTTTAAAATGTAATATATTATGTAAGCGAAAGGTATTTGGCTAATGCGCACATGTAGATAATGTCTAAGATTTTCAGGATGCAATGCGCATACACTACCCGCAAAATTTCAAGGGATGCAACACGAGCTGATTGCACAACAAAATGGCGGATCTAAATTACCCAAGGAAGTTTGTATGTGCGATATCGGTTATATGTTTTTAGTTATCCTTAATCTACTACTTTTTTATAATGTTCTGTCATACACATATTTTCGTTTTCGACCGTATAGTTACTCTGATATTGCATAAAAGGCTGCAGTTTGTAACAGATTTAAAACGTCGGCTGACTCTTGGCCAATTGCCATTTCTCTTCTAGAAATTGGAGCACCTTGCATAGAGGACGCTGAGTGTTCAGATGTTTTCACTAACTCCCACTGCTCAGACAACTCAGGAACGAAAACCTGCCAGTGTAATAATGGATATGCAGCTGCTTTGGAAGGACTTGAATGCAAACAAGTGTGTAAGTAGAAGAAGCATTATTGTAAGACCTTCTGTTCATATTCAACATCAGTGAGTTGCCAGTAGGTCTGACAAGCAATCCTCGCTATGCTCTAATCGACAAATAAGCTTATTCAGTCTATGAGTACTAGTAAGCGTGCAAGTGGCCTCGCTAACTGTGTTATGAAAGTACTGTAATGTAAATAATTTACGTTCTAGATTTCTATTGCAGGTTCTATGACTTTGATAGTAAGCAAGCATGACTTAATTGTTTATTTTGCCTATATCATGTTCTCTTGTAGGTCATAAAAACCAACAAGCAGTTTTTGTCATGCCTTTAGAATCCGACTGCTTTCGATCAATATGAATTTATCCCAAATAAAATAGTTTCAGTTACCAGACTTGCTTCAAATACAGATACGAGGGGAGTTCTATAAGTTTGTAGAACTCGGGGTTTAACTCACAGACTGAAAGACCGTTTCAATATTATTTTTTTAAATATAATTCCCCTTTACTTCAATGCATTTGGCCCACTTTTCTGTTAAGCAGTCTATGCCTTTGAAATAAAAGTCGTCTCAAACCAAGCCTCTGTAGCAGCCTTGAGCTCATCATCGTCCCAAAATCTCGTTCCACGCAAGTGAGACTTCAAATTTCGAAACAGACAATAATCACTTGGGGCCAGGT
The DNA here is from genome assembly GCA_963989385.1 of Ctena decussata. Lineage (NCBI taxonomy): Eukaryota > Metazoa > Mollusca > Bivalvia > Lucinida > Lucinidae > Ctena > Ctena decussata. The sequence goes on along the minus strand of OZ022505.1, from coordinate 16,150,648 downwards.
CTGGACTGTATGGTGGGTGATTTAACTGCTCGAACTTGCACTCGCGAATAGCCGCTTGTGCAACTCTGGACTCCACCCTTTGCTGGCAATCTTGTATGTTCAGGTTTTTGGGTACCCACCTGGCAGATACGTTTGACATGCCTAAATGTTCATGGATTATAGTGTAAACACTTCCATTAGATTTACCACATTCTGAAGCAAGTTCGGTTTAGCACAAGTCTCTCAATACGGTCGATCATCTCCTGGCTGATGACATCAGCTGGGCGACCTGGCCTTGGGTCATCTTCTAAGGAGTCTCACCCACGTTTAACTTCTGCTGACCACTTTGCCACTATGGAATACTTTGGGCTACTATCACCATACACATCAGCCATGCGCCGGTGGATTTCTTTGGCGTTTGCACCCTCCTTAGTGATGAACTTTATGATTGCTCTGAACTCAATATTCTGATTTTCCATTTTTGCCGATGGGTATAGGTTTTCAAACAAAACGTAAGAGCAAAAAATGCATGTGTTGACAGAACGGCTGTTATCATTCAACTGACAAAGGTCTAAACTGCACAAAAATGAAAAAGGAAATCTTGAGTTGTATAGAAAAATACCGAGTTCTATGAACTTATTGAACTCCCCTCGTAAGTAAAATAAGATTTTTCGCAAAAATAGCTCAGTGTTTAACGACGTCAAAAACTGTCTTAGCCAGACATATCTGGGAAACCTTAATAAGACATCTCTTATGTACAAATGATTTGTCTCAGACAAATTGAAATTAAGATGATAGTAATCTATTTGCAACATGACTCCTTGACTTTACCAAAATTATGATCGTGAAGTATGAACAGAGTCTGCGCTGTCAGGCGCATAATCTATAAAGCGAACAGTGAAAACACTAAGAAACATAAATGAAAAACCTCCAACAAGAAAGAGAATGACCGCACCATCTGCATTCTTTGTCTAGACGCACGTTCTAGTTATCGTATCGTAGAAAGAAACGCTTAGGTCAGACTTCATGGGTTACTACCCGGCTACGGTTGTCCCAACAAGAGTGTGTATGGATAATTTTATGTTTATAAGTGTTAAGTAAAACTTTTCTGCGTAATAATCTTTTTTATCATATGACGTCGCATCTGAGAGTGTAATAAAGCCATGCATTAAAAACGATAATCCACTAGTGGATTAAAAATGCAAATTACGCCGTAAAGTTATGCGTTGACGTCCATAAAACGTCGCGTTTTCTTATGGCGAAATCGTTACGTTTTAATGCAAAATTTGCTAATAAAATGCGATTTTAGTGTCATATGATAAATAGAATCTTGCATTCGTGCTCCTGTATGATTGAATTTATTAAACTCGTTGGTGAAAACGATAAGATGCTCGGCAGAGCCTCGCATCTTATCTTTTTCCCCAACTCGTTTAATAAATTCAATAATACATGAGCACTCATGTAAGATCCTCTATGACAACAGCTCACCGGAAAAAACGAGACGCCTAAAAATACCGTAATCATCATAAAATATGGTTTGGCGTTACAATGCAGTAACGCGGACAAAAGCTGCAGAAAGACGAACAGCATAGACCTTGACCGGAATGTTCAAAAGGCATAGGAGCAATCTTATCTAGGTCTGCACTGTTTGCTCAGACCACCCCTCCGGATACTCAAAGCTCTAAGGTACATTATGTACATGTATTTACAGATAACACCTCTTGCACGTCAGATTCTGACTGTATAACTGACCTAAAATATAGTCAGTGCTCAATGCCGGACCCGAAGACATGCATATGCAATAGTGAGACATCGATTGAAGAATCTAACATTTGCAAACGTAAGTTCTATAGAACTTTTTAACCTCTTTCTGTCAGCTCACGTCTTCTGTGAACTCGGGTCAATCGTTGCGTGTGTTTGTGTTTGTTTCCGTATTGGTTTTGAGAGCGGGATTGGGATTTGATTGTATTAATTCCTGATCATTGCCTATCTTTTTACTTTTCATACCGAACGCAAACATCTTTTGATATCCAGCGATCACGTCTAGCATCACTTTCACTTTGAAGGCATATACGCTTAAAGATTTCAAAATAATTGAAGCACAAGGAGGCAATAGTTTGCGTTTTGAGAGAATGAAATATTTCAGCACGTATAATAACCATTTACCGTCACGATTGTAATCATATATTATATAATAGTTTTGCACAAGAATGTAATATAAACAGTTTTGGAGTTACATTTGCTTGAAAGCTAATTAACTGTGCATGTACATAGTCATGCTCCAGAAAAAATGACAAAAAGCTCACTCTGTGTAAAGGGCACTGAAGGCAGAGCCATCGCAGATCAAGGTTGGCCCGGCCATCATCTGGCACCTTTAGACAAGAGGAATATTTATGCCAACTGAAACAAGCCGAGTGTGAAAAATGTCGACCAAACTAGATTTTCAGTATTCGTGTTTAGAAAACATTCTCAAGCGAGAATCTTTCCTACCGTAAACGGGGTTCAATTGCACACAGCCTTTCATTATCATCGTCCAATCGTCCTGATATGACTGAAATATTGTTGACAAGTACGTAAAATCGCAAGCCATCCATCCATCCATCAATGCGAGGTACACTCGCAGGAATGGCAAGGCTTGCGTTTTCCGATCGCACCTGATAACCACGATATCAAAAGGAATCGCGCCTGATAAAACATGACATCAGAAGAAACACACGAAATATCGCCAGGGAAACACTTACCAGTTATCGCTACATCTATGGTATCACATCAGATTTAGTTGTTTGTTCAAGGCCCTGATTGTTCGTTTTAACAGATGTTGTATTACATTCTGCAGTTAAGATTGGAGAAGCGTGTGTCTTTGAAGCAGATATTTGTCCAACCAACGCTGTCTGTACGGAGAGAAAATGCTCATGTACGGACATGTACGAATGGAAGGATGACAAATGCACTAAAAGGGGATCCTGGAGTAAGTAGTAAATACGATGGTACTCATCTCAGGATATCTATACAGTTAGAGGTATGCTTAGAAGGGCCTGCTGGCTCATTATATCGGATAACACCTAGACAAATTTAATTGTTTGACTGCACTTTCACGCTGTCATAAAATTTCAAAGGTCTGTTTTATCGGCTGTCTGTAAAATACTCGGCTAAGATGATATCAGACACCTTATAATTGATATGTAAATTTCTTAATTATACACACACCTTTATTTTCCCTGGTCCTTCCTGACCTCCTGGCTTCGGCTCCTCATTTCCCAAATTACACAGGATAGACAGAAATTTCTTTACGATAACCTCAGCTTGTGATATAAGCAGGAAATGATATATGCAGGAGACTATGCTTACCACCAAACCCTGATAAAATGTACGTTTGTACATGTCTTCTTTGTGAAATGTTATGAAAAAATTATCTATACCAAATTTGGATTGTCTTATTTGAGGCGGCTCGTACATGCTATCAAACAATGACTCATGCTTTCGATTGGTGAAAACGTCTGTAAATATAACATTAATATTGCACATATATATAATGCTTAGATTGCTACATACTTTTGGTTTCAACATATCTTATTTCAATTTTTTCAATACATATATACATTATAACAATACAAATGATAGGATTGGGACGAAAGCACAAGTTCTTATAAAGTTCCTCTCCTAACCTATATCTAACATGTAAATATCATGGCGATAGCTCGACAAAATAAATTAAACAAATTTTCATTCAAATATATATGTAAAATCCTTTTCGAAAACAAATGATAGACAGTAAAATGAAATGACAGAGAAAAGCGTACAGACAAAAAAGAAAAAAATACGTAATATTTAGAGAAATTAACTGTACGAGTAATTGATATAACCTTCGAGGGGGCGGAGCCCCCGAGATGGTAATATCAATTACAAATACAGTAAATTTTCTAAATGTTTTGTATCATGGTCCAATCAGAAACCAGAGTTTTCTTCCATGGCTGGCTGTCCCAGAGAATTGTTTAAATTAGCTCCTATAATCAAGTCTGGCACTTTTATGCTTCTTGTAGCTCACTTCTTAAAGTCTCCATAGTCCTACGAGTGGTAAAAATCGTCGAAGCATAAATCCTTATAAAATTGGTACAGCCTTCAGAATTGACGATAATATGTCGGTTGATGTGCTTTTTGTGTCATAAATGGCATAAAAAGATGGAATAAGGTATTTTTGAAAAAATGACAAGTCTCTCCGTAAAAATACGGTTTTCGTTTCTGGTTCCCCGTTGGGCAATGAACTCACACAACAGCGAGACAAGGAATGGGATTCTTGCCTTACATTGTATTTTTATCAACTCTTAAACGACTGTACCTTGTATTTTTACCTCCTGTACCTTGTATTGTTACCTCTTGTACCTTGTATTTTTATCACGAAATGAAACTTGTGAAATCGAAAGTAGGTCATTTTAGTTGCCAACCAAAATGACCCAGATATTTTCAAATCGTTTTTATGAGAAACTCAAGGACGTTTGAATTTTTCAAAGCCGGCCAATCACGATGATATACAAAGAAGAAACTGTAATGAGAAGCTTGCATCGATACTTCACGAAAAAATATTTCATGCTGATAGAGCAATGGGGCCTTTAACTTGGCTGATAAGTTAATTACCTCAGCCAAAAATTGCAGGAAATTTCAACTTCAAATATGATGGTTTGGTGCATTACAGTCTAGTTTGTTTGCAAATTTGTATTTAATGATGAATTCTAAGTCACTGTGCTGAAACAATGTAAAAAATAATGTGCATTGTTTAAATGGTAAATTAAACCTTGTTTACCCAGCTAAGTTTCCTTATTGTAGCAATTCAACAACAGGTGTCTGAAAATTAAATCAATGTTGACAGCTTCTTTTGTCTTTAGTAGAATGAACTGTATGAACTGTGCGGTATTTTAAATGCCGCACATAGTTATTGCACTGCTTTGAATTAATCTCAGTGTAACTGAATGGAAATCTAAAGCTCCGCCTACTTGATTAGATGCTGGAGTCTGGTGGTTATTAAAATATTGCACACCAAACATCAAAGGAAAAAATATAGGCCATGATACAAGTCCTTTTGACGGGTATGCATTGACAAACATTGAGCAAGTCAAAGATTTTATGTCAGTAATTTAACAACCAGGAGAAGACTGGTAAGTTAATTGAAAAAAATTATATATCTGCGATAGTTTACTGTTATGCAGCGTTATTTGGTTTAAATAAAATTGTAGGGCATAGAGCACCGCCAAATATTTCGCCACTTTCTCAAAGGGATACACCTCTGGTAGTTTTCTGTTTGTGCTTCCCTAGGCGATGAAACTCATAGTGTGTTAAAGGAAAGACTTTGCTATTTTACTGTCTCTACTGGACGAAAAACAAAATATTATGCAACCGTTTTCATTTTAATGCAGCTATATTCCGGGTTCAATATTACCATTCTCCTAACTGTCTGTTGCAGTAACGTACAACCTAGTTACACTCGTAGTAGTCTCACTATATCCTGTCGGAAGGCGATTTATGTATTAGATTCCATTACCGTTATACAAGAAAAATGTTCTGTAAACTGTTGTATTTTCTATTTATATGTGTAACATTTATCTTTCTGAATCCCTTTTGTATATTGTATTCTCTTTTGTGCTGCTTATCTAATAATGTCATAATGTTGCTTATACAAATAAAATATGTTCTGAAAAGTAAGATCCTTTGGAAGTAGGGAACACACCAAAGAATAGAAAATAGCAGATTCGGTTTAATTGAGTCCGTTCATGGCTAGTAACGAAATGTGCGACACCAGTCACGCCCCCTAGCACCGGCTTAAGCGAACTCTATTTTCAAAATTACTCAAATGTACTGTTTACCCTAACATTTGATCTTATTTTCATTTATTTATGTTTTGCTTTGTTTTGTTTGCTTTGTGTGTGTGTGTGTGTGTGTGTGTGTGTGTTTTGGGCTGTCCCCGCTTTGTGATTGTCGTGTAATGGCTCTTGAACTTTAATAGACTTGACTCATAAGTCAAATAAGTGACAATTATTTCTTTGTACATCATTATTCGTGTACAGCTAACATCACCACATATAGCTTAAGCATTATGCATAAGCCTCCATGATTTTCCGCCATTTTTGCACAAGGGAACAACTTTTTTGACGTCCGGTATGGTTTCCTAAATAATGTAGACTTTGTAAAATGGAATCTACTTTTCAAGGAAACAACCTGCTCCTAGAGGAGCAAATCATTTTCTTTAAAACTTTGCACCAATTGAGAAGGGAAGCAAACATGAAATTAGCAGAGTTGTTTCCTCCCCAGAAAGTGTACCCATTCATCCGAAACAAAGCTCAGAAACGGCAAGATAAAGACAAACATACATAATAAAGAGATCAAAATGTGAACTGAATTGTTTAATGTTGTATGATTAAAACCGCAAATGGTCAGACAGACTTGTTAGAGTCTAATAAAATGCGAATTAGTAATAATGCAAATGTATGTCGGATGCATATTATGTCCCCAGCATTTAGTATCAGTGCACCTGTTTCGACTTAGTCCTTTTAAATTGCAATGGGGAAAAACACCTGACGAACTGCAATATCTAGAGTATTTATATTAAGAATACAATTACGAATTAAAGAGTAGATGACCTAATTAACTTCTAACTATATGTCACATATGTTTGGTATACTTATTCCCTTTTTCTTAAATAGTTATTTATTTCATTCACTTATAGTGTTTATCCCAGGTAATAATCCAATCAGCTCATTGGAAATGTTAAATTTTCGGTAGATTTGTTTGAATGTGTAGCTTTGTCACTTACTTTACCATTAAATTTACTGAAGTAAAAAGTATGCAAAGACCAGGAACTGAAACAATCAAAATCCAAATCCAGCCCTCAAACCATAGTTGGAAACAACTAAGATTACAAATAATCAAGATACAGAGAACATATGGTCAACCGAGTGAGCAGCTTGTTCCCAAAAACCCAAACCGAACCAAAAATAATAAGAACATACATAAGGTAAAACATCACAGAAACTCTGACACCAAAAACAGGCAACAGAGAACCACAACAGAACTACCGCCTTGGAACTGAAATGCCAGGATAAAATTATTAGCTGTGGCACACACTAAGCCAGTTAGAGGCTACGAAGAGAAATCATCACAATTAAGAACCCTCTCCTCGCTTCGCTCGCTTCAAGTTCTCAGTTGCGAAGATTGGTCTTCATACCCCCTAACCTATACGTAGGAGCAATTTTATGTGCAATATATCTAAAGTAAAATACAAGAACAATAATGGTGAACAATTTGCATACAGTTACGGACTGAAGAGTAAATGGCTTTTTGATCTGTTGAGCATATTTATTAAATTTCTAATTAAATTAAATTCCTTTTCTGAATCATGTTTTGTTGTTTTATGTTTTAGATTCGGCCATGACTCTGATTGCATCTTTAATTCTAATGATTACTACTTTGGCTACCCTTAACTTCGGATAGGCGGTCAGAACACTAGTAAGTACTTGTACACGTAAATAAAGGAATAAAGAAAAGTTATCATTTTAATAAGACTCATGAAGTCATGCTATAAAGCATCAAACTCTTTTATAGTTTGTTTGTTTGTTTTTTAGATTTTTTTGTTTTTTGTTTTTTTTTGGGGGGGGGGGGGGCGGTTGGTGTGTCTTTTTTTTTTTTTTTTTCATTACTAAAGAATCATTACAGCAATTACGTTATTTTAAATGTGACTGTAAAATTTAAATCATCAATTCGAAACTACGTGTATATGTTCTGCATGTTAGAACAAAATGGTGAGTAAAATCGTAGAAAAGATGCGGACTGGTCAGACACCGCAATTTTGCAATTTTTGGAGTTCGTATTATTCTGTCAGGAAACCATTTTGAAGTAGTTTCGTCTTTCTATTACGCCACTCTTGGTAAAAGCAACATCACTGAAAGACCCGTGCTGTTCATGCGGCATGCATGCTAGTTGCGCCTTAATTGATTGACAGGTAAACTCATCCCGGGTAGGATATTTTAGATGAGTGCGCAAGATTTGCTAGGGCCGTCATAACTCATAAGCCTCGATGCATAGGAAACGATGTTACGTGCCAGCAATGGGGTCCCGCAGAGGAGATAAAAACGTGAAGGCGTCTTTCGTGGCCCACATTTGCCGTAAGAACAAAGTTGGTACTCGGCTACTTTAAAAACCTGGCTCTTTCATGCAGGAGCCGTATGTACAGAAAAAACATTATATGTGTCACTATATAATCCCTTCCCAGAGTTTAGTGCGTTAAACAACAGCTAGATTATGTTTATGCTATATTATCATCGTTCTTCTTTTTTTTTAAATGTGCAGATATATCAGATCATATGTAGCTTTCCATTTTTTTTTTGTGTTATTTCAGATAAAGAAGAGAGAGACGAAAAGAAGACCAGAATACTTTTAAAATATTTTTTTTTGTCTTTGTCAAGATTCGATTTATGTTTGTATTTTTACTGGTTCCCAAAATAACAGCATGACAATATATATCTGCAGTGCTTTTTGTTTTTTAATTTTAATTTTACAACAAATGAGCCACATCATGCAATTTCAAACAATGTGGCATTGGTGACAAGCAAAGACTCTGATCAGCTGCATTTGAGTGCAGTCTGATCAGAGCCTTCATTTGCCACATCAGCCTTCTATGGAACTGGCCGAAACCGTACAGCCAATGATTTGGCCTCTACTAACCCCATTAAATGATATTGATGGGATGAATATCACATGACAAAACTGTCCCATTGTTGGAAGTCACATGATGTGGCGCATTAGAAGTTGATTCCGTTTTATTTGCAACTAGCTCGTGCTGATGAAATTGGACAGAACAGGGCTCACGTACAGGAAACAACGGTGTTGTGATAAATTGGGCTAAAGCCTGTATTCCACAGATGCACTGCTGTGTCTGATTTTAGGAAGTGTACAAGTAAAGTAAACATGAAATAAATATTTGGAACAGTCCTATAATCTATAGTGAATATTTACACTGTAATCAGTTTTGTTCAGGACTTTCTTATAGAAAAACAGACTTGCTTTAAAATGTTTTATTAGATTTTTAGCACGGTATGCGATTTTTATTCCTTTATTATAGATTACTTTATAGAGTTGGAAATATTTTTTTCTGTTTTAAAGACTTTCTCATACAGTTTTGTAATTGGTAGTCCCAGGTGACTCGTAATGCAGTTTTGATAATTTGACAAAATTACCATTTTCTTTTCAGAAACAGTAAATCTGGCATTAGTTGGAAATCTTGTATCGAAAAACAAAATAGATTCGGCCTAAGAAGCAGCTTGTAATTTTGTCATAAGTACTTTTTTGTCCGTGTTAACGGGAGTTTACGTGTATATTGTCAGTAAATTTCAATATATGTTAACCAATACAATTTTTAAATTTATAATAAGAGCACGCTTACGTTGCATTTTGTAAATGTTTTACAAAGTTTGATTTCATTATCCTGATTTCCTTACTTTTGTTTTGTCATCATTTTATTTGATTGCTTTTTTCATTATTTATAATATTAGTAATTCAGCCCATTCAATCTAACCTTAAAATGATTTTGGGACATTTACATGGGACACAATATATTTAATTTTAGGCTGAGCCCATTTATGACGCTTAAATTAATTACCTGGCTCTTGGACAGGTCGGGTGTCAAGTTTATTTTATTTTTAGTAAATTTTAAGCAAAATGCCTGCTCAAAATAACCCATTTCATTAATTATTTAAAATGACCGTTAACTTTATACTTTTGCCTTTAAGAAAGCTAAAGCACTTTTACCTGCTAAATTAGTGTGTAAACCGAGTTGAGTACCACAGAGAATATTCATGCTCCTGTTTGTGTCGATTTTTAGCGGGTCACAAACGAATAAAACAGGCTATCAATAAAGCCAAATGTATCATTCCCGCTTGTTAATGAGTCCTGAAATGAATGGAAATCAAAGTTAAAGTGGGTTTACTTGTATAAATAACTCTATAAAAAGATTTTGATAGAATATGAAATTTGTGCGGGAATACTGCTTTAAAATCCAGTACATGTAAGTGAAGCAAAGAGTGTAGACGCTGACCAGACGCCGTGTTTGCAGCGTCTGATCTGTGTCTATACTGTTTGCCAATGTACCTCTTAAGGTTTTCAAGGCATGAATGGGTTAGTTTCGTGTTCAAATGCACATGTCAATCACTGAGACAAACAAACCAGTTACGATTGTTCTCACCTCAGTTCTACAGTACCGTTACACTTTAAAAACTTGGACACCTTCAATAATAACCGTGACAGTGCTGAAAATGAAACACCTTAGTTTTTCAATGCGGTAGTGCGTCCAAAATGCGGATGAAACGGCAAACAGTGTAGACCCAGATCTGACACTCCTTTTAAAGCAGTCTGATCTGGATCTCTAACTGCTTGCTCAGACCTATTCGTCCCAATACTTAGCACTGGAACACTTTTAGTTTAAACTTTATTTATTTGTCTAAAAATCATACACTTATGTACAGACAATGGTTAACAGAACTTACGTTTATACAAAGGGATTCAGAAGGAACACTTTTACTTAGCAGAAAGCATATTGATTAAGCTACGATGCCTGTGTGATACTACATGCTTTATCCATTCTAAATTTTAAGCTACCAGTTGATAGGCCCATGCTCTATCCATTCTAGATTTTAAGCTACCAGTTGATAGGCCCATGCTTTATCCATTCTAGATATTATTATACCAGTTGAGGGACCATGCTTTACCCATTCTAGATTTTAAGATACCAGTTGATAGGCCCATGCTTTATCCATTCTAGATTTTAAGATACCAGTTGATAGGCCCATGCTTTATCCATTCTAGATTTTGAGATACCAGTTGATGGGGCCATCCGGATAAGTAGCTAAGCTGTCAACGTCAAACTGAGCTGTATTCCAATAACATCTTGGGTGTGAATTTAATCTGGGCGTCTGAATTATGACGACTATATAGATTGATTTACGGACACTTTGACCTAAACTATCTTTACAGGATGTATATATACTCAACAGCAAAAGAAACGTATATTTTTTAGTGTCTTGTTCTGTCTCATTAAATCTAATGATATTTTAGTTTAAATTTATAATGGGATTTGCCTATACGTGGCAATAAGTTCTGCAGCATTTTCTTGTCACAGTGCAATCCTTCGGAAAAAAAAATTAGATTTTTTTCAAAAAGGCAAAAATCGCGGAATTCTGGCTCACAGTGGCACAAAATTAATTATCAATACGATTTTGCTGCACGTGAGTTCAGCATGATGTACCCAACTGGAAAACGGTATAAAACTTTTTAAAAATTGATTCTTACACACTGAAATCTGACATGCAAAATTCTGCATTTTTCCAAAGTTTTTTGAAGTTTTTGAAATCGTCTGAATCATCAAATTATAAGAAAAATCTGGTAATTTGGGATTCAAAATGAGTAAGGCTATGGGTGAAGGACCCGTTTAAAACAAATTTTGGTTTGAAATGAGCACGTATTTAGCTCCCTTCCGGTTTGAGTTACGAAATTTTAAAGCCGATAAAAGTATTTTACTGGATAAAATCTTGTCTTCCGATTCGCTTACCGTAGACTGCCCTTTATGATAAAGATGCTGTATGATTTTCATTCAATTTTGCCCAGCGATTTCAAGGATCCAGCGCCCAAAAGTTCAATCTGTGGTTGCATTATTGGAAGGACGTACAGAGTTTTTTCCCTTTGTTACATACTCTATTTATTTCTGACCACTTACCCTTTTATTGAACCCGAATTGGAATCCATTCACAATTCGGTTTGCTGCAAAATCCACAAACTTTTCTTTTGCTATCGCAATACTTGCCTACTTTACGGGATTTGCTCAAAGGGGCATAACTTTGTTTATAACGAGTAACCAATGCTGAAAATTCCTGATGATATTTCTGAGACATTGTAGCGTCCTAGATAAAGAGGGCATCAGTTTTGGATCCTGGCACAACTCAGTTCAAGGCACTGAGCTAACTGACCAGTATTTGTGAATATTGAGATTGACCCCTTCGTTGCTTACGCCTTCGTTACGCATGAATAAACAAATAAAATTTCACAAACCACACTTTGTCATACCATATGCAAGGGAAGTTACCTGTTAGTCGTACAGGTAAAGACACCTGTCTGTAGTGTAAGTGCAGTTGTATCCCTTAGATTAGGGGACCGCGACAGCCCTGACTGGACAGGTAGATCAAGATAATCTATCCAATATCGGATATTGAAGCAACAATAAAATTGATCGGTTCTGAAAAGCTCGATTCAACTTCATTAACATTAGCCCCCTCCCCCCTTTTTTCTCGCACCTTTCATTTATTCACATTTTTTTTTAAATTAATCTATTTAATTTTTCTTATTTCTATGAATTAGTATGATCAAATTATTGTTTACAGTAGTTATGCTTTTAAAATCATGTGCGGTAGTATATAATGGTAATTATAGTAATAATTAGAAGAAGAAGAAAAAAAATAAGAAGGAGAAGAAAAATAATTTGGAATGAACTTATGATTTTAATATATAGCACCTCTGATGTCAATTTTTAGTATATTATCTCCAGATTCTAGTGCGAAGTGACGTAGCTCCTGATTATTACTTTTATTATCATTATTATTATACCCCAAATACCGGGGAATAACTGACAACCGGTAAAATTGCTGAAGCTATCCTAGAACTTAGATTCATGTTGATTAACTAATAAACAGGAAAACCAAAATGTATTAACGGCTAGTCCATCATTTGAAATTGTTTTCTTTCTTTCTTTCTTTTTTTTTTTTTTTTTTTTTTGGGATTTATTTTTGATTTATCGCCTCATTTTTTCAGTCTTCATCGAACTCACTGAATAAATTGATAAATGGTAGACAACAACAAATAAGGTGCATTTTTGTAATATATTGCCAACCTACAATTATGACATGACAACAATGTGTGAACATGTAAGCTGACGTAATAAATAATTACAACTGTTCATTCGAAAATCGTTTCAGACCTTATGCATATTAAACGTATTCTTTAAAACGTTTTCGGTGCGAAATAGCATTTTTGTGCTGTGTGCGGTAAAACCCATATATCTCACTCATTCACTTACTCGAAAATCAAATGTGTACATAGGGCACCTGGGGTTTAAGCTTATGATAATGATCATCGTCGCGTGAAAATTTAAGTTACGACATGGGTAAACACTGAAGACGCAGATCAGCATACGCAACTTCGCATTTCTGGTGGGGTTTCCTTTAGATTTTTTCTTTCTTCTCAAAAAGGATTAATGTGCCCTTGGAAATCTAAACACGCTGCATTGAAAAGACTATGATACGTTTGCGCAGACACGCAGGCTTATATGAGCATTATAGTATGCGCTTCATAATCTAAAACCATGTTAATGTTTTCCAACAGAAATGATTTTTATAGAAATTGGTTCAAAGAGAGTCAAGAATTTTTATTTTATTTATTGGTTCTATTTTTTTTTACTTTTTTCACAATGCTTACATTTTTCATTCAAAAGTGAATGCAGTTAGAAATCAGTAGAAATTATGCAAGGGAATATGAAAATTTGACACTTTTCACACTGTATATGTCACCTCTCGGTACCTTAACATTTCAGACCCCCCGCAATATTTCACTATCAGATCAAATCAGTCGTAACACCTTCTAAGACTGTTCAGGGTATTCACATTCGCTTTTTAGCGGTGCAGGCTGATTTGAAAACTCAAAGTTGACAACTTTTTATGTGAACAGTAGATATTCAAATAAGCTTTCTCTTCTTTGATGACTGATCAAAGTCTTCGGTTTTGCTGTTTGGGTGTGCAGGCTGATTTGAATACTCACTGCTGGCATAAATTTATAAGAACGCTTAACATCCAAATCAGTCGTTAATTTGTGAAAACTGATCAGGGTCTTCATTCCTGCATTTTAAATTTCAACGATCGCAGACTTTTCATGTGAACTTAATGTAGTCGTCACTTCTGTGTAGACTGACCAGGGTTATCGCCTTTTGTAAACACTCAGATCAGCCGTCATACTGCTTAGAAAGATCAGAGTTTTCATCTTTTTTGCTTTTGTAATGTCCAGGAATCGCATACTGTTCATGCGAACCGAGAATACTCTGACTAGACTGCAATGGCTGATCTGAGTCCTCGGTGAGCGAATGTTGTAATGTAAGAGTACTTATTTACATGGCCCGAGTTCGACTTTGTCATAGCAATTGGAAAATAAATCCAGAGAAAACACAAAACATTAAATTCCATTTAATATTCTGTGATAGATTAACAAAGTACGAACTGACCTTAAAATGAGTAAACTTAATAGTGTATCTTTCACAGTTGACAAGTTACGTTGAGAATGAAGCCATTAAATGGCAATTAACTTAAAAAAGTGTTTAATTGGTTTTAAACGATCATTATCGAAACAACTGCTTACCAACCTGTTAAGAAAGAAAGAAAAATGCAGATAATCTAGTCATTAATATATTTGTTTATCTAGAGAAGTAAGATGAAATATTACGCATTTGATATACGGCAGTTTTGTTTCTTTATTTTGTATTTATTGTCTTATTTTTATTTTTTATGTTTATCTTTTTTTTTGCATTCCTTAACATTTTCTGTCTTTCTTGTACCGCCGGATCGATAATAAAAGCAGTTTCGCATTGACAACAAATAACAGTTCGCATACTCTGTCTGGCCCGATGTAGAGTGCGACATCAGTTTGGACTTAGAAATTTTACGCCTAAGAATTCGGCAGTCGGAAGGCGCGTGGAATGTATTTTAAAGTTAATAGGGAAGAATGTTAACGATAACTTATTTCGGAATTTTTTATATCTGTGAAAAGTATGCAATGCAAATTTTAAGAAAATATCAGGGGAAAAAATTAAACTAGACACAGTAAAATAAGTTTTTACTGCCAAAGTCTAGGAACACGCGTTTTGTAAAAAAATTTATATATGCTAAGTAGGAGGCGATGAGCTTATTTTCCAGTTCACCTGGAAGAATGAATTTTGATGAAAATTATATCAACTTAAAGAGCGTAAAATGAGCTATATGGTCATATCAGGATAAGTTTTGGCACAATATGTTAAAGAAATGATTTACGTTGTCAAAATTGTTTTGACATTAATTTCTATACAAACTGAGTCAGAGATTTCAACAGGTAAGGAGACATACGCGTTATCGATACAGGTGTCACATCGTTGGGCTGGGATGATACAAATGAAGAGATTAGTTTAACATGAATAAGTTTGCGAAGACGTGTAGTCCATGCATTGATAATATCTTCCCTGTTTTGCCAATTTCAGCAGATTTTTATTTTGACAAAAAAAAAAAAAAGAAAATATGCGTGATATTTGCTTTTGAGTATATGTATGCAAAACCATGGCATACATAGTTTTTGTCTACTTTTCGATTCAACACAGGCAGTGATTGCTTCTAGAAATTGTAGGTTGTAAACAATTTAAACTGTATACTTATAAGGATTCGGCCTTTCCAAAGGTCGATAAACAATGGAATAGGGTAAAGTCGGGTATATTCGGACAGTAGGTAAATTCGGACAGTGGCATTGTCTCCTTTATATGTCATTGTTTGGAATTAAAACAAAATTAACTGGGAAAAGAGTGGAGATCCAGATGAGACGGCTTATGATAGGACGTCTCATCTTGAGTTTCACTGTTTGCAATGGTATGTCCGAATTCATCTGCTGTCTGAATTTACCTGACTTGACCCTATCTGTTTACGCCAATGGCACAATGTAGATGAGAAGGCAGTCATCAACAACCGACATAGTCGTTTACCACATTTTGTATTGTTCATTAACAACTTTTACTTTGTATTTATACTTTGGTATAATGGTGTTTCACTTATTAAGTTTAAGCCAGCATAACTGTATGTTCTTCATAGACAGTATTTCAACTATTTTATAGTTTTCCCATATAATTCATTTACGTGTTTTTTCGTGATGTTGTTTACAAATCTTAACAAGATGTTAGTGTCCTTTAATATTTCAGCAGATGACCAAGCCCGTCCAAAATAGGATAATCTCTGAAAGGAAAGAAAATCTCTGAAAGGAAAGAATGTACTTATATAAGAGTAAATTCTTTCCAAAACACTTTAAGAAAAGAGTTATCCCCCCTATGGAGTAATTCATCCAATAACCTTTAAAGACAGAACTTCTCTGCCGGGGATCTGATTCCCAGCACATAGCAATGTTACCTGTACTGGTAAAGCTGTGAAACTTTTGACAACCAATCAGTGAATCAGGATTAACAGTTATTATGATTCTATTGGTTGACTGGAGGTGTTGACACTGTGTGATCAAGAGACAGAATGACACTGTTATGTTCTGTTTCAATTCTCGTTATGCCGTTCCCCAAGTGGCTCAGCGATACGTAAACATAGTTACACACACCTGGCGCTGAGTTTCCGTCCAATGACACTGTGGAAAATAATTGTCCTTATGTAGTTCCATCCTGGTCTTAATTTGTGAGCTGCAATATGACAAAACCAACAAAATTCATGTGCGGCCAGCGAAGACTCAGATCAGCCAGGGCATACACTAACTCTCATCAGTCTTTGCTGTGGGCTTAAAGGGTAGCTAAAGGTCAAAGCTACCTCCATACCGATATCGAAGACTCTGATTAGACTGGGCGGATGCCCAGGCTGATCTGAGTCTTAGCTGGGTGCACCTGCCAATTTGATGGTGTTGTCATGTTGCGCTAATATTGAACGTTTGAGCTTATGCAAGCTGACTATATACTGAGAATATGATGTACAAGGTTAAAGCTTTGATGTCTATAGATTGTTGTCTACTCCGATTCTGTATTTTGAAATGTAGAACAATTATGCAAATACACAGTGATTATGTACAGGGTGAATAGTGAAGTGAACACATTTTAAAAGATTTACAGTTAAACCGAATGTAAAATTGAAAAGAATCGTGTACCTTTGGAGCAAAATGTACGCTGAAGCACATCATTTTGATGTTAGATGAGTGGGTATTATATTCAGCAATGGCGGGTCCAGAGGGGGTTCGGGGGGTTTCAAACGAACCCCCTTCTCAGCCGCAATTATCTTATTTTCATGGAGATTTTCAGAAAAATGGTCAAATTGCATGAATCAAACCCCCTAAGCTAATTTGAACCCCCTTTCCAAATTCCTGGATCCGCCCCTGTTCAGTGGAAGCACCTCTACCATTTTTTTTGTTGTTGTAATTTTGCTTTGGCTTAATTTATCTGCTGGGAGGAAATTATTTCTTATAAGAGAAAACCTTTTTGGAAAGGTGTTGCTGGCAAGGAAAGCAAACAGAAACTCGAAATAAAAATGTCTGCGTTTGAATAGGACGAAACGCATGGAGTTTATCAACACACCTTCAGTAGAATTCCTCTGCTATCATATGAGCCCCGGCGCGAGAAAACCAACAATGTGGTTGTGCGCCCAGCGCAGACTCAGATCAGCCTCGGCATCCGCCAAGTCTGATCAGAGTCTTCGCTGTTCGCATGGAGCTAGCTCAGTCCCTCAGCTACCCTTTAAGCACTTAGCGAAGAGTCTGACCAGACTGGGTGGATGCCCAGGCTGATTTGAGTCTGCGCAGGGCGCACAACCACCTTGTTGGTTTTCTCGTGTCGCGGCTCATATATGTTCTTATCATGAGGGTCGACTGTGTCTTTCTTATTCTGGTTTGGTACTCTTGGTCTGAATCATGCAATACATAGAAATCAGGTAGCAAATCAGCTTCCTGACAGAAATACATGAGCATTTCTTAGTTTTACCGTTAAGGGATTTAGACCTTTGCATCAAAATTTATCAGTACCTATCTTATTTAATAGTTTGCGGTTTCAGGTTCTTTGTTCACACCGACGTGCTTTTAATAAAGCTAGAGGCATTACATTTATGTTTGTATTATTAAGTAGCTCCCATTTTTCTGACTGAAGATATATAATTAACCAACACAATTGTACACACGTCCAAATCAAGTCGGCCACAATAGTAACGTCAGAGGCCTTAAAAGTTTGTTGAATGGAGAAAATAAGCCTTAAGCAAATATGGGCTACAGGCAAACCTACTCATGCAGTCACCTCTTTTAACTGATCTCCTGTCATATGCAGCCATTTTTTCTCGGCCCCTTGAGCCAAAGTATAGAGCAAATGAACCTTTATTAAGGGCTCACCTGTCTATGGCGTGACTAACGTTGCAATATTCCATCTGGTAAAATAGTTGTCCCATATTAAACATTTGCAAGCTATATTAAGATATCTATTTACTATGAAAATATATATGTGTTCTTAAAGGAATATATATTTGCCATATTAAATACATTTATATGAAAAATAAATATTTACTGGCAATAAAAATATATTTATTCACAAAAAATATATTCATGTACAATAAAATATTTATTGGCAATTTAAATATATTTATTTACAATACAATTTTCTTTTGTGAAATAAAAGTACATTCATTTGTAACTCAAATGTGTATTGATAAAATATATTCATTGTAAGTGGAAAAATATTTACTGGGTAAAATTAGCATTGTGGGATATGCTGTGGCCTTGTAACAGTAACGTTCATTAAATGAAACTAGCTACTGAACGATTCGTTCATTTTCCGATTCGATCCTCGGCCACTTCGCAACCTTAACTCGTTAATTCCAAAGATGAAGCAAACTTCTGTCATATAATGTTTGTGGGTGGTGTCGTGTTGATTTGGGTTCGTAAGTTGAAGTGTTATTGTTTAACGTCCATGCATCTTTGCTAGCCAAGAGCACTGAGTCCACTTCGTTCCTAATGTACGTAAGGAACGTAGTGGACGCAATGCCCTTGGCTAGCGAAGATGACGTCCACGGTAAACATCTATGGTCATGTCGGGACGGTAAGTTAACACTATTCCTGGGCAGGCTTAGAGCTCCTAAGCAGTTAACCAGTACCAAGTGCACTTACTTAACCAGTAACTGACAACTGCCCTTCTTGAGTCAGCGGAAGGAGAAATTGAGGGATTTGAGCAACCCCACTGGCCCCGCTATAGATCCACTCATGTTGAAGGATAATCGACTCATATTCTGCTATATAAGGACACGGATAAAATACTAACTTACAGAACCATTCAGTCTATTGATAAACGTTGTGATATCATTCATACTAGAGATAGAGCGTACATTTTTGTCCATACTAGAGACCATCTAATAGCAACATTCATATTGCAGATAAATTTTGTGACATCAGTTATACTAGAGGCAAACCTTACAATGTAGTTCTTACCAGAGACCACGTTACAGTAACGTTCATTCGGCAGATATATCGTGTGGCATCATTCATACTAGAGATAAACCCTACGTTTTTGTCCATACCAGAGACCACCTTACATCACCACTCATTCTGCAGTTAAATCTCGCGACATCATTCATACTATAGACAAATATTACTTTGTCGTCCATACTAGAGACAATGTTACATTTTTGTCCATACTAGAGACCACCTAACAGCAACATTCATATTGCAGATAAATTTTGTGGCATAAATCATACTAGAGGCAAACCTTTCAATGTAGTTCTTACCAGAGACCACCTTACAGTACCGTTCATTCCGCAGATAAATCGTGTGGCATCAGTCATACTATAGCTAGAGATTCCTACTAGAGATAAACCCTTAGTTTTAGTCCATACCAGAGACCATCTGATATCATGACTCATTCTGCAGTCAAATCTCGCGACATCGTTCATACTAGAGACAAATATTACTTTGTCGTCCATACCAGAGACAATCTTACTCCACCATTCATACAGTTCATAAACCTTTTGACATCATTCAGACTTTACATTATCGTCAAAATAAAAAACACCTTACAACAGACTTCATATTGTAGGTAAACCTTGTGTCATCATTCAAACAAATTTTACGGTAGGGTAGGATAAGGTAGGGTAGGGAGTGTGGATGGCATGGGTTTGATGCGGTAAGGTAGGGTAGGTTATGATTTGCGGGTTGGATGAGTGTAGTTGGGTAAGGTATGGCAGAGAAGGGTAGAGTGGGGTAGGTTGGGGTATGCGGCGACCCTACCCAATTTCATGCGATCCCACATGCTACTCTCCCACATCACTCCACCACACCCTGCCTTACTCTATATCTTTTATCCCGGATAATAGCACCCAGTCCGTAGTTGATTTTGTATCCTAATTGTTTTCACAGTTATTGTAATTGCAGTTATCTTAAATGGAGCCGCCACCCCGCCCAACATCATCCTTTCCTTTACTCTACTTTACCCTATCCTACCCTACCCCACCCTACCTAACCGCACCAGTAACACGTATCATATCCTAACCTCCTTCATTGCAGTTGCAGTTATAGTTATATGCAGTTGCTCTATACTTTGCTGCACTCTTTAATTGCACACCGGGGGATCGGTCGTCAGACTCTATGATGGCCCCGACCTAAAGCTATATATTTTAGTTGGTTGGGACCGGAGCCTTTTTGTCTGTTGCTTGGTCCACCGGGGCTCAACTGGTGACCTTCTTTTGCTTCAGATTTCCAGTGGGGTTGTTTGGCAGGACAGGGATCTCCACCTGTCAGACGGCCCGTTGTATCTGTTGAGTCCTCGTCTTTGCTTCTTCATGGTGTTGAAATTTGATTTATGTGTTTACCGTGATGATTCATTGACGAGTTAGAGGGTTATCATTCGAACCGAACAATCAACTAAATGTTTTGTACCACTTCAGTAACTGAGGGTGAGGTTGGGCCTGTAAAATCGATTTAAGCCCCCCAGTAATTCATTACTGACCGTTCCAAGGCGGTAGTTCTGTTGTGGTTCTCTGTTGCCTGTTTTTGGTGTCAGAGTTTCTGTGATGTTTTACCTTATGTATGTTCTTATTAATTTTGGTTCGGTTTGGGTTGCTGAGTGGCCACCTTTTGGGAACAAGCTGCTCACTCGGTTGACCATATGTTCTCTGTATCTTGATTATTTGTAATCTTAGTTGTTTCCAACTATGGTTTGAGGGCTGGATTTGGATTTTGATTGTTTCAGTTCCTGGTCTTTGCATACTTTTTACTATCCTTAATGGATTCACCTTCCCATCCCACCTTACCCCACTCCTTCCCACCACACCACATACCTACCCATTTAGTTATCATTAATGGATAAACCTCACCCAATCCCACCCCACCTTGTGAATGAGTATGGGGTTGGATTTCTTGTGCATAAGGACATGGTGAGTTCAAATTTATTCAGTGAATTTACTCACCATCTTCAACTCCAAAGATAATTGACAGACCTCCTGCTTCATACCTCTTCTTCTTCAAATCTCTCCTCTCATCACAGAGGTCGAGAACATCTCTAGTGACCCATGGCTTTTTCCTGCGACGTTCTTTCCCAAGTATCTCACTGGCTGCATCAGTCACTACTGTATTATATGTGGTAATCATGGTATCTATGGCCATGTCATCTTCCCTCAGACAAATGAATGGTGCAAATTTTCCACCTATTGTTGCTCGAAAAGTGCATGCCACCTCTGGGTCCCTTAGCTTCTCAAGATCAAACTTAAGTCTTGGCTGGGTTGGCTTTCTAGCCTTCTACAGACGAACCCGGAAGATCATCATGAGCAGGTCATGGTCACTTTCTATGTCTGCTCCAGAAAAACTCCTTGTCCTATGGATGTTGACTCCTGATCGGAAGCGCTTCCTCACCAAGATGTTATCAATCTGATTGTGGTGTTTCCCATCTGGGCTGTGCCATGGCAATCTTCTTGATGGTTTGTGAGGGCCAAGGTTGTTTTTTCAGTACTAGGCTGTTACAGGTTGCAAACTCTAGAAGTCTGAGACCTCTCTCATTTGTCTCGTCAATGCAGTAGGGTCCACAAACGTTTTCCCAGCCTGCCTGTGCATCCTTTCCAACCTTAGCATGCCAATCCCCTTGTATAACCAGAATGTCCTTCTTGGGTGTTTAGTCTATGATATCCTGGAGTTGCTGGTAGAGGTGTTCTACCTCATTGTCGTCATGTCCAGATGTTGGTGCATAAACCTGTTTGATGTTGATGTTGAAAGGAGCTGCTCTCAGGAGAACTGAAATCAGTCTGCTGGAGACTGGTCGGCATCCCAAGACAGCACTCACTATGTCCTTATGCACAAGAAATCCAACCACATACTCATATTTGTCCTCTTCTCCACTGAAATAAACCTTGTGTCCGTCATCTGTTGACATCTCACCAAAGTTTTTTCCAGCGCATCTCACAGAGCCCCAGTATGTTCCAGTAATACCTGTCGATTGCATGAGTCAGCTCTTCAAGCTTCCCAGCTGGCCTAAGAGTCCTCACGTTTCAGGTGCCATTTGAGATGTTCTCCCTACCTTTGATTTTCTTGATTTTTGTTACACCAGTTGCATACTTGTCGCCTACGTCCCGGTGTCCAACAGTAGGCGCGGTCATTGTTAACCCGGGCTGCGACCGATCCGGTATTAAGGTCTTTTTTAGATTGTGAACCATAGTGTTTTAAGGGCAAGATTCAGCCTGACGGAGCCCATCCCTCTCCAGGCTATATATGTTGACCACAGCCGAAATCCATGATTATTGTATGGCTCGCCTTGGTCATGAACACATGGCCGTTGACTCAAAAATTTCTTCCGACCTGGCCGTTGACTTCTTCTAGGAAGACTTCCGCCCAGTGATGTTGTGTTTACACCACCCCTTAAGAGCAGCATATGCAGTTGTTGACACAATCAGTTTTACATTTTATGCATGGAAATTCCGGTGTTTTCTCAGCAGCCTAATTCCTGATTTAATTTTCGTTTCCCCACGATTGCTCTGACCAATAAGAGATTAAAAATATTTATGAATGTAACCTTTGCTCACTATTTAGTACGTTCAATCATTTAACAATATTGTTAGATCTTCCCTGTACCATCTTGTGTCTACCTTGCGCCAAATTGTGCTTACCTTAACTTGCAGTACCTTTTGCTTATTGCGATACCTTGTACTACCTTACGATATCTTGTACTACCCTTCGGTACATTTTGCTACCTTGTGGTACCTTGTGCTACCGTGCGGTACCTTGTGTTACCTGGCGGTACCTTGTGCTCACTTGCGGTACCTTGTGCTACCTTGCGGTATTTAGTATGACCTTCAACTTTCATTATCAAACTAATATACAGGTAAGGCAACTATGTTTGCATGTAGACATTAATGCCTAACTCTTTTGTGAGTGTTCACGTTTGAGAAAATTATAAAGATGCTTATGGAAATTATATACAGTGCTCTTTTTAATATTTTCAGCAAAGTATTTTGAAACGAATTAGTGCATATTCCGCTCACTTCTAGAAACAAGACTGCCAAGCTGTCGTTTTCCTAAAAAGTCTCCCGACAGAAAACCGCTGTTTGTTACGTACGACTGATGTAATCCAACAAATAAGATTGACGTTGCGTGCAACTTCATGCTCAGGCTGGACTGTGCTTGAGATTTTTAACCCGTAATGTCGGAATTTCAGTTTTTTCAGCTTATCTCAGTATTTTAGGCAGCAGAGATCTCACTTTCTCTTTCAATAACTTCCGTCAGTTGATTATTTAATCAACCTAAATAAGGTGACTTTCAACTCAAATTGACATTCTTGCTTTCACTTTCTTATATGGTGAGTTAATAGGCTGTCTACTTCCTAGCAACATCCAACAGTGTAGAATTTCTGCCTTTGAAAATTTTATGTTCTTTCAGAGTGTATTTTCCGGCTACATTTCTTATGGCCGTAATTGAGTGCATGTAGTTCAAGATGAGATACATGCTTTTGATATCGCAGTATGCTGTATTTTCAGGAAAATATTGATATGTTAAAAGTCGTTAGTTTTCATTGACGTTGACTATACATCAATTCGACCAGATAATTGTAAACCTTTATCGGACGACGTTTGTGACGGCATCGTTCGACGCGAAGAATATTTCGAATAAAGGCAGATTTTTTGAGACATGTTCAGTTTTCCGTTTTCCAAAATGTGTGCATGATGGACTATCAGTTGCAAATAATATTGACTTTAGGATATATGCTGGTACAGCTGGATGAGAACTCAGTATGACATGGAAATCTGTACCTCTATCTCAGGTAGCGAGAAGTTCCCCGGTTGAGTTGTCACTGGAGAACAAATTCATCCACAGTGAAACAAATACTATTCTTGATATGTAAAATAAATCTTCAAGTTGAATTAATGAGGCAGACGTCTTTAAATTAATTGGCACATCTTGTGTCCAATTGCCTTTCTTGCAAACGGAGACAACGTTAAAAATTTGCAACTTCCTCTTTGCTTACTTGCATATCGGTCCCCTTCCAAAATCACTGGGTGGTTGCTTAGTCCCGGTTGGCAGTGATTTTTTCTGACAACCGTCAACGATTTTTTCTGACAATTTATGTCTCATAAGCGTGACGGAGCATTAAGGTAAGTAAACAACTTATTTTCAATACTTTCTTGGGATCTCTCGCAATCAGGCTGTTTACTTGAGCATTCTATAGGCGTATTTTGTCGTTTGTCATATTTTTCTTTGTGAAATAGCCTCGGCAAACCAAGGACAAAAATTACTGAAAATGTCAAGGATTTTTTCCTACTACGGATTTAGTGTCCCGGAGTTTTTCCTACAGTGTCCCGGATTTTTTCCTACTTCTTATACTGCATTTCAGAGTCTTAAACTAGCAGCATAGTAACAGCAGTTAGATTTTTATCAGTGTGGGAACTAATTTTACTTCACCGAATGAACATCAAAAACATTTCTGTCATGTATGCCTTATCATGGTGATGAAATCGAAAGTATGGACCCTTTAGAAGCAAAGAATACGTAAAAGACATTACATCAGAAGTCTTTGTTTACTTGAGTCCTCTTTTAAAGAGCAGACTCAATAAGCATAGTCTGCTTTTCTCATTCTTTCTGACCATTTCTTGCTTCCAAAAACTCTATCATTTCAAATCTTATTTAACTTTACAGGATGTTGGAGGTGTTGTGCGGCGGCCGTCAAGTCTCCCCATACTCCATCATAGTGCAGATTATATAATTTCTTGTCCTTTCGAATCAATGATTTCATTTCGAGTCATTCTGAAAATAGAGTAGCCCAGCTGCTGCTAGGGGGGGCATGACTGGGTTTGCACATTTTATTGAAATTTCACTGAAACTGGTGTTAGGTACCGTGTGACGGCCCTTAATCGTCCCTAGGTATTCATTCATAGTGAAGATTGTATAAGTTCTGGTCCTTTGGAATCATTTATTTCATTTCGACTCATTTTAATAATACAGTAGCCGCTGCTAGGGGCATGGCCGGAGTTGCACATTTCGTGACTGGTCATGAGCAGCCGCAGTTAAACCGAGTATGCTATTTTCATTTCTTTGGTGTTTTCCTTGCTTTCAAAGGATCTGACTTCTCAGAACGTTTTCTGTTAAAGTTTTGCAGTACAGTATACAAAAACTGTACAGGCCCTCAAGAGAAGTACTGGCTGGTTGGATGGATGGATGACTTGCGATTTTGCGTCTTTTCAACAGTATTTCAGTCATATCAGGACGTTTGGGAGGACGATAATGAAAGGCTGTGTGCAATGGAACCCCGTTTAAGATTGAAAAGATTCTCGCTTCAAGCGGGTTTCGAACTTGGGACAGCTAGATCAGCAAGCCAGCGTTTAACCTACGGGGCTCCAGCACCGGCTGGACATGTGCACTACTTTCAGAATTATGAAGCCTCACATTAACTACGTTATAGTGAGGAACAGGTAGTTTTTGTACACCAAGGATAGTACAAATTGATGCATTGGAATCACACACACACACACACACACACACACACACACACACACACACACACAGAGGCATGCACACACAGAGGCATGTACGCACAATTTTGAAGAAACTATATAAATCTTCTACGCCGCCTAAGCGAAAAAAACACCCTGGCCGCGGTGGAACTCCAGTCTTCAACCTTCTCCGTACTACTGAGTAAAAAGATAGGCAATGATCAGGACTGCTCTGCCAACTGAGCTTTCCTGGCATTGGACAACCATGTGGCCACGTCGCTCAGTTGGTAGAATTAGTACAGCAGTCTCGCCTGCATCTGGAGGGCCACTGAATATTGTTTTAATCTCAGCTCTTTACTACACGATATGCCATTGTAATTTTTCATATATGGAGCAATAGAATGGTCTGTATATAATGAAAAGGCTGGTCTTTTAATGACCAGCAAGTATTTCTTCTTCCATTTATGAACCACAATTAAAGTTTGAGACATGCTTAAATCTTGCTATTCAATCTATGCGCAATAAAGTATGATACTGACTACTCATTTTGTGTTTGCGTTGTCAGAAAATATCAGGCGCTTAAAATTTATTGTAGGAGCAAATCCGGGACTTGTGGGAAAAAATCCGGGACTTATGAAAAATTAGAATCTGCTGAAAAACCCATTTATATCATTGTAAAGTGTCAAACAGTAATATAACATGTTTCCCAACACCGATTTATGATTAAAAATAGCTTTTCCCTATGGCAAACTTCGAAGACATAGACAGAGCAGACAATTCATCAAGATGAACCCTAAATGAAAATTTCCGGGTTTAATTTATCTGTTGACAACGTTAAACATTTCTATTGTATGTAATCTGCCTCAGATCTACCAGGAATATGTTAAAGATTTGTAAATTAATGGTTTAATTGACAAAATTCACCATTTTGTCGCATTAGATTTGTGTTATGACGTCACGGAGAAAAAATCATTGACAGTTTGGAAAAAAATCCGGGACCGTTGTCAGAAAAAATTGTTGATAATTGTCAGAAAAAATCACCGCCTACGGGGACTAAGCAACCACCCAGTGAAAATGGATTTACTCTTACAGGAAAGACTTTGCTCCAAGAGGAGACAATTCTTTCATTAAGGGTTGACTCCCATTGTGGAGGGAAGCAAACTTAAAACGAGAAAAGTTGCTTTCTCTGAACGTTTATCCATTCATCTTAAAACCCCCCTCACACATTAGCGAATCCATTTAACGAAGCCTTGCGAACACGAAAAATTTGTGAATTCTAGCGAATTTTGACCGAAACTGTTTGAAAATGTGTTGCATCGTTACGAAAGTAAACGTACGGGAACTATTTGTCGCGTATGATTTACGAAGTGTGACGAACGGTTACTGTAATTCGCTAGAATGCGATGGGTCGCGCAAACAATGTCCGTTCTTCCCGTTAGCTATAAGCGATTAGGAGCGCAAACATACGAACTTAAGCGCAACTTTGCGCATATTGACGCATGCCTCCAAATATTTCCGAAACGGTATTTCCGCATCCGGCCGTTAACGGACACTATAAACTAACTAGTATTGCTGTGACTGCTCATTGATATAAAACTGTTTTGCAAGTCACAAAAATTCCACCTACAGGAAGAGTAAGAGGATAATAGAGCGAGGATGATTGCCGCTATAGAGTCAGAGAAACCTCAGGGACCTGAGGTGCAGTCTGATGAAAAGCCTGGTTAATGCTGAGGAGAAAATACCCAGTATTCCTTCCGTGTTAGTTTTTAGTGTTAGATTTACTTTTTATGCTCTTCAAAGGGATACCATATACATATGTACATGTAGTCGCTATATTGTCTGGCTGTCTATCATTACGTCTGTCCGTAATTCTGTTCGTCACACACAACGGTCTCCATAACTCTGGGTTCAATAATTTTGTTATGTCCCTTGTCATATTTTCTACTGACAAGGAGCAGTATCTGAGTGACTGACCCTTGTTAAAACAATTTTCAAGATCTTGTATTGTATGTCCTGCTTATATGTTAGGTATAGATTCAAGTCACCTGTAGCCTTTATTTGACATGGTTAAATGCCAGTGCTGAAGTGCAGGTTTTAATATTAGTAGCCAGGTAATGGCACCTAATTTGTCATTGTTTTTTAAATGCTAGTGTCTACAGCTTACTATGCCATGTTTATGGAAAAGGATTTTCAGTTAATGGTTTGTAATTACAGTATGTGGGTATATACAGTCAAATTGTTCCAAGCAGTTTGCTTACAGATAAATGTATTTGTTTTGTACATTTTTATGTTCAGTGGCGGTGATATACAGCAGTCTACTTAAAGGGCCCCAACCCAATCTTCTGAGAAGTCTGTGGGCTTGCAACTTGACAGTGAACACGGGGGAAAAGACTCTAACCGATGAAGACTTCTTGATGGGCCAGAGCAGCACCATACTGCAGTATCACGCGTTGTATATTTTCCATTATGACGAAGGGATAACTAATGACCTTGAAACTAACCACCTTCTTGAACTACAGGCATATGTTTGCACAAAATATTGAAGAACTCAAAACTACTATAAAACTTTAAATGATTCGTATGGGTTCGTCTGTCGTAGATACCCTTCGTATTGATTCGTATGCAAGCATATATCGTTCGTTTTATGAACGTTAACTTATTGTTATAATTTGCTTTCATGCGTCGGATTCAATTCGCTACAATACGCAAATATTCGCTACAGTTTGCAAAAGTTCGCAAATTATCGCAAAGATTCGTCTTGCGATCGTCCTCTTTCGCTTGATATGCAAATCAGCTGATCAAATTATGCAAATCAGCTGAGAGCTGCTATCTCTAACGCCAGCTGACGAATGCTATTCGAAGACTTTCCGATTAGTCAACGTATTGAAACGAATTCTAACGAATGATGGACGAAACTTTTATTCACCACAAAAGCTCACAAACGCATCCATACGAACACCACCAACGATGTACAACGTACATATACTGAGTCTAATGAGAACGAATTTTGTTGAGGTCTATTCGCCAGTATACGCAAGTTGACGTCAGGGGATTTTCGTCTATGTGTGAGGAAGAACTAAACACTTGCCTAATGCTTAAGCCCCCCCCCCCCCCCCCCTCACACATAGGCGAATCCATCTAACGAAGCCTTGCGAACACGGAAAATTTGTGAATTCTAACGAATTCTGACCGAAACTGTTCGAAAATTTGTTGCATCGTTACGAAAGTAAACGTAGGGAAACTATTTGTTGCGAATGATTTACGAAGTGAGACGAACTGTTACTGTAATTCACTAGAATACGATGAGTCGCGCAAACAATGTCCGTCCTTTCCATTAACGATTAGAAACGATTAGGAGTGCAAACATACGAACTTAAGCGCAACTTTGCGCATACTGGCGCATGCTTTCGAATTTGTCCGAAACGGTATTTCCGCATCCAACCGTCAACGGACGCTATAAACTAGCTAGTTTTACTGTGACTGCTGTTTCAAAGTCAAAAACATGCCACCTAGAGGGAGAGGATAGTAGAGTTAGTAAGGCTGCTGCTATAGGGTAACAGAAACTTAAGGAACCAGAGGTGCAGTCTGATGAAAAGCCTGGTAATGCTGAGGAAAAAATACCCAGTATTCCTTCTGTGTGAGTTTTTAGTGCTCGAGATTTACTTTTTATGCCTTCCAAAGGGATACGATATACATGTCGTCGCTGATTTGTCTGCCTGTCTATCATTCCGTCGGTCCGTCATTCCGTTCGCCATGCACAGCGGTCTCCATAACTCTGGGTTCAATAATTTTGTTATGTCCCTTGTCATCTTTTATACTGACCAGGAGCAGTATCAGTGTGACTGACCCTTGTTAAAACTATTTTCCAGATTTTGTATGTCCTGCTTATATTTTAAGAGTAGGCTCAAGTCATCTGTAGTCTTTATTTGATATGGTTATGAATCGCAGGTTTTAGTATTTGTAGCCCAGTAAACGCACCTAATTTGTCATTTTTTTAAAATTCTGATGTCTACAACTTACGATGGCATGTTTAAGGAAAAGGGTTTTCAGTAAATGTTTGTAATTATGTTGGTATAGACACAGTAAAATTGTTCCCAAGTTGCTTACAGTTAATTATATTAGTTTTGAACATTTTTATGTTTTGTTTCTGTGATATACTGCAGTCTGTCGAAAGGTCCCCTACCCAATCTTCTGAGAAAAGTAAAAAGTATGCAAAGACCAGGAACTGAAACAATCAAAATCCAAATCCAGCCCTCAAACCATAGTTGGAAACAACAAAGATTACAAATAATCAAGATACAGAGAACATATGGCCAACCGAGTGAGCAGCTTGTTCCCAAAAGGTGGCCACTCAGCAACCCAAACCGAACCAAAAATAATAAGAACATACATAAGGTAAAACATCACAGAAACTCTGACACCAAAAACAGGCAACAGAGAACCACAACAGAACTACCGCCTTGGAACGGTCAGTAATGAATTACTGGGGGGCAGTCTGTGGGATTGGAACTTGACAGTGTTCACGGGGAAAAAGACTCCGACTGATATAGACTTCTTGATGGGTCATAGCAGCAATATACTGCAGTATCAGGCGTTGTATGTCTTCCCTTTTGATGTATGAATAACTAATTACCTTGAAACTAACCACCTCCTTTATATATGAACTACAGGCAAATGGCTGCACAAAATTATGAAGTACTCAAAACTACTCAAAAAAAAATAGGAGCGCTATGACTCACATGGATTCGTCTGTTGTCTCAGCCCTTCGTATTGATTCGTATGCAAGCGTATACCGTTCGTTTTCTGAACGTTGACTTATCGTTATAATTTGCTTTTATGCGTCGGATTCAATTCAATGAGAACGAATTTTGCTTAAGTCCTATTCGCCGGTATACGCAAGTTGACGTCGGGGGATTTTCGTCTATATGTGAGGAGGGCCTTTAATGCTTGCCGATTACAAAACTGTTAATAGGTGAGCCGCGACAGGACAAAACCAACAAATTGGCATGTGCGCCCAGCGAAGACTCAGCCCGGGAATTTCCCAGACTGATAAGAGTTTTTGTTGTGCGATTAAAACGTAGCTGAGGGGCTAAGCTACCTCCATGTCGACAGCAAAGACTCTGATTAGACTGGGCGGATGCCAAGGATGAATTGAGTTTTTACTTGGCGGACATGCCATTTTGTTTATTTTGTCGTGTCGCGCATCAAATAAGGACTTTACACTTGCGTAATGCTGTATCATGCTGACGGATTACAATATATCTGACTGGTTGTCAAGTTATTGAAATAAATCAGTACTGTTTCTTATCATAGTTGCGGGTCAATGTGCAGAATATACTTGAAAGAAAGCACAAGTAACGAAGTCATGGTTAAGAAGTCACATGCAGATTTTTGCCAATAATACTTTTGTCAGAACAAAGAAATTCAATGTAATTTATTATGACAATAGATAGAATAGGAGGTATACAGTTTGACACATTAACAATCAGGCTTTCTTAAATTAATTCAATCGTTTGACGTACCAAACGACACATCGTAATATAAACTGAGTTACACTGACAAACAGTGTAGACCTGATCAGACCTTTTGCTCACAGAAAAAAGCGATATCTGAATTGTTTTCGAACATAGTACATGATTAGCCCTATTAGTTTTTCAAATTTGGAAACGAGAAAATCCATTATGAAATATTTTATGGTGCCCGACTACTTTGGAAAGATACAATAGTGCAGTTGTTCGAAATGAAATATGCTTGATGTTACTAGTCATACTGTTATACTTTTGTTCAAATATACCAAGGACACGCCTGGTAAACGGACAATGTCATTCCAACTTGAAAATTAAAATTTTAAGATTCTACAAATGTATAACAAAACTCGTGAAAGTGGCCAAACCGAAATTTCGGTTTGGCCACTTTCAGGAGTTCTGTCATAACTCCACTAGTCTATCTTTTACTAAGCTTGAAGTTTGCATACATATGGTTTACATACATATGCGTCGAATGGCATTGTTATACATTTGTACTTTGATAGTGAAATGCAAAAGCTTTCAAAATGGAATTGGAATTGTACCAGGCGCGAAGGAAATTAAAGTACAACTGTCCGAATGTTCACCGACTGACGCTATTTTACTGCTTAATGTGAATAGCATGTCCATGTACATGTAATATGGTATAACTAGTTCAGACTTCTAAAAGAGTAGTTGGACCAGACTCTACTCACTTTGCCATATATATGCGTTTATTTTGAAGCAAAATGGTTTCTCCAAACATGCCAGTCAGTCCAAATACAAATGTAAAGCTCCTTGAACTTTCTGTGTATTCGAAGTCAATCAAATACCTATATTAAATACTCAAATTCAGAGTTGCTATGCCATAGTGTAGATCTTAGACACTGCAACAATTTTACGGTTAAATGTCGACCCCTTGAAAAAAGCAGCAATACATTCTACAGCCCAAAATAGCGAGCACTCGCTTGTAGGCGCGTAGCCCCTGCAATTCAAAGCTCCGAAGGAGTTCTATGGTAGGGGATTGGTAAGGCATATTTTTACCTTTAAAATACATTACTTTCAGCATAATTTCTGTCGTTACGACACCAAAAATGAAGTTATTATATCCAAAAATAGACTGGTTTGAATAGAAATCAGCAAAACGATAAGAAAGAGAGGTCGCACAGTCTTTCTGTCGTTACGTTACGTTATGACGTCAAACATTCTGTTTGAGAAAAAATAGATAGCGTCAACGCAAAACGCTTCTGTTATCACACAAAATGCACAGACTTGCAATAATTTTATTACAAAGGACCTGGTAGGATAAGGCCCATATTTGCCCCCAGAAAACTCATTTTTTAAAAGTTCTATTTCGATAACTAAATTGCTTTCATAGGAAAGTTCTAACCTAAACTGTAACAGCAAACACAAAATCAACCAGTTCTTGCATTAAATATTTGTGTTTTTAATCTCGAACATACTCATACCCCCAGCGGATTCTGGCGAAAATGGCGAATTTGGTAGCCTTTGTGGCTTTCAAAATATATGAGCCCGGCCTCCAGAACATTTTATATTTTATATGCAGACACAATTTTGATATATTTACATGCCATGAAAATATTAAATGTGCTGGAGACCGGGCTCTTTGTTTATTTTTAACTTTTTCTTACCAAACTGGCAACCTTTGGAACATTTTCCCTGTTTTCTCAACACAAAAACGCTCATATCTTCGCTCATAGACAAAATAAACATATGTTGTGTGTATTCATTTTCTTAGTTAGAACACAAGAAGTAATTTGGTACACATTTCATTTTGATCTGTTGGAATTTTTTGTTAGCGTCCCTAGACTTGCAAACTTGAGTGGGTGGGTACCTTGACAGGCCTTGTGCAGTGTACAGGTATTTAGCCGTGGTACCCAACGTTTAAGTATTTCATCAAAAGCCTATTATCAAGAGCTTTCAAAAGCTATTGAAAATGACTTATATCTTTAAAGGAAAAATTACTAAATAAATTCTCTTGCAATTTGCCTTCATATTACTGAACTAACGTAGGCATGTCAGAAATCATGTTATTTGGAGAATTAACAAAAGTGAAACATATTATTTCTGTTTGTTCCCATACGCACAAATGATAAGCAATAGAAACCATGCAATTATAAGAGAATTTGAATGGGGGCGAAAAATGGCCCTTATCATAGCAGGTCCTTTCATACAAAAATATTGAATCAAGAGTCGTACAACGAGCTGTCAGACCAGGGACTTCACTTCGACCATGCATTTTTGTCCGAAATATAGGAGCAGCCATATAGCGGTTTTATCACACCACCCACACATTGTAAAGAGCGATGTGCTCGCCTATAGGCAGTGTCTGTTTTCATATTATCCTAATTATGAAAATGGCCCTTTTGAGTCATGATGTTTGGCTACAGTTTACCAACATTTAGTGCAACAGATATGTATTTTTGCAATTATCGTCTTCAGTGTCGCTAAATCCCAAACCGTTGACAGAAACAAAAATAAAAATAATGAGCCACGTCATGTGACTTCCAGCAATGTGGCATATTTGACAAGGGAATTCTCTGATTAGACTGCACAGAAGTGCAGTCTGATCAGAGCCTTAGCTTGTCACATCAGCCATCTATAGGAGTGTCGCAAGGCATAGAGCCAACAGTAAGGTCAGCAATTACTCTGTATAAATCAGAAGGATGATCTGAATATCACATGACAAAATTGCCACATTGTTGGAAGTCACATGATGTGGCCCAGATGTGATGGGCAGGTTCTGGCAAGCAATGGACATCTCTTTCCGACGCACACTTACTGACGTTATCCCCGAGACAAACCAACCGCATACATCAGATAAGAGACGCTCACGTATTGACTCGCGAGCAGCTCAACGTCCCAACCCCCAACCCACCCACCAAACTACCTCAGCCCCCATGGCAGGAGAAAAACGACAGCCAATGGCATTAGAAAGAAGATGGAGCAGCGACACGAGAAAACCAACAAAGTGGTTGCGCGCCCAGCGCAGACTCAGATCAGTCTGGGCATCCGCCCAGTCTGATCAGAGTCTTCGCTGTCCGCATAAAGGTAGCTTAGACACTTGGCTACCCTTTCAGCGCTTAGCAAAGACTCTGATCGGACTGGGCGGATACAGACTGATCTGAGTCTGCGCTGGGCGCACAACCACTTTGTTGGTTTTCATGTGTCTGCTCTGTCTGATGCGGCGAGGACCTGCAACAGGCATAAATAGGCAAAAAGAATGGAATCGAAATTCACAAAGATTAATGCTGCTATGACAAGTAGAAATTAAGACAATTTTACCAAAAATAAGTAAAATATGAAGATTCTAAACAAACAAAGCAGACCCAGATGAAACTGATCTTAAATCAGAATCAACTTTTGGCCATGGCTTTTCGCCAGTAATGTGTTGTTTGCTTGCTAATGGCTGCACAGTAATATTTCCTTGCCGTTTTACATGTACAAAGAGAACAACCTTCTATGACCCGTCCGTCCTTTTGAAATAGAGTGTTCGGTTAAAGGAAAGAAATTTCTCCTACGGAGCAAATTCTTTCCTTTGAGAGTTGGCTCCCATTTTGAAAGGCGGTGAAACAAAAAAAAACCTGAGCCCCCCTGAATATGTATCCATACACCTTGAATCTTAATATATCTATTGCACTCTGTAACGTCGCCCAAACAGTTAGGACAACGACGGTATAATTATCACGATAATCAAATAGGGCATGCCCTAACCACCATTGCATGAAGCACAACCTTGGATAAATATATAAACAGGAAAAATCTTTAATAAAAAGATAATCTGCGCAGATTAAATGGAAGTGTGTTTTGTAATATGTCTCATGAATATGACTCAAGTGAGCTATGTCGGTAGGCACCTGCAACCGTAATTGTAACACTGAATATCGACAATGACCTATCTCAAAATTGGGTTGTCCAGTTTGAAATTCCAAAATGCTTGAGGCTACCGAAAGTAGAAATCGAAAGTAGATCTACATTGAAAAGAAGGTAGTTTTGAATATCTGCGTCTGTTTTCGCTAAAATTTCCATTCTAAATTTACAGACGAGAGAAACATTTTGAATTAACATCTGACTACGGAACCCCCGAAGGGACATTTCCTTTCCGATATTTATCAGAATAGAAATTGAAACAAGAACATTAGAACGGAAATCAAAACAATAATATCTCGTTTAAACGACTCATTATATCGTTTAAAAGACATATTATGTCGTTTAAACGATACAATAAGTCGTTTAAACGAGATATTTGTTGTTTCGATTTCCTTTCTAGTTTTCTTGTTTCAATTTCTTTTCTGATAAATATTGGAAAGGAAATGTCTCTTCAGGGGTTCCGTATCTGACAGAGTGCTAGTATTCACGCAGTACAGTACAACGGGGAAAAACGAAGATTAAATGTTCATTGATCTTTGATATTATAGGCTCAATTTTGACATACGCATTATTTGGCCAATGAAATCTTGTGAAATGTGGAACAAAAGTGAAATTATACTCGGCTGTGCCGAGCAAAAAAAAAGCTGAATAACGACGACTCTTGCCTAATTTTACGTACGAATTGCCAGATTTTAAGGCAAAATTCAGTGTTTAAAACCAACGAAATCTGATAAAAGACCCAAATACATAGTGAACAACAGTAACTGTATTTGTCTCGCAATGACATCGATTTAATGGAAACAGTGTAAACCCTGATCGGATGTCACGTTCTGTGGCATTTAATTTGAGTTTGCACTAATTGTCAACTTGAAGACCCGTTTTTGAAACTCTAGGCATTAATCGGTGAAGTACAAAATACAAAGAAAATTATCAGAGCATTTACTTTCTTTTACAATATGATCCTGGGCATGGAAAATAAAACAAGCTGACATATGAGACAAGCAAAACAGCACTACCTCATGCATCGATCAGTGCGAATTTACCAGCCAGCATAACATCTGAACATGCTGTACATGTACCAGAAAGGACGTGGCAATGGCCTTTACCGTTCCGAACATAAATCAGCCGCGACACGACAAAACCAACAATGTGGTCGTGCGCCCAGCGCAGACTCAGATCAGCCTGGGCATCCGCCCAGTCTGATCAGAGTCTTCGCTGGCCGCATCGAGGTAGCTTAGACCCTTAGCCACCCTGTAAGCGCTTATCGAAGAGTTTGACCAGACTGGGCGAATGCCCAGGCTGATCTGAGTATGTGCAGGGCGCACAACCACATTGTTGGTTTTCTCGTGTCGCGGCTCAAATTCAGTATACGTGTACCTACTGCCTTTAGTAGAAATCGAATTAGAAACTGTGAATGGATATGGAAACTCCCAATAAGTTCCTTCTGTTAATAACAGAGATATAGACCAGCCTGCGTATATGCATTTCTGATACAGTGTTTCATTTTTCGAGTTCATATCAGTAGATAATGTCCAGAACTACGCGAAAAAGCAGTCCAGTCAGGTCTGGACGCTCCCTGTTGGCATGGCCAATTTGTAGGTTTTATCATGAAATGATTTTCAATTCTTTCGTAACTTCCTGGTCTGATAATTTTCAAGTGAAAACCCCAATACGATCTAGTTGGGAGTAGCAATGCAAAGTCGCGTATTAAATCTGGGCGCAGAATTACAATCATTTATTAAGTAAAGGTTACCGAAACTTTAAGAGAGGTAATTTTATGTCATGATAAATAACGTTTAATGCGCATCCTTCAAAATCATTTTGTGTTAAATCGATCGAGTATTTCCTACATAGGTTCATTCCATTTTGCAACTTTTATTATTGTACATGCATAAAACACAACTATTAAATTTAAGGTCTTAAGTTTAGGGGAACTTAATTTTAAGCAATGGTTGTAGTCCTGGACCCTGGTCAGTTAACATGTATACAATACGCTCTATTCCTATTTCAATTTGAGATACATTTAATGGTACTGTTTATGCCATTTTCATCTTTGCCGCCCCACCCCCTTCTAATTACTGTCGACTGTTAAAGGAAAGAATTTGCTCCCCTAGAATCAATTCTTTCCGATACGAGTAGGTCCAGTTTTGAAAGGACTTTGTCCTCCACGCAAGCCAATAGTAAGTCACAAATCGTGTTCAGTTTGTAAAAATGGTGGAAAATTGTCCAAAGTTTGACACGCAGATGTGTACTTACAACTGTCTATGACAGCGGATTGGCCAGGCCGCGTAGTGCAGTCGGTAGGGCACCTGACTCATAAGTCAGAGGTCCTGGGTTCGATACCCGGTCTGGCCACATACTTTTGTTTCTCCTTCCGCTGATTCAAGAAGGACAGTTGTCAGTTACTGGCGCAAGTATGTGCACTTAGTACTGGTTAACCGCTTAGGAGGTCTAAGCCTGCCCAGGAATAGTGTGGTTAGGCTAACTGACCGTCCCGACATGACTATAGCTGTTTACCGTGGACGTAAAGCAACAAATCAATCAATCACTGACAGCGGATTGAGAGAAAAGAATGCAGGCCTTTGAGACGAGATGCTACCGAAAGTTATTGAACATTTCGTACAAGGACTATATAACCAATGAGGATGTGCGCAAAAGATCCAGGCAGCCATTTCAGAATAATAAGAGCAACTCCTGACCATGGTCAAGAAATGGAAACTAAGGGGGTTTGGCCACATCTCAAGGTCTTCTGGTTCTACAGGGCAAGTGAAAGCAAGAGGAAGTAGACAGAAGAAGAGGTAGGAAGACAATATTAAAGAGTGGACAATAATGTACTTTGCCAGCTAAACTAGGGCAGCTGAAAACAAGACAAGGTGGAAAGGCGTTTTTGCAAAGACATCTGCCATGCCCAAACGAGATAGAATAGGATAGAATTACTTATAGAGAGACTCAACTCAACTCAACTCAACTCAACTCAACTTGATGTCATCTGCTGCTTAAAACATTTTGCCAATTACAATTTCAAAGAGTCCAGCATAATGACACGATTTTAAAGATGTATAAATATCGCACACAACTCATCCTTATGTAATTTATCAGACGAAACTAAAAACTATTACATACTTATTTGTATTTGTATTTGTACATAAAGAACTAAGGCTATCATACGCAAATAGCATAAGGTTCCTTTCCACGCAAAACCATAATTATTTAATTAATCTAGTTTTAATTTAATTATGTACTTTTTAACATTAATTAGTTTGTCTACGTGACGAAGTAAGTGTATTGTTGAAGTAGAACGAAGATTGACAGATACGTTTGTCTCTGATCATTTTCTGGTTGTTGGTCACTTAAACAAATTGGACCAATTTAAATACCGTAAAATCCGTACCTAGTGGGGCAGTAGTATCTGATTAAACACTGTAGATCAAACTCAGACTGCTCGTTGTCAACGAATCTCCACTGTTTGTCATAGGTCAAGCATTTTCTGCAAATCACCGGAGAGCGAATTCGATATTTTATTTCTTTTTTAAGGGAAATAGCCCTAATTGTTACAGTGTCTTAACAGTTTTAACAGGTGTGGTCATTACGGTTTAGATAGTGCTTATTTGATGATCCACCAGTGAGTCTTTATTTCTCGGGCATGCAATTGTGACTGCTGGATTAAAAGTTCTCTTTACGTGATGGGATTGGAGACCCGATTTCAAAAAATAATTTTATTACTTCTTATGATGTTCAACATCTCGGGTATGTTGATCTTACACTTCATGTATGATGCTAAAGGACAAAATGTTCAATTTTTAACTGTTATTAACTAAACGATTCGTACCATAATTTTCAAATTTTATTTTTTTTTATTCATTTATTTATTAATTTATTTATTTTTTGCAAAATCTTCATAAATTCCATCTGTACAGCACTGAGGCAATGTGACTGTTAAAACAGGTACCCTCACTTTAGTCCGTTGATAGTTAACATTCCAATGACTGCACATTTTGCTTTGAAAATCCATGTTGACTTATAAATGTCATTTTCTTCCTAAAACTTTAAACTTAGACAACGGTTATTTAAACCGTCGCGAGTTTCGCAATGTACATAATTAAGGTCACTATAGGTCTATAAAAATTTTAAGAACTGGTCTGATTTGTAACCGACAAGTCCACTCTTCGCTAAGGTTGACTGTCCATTTTAGCACAATTTAGATCTATTCTACTACAGCTTACTGCTTACTTATATGATACCTTATCATGACAGCTTTAATGATAAGAGAAGCCATCTCTGCAGCAGATGCCATTGTAAGCCTAAATTAGTTGATTTTACCTTCACTGATTTGACTATCATCAACTTGGCACAAAGGTGCTGGCTTAATAGGAATTACTACTGCAGTCCCTGAACAGTTTTATATTCACTTTGAGTGAAAATCCAAGTATATGCATGATCATGGTAAACAGTAAAATGAATAAGATGAAGAGGGAAAGATATCAGAATCCAATTCTGTCTATGCAAAGAGATATATCAATAAGCATCAGTTCTGGAAAGCCTAAAGCCAGTCAACAAGTTCTTATAGTTTGAAAACTGTTTCTCAAGATTTTGTATTGCTTATATGCCGTTTATTCAAGGTCTTCTGAATAGCTGTTTTAGGTCCAGTTTCCACAAATCCATGTATCTAGTTGAGAAACCAGTTTCAAATATTTCAACAGCAGAATATTAACATTCGAATCATGAAGTTCAGAAGTTGGCCTTTTCCATGCTTTCATTTTTAGGAGTCATAGGATGGCTTCTAAGCATGTATTTTCGCACAACTACATGTAGCCAGGTAATTGATTTTTGAACAGCGCACTGATTGCACATGCATAGTATACTAAATCATACAGGTGTGACATCCCTTATTCAGTGAATACACCTTACCACCACTAAACTAGAAAGTGTAAACAGTTTTTAAAATTCGTAGAAGACCAATACCGACACCTGAGCAAACGTTTTATCCGAGCAATAGATTTTCTTTAAAATCTGCATACATGTACCATAAGTATATTTTAACAATAAAAACTTTGCAAATGTCTCTTTTAGAAGTCTGAAGGCATTACTGGGTTGATACTATATTTACTCTACCCACGTGCAAGTCCATGTGCAAAAAAATGCAACCAAAATACTGTAACAAAAGCTCAACTCACATTACAGTAGTGTAATTGCGAAAGAAATTTAGCTAAAACCTTGTGTATTATGAAAATATCAACATTTTAAGATTTCGCCATTGATGTTACTTCTCGGTGAGCAATACAGCGTCTCTCGGCTCTCTGATTTTCTTATAATTTATTGTTTTAATCAATCTCAGATGCTGGCTCAATTAACAACAATCCAGGTACCGTTTACGTGCACGAGAATGACGACAGCGACAGGTCGGTGTGGGATAGTATTGACGCAACTTGTTATGTGCGCAGTACCTGCTCATCATATAGATGTACATACTACATATCATGGGGCTGGGACGGCTGGGACACAAGGTGCAGGTAGGTATCTATATACAAGTAATAAAAATAATCTTTCTCTGAAAAGGTAATAAACAAATGATGTTAAAATTCTGAAGTCTGTCAAAAGCTAAGCTTAAGATGAATTGTTACACTTTCAGGAGAAGCAATTCTGCCCTTTTATATTTTTGCATTCCTTCTTAAGAAAGCGCTAGCATCCTTTCCTTTAAATAGACGACATTCGGAAAAGGCTTTGTAATCCAAAAACATCAACAAGCAAAATCACATATGTTTTCCCATTTGCATAGGAGGTTGAATGGTGGAAAAACAAGGTGCACTCATACAGCTCAATGTACATATGAGCCGTGACAAGAAAACCCACAAAGTGGCATGTGCACCTAGCGCAGACTCAGATGAGCCTGGGCATCATCCCGGTCTGAGCAGAGTTTTTGCTTTGAGCTTAAAAAGTAGCTAAGGGTCTAAGCTAGCGCCATGCGGACAGCGAAGACTCTGATTAGACAGGGTGGATGCCCAGGCTGATCTAAGTCTGCATTGGGCGCACATGCCACTTTTTTGGTTTTGTCATGTTGCGGCTCATATGTAGCAAACTCGAAATCACATGCCATGTCCAAGAGCTCAGCAATAACTTCCGGTCTCTATTGACTGTCAGCAGTCAGTGCTCACTATTGCCAATGCCCAGCAGTGCTTTGCTGAGCAGTGACTGTAGGAATTATTTTTATTATTATTATTGTTATTATTATTATTATTACATATTGGGGTTGAATTAATGGTGTCGTATAAATCGTTGCATCAGATACTCATTCGTAGTATTAGCAGAAACTTAGTATTTAAAATTGTACCGAATTTGTTGATGTATGTAATTGAATACAATAAATATATACAACAAAAATTGCGTTTAATTGACTCTGCGCAAGTTTACTGAGTACTGCTTACTGTCTACTGCAGCAAGCGTACTGTTTACTTTGTACTGTCTTATGTTTGCTGTACACTGTCTACTGCGGCAATGTTGTTGTGCACGCACAAGCGCATTCCGGATCCATGCATTAAGGCTTTTGAAGTCGTCCAGATGAGACGTCCATTGCAGCTATACTATCTTTCTTTTACTCTGATCGTTTCAGGACTGTGAAATACTACTACCATTGTTACTATAATGTTCAGTGCAATCACTGCTCGGTTACAAGCAACTCAATGTTCTATGCGAGCGGTAAGTACCAGTAATATCAAAGAAGGCGAGATACGACAAAACCCACAAAGTGGCATGTGCACCCACCGAAGGTTCGGATCAGCCTGGGCAGCCGCCCAGTCTGATAAAGTCCTCGCTGTTTGCGTAAATGGTCGGTTAGGGTCTAAGCTCAATCCATGGGGACAGCGAAGACTCTGGCCAGACTGGACAGATGCCCAAGCTGACCTGAATCTTCGCTGGGCGCACATGTCGCTTTGTTGATTTTGTCGTGTTAAGCTCTGATATTGAATAACTGACCAAAGTGTAAACCAGCCTCGGCATTTCTTCGGCTTAATCCAAGACTTCTATGACTTGCGAAAACCATCATATTTTTATTGGCGGCTTTTAGCGTCAGAGTACATACGAGTAAGCATTGGAAGCTCTCAAAATATGACAGCTGGTATTTAAGCTCGGGTTGGTGTGGAATTATTTTGCTTTCTTCTGTATAACAAATTTATTTCAACAGGAGCATGAGACTTATACAATCTACCTGCTGACATACTGAAATACATCTACAGTTATTTCATTACCTTCCATGGATGAACTTTTATCATGATAATTGTAAAGTTAAAGTTTATCCATTTATTTCAGACTCATCATGGTACATAAATATATTTCTCGTATGACGTCGCTGATATTTAGTGGATAACGTCGTGTCATAAAAATCATATGACCACACGTGTAAAAAACACTTTGGCTCGTATACGTAACGTCATTGGCAACGTCCGTGTCAACAATGCGTTTTCTTATTGAAATAATGTTCAGCTCGAAGGCGGTAAAAGCACATTTTAAAGGGTCATTAACAGAATCTTACACTCGTGGTCATTTCATATGAAATTGATGAAACTCGCCGAAGGCTCGTTTCATGAATTTCATATGAAATGACCAATCGTGTATGATCCTCTATATACATATACATAAAATAATACATGATAATGAACAGTACCATGTCATTCTTAAACAAAACAATAAGAGACTATTTCAGCTGTACAACATACAGTAATTAAATTAACTTTCCAGGAAATAAAAGTGTACAGTATATCGGTAGTCCAGACAGGAGAGAGAAATTGAACAATTAGACATAAGTTTTATTCAGCAAGCAAATAAATATCTATTGATATTTTGGTTTATACACGTATATAGATACGTTAATACGTGAAGCAAATGAGAACAAATGTTGTTTTCATGGGATATATAATATATTGTTCAGTGCTGCAGCGGCAAATTTGGGAATCCTGAACACCGAGTTACTCTGACCTTTCAAGAGTCATTAACAAAAGGGCCACGAGGCCCTGAATCGCTCACCTGAGATATTGGCTTAGTTGCTTTTGGAAAGATGTTTGAAATTGTCAAAAGAAAAGAGTCCTGGTCAAAGAATTATCATGACCTCTTGTACTCATAAATTTTCATGTACACATTAAGACAGGCGCACAAACCATTTAAGCCCAAAATCTACAAAAGTTTCCATGAAATCTTATGTTCTAGCAGTTTTCCATATTTGACCATGCCGTAAAAAAGGTCAAAGTCAAGCCAAGATCATCATTTGAGCAATGT
Source organism: Ctena decussata (assembly GCA_963989385.1). Classification (NCBI taxonomy): domain Eukaryota; kingdom Metazoa; phylum Mollusca; class Bivalvia; order Lucinida; family Lucinidae; genus Ctena; species Ctena decussata. The sequence continues at coordinate 16,107,276 of OZ022505.1, read as the reverse complement.
TGGTAGAATTCGAGTACTCAGTACTACATACAAAGTTTCAAGGCCATCGGTGAAGCGGTTCTGGAGAAGAAGATTTGATTTTTAAAGGTTTATATCATATATGGGCATGACAGCCATGTTGGTCATGTGACCTGGACATTTTGAACAAATATTCGTTTTCCTAGCCCCTGGAGGCTCTATCAGAAATAAGTTACAATTGGTCCTGTGGCTTTTGAGGAGATGTTTGAAGTTTTCAAACTATGAGAGTTATTGGTCAAAGTTCAAGAAATGTCCTTGACCTCTTGTACTCACAAATCTTTTTGTACTTATTAAGATGACTGTATATACCAATTTTAGGCCAAACTCTTCCAAACTGTCAATGAAATCGTATGCTTTAGCATTTTTTTCTTATTTGATCTTGCCCTTAAAAGTTCAGGGTCAACTCAAGGTCATAATTAGAACAGTCTTGGTAGAAATTCAGTACTAGATGCCACCTACCAAGTTTCAAGGCCATTGGTCAATTGGTTCTGCAGAAGAAGAAGAGTTTAAAAGGTTTTTGCCATATATTGGCATGGCCACCATGTTGGTCATATGACATGGACCATTTGAAGATATTTCCCCTAGCCCTTGGAGGCTCTATATGAATTTTCGTTACAATTGGCTTAGTGGCTTTTAAGGAGATGTTTGAAATAGTCAAAATATGAAAGACTTGGGTAAAAGGTCAAAGAATGACTTTGACCTGTTGTTTTCACAATTTTAATGTACTCATTAAGGCGCCTCTATATATACCTATTTTTAGACAAAAATTTTCAAAGATTTCCTTGAAATATTATGTTATAGCATTTTCCTACTATTGATCTTGCCATTAAAAATGGTTAAGGTCAACCCAAGGTCATCATTTGAACAATCTTGGATGCCCAATGCTACATACCAAGTTTCAAGGCCATCAGTCAATTGGTTCTGGAGCAGAAGATTTTAAAGTTTTTTTACCAGATAAAGGCATGGCAGCGATTTTGGTCAAGTGACACGGACCGTTTGAAAAAATTTTCATTCCCTTAAACCCTGAAGGCTCTGTATGAGATTTGGTTACAATTGGCCCTGTGGCTTTTGAGGAGATTTTGAAACCTATCAAAATATGAGAGACCAGAGCCATAGGCCAAAGAATGACCTTGACCTCTTGTACTATAAATCTTCGTGTTCTCGTTAAGACGACTGTATAGACCAACCAATTTTAGGCCAAAATCTTCAACAATTCCCATGAAATCTTATGTTCTAGCATTTTTTAATATAAAAGAACCAGAAAACAAATTTGACCTTGCCATAAGAAAGTCAGGGTCATCCCATTATCATCATTTGAACAATCTTGGTAGTACTCATGTTACATACCAAGTTTCAAGGCCATCGCTCAGTAGGTTCTGGAGAAGAAGATTTTTATAGGTTTTTAACATATATGGGCGTGGTAGCCATATTGGTCTTGTGGCCAGGGCCGTTTGAACAATTTTTCGTTCCCATGAGCCCTGGAGGCTACATAAGTAATTTGGTTACAATTGGCCCAGTGGTTTCAGAGGAGAAGTCATTTGAAATTGTGGACGGACGGACGGACGGACGACGGAGCCTTTCCATCCTGTAAGCTCCCCTGGAGCCGCTGGCTCAGGTGAGCTAAAATTCAACGGTTAGAGAAGGCTCGGATTATTCTTCAGCTATGTAATTAATATTCAAGGCTCAAAAATGCATTAAGATCGGTTTGATATCCTTCTGTTTAGTACGTAATCCGAAACAATAAGGAGTTGAATCAAATGTTGACCTTATAGAAGGTGATAATGACAAAGGCATTTACTTACCTCACTGAGTCTCCAATATCATAATCATAAATGTACCAGTGTCAGTAGTTGTCTAGACAACAGTAAGCAGTTAAGTTTCACGCTCTCTGCGCTGAAGTAACAACTGACGATGGTTTACACTCCAAAACATGTTAGCATGAGAGAATAAAACTACATCTCTGAAAACCAACTGCAACATTGATAGTTCAAGTTATCATTATTGTGGTTTGGTGTAAATGCCAAGTTAAATCAATAATTTTGACGAATGTTTAGCTTCCTCCAAATACACTAGCTCTTCATTTTCAATTACTTAACTTTCAACTCAAACGTGATATCGCTCATTGGGGTCAGATTTAATCGGAATCTGATTTGTTTCCCGATTAAGTGATATAATTTATAAAAGCCAAACATGAATTTGTTAAATTTCTCTCTGTCTGTCTCTATTGTATGTCTGTCTGTTTCTCTCTCTCTCTCTCTCTCTCTCTCTCTCTCTCTCTCTCTCTCTCTCTGTTCTCTGTTATTGCATGTAGTTCTGGTAATACTATTATGTAGTTAGACTTTATTATCTTTTCAGGCAAAAGTATTAGAAAAAGAGCATGTACAAATCCCGGGTGTGGCCCGACCTGTAGCTCCTCCTACTGTTTAAACAGCGGGCAAACTGAAACTATAGGGATTCAGTGCTGGAGGACAGGTTATGAAACGACTGACTATCCATCTACAACTTTTAAAGTGAAAGGCACGGCCAACAGTCCGCCATCTATCTGGTTGCAAGGTACGTCCCGCCTCGTGAATTTCTATCTAGACATTAACCATTTTATGCCTAGTGACCCATTGCCAAACAGGGGCATTGTCAAATAGAGCTGACCCATACCAGACGGCGCAACACGCGGTGTCAGCTCCAGAACTACACAACATGCCGAATATGATACAAACAAAGCATTACACACCTTAATTAACAAATAGACTCATCCAATTTATAAAGACGAAAGATTCCACCAGGTATGAATGAGTTTAACTGTTAAGATAGTCAAAATTTAACAATGCTATTCGACTCGTATGTTTGTATTGTTATTAGTAGTGAATTTTCAGTTTTGTTTTTGATAAACTGGTGAGGTCTCGCAAAACTCCTGAAAGTATATTTGAGCCGCGACACGACAAAACCAACAATGTGTTTGTGCGCCCAGCACAGACTCAGATCAGCCTGGACATCCGCCGAATCTGATGAGAGTCTTTGCAGTGCGCTTGATGGGTAGCTAAGGGTCTAAGCTACATCCATGCGGACAGCGAAGACTCTGATCAGACTGGGCGGATGCCCAGGCTGATCTGAGTCTGCGCTGGGCGCACAACCACATTGATGGTTTTGTCGTGTCGCGGCTCATTTCGTTTCTGCTACTTTCAAGATTTTTTTTTAATATCTCCGCCAGATCTTTAACTTCAATACAAAAAATTGTAGAAATGTGCGGTTCATACACATGAGTCTGGTAGCATTATTATATTTTAGCTATTTGCAGAGACTGTAATTTTCAATATCTAGACGAGAATGAAATTACTCCTTTACGAGGCTTGGTATGTGTAAGAGTAACGTTAAATGGTGAACAGTTATAAACTACTGTAGTCTATTGACATTATGCAACTTGTAGAATTACTACTAGAAGTAATGCTTTAGTTCTTTTTATTTATCAATTGATTTAAAAACATATAATATTTATTTCTATTTTTATTTTATTGAAAAAACCTTACAATGTCATGCGTTTTTCCACATGGCTGAACATTGCATTGTAATTTTTGAATTTACATTCTGAAGACAGACACTTCACGTTGTCTCTTTCTCCAGAAAACCAAGCCGATATCACTGAAACATTCGACTCGATTCTCGAATTCATACAGCTTGTACAGATTGGTAATAATAGTAATATCTATTATGGAAACATGGTTTATTGAGTTTTTATTCAAAATAGTTTCAGATTATTACACCATTTATAGATTTACATTTGAACCGCGACACGAGAAAACCAACAAAGTGGCATGTGCGCCCAGTAAAGATTCAGATCAGCCTGGGCATCCGCCCAGTCTGATCAGACTCTTCACTAAGCGCTTTAAGGGTAGCTAAAGGTCTAAGCTAGCTCCATGCGGACAGCGATGACTCTGATCAGTTTGGGTGGATGCCCAGGCTGATCTGAGTCTGTGCTGGGTGCACAACCACTTTGTTCGTTTTGTCGTTTCGCGGCTCAATTTTGTCTATAGCCAATGGCTTATTACAGAGGGCACATCTGTCACAGTAAGACAGGATAAACATGGTGCCGGAAGTTATGTCAATAGAATTCGATACTCCGATTCTGATCTCACTACATACGGAGACTACATTAGATATTCAATTACTGACGACTCTAAATTCAGACCCTGGGACTATGCAAATGTCAGCAGAACGAACGACAGACTCTTTTATCTGGATACAGGTAGGTTAAAAAAAGCTATAAACGCAGTTCGTTCTATGTTAACAGCAAGACCTTAGGTATGCTGGTTCATTTTCGTAATGCTGTCAAGAATATGGATATATTTGGCACATTCAAATAGCAATATACATTGTTTTGGAAAATTTCAGTTTATCACTTTGTCATGCTCTTCATTTTTTCCTATATATTTATCAGCTACTTGCTTGCGTTGCACTTGATTTAATAATGGCATTCAGAGTCACTTCAAGGTAAAAGGATATGTACTGTAGCAACATTCATGTACCTTGGAGCAATACTTGTCTATAACGGTGGCTCCAAACCGAAGGTTCTCTTACGGATTGAACAAGCCACTGCATTATTTACAAAGCTGAGGCAAATTAAGAGAGATAACAACATATCTCTTAAATTAAAGGTGAAACTGATGCGCTCTCTTGTTATTGGCACATTTTCGTATACCTATGAATCGTGGACATTGACATTAGAGTTACAACAAAGGCTTTTCAGATTAGACGCTACCAAAGGTTTTTGAGTAGAGGACCAAGTTCGCAGAAACTCCCAAGCAGCCATTAGAGAATATGAAAAACTCCTGACCAAAGTAGAGAAACGGAAGATAAGGCTGTTTGGCCACATCTCAAGGTATTCTGGCTTAGCAGAGACGATTCTACAGGCCACAATAAAAGGCAAAAAAAGACATAGGTAGAAGAACAATTACAAAGGAGGGGATATTGCCGGACTCTGCCAGCACAACTAGGGCAGCTGGAAACAGGACAAAGAGGAGGGGTTGTTTGTGGTGCTCCATCGACCTTGCAAGGTTATGAGATATAACAGAGTAGATGTTTCACATATGATCTTAGTTCCGTCATCTAATGACGCCGCTCATGTATTTTCCAGCCACTGGATATATCTATACGGCCCAGGACCTTGCGATGGAATATTCGTATGAGTTCACTGGCATTCAGCTGTGTATCGCAGACAGAAGAGATTCGGGAATTTGTACGACGCTCACTATAAAACTATGTAGGTACCAATATATAATTATTCTCATTTTAAGTGAATGTCATTGTAAAGCATGGATGCGAAATAATGATTATGCTTGATTCGTTGCACACATCTAATAAAATACTGTTTCCTAGGCCGATAATCATTGAGCCGCGACACGACAAAACTATCGAAGTGACATATGCGCCCAGCGAGACTCAGATCAGTCTGGGCATTCGCCCAGTCTGATCAGAGTCTTCTCTGTTCGAATAAAGTTAGCTTTAGACCCTCAGCTACCATGTAAGTGTACATCGAAGGCTGATGAAACTAGGAGGCTGCCGAGGCTGATCTGGGTCTTCACTGGGCGCACATGCCACTTCGTTGGTTTCCTCATGTCGCGACTCAGTTTGTGCTTTTCCAGTGGAACAGAAGCTAAGGAATGCTATATCACAATTCACAGTAACTGAGTTGTTCGCACAGAACACGGGCCATACCAGACATGATATTGAGCCGCGACATGAAAAAATCAACAAAGTGGTGTGTGCACCCAGTGAAGGCAGGTTAGCCTGGGCAGCCGCCAGTATGTCAGAGTCTCTGCTTTGCGCTTAAAGGGTAGCTAAGGATCTAAGCTAGCTCCATGCGGGCAGCGAAGACTCTGATCAGACTGGGCGGATGATGAGTCTTCGCTGGCCGCACATAAAAATCTTGCTGGTTTTGTCGTGTCGCGGCTCATATATTATGAGCCTCGTTTATGAGCTCATATATGAGCCTCGACACTCAAACCAGTGCTTAAAGTATATGCGAACAACAAACGTTCAGAGCAGTCTGATCAGAGCTGTTGCTGTCCGCATACAACAGGTATGGACCCTAAGGAATCTATTGACACAAAACGAAGCTGTAGCTATGCTGCACAGGCTCACACACTGGTTTGAATCATGACTTTTCGTAAATATTTGAAGTCTACGCTGCTCATATGTATACGTATGCGAATGACGAAGCTGCATTACACAGACGTACTTAGGGCCGGTCTGCATCAATACACATGTACCAGTTTTATATAGCGGATGTATATATCACTTATACTAAGCTTACGATGATATGCTGTACATTCTATCGTAATCGTGCATAAAATGTCAGACCGATACATGTGTTATGTTTCGTTCACACGAGCAAGGTTTCTGTGACAAAGTAGGTTTGGCATAGAAAAATTTGCCCGGGTGAATGAAAAAATATGCCACATTTTTATTGCCAAATTTATATGGTAAAGTTTAGATAACAAACAAAATTTGTCCGTGTGAACAAAAAATTTGCCATAGAATATGTAACAAAGAAACTAGCTATGAAATAAACACAGAAAACTTTGCTCATAATCAAATGAGCAAAGTTTAATTTTGAGCAAAATACACAAAGAAACTGTGGCATAGTTGGCCATTCACACGGGCAAAGTTTATTTGTGCAGGTAGCTTTGACGAATAATGTTTGATCGTGTGAAAACAGCAGCAAATATTGCCTTGCCAAAGTTTATTTAACACATTTTTCTGTAACAAATAATTTGCTCCGTGTGAACGCAAAACGTTTGGCAAACTTTCTTTGTTGCAAATTCTGTGACATAGAAACTTTGGTCGTGTGAAGGAGGCTTAACTGTTTTATTCTTATCTTCATTGTTGCTTTTAATTATATACAGTACTTCACTTCCTCCAGCAAATATCCGTTGATCTGATAAATACAAAGTTAAAATAAACATGGCTACCTCCATCCCGTGGAACTTAACTACTCGATATTATTATCTGTAGCGATGTTTTATTCTTGACAGGGTCCTGTTTCGAAATACCGACATGTTATGATCAAGAGAAATTAGACTTTTGGGATACTCTGCTGCCAGGGGACACGTTATTTGAGATGAAGCACCCGGACCCTGCATATCATTTTCCCGACTTTAATGGCTGGGACAGGCTTTCGTGGACCATTGACCAGAATAACTACCTGGATGTAGCCGAGATTGCTGAAATAGGCGAAAACCGAGGTCATATATTCCTACTGGGCACGCAACGCTGAATCAACATTGATTCAGCGTCATGACGTTGAATCAAGGTTGATTAAATGTTTCAAAGTTGTGTGCCTGATAGTTTGTTAATACAAGTATGATATTTGCTCAACGGAGAGATCATATATGTACAAAGTTGAAACAGTTTGTTCTATTTCCAAAGGGAATTTAAAGTCTCAAAAGCAGAGAAAAATATATGTATCGCATCGCGTCAACTTAGGACAGCAATAAACAATCACACCAATATCTAAGTGATTGAATTATATTCTTCTGCAAGTATAACGTATTTTCTGTCCATTAATAAGTTAAGTTTTTATGAATTTAATGTATTTTTTCTTTCATCAATCTCGATCCAATTTACAGGAAAACAAGTTTACGGAGATGTGCTTTCCGCTGTCTGTTAAGTGTCAAAGTGAAGAACATGCACCCTTATGTGAAAATAAACGACCGGCTGGGGCTTTGCAATTTAATGAATAAACGTAACGATTAGAGGGTGGTGGGAGTAAGGCTGGGGTATAGGGACATGATAGGACAACTGTCAAAGCGTTGACCGGATAAAATTTACAAAAAAAATCAGCCCTGGGCATGGACAATTTTCGGGTTAAAATGTTCAGTGTGGAAGAACTTTTGTTGTTGTTTAAATAACATTAACTATACAAACGGCTTACCCCGTTAATGTCCGACAAGGTGAAAATCGATATAAATGTTCGTTATCAGTATAAAAACAATAAATATGATCATGAAAAGTTGACCAACATAGTTTTATATACAGTAATAATAGTAATAGTAATGAGATTTGAGAAAACAAAATGCCAGGAAATGTATCAAGTAAGTTACTGATGAGGAAGTACAATATCAATGCAAACCTAGTTCGCACCATTGAGCAGCTATACGACAAGGCTACAAGTGCAGTCCTGATAAATGGCAGCTCAGGAGAATGGTTCAGGACAACAGTTGGAGTAAGACAAGGATGTCTTCTGTCACCCACCCTCTTCAACATTTTTTCTCGAACGGATCATGTCTGATGCTCTGGAAGAACATGACGGAAAGGTTAGCATAGGCGGTAGAAATATTACCAACCTGCGGTTTGCCGATGACATAGACGCTCTACCTGAGGAAGAGCAGGAACTAGAAGCTCTAGTTGAAAGTCTCGACCAAACCTGCACAAGGTATAAGATGGAGATAAGTGCTGAGAAGACCAAACTGATTACAAACAGCGCAGATGGCATCCAGAGGGAGATCAAGGTAAAGGGGCAGAAGCTGGGTACTGTAAGCAGCTTCAAATACCTTGGAGCAGTTGTCTCAGATGATGGCTCAAAACAGGAGGTTCTCTCAAGGAAAGCACAAGCCACTTCAGCTCTTACCAAGCTGAAACCAATTTGGAGAGATAACAACATATCTCTAGGATCAAAGGTGAAACTTATGCGCCCCCTTGCCATTTCCATATTTCTGTATGCCTGTGAATCGTGGACCTTGACAGCAGAGTTAGAGAAAAGAACGCAGGCCTTTGAGATGGGATGCTACCGAAGGTTACTGAACATTTCGTACAAGGACCATATAACCAATGAGGAGGTTCGCAGGAAGATCCAAGCAGCCATTGGAGAATATGATGAACTCCTGACGCTGGTCAAGAAACGGAAACTAAGGTGGTTTGGCCACGTCTCAAGATCTTCTGGTTTAGCAAAGACAATTCTTCAGGGCACAGTGAAAGGAAAAAGAAGAAGAGGTAGACAGAAGAAGAGGTGGGAAGACAATATCAAAGAGTGGACAGGAATGGATTTTGCCAGCTCAGCTAGGGCAGCTGAAGACAGGACAAGGTGGAAAGGGATTGTTTTGAAGTCATCTGTGGTGTCCCAACGACCTAGTAAGGTTATGGGATAGAATATAATAGAATAGAAGTTACTGATTACAGATTCAAATTCAGACACTTCGGGGCACATGTCCCTAAATGCCCGACAGACTCTATTTTCATCTTGCTTACATTTTGAGTATTTTTCAAGAATTATTTGTACGAAATGATTTCTGTAGATGCATTTATTATGGTTTTGCACACTTTCACGAAGTTTAAGAAGACACACTTCTTATAAGGTGAAATCTACCTTTGATATAGAAATATTGAAATCTTCTCAGGAAGGTTAAACAGCTGTTTGTATTTGCTTACTCTATTCTCTTTCTACAGGTGTCCTAAGAACCAATGGCAATGTGACAGTATGGCCTTCCTGGGAGTACAGGGACTATGAGATCATTATTAGAGTGGCTAACACGGAATCTTGTGGTAGAACTACGACATGTGTCATGACATTTAGAATATGGTTCAAGAACTGGGTACGCAATTAATTCCTAACAACCATTTATTTTCACGATATGTGGTGCTAAATCCTCTGTGGAGGCCTTGAAAAGTAAAATTGGGTCAAATAAGTTTTGGCAATCAAGGCAAATCCAGGTCAGAATATTCCTGGAGAAGTTAATTTTATTATTCCTCAGATAGTGTGGACCCTGATCAACGCGTTATGCGATCTGCGGCGTCGAATCTGAGTCTGAACTGTTTGTCGATGTCCCTTTTTTATGGATGAAGACCGTCGTAGCTTTCTGATCATCTTTTTGGAAAGGCAGGGCCTATTGCTTTGCCCTTCGTGATTTCTTCTTGTATTTATTATAAGCATCTTGCTCTTGGTGTCGTTGTCAACTTTCACAGCCTTTCATCATCTTATATTGTGCCACTTCCCGGATACTGCCATTGGTATTTTGTCCGTTTGAATACAGTTTAAATTGAGTTGTAGATTAAGGAGGTGCCGAATTTATTTTGCGTTTCTCCTGTCTGTTCTTCTGCTGCTTCTTCTTCTTCTTCTTCTTCTTCACCTTCTCCCTTTTTGCTCAAAATCTTCAACAGCCTTTACTTTAGAAAAATTATCAGCGTATTAGCATTCATACATTCTTACAAGTGTGAAGACACTGGGTCAGATGCAAAAGTATTAACGTCAGTAAACGTCAGTAAACTATGTGCGCACTCTACTGCCTCTTTGTCTTTACCCCGTCATGGGACATCGGCAAACGCTGTCTCTGTTATTTAGTGAACAACGTCGTGTCATAAAAATCGTATTCAAACACGTGTCATAACATGACACGTAACGTCATTGACAACGTTCGTGTCAACAATGCGTTTTCTTAGTAAAATATGTTCATTTTGTAGTCGAAATATATCATTTTAAAGGATGATATGATAAACAGAATCTTACACTCGCGGTCATTTCATATAAAATATGTAGAAGCATCTCTTAATCTTAATAGAGAACCGCGGACATATTCTTCTAAACTATTATGGGGAAAACCCCATTATAGTTTAAGAGAACATGGCGGCGGCTTTCTATTGCATGTATGTAATAATTGAGCCGCGACACGAGAAAACCAACAATGTGGTTGTGCACCCAGTGCAGACTCAGATCAGCCTGGGCATCCAACCAGTCTGATCAGACCCTACGTCAAGTGCTCAAAGGGTAGCTAAGGGTCTAAGCTACCTCAATGCGGACAGCGAAGACTCTGATTAGACTGGGCGGATGCCCAGGCTGATCTGAGTCTGCGCTGGGCGCACAACCACGTTGTTGGTTTTCTCGTGTCGCGGCTCAAATTATGTTTTCTTTTCAGCCTATCGAGTTTGTCAACCTGCCGAATACAAGAACCGTAAACGAAGACTACGATCTGCCTTATCTAGTTTTCGAGATCATTACGTATGATTACAATTACTATTTACACGACAATGTTACGTGCGAGATGTCATTCATTCCTTACGAGGACAATCTGTTTGAGTTGGTGCATGACGGAAGATACGCTTATGACTGTAAGTACATAACAGGCAGCTTTAACCCAATGGTCACACACCTTTGAATCAACATTGAATCAACCTTGATTCAACGTCAGGACGTTGACTCAAGGTTGGTTCAATGTTGATTCATTGATGTGTGCCCAAAGAGGATTGCTTCCTGTCTAGTTTTATGGTTTAAGAAGTATGGATAAACCTCGAATTTTGTTTTGTTTGTCCACTTTTTTTTCCAAAGGCAGCAACTTTCATTATTTCCTGTTTGCTTCCCTGGCGACGAAGGCCTTCCTTTAAAGAAAAGAATCTTCACCCAAGGAAGTAATTACTTCCTTTCAAAGTTGATCACTATTTTAGAAGGGAAGGGAGGCAGAAATGAAAATTATACATATAGAAAGTGTAACTATTTACCTCAAAATAAAAAATGACTGAAACAGATGGTTAGTTTGTGTATTTTGTATGATGTTTGGTGGTGTTGTAGTGATGTGCAAGTCCTCTGCATTGGGCTGAGTGTATCTGTTACTGAAGATGATCTGATCAGTTATGTCGTTGCGTTTTTCCTTGTTTTGCGTGGATTGTGCTTTCGCGTTATGACATCGTCTGTGTATTGTCATTTATATTTTGAAGAAAATTCCAAAGATGGAACACTTTAGCTTTACAATGCCGTAATGCGTCTAAAATATGCAGATGAAATGGCAAACAGTGCAGACCCTGATCAGACTGCTCCTAAATCCTTTAGGAGCAGTCTGTTTTGGGTCTGCACGGTTTGCTAAGAAACTTAGAAGTTTACTGTATCTTAATATTGTAACGATTTTCATTAGCCTGGAGTATACATCGTCTTGCCTGTACACAACCGGGCTGTGGTTTCCACTGCGAAAAGGGCATCGGATGCTTCACATACAACACTACGCTAAACCAGGAGTTCAGGTTTACTGTTCATTGCTGGGATGCCTATGGCAGTGACGTCACAGCTGAGTTTGTCTTGCGTCTAGATTATAACAGAGCACCTGTATTCACAAATTTAGGAAGTAAGTTCCTGCTGGGTACAATACATTGAATCAACATTGAATCAACGTTGATCCAACGTCATGACGTTGAATCAACATTGTTTCAATGTTAAGTCAGAGTTGTGTGTCTTCTGGGTCATTCGTGTGTTTTAAGGCATTGGGGCACACCGTAATTGTTTTATCATTTTAAGAAAGGGAACACATTTTTTGTGACTTCCTGTTTGCTTCTCGGACGACGAATCTTGTGTGAATAGATGAAATTCTTTCCTTTAAGAGTTGTCTACTACTGAGAAGGGAAGCAAAACGATAATAAAAACAGTTGGGTTGCTTCCCCTGAAAGTGTACCCATTTACCGTAATTGGTTTATCTTGTTTCAAGATTTAGTGTAGGTATATACATGACATTACTTTCATGTTTATGACTTTGTTTATTCGTGTTAATGTCATGAGCTAGATTTCAGTCAGTTTTACACTACTCAGCGCGCGGGGGGGGGGGGGGGGGGCTGGGTTCTCGTGGTTATTAACGCCACTCAATTTTTCGTGACAAGTCTTTTCAAAACTTTGTTTTTTATTTTCGATGTCACGATTACCGAATTAATCATGCATCAGTTGGAAAATTCCTCCAAGGGTATGTCATATAGTGTGATGTCGTGTCACCTTAGAACTGCTTTTGTGTGAATAATATCAGGCCCATTAACATACGGGTTATAACTGAAGAGAAATTAAACAGAAAACGAAACCAAGAACAGGAACATCTTAACAAAACGTACATATATAAATGTTTACAACAATTTAGGTGCCAAAAATTCTGCCATTTCTTTTCCCGAAGAGTGACTAAGATCAAAAGAGGCTTTAACATATTACATCAAGTTCACCAAGTTTGAACAAAACTGCATTTTGTTTTTCATTTGTTTAACACAATTTACGCATTAAAATCTTGTAATGATGCATGATAAAAAGGGAACCATCTAAGTGTCTTTTGATATCAAGTTTTATTATCAGAGTCCACCAGAAAGACATAAAAATAGCTCGGCAAGCCACGTCCTGCGTGAGATAACATGGGTGAGATAAATATACAGTCAGACATAAATTAAGCATCATCCCAATTTTATATGAAAGTTAAATTTCATAATTATTCGAAAATATTCCAATCTTTGGATAGTGAAGAATATTTAGACAGAATATTGATGCAAAAAGTAAAGCTGTTCCTGTGAAAACGTTACTTAAAGTCCCCATAGTCCTTTCAGTGGTAAAACATCTAAAGTCGAATAATTGTAAAATGCGGTTCAACCTTCACGTTTGGTAATAAAATGTGGGTTGATGTGTAGATATTGATTCATACAACTGGCAAAAAGAAGAGAAAACAAGTTTTTGAAAAATAACAACCCGCTCCACGATATACAATTTTCTGTTCTGGTTTCCCGTCTAAAAGGTAAAGGTAAAGGTTTCCCATAGCCTAATAGCCGTAGGGGCAGTGGGGGTTAGAGACCCACTGTATCTTGGGCACAGCTGATGAAAGGCGGAGCCCATCCCTCTCCTTTCGCTGCCTGATACTTCCCTGATTCGAAAAAGGTACCCATTACTGCTGGGTTGACAGAGAGAGTTTTCCAGTCATCGTATGGCGACAGTGAGCCGCGAACTCACGACCTTACGGTGACTTTCTGCACAATAGCCGAGCCACTCTAACCACTCGACTACGGCGCCTCTCGGTAATCGTGACATCGAAAATAAAAAACAAAGTTTTGAAAAGACTTGTCACGAAAAATTGAGTGGCGTTAATAACCACGAGAACCCCCCCCCCCCCCCCCCCGCGCGCTGAGTAGTGTAAAACTGACTGAAATCTAGCTCATGACATCATGCTCTACGCCGACCACGGTTACACGTCAATAGCCTCCTGCTGAAGATATTGTTGCACAATAGCTGCTCTGTGATGCCGAGCGTTGTCGTCCATGAATATAGGCTTTTCAGCTAGGCGATGGTTATCGAAATGAGGCACAACGATGTCTCTTAGAATGTTATCTCTATAGCTAACGCATATTAACGTTCCGTGAAAGACGTACATATCTAGTTTACAACATGCCTGGACAGTAACAGATCCGCCACCGAATGCTGTGGTACCAACAATGTTCCTGTCCTCGTATGCTGTGTTTCCCTCACGCTATACGCGCATCCTGCCGCCAGTATGACGTAAGACGAATTTACATTCGTCAGACCAATGTACACGTCGCCAGGATCGAAGATTCCAATTACGTCGATCACGAGCCCAACTTAACCGGGCTGTCCTATGCATGGGTGTCAGTAGAGGACGTTTAACAGCCTTTCTGGCTTTTAAGCCGGCGTTATTAAGTCTCCTGGTTACAGTCCTAACAGAGATAGGTCCATAAACTGGCCACTGGCTTCGAAGTTGACTCCTGTAGTTGTAGGATTTGCACGTGCCGTGTCGTACGCCGTAGTGCTCTATTTTCGTGGTCATCAGTCTTCGGGGGTCGCCCTGAACGTCGACGTTCTGATACTGTCCCGTCAGCGCGGTAACGTTGCAAAAGACGCACTATAATTGACTAGTTTACCATGAATTGACCAACAATAGCCCTTGTGCTTAGACCGGCGTTGTTCATGCCCACAATTTGCCATTTTTGGGCTTCAGAAAGTTTTTGCAAAGCCATCGTTTCATTTCAGTCATAAGCACCCTCAAAAGCATCCTGTGACTTGTATAGCGGATCCGTGCATAGCAAGATAAAGTACATGTATCAAACTTGTGTTTTGAGAACGTGGACAGTAGGGCGACTTAACCGGTTCGTAAGACAAACGTATACAAGTCATTGAAAGTTTGTCAATACCACTTTACTCTAAATAAATCAGTCTTGCCTTGTAACAAACCGGGTAAAAATGTATGAACTAAAATCGGTATGGCGCAACTTATGCAGGTGATGCTTAACTTATGTCTGACTGTATATGATCTCTCATTGGTGTTCGGAGGAGACAGGGAGATCCCAACGCGAGGATCCACCGTTCAAGTGGGACACAAGGCATGTTGATTTGTATTCTTTTTCGTTTATAGTAATCCCCCCCCCCCCATTGACGTTTATATAAGCTTACAGTCAACTCTCGATTGGATAACTCAAAATCAAAGATCATCTAAAACTACTGATATCTCAATGTAAATTTTCTGGTCAAAGACAATTTACTTTGAAATACCAGTAGTTTGATATGAAAAGAGTTGAAATGTAAAGACAAATAGGGCAAATGTCCAAACTACATACTCTTTGATAGAACAGGGTACTTTGAGAAAGTGTTTGAGATATCGAGAGTCGACACAGTGCCTGTAATGATATATCTTTCAGACAGTATAACAGTGAATTCTGACAAAGTATCGGCGCACGATATTCTTTATGCAATTCAATACAGCGACAATGAGGGTGAAGACCTATACTACAACTTTACCTTCTCGCCAAACAACGGAATTTGGAACGATGTACTAATTTTTGAGTGTGATGGCTTTGGAAATTATCATAGTAAGTGAAACTCTGTGTCCGGTTGTTCAAGGCCAACGACGCCGTTAGTTAACGAGGCGTTGAAATTTCAAACGTATTGTATGCAAACACACTTGAATTTTATTAAATAAGGAGCTACTTGCAGTTTCTCACGTATCTCAAAAAGACTGGCACACGTGATTTTATGTGTCCAATAAGACCTAAGCTAACGATGCTTTGAACAACCGGCCCTTATGTTGCAAGTGTTTGTTATAAAAGCTTTTGCACATTTGTAAGTATACATGTACGTCTAGAATTCAAAGCTTTTGAAAAGAAAAAAACATACGATCTGTATTTGGGAAAAAAATTCCGTTTGCTTCCCAAAATTAGGAAGCCGTTTCAAAACGTAGTCCGTATTATAAGAAAGAATATAAGGGGAACAAATTCTTTACATTAAAAGTTGATTCCAATTTAGAGGGAGGCAAAAATGAAAACAGCAGGGTTGCTTTCCCTGAAAGGGTAACCAACTTAAACGAAGTTGTCAACGGTAGAACTGACGGGATTTACCCTGGGCTGTGGAAATACTACTCATTTGTCCTTCTTGTCCTGTTTGACTCTGGACAAGTGAGAATATAAGGATCTGTCATGGGTGTGAGGTGTGGATAGAAAAATCTGTCACGAGGGTCACTGTTCGGCATCACGAGGCTTGCCGAGTGGTGCCGAACAGTGATCCCGAGTGACGGATTTTTCTATCCGCACCTCACACCAATGATAGATACTTTTTCTTGCACACCATGTTTTGTTTTAACTTCTGAACTTCTTAAAATGCGTAATTCTAGTGCTTGAGAGGTTTCAATTTGATTTTGAAAGAAGGCGCCGCTTTCATCGACTGCCATTCGGCTCTTTACGTCAACGACTGGCGTGCATAAACTGACGTCATTTTTACCGTCTTCGTGACGTCATCATCTAAATAGCCAACGTCACTTGACGACGCAGGTACGTGAGCTCCTATACAACCAATGCGTTGACAGCTCGTGATTTTTTTCCGGTCCTGGGTCAGAACACCAGGGTAAGATGAGATTTTCTATCCCAGGTGAAAAGAGTGGCATTTTCTATCCGGTGTGCAAGAAATTCTATTTTACTTGCCCTGGGACAAGTATTCAAACTGTCATCAGTGGAAGTATTTGAGGATAATTCTGAGATATTTTTTTCTTACTTTCTCATGAAAACAGATGCTGTGGGTTCCTGTTAGAATCGCTTTATCGAAGCGATTCTAACATTTTCCCAAAACATATGTTCTATCTAATTCGAGACTTTGTGACAGTTAGCCAAAAACTATCATCAACTCTTCCTCAATTCATTATCTATTATTCCTTCCTTCTTTCATGTATGCCTTTTTCTGGGCAAGTAAATATGTGTTAGGACAAGTTTAATTTTGTCTATTTACTTGTCCATGGACTAGTAGAAACATTGTATATTTCCACAGCCCTGGTTTACCGTATTTGTCTTTATACATTTAAACCCTTAAAGGTAAACAATCACAAAAACATGAATTCCATTGAATTTATAAAAACTGCTAAGCCATCAAATTGTTTTCACGAACATTGGACTGAAAATAGGAAAAATATGAATGTTTAAAAAAATTGAGATGGCGGTTTCTTACATGGAAGTTCAGGTCACGTGATAGATATTTTAATCTTGACCCATATGTGCAAAACATACTTAGATTTACTGCCTTGTTTGTCTTAAGTTGTTCCTTAAAGAAGTAAAGAAAGATCAATAAATTAAATTCACTGAATATGTTTCAAAATAAATTTATTAAGGATTTTCTTTCCTTTATTCACGGTGAGCTTATGACAACATTTATTCAAAGATTTGCTCGTTCCTAGCTCAGTATATTAATATGAATAATATGAATAACCTGTCATATTTTTCTTGATTTTATTTCGATTTTCATGAAATTTTCGGCAAACACTATTTTCCATTAAAATCTATAATTTTAGGCTGATTCTTATTTAAGTGACGATTTCCCTTTAAGTACTAAGTCTAGCTATATACACATTCGTCAGTATCGTGAGTCCAGAAAAAACACTGGAAAGGATGTAGCAAAAATCCGATCACTTCTTACACATGCTGCAGTAAGTCGCTAGAGTATCATTAAACAATTTGTGTTTCAGACAATCTAGCCAACATCTCCAGTACCATATATTACCATGACATGCCAAATAGCACTTACTATATCTATGTATGTGGTTCAGAGCGGAGAAATATGATCTGTGGCACCCTCGAGGTCAATATTCAAGGTAAGCACTGGATTATCGCCGGAAAAAAATGAATAGGATTTGTTGTGATATATTGTACAATTTTACTTTATTCAGGTGATTGATAATACGCAGTTGCATTGATCTGTAAACTGCATATTGGTGTGCGTTGAACACAGTCTTCTTTTTCAATTTTCCCGGGCCCATAAACTAGATATCCACGCCGTAAGAAAGATCTACAACTGATTATTATATGATAACTCTCTGCCCTATTAAAAATGCAGTTTCTATTGATACAGCTTACACTATGACATGCAGCAATGTTTATTTAAGCCAAAACACGGCAAAACCAACAAAGTGACATGTGCGTCCAGCGAAGACTCAGATCAGCCAGGGCAGCCGTCAAGTCTGATCAGAGTTTTTCTCTTTGGGCTTAAATGTTAGCTAAGGGCGGACGCCCAGATTGATCTGAGTCTTCGCTGGACGTACATGCCACTTTGTTGGTTTTGTCGTGTCGTGGCTCATATTCAGAATGGAACCAAGCTTTAAGTGGGAATTTTACGCTACAGACATTGAAGTTGGATTCCTAATTATTTTTATCAATCATTCAAGAAGGATGCCGTTTATAAAACAGCAAATAACCAGACAAAAGGTAAAACAGGGAGATTGTTGAAGCGTCGGAAAAGTTGCCGACCTCAGTCTATTCAAATTTACTCTATCTTTTGTTCTGACCATATATACTTAGCAAAAATAAAAACTTGACAGTCGCTATTTTTCATCCTACGGTAGTCGGGAAATAGTGAGACATAAAAATTCTTTTAGTTTAAGAAAATGTAATTATTCTGTCATATCATAATCATACAAATTTCAAGATTCCATGGATACAGTACAATTGAGGCTATTGTAAACGTCACAAGGGTACTTTCTGTTTTCTATGCTCAAAACCAAACAAATACCAAATTTAAAATCGTCGAAGTCTGCTTAAATGAAAAACTCTGTTGGCAACGCTTTGCCGTTATTAAATCCAATCTGTATGGACTCATAAGCTAAAATTATGCCGATGCACGGTCGACTAGGAGGCCGGAAGGACCACACGAAAAACATCAGTCCACGCCATTATGAAGTCAGAAATTCAGTTTGAATGGAATTCCCATTAAACATTTGAGTCTTTATGGCAGTTTTAGAAATGGCTTTCAAATAAATTTAGTAATAAACACATTGAGTTTGCAAGACAGGCAAACTAATCACGAAGAAAATAACGAAAAAGACGCATTGGTATAGAAGATACGGCATTTCATAAATCTCTATATGTTTAATGCAAAGGGAAGTAATCTGAAAGTTTTGAAACTTTAAACGTTATTTTCAGGTTGTAGTTACAATTACCATAAGCGTTTAAAGTGTTTTCTATGCATACTGAAACTACTGTTTATTGCGTACAAAAGAACTTTCTTCTGCGCATGCGCAAATCAAAGTTTTTTTCTGAATTAATAAAATAGGAATAAGTTAGATAACTCCGGACAGGACAAACATTTATCAATAATTTACATGATTTAAGTAATCAGATGTCTGTCGTACTCGAAAACATCCATATATACATTACAGATTTGCTAGGTTGGCCGGAATTGAGAAATAAAACCGTCAAGTTTTTATTTTTGTTCAGTATATATCTATTGAAAGAGCGTTGATTTATGCACTTTCTTGCTCTGTTTTTAAGATTCCTGTCCGGCCAATCCAACTTGCAGTGGAGACAGCATAACTGTTCCAGATTTTGCAGCCGTCGATGAAACATTGTTTACAATCTCGGGACAAGAGGGGGCCGGATCAACTGCTTCCTCACTTACCTACTCATTAACTTCAGCAACGCCGGCCTTCTTCAGTGTGAATTCAGCGTCGGGTATTCAAAAACTTTTAGCAATTACTGCTTCTAATGTTGATGCGTTTCCGCATCTCCTTTAAGGCATATGGATACACTTTCAGGAGAAGCAACAATATAATAATTATACAAGTATCCCTTCTCAATGGGACACTAATCAGAAATCACTTATCGAAATAATATGAGCCGCGACACGACAAAACCAACAATGTGGTTGTGCGCCCAGCGCAGACTCAGATCAGCCTGGGCATCCGCCCAGTCTGATCAAAGTCTTCGCTGTCCGCATGGAGGTAGCTTAGACCTTTAGCTATACTTTAAGCACTTAATGAAGGGTCTGATTGGCTTGAGCGGATGGCCAGGCTGATCGGAGTCTGTGCAGTGCCCACAACCACATTGTTGGTTTTGTCGTGCCGCGGCTCAATTATGTTCGCCTGAGCTAACCTCTGTATAGGGGTCAATGACTCTTTATCTAAAGGGTTTGGAAATGTCAGTATTTCTATGACTTACGAATTCATTTAGGTACAATTATATTTTGTTAGAAGTATCATTAACATTAACTTTCATCTCTTCAGAATCTATGTTTTTAGAATATGTGGGTACACCTTTATATTCCCCTCCATTCTGACATAGGGGAATAACTTTTGCGCTCATAGAAAACGTAGCCTTCCAGAAACAAAAAAATAAAGAATTTGCTTCCCTTGGATCAATATTTCCTTTACATGTTGACTCCTATTGAAAAGGGAGGCTAAAATGAAAATAGCAGAATTGTTTTCCCTTAAAGTGTATCCATTTACCGTAAAATAGTTATTTTTTTTTTGTTGTAATTAATTTGAGCCGCGACACGACAAAACCAACAAAGTGGCATGTGCGCCCAGCGAACACTCAAATCAGCTTTGGCATCCACCCAGTCTGATCTTAGTCTTCGCTTTGCGCTTCAAGGCTAGCCAAAGGTCAAAGCTAGCTCCATGCGGACAGCGAAGACTCTGGTTAGACTTGGCGGATGACCAGGCTCATCTGAGTCTGCGCTAGGCGAGCAATCACTTTGTTGGTTTTCTCGTGTCGCGGTTTATTTACATTATATGTTTAAAAAATAGAACAGTGTTGTTGAACAAAATACGGTCAATCCTGTACTTTGACTACTGCTATATTTAGGAAATCACAGATTATTTATACAGCTCTTAATGCACTCTACCAGGCATACCATGGTCCCCGGTTGTATACAAAGCTTTTTCATTTTATTCGCTCTATTTATCAAAGTGTCAATCGCTGCAAGCTAACTAGACGGCTTGCGCCTTAAAGTTCCTTTTTTAGTATGAAAGCATTGTCATACAAACGGCCAATAGACCTACAAAGTGTTTATCATAGATGCAACTACTGTAATGTAAACTTAATCTTAATGATAGTCTTCTCGAATGCTATAAACTTAGAAGCAGTAACATTTAATCAGTTACCAAAAGTGCTGAATCCGATGCTGGAGGACATTGCTGTCTTTGCACATTTCATTACTGGCCATGAACCCACTCAATATGTCAGGGGTTTTTTTTCCATTGTTTTGATGTTTTTTTTTACTTTTAAAATAATGATCTAACTTTTCCAATTGCACATTTGGTAAGTTTTTCGTACTATGTTTTCTTCTAAAAACAAGTTAAAAGTTAACATTTACAAACTTACAAAAAAAAATTATTAAAGCATTATCTTAAACTGCAATACTTAGTGCAAGAAACATATAGAAACTGAGATAGCTGTTTTTATTCTGGCAGGTGAAATAAAGATTGCAAAGACATTGGTAGCCGCATATCCCTTCTCCGTGTATCACATAACTGGGTTTGTGTATGACAGTTCTGCATGCAACTATGGTTCTTGCCAGTTCTCTGTGACTGTGGAATTCACCAACCATGTAAGACCATGGCAACATGGAATATATCAGCAACATTTGCTACGTCATACGTTAACTAACACGTATTTAAAAAAAAAATATTATGTTTTTCGACTTACCTGACTCACGATAAGTATAAGCGTATTAAGATTTAATTTTCTTCTATTATTGTTCTACAAAATGCAGGATGCGAGAATGAAATAAAATGTGAGTTACCTACATTTAGTACTCGTAATTGAATATGCAGACTGATTAAATCAAACTACTTCAGAAAAAAAGTAAGTCAATATTGATTTTTAAAACACGCAGATTCTAAAGTGAACATGCATTGTATGTATCTTTTATTCAAAACCGATGCATATATGAAAGGTTGCATTAAATAAGAGGAGCGTTCTGAAAGTTTTGCAAATGGCCTCATATTAATATAAAAATATTAATTATAATTATATAATAATATATAACGTTGGTTACGGACATGTTAGAGACAAGTGACAAGCATGTACTGAAAGCGGCATTGCCATTTTGTCTGTACAATGTAACCAATTACTATACAAAGACATTTTTTTCCTTATTGACTTACATCGCATTTCATTAAGACCCAGTGATACCACTGAGCTAATATCTTATGTAAAAAATTTTCAGTGTTGGGCATTTAAGTCAAATATCGTTGTAAATACAAAAGAATCTTTGTAAACTGCTTGTCCATGGTTGCCTTTACTATCCATACAATAGTTAGAAGGGTGGCAACTGTTATCGATTTATTCCTTCCATATTGAAATCGACGTCAACGGCATTTTTGAGAGATTGAAGCAGCTTCATTGTCTGCATTGATTTAAATTTATTGACAGGTTTTTGTTTGCCCACTCAAAAGTTCTCGCTGGCAAGATTTTGAATGCTAGCATGCTTGTTTTTAAAATCATGATGACTTTAGTTAAAAGGGAGAATTGGCTACTACAGAAATACGGATACTTCGCATTGGCGGTACAGTATGGAACCTAGATTAAACATAATTTCCGCGAAATTTACACGACCACATTGCCTGGGCATTGTCTTTAAGTAGAAATGGTAAAAGAAAATCAAAGATGCTCATATATGAATACATGTAACGGCCTACGTAAACAAATTTCTGCAGTGCCTTTATGGTATACCTCTTTCAAAGAAGTTAAAATTGCTTCCTGTGAATCAATAATCCATGTTTGCAGACTTGTCAAGGCGTACATTAGCTTTATGAGATTTGCTCTCAGATGTTCTGTCTTTATGGTGGTTACCAAGAAATTACGTCACTTGCAAAACTTTCTGAACGCCCCTCGTAATACACTCATTTGACCTATTCCGGTGGATTCACCTATTCCAATGTATCCCGTTTCTTTCTCTGCAACGAAACAAGCTAGAAGCAAAATGATTTTTAGGTAATTACTTTCAATATTTATTTGTCAAACCCACATATAGTAAGGATCTCATTTATCAATCAAAGATACGGAAAACTGAGTTTAAAAGTGGCTGGTAATGCATATTTAACAAGAAAAATGACAGATGTTTTCAGGCCAACTGTGAAAATAGGGTCGGACAATATTTGTGTAAACAAATATGTCGTAAACCTATATGTCTGTCGATTGCTCATTTTACTAGCTATCTAAACCGATAAATATCAAAATGAAATAAAATCAGTTACTTAGGTTTATTGAAATTTTAATTTATTATCTCATTTAGCCTATTCCGGCGGATAGTATATTTGGGGAATGTCTCTGAGTTCTAAAATCCATATTAGTGCTGCATTCACGTCATGCAATTTGAATATGCAAGTAAAGGCTTTATTTGAATTGTCATTTATCATAGAATCCTGGATAAAAATATCAAACATTGTACTTACGAGCACCGAATCACCGAAATAATTTTTCAGTGAAGCCGTGTGCAAAATCAGATGTTTTAATAATCAATTATGTCAGATAAACATTTGTTTGCATAAAATCATCTTTCATCGAGCTAGTAATAATCCGACAGTTTACTTTTGGGGCGCCCCTCGGCGGTTCTTTCGATGTATTGTAAAAAATTTACAGATCCACCGGAATAAAAGAAGGTGCGTCGAAATAGGATAAAAGACAACGTCTGGTTGTCGTCAGATTTACCTATCTTCCTCAAATAGTTTGTGAACCCAAACAAAGTGCCTCAAAAGGAGGCTTTTATTTATTTAATGATACAAATAAATTAAAAAATGACAGTGTATTTAGACTGAAGGCACGGTCGACTAAAACATGCGTCGGAATAGGTCAAATGACTGTGCTAGAAATTATTTCGTTACACTATTTGCGATGCAGTAGTCCTGTGCATTATTGTTGTATAATATTATTTATTTTATGATGTATCTTACTACTTACAGCCCATTACGCTCGTTGGGACGCCGTACAGCTACGATGACCTTCCCGAGGACACGGAAGAGGATGTACAGTTGGTCGTCATAGAAACTGCTGATGATAACACAGATGACACTGTTACATGTTCTATGATTGATGTCTCCTCACCACAGTTTGTTGACGCCATACCACAAGACCTCTTCAGAGTTAGAGAAACATACGCTGGCTCTATGAGTAAATAAATATTTCTTCGGTATTAACATGATTTGTTTCCTTTCTCAAACAATCCAAAAATCAAGATCCGTCTTATAAGACGGATTTGAATTTTTGAGATTGTTTTGGAAGAAATGAAACGAATCTGGGTGTTTTTGAGGTAGTCTTGAAAGAACAAAAAATAAAAAACCAAAAACATCTAGATCCGTCTTATAAGGCGGATCTGAATTTTTAAGATTGTTTTGTAAGAGATGAAACGAATCCGGTTTTTAGGGGGAGGGAGAGGCGGGGGTAGTCTTGGACAGAAAAACAACATTTTACAGCAGCATTTTAAAAGATGTATATTGATATTTAAAATCATTTTAGAGGGGGGAACCCTCCGTTTTACAGCCAAAGAAATACAATACTATAGTGTGCTATGTAGTGAAATTTTAAGATGTGTAAAAATAACGCACAAGATTTACCACATAATATAGTTTTGGTTGTGAGTACCCATGTACCTTTCTATTCTTTCTTTTTTTTTTAAAAAAAAAACTGGCCCTTTGTCACACTCCTACGAAAATCATTAATCTAATTTGTCGTTGGACATGCCGACTTGGAACAAAAACATTCAATGTTTGTGCACACCTTTTCAGCGAATATAACACTCACTATCTATACCTTCAACAAAGCATGAGAAGTGCTTTCTTTGTCCAACTTGATTCAAAAATAGGCAGTTACATTATGACAGAAACTTTATTGTTTCAAATATATTCCATTTTTTATTATTTGATTTTGCAGTTTACGTTATAGAGAACCGAGAACTTCCTGGGTTCACAGCAGCTGTACTAGATTATGAGATAAGATTTGTATGTGTTGACAAGTATGGTTCAGAGGCCTATGGGACTTTAACTGTAACAATTAGACCAAATGAAATTCCTACATTTATTAATTTGGAAGGTGAGTACATGAAAAACAAAATAATAAACAAATAGTTTCTGTTGTCTCAAACGCAATGATACATTAGCTTGACTGTGCATTTAAAGGTTCACAAAATGATAAAAAAATATAAAGGAATCGTGTGAAAAAATAGTTTATTATTTTTTTGCTATGAAATAACAGCATTGCAGCAGCTTGCGCTGCTTTTTTTCATATAAAGAAAAACAAACAAGTTTTACGTCCCAGGCTAGAATTAACAAAACGCACCTTGAAGAGTAACTGCAGTATTATTGGAAACTTAATATCTTATTTACATCACTTAGACTTATTTCAGCTCCAACGTCTATCACTGTAGACCCGTTCTCTCAACAGTCTGGATCTATTATATATCACGTGTTGACTTCGGATGAAGAAAACGACGAACTCAAATTTACATCATATGTTGAAAATTCTTACGTTCCTTTAGCTGTCAATTCGGGTATGTATGGCATTTAATTTCTAAACTTGATAGGTCTACTAGAACACTCTGAATAATATTATTACAGAAGTAACCGACTAAATATGTAATCCCATGTACAGACAGACTTCGCAGCAAAATTCCGTTCTTCCTATTACTTAGCTGAAATGAATAATGAAAGCCTTTTACTTAAATTGGCATTTGGCAAATAACTTCAGAAAAGTAATCTTATTGCATGACATTGTGTTTACAGACAACTTTTCTGTTAGTCTGCGCATCCACACGCTAACTTTTCGGTTTTGTCTTAACTGATTGAAATTGCAATTGAGAGCAGATTTCTAGAAGTCCAGCATAGCAATATGATCCAAGCGCTTTGCTCATCATAGTATCAACATGTAATTTTTAATGATTGTTATACGTGATTAAGTGAATGCGAAATTCAGTTCATAGATAAGCTAAACCGTATTTTCTGCAGATATATGATTATTACTATAACACTTTCCTCGCCTTCATGTTTATAATACGACAAGAAAATATACTGACTAATTTCTGCTTATACAGCTGTAAATGATAACTATATTCAGTGTTGCTTTAAAATGGTTTCAGCTGGGATTGTGACATTGAGGAGAGATGTCTCGATTGCAAACGAGGATGGATCTATATATTCTATCACTATATGCATTGAAGATGAGGCTCATCCACTTCAGGGAACCGTTTGTGGAGAACTGAATGTTACTTTTATCAGTGAGTATTATCATAGATGCTGAAACAGCTGACATCGGACCTGTGCAAATAAATCGGTACCGACAGCTCTTCTGATGACAAATTATTCACAAGCAGTGATATCTGCTTGGTGGTTTCAAAATAATATGTTTGAAGCAATTTCAAGTTTAGTGCATAACTTTGGACACTGTAAAATGATTATTAGCCCAGGACTGCAACTGGTATTAAAAACAGGCATTGTCTTATTTACAAATACAATGTATTTTTGACAATTTGAAGAAAATACCGGGCAAAGCCTTGTCTCTACCAATATTTAATTTATCATTAGCATCCTGAAGTTGAAGAAGAAAAGGATGCTGACCCACAGGAGAACAGAGGTTCATATACTAGTCTTTGAATCGACTGGGTATTTCAAATTTACAAACGCACAGTATGTTAACCACTGACTTTTATTGCAAGGGCATTAGGGTCACTGCTTAGGCTTTATTAGCCGAAACTGCGTAGTCTGATCCACCTCATTTCTTATTAATGTTTTCATTTCACTTATTTTGTCAAATTCAGTTATGGCCTAAACTAAGTAGACTGTTACAGATTTGGGAAATTTATTAGCAGTTCACAAACAGCTCTTTTAAATGATTTTGATCAGGATGCCTGCAAGAAGAAGATATTAAGTTTAATTATGTATTTGACAGGTTCTCAGAAATATCCCTCCATTTCAAATTTGCCTTGGAGTATCAGTGTATCCGAGAACATCACAGGCGGGACAGAACTGTTTGACGTTGATGTCACAGATGATGACAACGACACAGTTCACATTTTTGCGATGACTGTGGAGCCTGAAGATGCAAAGTCTTTGTTTTCTCTCGACCCAAATAGTAAGTCGATTAAATGGCTTACTAATTATAAAATTGTTAGATATGAAAAGCTTGCAGAAACTGCTAATTCATAAGTCACTGCAATAGCGCTAGAAATTATAATTTAAATTTAATTTGGCATCTCCTATCCGTTTGTGGCGTTTTGCCTTATTGAAAATGCAAAAGTAACGTAAGCTCTGCTAATCTAGCTTGGTGAACATTCAATATCGGTGTTTATGGCCAGTTGCTCTATACGGTTCACCTATGGGAAGTCAGTTGCAAGTGGAAATATATTATATTTGCGTCATGACCTATTTTCAGCCGGCGTTCTCCAATTACAGCCCGGCTCAGCGTTTGACTTTGAAGAGCAGAATATATACCGGATAACATTTTCTGTCAGGGATCAGTTTTTAACTGGTCTAGAAAAGAAAGACTTGACCATCAACATCACGAATGTGAATGAACGTCCCATAATCACAACACAGCAAGAAATATTACAGATCAACGAAGACACTGTAAGTTTTTTTCTCAAATATCAAAGCACAAAATTACTAAATAGAAATATCATGTCACCTGTCTCTTTATTACTTACATCCATAACCTTTGTAGCATATGTAGTGCATCATCGTCGTCCTTAAAACTGCAATAACGATACAAGCACAAACCGTACTTTATAATAATTTATATATAATATTAGAAATCCATGAAATATACGATGTATACAAAGGTACGTGCTTCGTTCTCTTATCAAACAACCCAAATCAAGGGTGTTACTACAGACTACTTGAATGAAAGCAGTTCTGCAGATTACAAGGGTTTATTTGGCTAATTTAGGAATAATTTGCTGTATTTCTGTATTAAACATTTGCTATGACCCTTAACAAAAACCGTCTTTGTTAGACGGTTCTAATTAGGGGTCATAACAAATCTTCTCGTTGAGGAATAAGAAAAAAGTATGTTAGAATTATTCTCAAAACCCATCTTTTCTTTTTCTATTATAAAATTTTCCTTGTTAAACAGAATTTATATAAGTTGGATATAACATGCTTGTTCATGGCTATGATTCGACGTACATACTTCATATAACGGTGTACAGGTTATGAAGGGTTATTTCAAACAGACATTAATGAAACAATCGATAATTAAAAATCTGAAAAGCAAGCACAATGCATATTAGATGGATAGCCTGTATTTAAATAACATCTAGGTTTTCTTCTTACGTTGCATTATTAGATACCGGGAACAATCTTAGTCTCACAAGTTGCTAAATGCTTCGATGTTGACAATCCAGACACCAAAACTTTTAGCATCGAAACCAGTGTGCGGTCTAGTCACTTCAGCGTTGATGCGTCGAATGCAGATTTGATTTTGGAACAGGTAATCAAAGCAGGGAAAAAGGGGATTAATGGTGGATGATTCTTAGATAGTTTGAGCCGCGACACGAGACAACGAACAAAAATGGAATGTGCGCCCAGCGAAGACTCACATCAGCCTGGGCATGCACCCGTCTTCACTGTCCGCATGGAGCTAGCTTTGATCCTTAGCTAATTGCAAGCGAACTCTGATCAGACTGGGTAGATGCCAATGCTGATCTGAGTCTTCCGGGTGCACATGCCACTTTGTTGGTTTTCTCGTGTAGTGGCTCATTTGATTATTTATCCACACAAAAGTGGTGTGATCATTCATATAGACTGGCTCTCAAAGGAACCGTCTTGATGAAGACGGTACTTCTTGTAATGAGGGACTCACTACAACTTATGATTTCTGAGTTGCAGTCAAACCTGCGTATTTGTTCAGTTCAATACACTTTGACCAACTTTTCCAGACCCTTAACAAAATTGCAGTGCAAATGAGCCTGATGCAGTGCAAACGAGTCTGCAATTAGGGGCATCTGTCTCAAAATTTCGAGTTCTGCAATTATAATCACTTTTTGAATCTTTCAACCATATATGTAAACCGTTTGTAAAGTTGAATAAAGTTATGCTGTCACCATAAATCTGTTTACAACAGCTGAAAACTGCACGGAAACATGACATATCTGAATAAAAGCAGGAGTTCGTCACTTGCTAGTTAATTACTTACGCCCCACCAAACTTTTTAGCTAATTGAATTACTTACCTAATTGTTGTTGTGATTGTAGCGATCATTTATTAAGGTATATATAAATATATATTCCAATCTTGGCTGAATTATTGTTTTCTTGTAACCTAGAAAACATTATTCTAAAAAGTAAAATAAATAAATAAAAGTTAACACCTTGCATGTTTAAGCAGCCAGGTAAGACATATGTGACCCAATGTAAATGACACATGGTTTTGAAAAGTCCCGTTAGCCGTAGGGAATGCCGAAGAGTTCTATTTCTATCTAGAATGCACAAGCGAATGGCAATATATCAGCTTTAACGATATTAAGCCTCCGATACCAGAACCATTTACCATTCAGATGGAATGTGTAGCATTTGTGCACTTTTTGTCTTGTATAGATGCCTACAAATATTCTATCGTGCATATCAAACTATCGTTTCAAGGAGTGGGATCTGGAAGACAGTTCACTGCCAACAACTACTATTATATATATAGTTTGTACAGATGCTGAAGGATTATCCAGCAAAGATTACATTTCCATAGAAGTGATCCCTATTAACGAACACGACCCGGTGCTAGACAAAACTGAAATAGAGGTCCAGGTGAGAGATCTTTTTTAAACACAAAAGTCTTCAAATAGATGAAACATATTAAACACCATGCTATGCCACTCGAGGCAATTTACCGACAACAAATGAGTTGCGACACGACAAAACCTACAAAGTGGCATTTGCACCCAGTAGAGACTCAGCTCAGCCAGGGTGTGCTCCCATGAAACTAGCTCCATGTCGACAGCGAAGAGTCTGATCAGACTGGGCGGATGCCCAGGCTGATCTGAGTCTTCGATGGACGCATGCCACTTTGTTGATTTTGTCGTGTCACGGCTCAAATGATAATGCCGAAGTATGGGAGTATACTTTGTACTACGTTAATACTACAGTAACAGGCTCTTTATCTGATTGCAGTGGTTCCGAAAGAAGCTACCCACTTTTCAGAAAATAGAATCACGTCCGCTATAATTTCCATCACATGTATCAGACATCATTGGAATGCCTTTCGAAGAATGCCTTATATATTATGTATCCTGTTTTTCACTGCATGGGTCTGAACTTCTGAATGATGCATTTGTTGCTAAAATTCGGCAATGTAATAAATTTATTGATTGAAATCCTGGCAACGCTTTACATACACCATATTGACAAATCAATTTTGCTTTATTTACCGTATTTTTGTTTTTGTTTTCTTAGAGGCAACCGACATTGTATCAGAAAACGCGATGGTTGAACCACTTTTCATAATGATTTGTGTATACAAACTTTAAACAAACCACAACGTTCCGTTTCACTTTAATCTGGCTACAGACCCTATGTTCACTATGTCCTAGTGTCACAAATACATCTGACCAACAGAGTAAAGTACAGATTCAGCTGGGGCCAGGCTAGTTTCACTTATATCATAGCAAGTCTGTGAATTGCAGACAGGTTATGGCATAAGATGTTAAGGCTAGCACTGCAGGAGTTTGTAATTTGATGCACAATAGAGTTACATATACAATTGATAGGCTGCGGAGGGTGAGGGTGAAGGTTTGGGCCCAGTAAAACCGGTTTAAACCCCCCAGTAGTTATTACTGACCGTCCAAAGGCGGTATTTTCGTTGCGGTTGCATTCGTTTTATGTTCTGTGCTGTTTAATTTATTGTGTTCTCATTTTAACCCTTCTATAATAAAAATAAAAAATAGGTGAAAATAATTGTTAAATGTTTTTCGTATAATTTGCTAAGTATGTTGTAACGCTTCTGTTGGTCTAGATTATTTAGTTCAATAAAGATAGCTGAGTTGCCATCTATTTGGGAAAGAGCTGCTGACTCGGCTTATCACTTGTAATTTATTGTTGGTTGGGATGTCTTTGTCAATCTTTCCCTTTGATGTTGGGGATAGGGTTCGGGATCTGATTCAGTCAGTTCCTGAAGTGTAGTTACTATTTAAATTTGAAATGTATACTTTCTTTTGCCTCCAAGACTAGGAAGTGGTCGTCGTCTTATACTGCCGCTGTTTTGTTCACTCAAGTCATTCCATTATTAAGGTTTGGCTGACTGTTTTACAGATAATTAACTGATTGTCTGCCAGAAGAGGCCATCGGCACACTAAAAAGTGTATCTATATATGTCATCTGCACCTGGTTATCGGAATTTGACAGTATTACATTTATACGTTGTTTGCTAAACTAAACGTATTCTATTTAAGATCGACTCTGATACAGCTGTAATCGATGATCTGGCAACTATAACAGCCTCAGACCAAGACTTTGGAGACGATGATACTTTCGTGTATGATATTGCCGGGGTTGGAGAAGGGAATACCTACTTTGTTATGACAGATACTGGCAACCTCAGAATAAAGAATGTCATTACTTTGGATTATGACAAAACGTTCATCTTTACTATTGCAGGTAAAATGCTGCAGCGATTAAACTACAAATATATGGTAACTAGTATAGAAATACGTCGTCACCAACGGCAATTTAATTTAGTTGTAGCAGAGAGGCAATCCAAATGCCTCTCTTTGCAGCTAGTTGCCTTACCCCATCTTTAATGAAATTCCTTCCTTTGTGATACGCTCATTTAACTCTAATTTTACTAAATCATTTTTTTTTCGAAGGAATAAACATTGACTTGCCACTTCAGAACAGGTTATATCGTAGATAAAGAATAAAATATGGCTCTAATAGACTTGATTCTTCTCCGACAAACTGTTGCAGTTTGCAGGGTGAGGTGGGACGACCTTAAAACTGACCGCAAATTATATGATCTGTGGATCTATCGAAAATGGCTGCTGTCCAGAGGTGTAGAAATTATCTTTGAGATATCATAAGAACTATTCATAGCTGAATAAATCATCGTGTCATTTTGGTAGACACCATAAATCTAGCCACGAGAACGTCTTGTTGACATTGATAATAACGTGCTGTCGCCTCTAAAACAAATTGATTCAACGTTCCTTTTTGTAAGTAATATTCTTATAACGATCTGACAGGAAGAGCAATTTTATATATTAGAATACCCGGATTTCTTAAACACCCTGAAAACGGGTATCAAACATCCATAAATTGATAAGATTATAACTGATACACAATTTATATAATTCAGTCGACATAAATAGCATATATATTTGTATATACATGGTAATTGCAATGCAGTTAATTGATATCAAAGTACAGACCCTATTATACCAAAGATTCGATATCCATAATTCATTGAAAGCTAATTGATTATTATAACAGTTTCAGATAATGACCTCACACCTAAAGCACGCACCGCCTACTGTACAGTGACCGCAAACTACACCGCTGAACCCGAACAACGTCCAGTACCACCGGTTTATTGCACCACCTGTACCACTGAAGGCAAACTTGTGATAGCAGCATTAGTCTGTGAGGCGCTCATTTTGCTAATAATTATAGTACACGTGATTCGTCACATTCTGAGAGTCGGAGGATCCGCGCCAGGCGGTGTTTCTAGCCCTGCAAGTAATGTAACTACTGTTACAGAACTCGGGTGAGTACCGGTATAATGTGTTACATTTTCTAAGCTGTTAATAGGCCTAAATGTAGAATGTAAATAACTAGATCAACTTGCGAGTTATTCTACGGTAAGGAAAACCTATTTTTATGTTTGCTTGCATTTGACTTCAAAAATCGATCCAGAATTTTTAAGCAAATTAAACTAAAAAGAGTTTAACTTACTCCACTGATATCTACTGCTGCTGTTATTTATCAGTCTTAGGTGCAGCGGTTCCGTTGCTTTACGCTCACTGATTCTTGAATAAATATTATCGTTTGAACGCTTATACAAATTACATACATTTATGAGCTTCAATTCCAAATGTAAAATGCATAAATGAATGTATCCATTCTTGGAATGTTTGAAATAAAATAAACCTGTATTCTCTCAGGACTTCTATAAAAAGGTGCATTTATATGTTATCTAGCTCTTACTGCTTTAACCGAATTAAATTAATTTTGTGTCGTTTAGACAAAACTCAACAGCTGATAACAGCCATGTACAGCCACAACGAAACAGCAGTCAGATACACAACAACCAGCAGAGCAACAACAGAAATGATTCAAGGTACCACGATGATGACGACAGTCTCAGTGACAATAGTGATATCGATGACAGGTAAAATCGGCAATCTTCGTATATATCCGTTATCTTCCGTTGACTTATATGGATACACCTCCAAAGGAGATAGTATTTGCCTCCATTTGACAGGAAAAAAATGCATAGTTTTTTCCTTAAGGAGTAAATCCCATCTCACTATCAGGGAAGAAAGTGACATTCTTTTAAAATGAATGGACGCCTGTTCACTATCTGATTTTCACTTTTGCCTCCTTAGCAGTTCATGTCAATTTTTAAAATAAAATAAAGAACTTCTCTCCTAGAAGCAAATTCTATTTTATGAGTAGGTTCCATTTGGAACATTAAGTAAACAGGAAGTCACTTTGCTTCCCGTTTCTTAAAATGGCAAAAAACATGATGTTAGTATCATAGAGATGAATCCCAATACGTTTAGCAGGTTAGATACAGAGCAACGAAGCCATACTCTGCCAACTGATAATATATGTACAATATTTGTAAGACTATTAAAAGATTTGGAAATGAATAATCCGTTGAAAGCAATTAACATATAAAATCAGCATATTGTCCCCCGCCTTTTCGGAGAAATGCAAGGGGACATAGTATTCGGCTTTCCGTGCTTCTTTACTTCCCCCCCCCCCCCCCCCCCCCGCCCTTAACAGTAGGTACTTTGTGTGCACAACTCCTCCTACATTTTTCATGAATCATTCTGAAACTTTGCAGGCTTCTTTTTCATGGTATGTAAATATGCATTTGCCTCAGAGATTATCCTCAAATATTTTTACCACTTTTTATGCCCCCTCCACGAAGTTGTGAGGGCCATATAGTTTTGCCCTTGTCCGTACAACTGTCCTTACGTACGTCCGTCCGTCACACAATGTAGTACTGTTCTTGTCTCCGCAACTCCTCCTACAGTATATGATGCAGGGATTTGAAACTAGCAACACAGTTCAGACATACATTGAACATGTGCATAGAAGAAATAGAACTTTGATTTAGGTCTTTATTGCAGAATTATTTCCCCCTAAATAACATACATATTTTGACCATATTTCGCGCTTTTGTAGTACTGTTCCTGTCTCCGCAACTCCTTCTTCAGTATTTAATGCAGGGAGTTGAAACTAGCAACACAGATTGGACATTTGCATAAAGGAAACGGGACTTTAATCCAGGTGATTATTGCAGAATTATAGCCAATTGAATGACATACATATTTTGACCATATTTCACACTTTGTAGTTCTGTTCGTGTCTCTGCAACTCCTCAATTAGTATTTGATGCAAGGATTTGAAACTTGCAACACAGATTAGGCATGCATGGAATATGCGCATGAAGGAAACGAAATTTTAATTTAGATCATTATTGCAGAATTATGTCCCCATGAATGACGTACATGTTTTGACCAATGGCTTATATTTAAGCTCACCTTTTGTCATCGCTCTAGCGGCCTCATTTAATAGCCGATTTTAACATAACATCGCAGCTGTATACCTCAAAGAAGTATTCGTTTCAGGTTGGTAGGATCATGGTCATGGTCACAGTTGCTATTATTAGGAAAATAACTTTTACATCGCTCTAGTGCTCTTATTTATGAGCCGATTTTGATATAATTTCATTCAAATGGTATGACAATATCGTAAAAAAATTACTGTTTCAGCACCATAGGTCTAATGTCAAGGTCAAAGTTGCTATTTTTAGAAGAAAAAAAAACATTGTTATCCCTCTAGCCCCTTTATTCATCGACATATTTTGATGTAACTTCACCCAAATGTTTAGTGTGACTATATCTTGGAAAAGTTTGCAATCTAGAATGTTAGGGTCAAGGTCAAGGTCACAGATGCTATTTTAAGAAAAAAAAACGTTGTCATTCCTCTAGAATGATTTCAACAAAACTTGACACAAATATTTAGCTTGACAATATCTGGAATAATTTGAGGTTTCACCATTGTAGGTCCAAGGTCTAGGTCACAGTTGCTATTATAGGTACATGTATAAACTTTGTCATGGTTCTAGCGTCTTTATTTGTAAACTGATTTTAAATATAAGTTCACACAAATATTAAGTATGACAATATCTTGGACAAGTTCACCTTTCAGGTTTGTAGATCCAAGGTCAATGTCACAGTTGCTACTTTTAGAGAGAACAAAAACTTGTCATCCCTCTAGCACCTTCAATCATTGACAGATTTTGATGAAATTTCACACTAGTGTTTAGGGTGACAATATCTTGGATCAATGCTCAATCCAACATTTAAGGGGCAAGATGAAGGTCACAGTTGCCATTTTTAGAAAAAAAAACTTTATCCCTATAGCATTTTTATTTGTGGACTGATTTTGATATAACTTCACACAAATATGTCTTAACACATTGCTCATCTAGTGAGGCATATGGGGAGGTCATTTATTACCTTTAGTGATTGTCTTGTTATCTTTGTGAACTTAGTCATTTTTCAGCATCAGAAGCGCTTTAGAGTACATAACTTGTGTGCGCAACTCCTCTTGCAGTTTTTCATGAATCATTCTGATACTTTGGAGGCTTCTTTTCATGGTACTTAAATGTTCATGTGCCTTAGGTTTATCGTCAAATAATTTTTACTACTTTTTTCGCTTTGCAAACGTTGTCATTTTTCTGCATCAAAAGACCCATTTACAGTACATATCTTGTGTGCGCAACTCCTCCTATAGTTTTGCATGAATCAATCTGAAACTATGTAGGCTTCTTTCACATGGTCTGCAAATGTGCATGTGACTAATGGTCGGATAATATTTTACTACGTTTTCACCTTTGCAAACTTAGTCATTTTACCACTTTAGAAGACCTATTTACAATACATAACTTGTGTGCACAACTTCTACAGTTTTTCATAAACGCTTTTGAAACTTTGCAGGCTTCTTCTTCATTCTCTCTACCAACAAAATGTATAGACAGTGGATACCTTGTGTGCGTAGCTCTTCAACGGGTTTTGAACCAGTCATTTTACGATTATTGTGCAGACGTTTTTGACATGGCCTCAGAGCATGCCTATGGTTTTTGTAGATTCTATAGATGATTTTTTCTTATTTTTCATTCATTTCAAATTTAGCCATAAATTCTAGCTCAAATACTATCAATTTGCATTGACAATGGGTACCTTATGTGTGTATGTCCTCATATTGTTTTGGAAATTGTACATTTTGGGATTGTGCATCCTATCCTCTTTTTCCAAAGGTGGTGTACATGAATTCTTCGAATTTGCTTGTTAAATCTATTGTGAGCAAAAATGCAGTGCGTTTCGTTACAAGCAACCCCTGCACAAGTTTGAACATTACTGTAATTTCAGGATGATTAAAATATGGCTCAGTCATCCCAGACTGTTTGAAATTGGGGTCAAGTCGGGTAAATTCGGACAACAGGTAAATTCGGACAGTGGCATTGTTTCCTTTATATGTCAGTTATTTGGAGTTAAAACAAAAATAACTGGGCAAATGGTGAAAATCCTGATGAGACTGCTCATTATGAGCCGTCTCATCTGGATTTTCACTGTTTGCAATGGTATGTCCGAATTTACCTGATATCCGAATTTACCTGACTTGACCCTATATTGAGACAATTTTACGTCTCTTAAAAAGCAATTTGACAGCAGCTGTTTGTAGCTCTCCCTGTCAGTTGTTATCATATTATGAGAGGAATAGAGAAGTATTTCAAATGCAGTGTTCAGTGTGCCCTCATACCATGAACTAATTTATATTTGGCAGTAACCTGATTTCATCTATTTCGGTGCATATTTTAATCTCAATAAAATTAACTAATTACGTCATCATAACTTTCCTATAAAACACCGTTCCTACTGTTGATGACTATTCACACGTTAACTAATCAATGCAGAGGAAGACTTTCGCAGTAAGGTATTTTGTCAGATATAGGCTGAGCCGTTATGCAAGTTTTGCTTTCTTTTTGGTATAGTGTTGAAATATCAGACTATTCCCGAAGGCCTGTTATGTACCCGGTAATATGTACCAAATAAAACTACGAAAGAGTGCTCCTTATGTGCACACAACGTTGAAACAGCATTGAATCAGCATTGCTTCAACGTCATGACGCTGAAAAACAATACTGTTTCAGTGTTGTGGCCATATTGAGTGCCTGCAGAGACCATTCTAAATACGGAGCATACTTTTTCAGCACTTTTGTCTGAAGTAATGATACGAGATGACTGAACATCAGTTTCAGTCATCTGATGCGATGTAAAATGATTCATTTTGTAATGATGTTCCTATGTTTCAGACTATGGAGAGCTCCTTCTTTCTATCCAAGGTAATATCAGAAGCTTTCGATCTGCTCTTATAATTAAAATTTCGGCATGTAAACACTTGAAATGTTTTTCCGAACTTGATTTTTTGGAGGCTGACATCGTTAACAGTAAAACTGTTTTCCTCTTTTTCTAATTTGGAACAATTCAAAATATTATTATTCGAAGCAAGAAGAAAATCGTAATATTGACATGTGCAGCTGAAAACATGACCAGATTAGTTTGCCTCATCTAGATGCTGCTGCCTTGAGGTCAAGGTCACAAACTTTGAACTTTGTGCCGTAACTGCGTTAAAGTTTCGCGTTAAGTTTCTGCTTTTGCTCTGTTTTTCTGAAGCATGAATTGGAACCTGTTCCTTTGTGCTTTATGTTAGTACACGATAGATACATTTTAGTT
Organism: Ctena decussata; assembly: GCA_963989385.1. Lineage (NCBI taxonomy): Eukaryota > Metazoa > Mollusca > Bivalvia > Lucinida > Lucinidae > Ctena > Ctena decussata. The sequence goes on along the minus strand of OZ022505.1, from coordinate 16,069,287 downwards.
TGCATCATCACGTTGCTGCTGCTGACCTAAAGACATGGTCACAGACTTAAAATTTCTTTACGATTTGCGTCAAAGTTATGTGTTTAGTTGTATTTTTTTAATTGTTTATATTTTCAATATACTGCAGTGGAGCCTTTTGTTATATATGTAGGTGTTCGTTTAGGTTAAAACTGTTCAGTTAACATCATTCGGGTGATGCTTCCAGCTTTAGGTCAAGATCACAGACATAGAATTTAATGTAAGTGTATGTTGAAATTTTGTGTCAATGTTAAATATTCTTTTTCTGACTGCAAATATTTAATGGAGCCTTTTAGTATTTGTCTATACGCCTCTCATTTGGGTTTGTTATAGCATTTGCTTTAAATTTTTGTTTCTTTGTATTATGTGTGTTTTTATTAGGCGGTGGCGCTGGCCGGGAGTATACGGAAGCGCCTGCTCACATGCTCTAATCATTTTAGCAATGCTGGAATTCACACTGTTTTTTCTCTTATTTCAGTGAGCAACCGTTTCCTTCTGGTGTTGATGCAGCAGTAGCAGTACCACGTGCACCTTCGTTTGGACAGAGTAGTTTCTATGCATAAGGCGACTTCTATGCAAAACGATAGTCATTACGGTGCTGTCTGATGCTTTTTTTGAAAACGCTAAACGCACACACACACACACAAACACGCACATACACAAACACACACACACATACAAGAATCATTTTGTTACAACATTGTGTCCCTCTAACGGAATGAGAATGCACATGGAAATCTGCACCATTCAACCAGCGTGGTCAGTGTCTTCTTACCAATTAGACAAAAATATCCATTTCTAGATCTGTATGAGACTTTTCTATCCTGGGCTGCTATCTCAGCCTATAGGCTCTTACAAACGTCTCAGTCTGTCATTCATTGCTAAATACAGCCCAACCATGCTAATTTCAGCAAATCCTCTGCTATGTGTAAATTGCATGGATAATTTGAAACTTGCAGTCAGTGTTCTGCGTGAATTTCTAATAAGCTACCAATAAAATAAAATTCATGCAGAAGATGAGATAGATTGAACTATTAATAGAAAATGAATATACATAGTAATGACGTTGGTAAATGGTATAGCATTCAATAGATATTTTGTTTTATTACTATAGTGTGTGATAAAAAATATCCAAAATGGCATAAAGGCCGAGACATGGTAATCTCAGACTCGTTTCCTGATTATTGAAGTCTCGGGTCTCTTATATGAGACTTAATAATCTGAAAACTTGTCTGGGATTTCCTTGTCTCTGCCTCAGCCTCGTCAAAGATTGTATTAATATTGTCTGCAAAATAGAATATTAGTCGAGCGGCTACGAGTACAGAATCGCTGGCGAATCTGTACCTTTGTTGCTTGAATAGGAAAGTCAGTTTTAGCTTGCTGCAACTTAATCAATCTATCTGAAAACGAAAATCTGTATTGCCTAAGTATGTAAGTATGTCATGTGTGTCAATTTATTACAGACTGTTGTCAATATGTCATTAAAACATGGCATACAGATCCTATTGATATTTGCTCGCGGAAGTCTGTACATGCTTATTTCACATGTTTTCATATTTTGGTCCTTTGAGTGTAAACGCCCTGGTAGCTTAGTGGGTTATCGCCTACAAAGCTGGCGGCTCGGGTTCGAATCACGCTAGAAGCAATTTCTTTTTGTCAAACCGTAGGCAAGATTCCATTGCATACACGTTTTTATTATCATTCTACCATTATACATATGTGACTGCATTATACATATATACTGTTGATAGGGACACAAAACTCAGTCTAATCCATCATCAGAATCCTTCGAGTGTTCTGTGCTTTGTGATGGTAGACTTACCAAGGTATATGAATCTATAAGCTTATGGTCAATGGTTACACTTTCAGGGGCAGAAACGCTTCCATTTTCGTTTTTCCCTTTGTCAGTAAGGGTCAACTCTAAAAGAGAATAATTCGCTCCTCTTGCAGTTTATTCTTCTTTTCAGGATTAGACCCCACCTTTGACGGGTTCCCAGCGGGCACATGATGTAAAAATCACACACATCGACGTCAGTACGATGTCATTACGTCGTTCTGTGCTTCTGGGGTTTCGTCGCCCATGAAAGCAAACAGGATGTCACAGGAAATTAACTCTGTTGGAACAAAGTAGGCGAAATAAATGGAGGTGTACCCATACATTTTTTCGGTTAATCTCGAATGAATTCGTTTCTTATCAGCATGTTGAAGAGTGAAATATGTTAGATACATGCGTATGTAAATAGTGTGTACGTTTTGTTCTGATGAACTTGCTATGGTACCCAACAATGCAAACACAGCCACCCGCAATGCAAAAGTATGTATTTTTTTCTGTTAATTTGTTGAATTTAATCTTGTATATTGCATTTTTGTCATTGTCGTAATGTTACTTTTATTACTATTTTTTCTTTTTCGTTTATGGCTGATAGAAACGATAATTGATATTGTTATCACTGTCAGTAGTATTAGTGGTAGTAATATGTTTTTCTGTTGGGAGCAAATCGCAATGCACATATTGGTTTATTTCTGATTGTTTGTTAACCTGGACCTGGGTAATTTGAAATGTCTGAGACACTTGGACGGATTAAACTATATTGCACCATCAATGCATCCCTATCAATACGCATGTACTGTATATTACCGTATATTGACGTCAGCTAGCTGACTTATATTTCGGTGTGTTCACCAGCGATGCATATTTTATTTGATAAAGCATGATTATTTTGCTGAGTAAGACAAGACTTTTCTTACCTACAAAACAGAGTTTGTTCTATTTTTAGCGGTGCTGGAAAATTCTGTCTTGCCCATGGGCTGGGACAGCTCACACGAACTTGAATTCTGTGTATCACTACGCGCTCCTTGAAATCCGGTGCGCCCGGCTTGACGATTCTATACTCTATGCATTAATTTTTCATAGGAATAATCAATAGTTATTCATTCTTTATAATCTCATTTTAATCTGTATCTGTGTCTTAAAATCAGAAAAAGATTCGAAATAGTCAATGTTTCACCGTGATAAACACTGTCGAGGGTGCCGCCATTTTGAAGACGTTACCGACTGACGTTTGAAATGACGTTGACGTTACATCACAATAAACGTCATACACGCGCTTGCTGTAGTCGTCTCAATATAAATTTTGTTCTTTAATGTGAGTTTCAATTAGAAAATCTAAAAATACGGATTTGTCAAGGACCTATTTTTCACTTGTTTGTTCACTACAGAAGCCATGAGGCTGAGACGGTTGTACTGCTTACACTTGTACACGTTCGCATGTAATAGGCCTGGTAGTTCTTCGTTCAATTTGAAAAAAAAAACTATTATCGCAGGTAAGAAAAATAATCAGTCATTGGTCTCCGATGCGGAAAGGGAAATCCCAACCCTCGGGTACAAGGGGTGTGTCAGGAACTCGGCAAGCCTCGTTTCCGACACTCCCCGTATGCCCTCGGATTGGGATTTCCCTGTCCGCATCGGAGACCAATGATGGTTTCTATTTATCTCTATAGATATATTGTTCAACCAAATATTATTTCCAACACTGTGTTTGTAGGTTCATAACCAGCATATGCAATGAAATAAGCTACCTATTTATATGTAGATTTGTTTATCTTCTGTTTAGGAATATATAAGTTTGCCAGCTACTCTGGAAGATCTCATCAATGCAATAAATCAGGTTTTAGTTTTAGTTAACGAATCTAAATACTTTTTTGTTATTGTGCTTTATTATGTCAAGTTGACCATGCTTGCACTCTATGTTTTTATATTCGTATTGCGTGGAACAAATGGACCCACTTGCCGTCAGTATTATGCAAATTTAAACTTTCGAGTCGGCCGTAGAACATTCCAGATTGTTTTTATAATCCCGGATCTACCTTCATTTCGATTGCAGTTACTAGTTATCGTGGCATATAATATATACACCATACAGCCAGGTAATGTTAACACGGTAGAGACGACATTTACGGAATCGGCCGAACTGTGTTCCGAATGAGAAGAAGGTTGTCTTGGAGCAAATCACATAAAGGGCATGGGTAGTCATAATTTTCTGCTATTTTACTAGCGTTAACATAAGCCAAGATTTATCTGGTAGTTCATCTTTCTTAGTCTCCTGAGTTGAGTGGTGTTTTAAACTATGTGATAAATATTAAAAACAAGAAATATTACAGTATGTAACAAATGCCCCCGAAGGCCACTTCAACTGGTCTTTCAGCCCTGATTGTAACCTTGACATTGGGCAGGGAATACAAAATCTTGCAAGTTAGACACCTTTTTATTATTCTTTACCTTTCTGTAGAGTTGGATGAAATTCACTTCAGCAGTCTCAAGTCAGTATGGAGATATAATCTGACCTCTGATCCTAACTGTGTCCATGACCTTGGGCATGGAAACCTTAACTTTGTTTGTGACATACCATTTTATTAAGCTTTACCATTTGAAGAAGTTTAATCTAATTTGCTTAAGAAGTTTTTTAGTAATTGGGGAGAAACAACTTTACCTGCAACATCTGACTAACCTTGAACTTGGGTGAGGAAGCCTATGTCTTATGTCTTGTGTGTGGCTTACCTTCTTATTAAGCTTTTTCTTCCTGTGAAGTTAAAGGAAATTTGCTTTGGTATATTTCTGAGCAATTGCCGAGACTTGATTTGACATCTTACCCCAGATTGTGACCTTGACTTGGGTTTAGGAACATAATTATTACATGTAACAAACCTTCTTACCATGCTGTACCTTTCTGTGAAGTTTGATGAAATTCACTTATGCAGTTTAAAAGAAATCACAGAGACACGTTTTGACATCACATCCCTGACAGTGACCTTGACCTTGGGCACCGGAACCTAAATCTTCTATGTGACACACCTTCTAATTATGATTTATCTTTCTGTGAAGTTTTATTAAATTTGTTTCAGTAGTCTTTAAGTTATAGCTGGACACGATTTAAGACATAATTTGGCCAAATTGTTGCCTTGACCTTGGGCGTGGGAATCTAAATCTTGTTTGCGACACATCTTCTCATTATGTTTTATCTTTTTGTGAAATTTCATTAATTTGGCTGCAGTAGTTTTTAAGTTGTTGCTGAGACATGATTTGCTACGGACGGCGGACGCACGCACGCGCGTCCCTTCAGGGTCATAAAAGCTTTGATAGAAAATTAATAATTAATCATTCAAACTTCATTTTAAAACAGATGTTTGAAACAAAAACAAAAAAAAGAATACATGACCCTAGGTTCGTGACAAATGCGTGTTTTGTAAAATAAGGTACGTCATTTAACCTCATTTTGTTTCAGGAAGGATTTCGTTTCTCATAGAAGCTTAAGACATTTCCCATAGAAGCTTAAGACATTTCAGAAAATAAGATAATAACACAAAACACTATGTTACTATAGCAAGAAATTATATATCTTTTTTTTTTTTCTTTTTTTTTTTTTGCTCCATGTTAACATTGTCCTACGTGTTTGTATCCGTGATGTAGGGTTTGATGAGAGTATTTTAATTTTATATAGTCACAGCATGAAAAAACAATCTTTGATATTATATTTATATCAGAACTGAATGGAAACAACAATAACAATTACCTTGATGTCAAAATAATTAACAAACTTCGGTGTGATTTGTCTGTTTTACTGTTTACTGACAATTATCATTGCATATTTGAGTTTCGATTTAAACCATTTCAGAAATCTGACATGGTTTTAACATGGATTCTTAGCAGCTGATAGTTTATACTCCTCAACATATTTTAATGGGAAAGTTTATCAATGCCAGTTTATACTTTGTTATATTATTGGCTGTTTGTAATATGTTTTAGTGGCTGTCCCTTTTTTTGTTATTAGTGGTTGTCTCACTCTTTCTTATTAAAAACAAATTGAAAAAAAAGAAAACGTTTTATTTCATTACTGTGCGACTTTGGCCATATTTCTCTAATTCTCTGATTAAAATTGTATCCATATCCAGATACCATCGTGTATGTAATTTCTATTTTTAATCTTAAATGCATAATAAAGCTTATAATGAGTTAAATGTAAATCCTATTAACTATTCGAGAGCGCTGATATAAATAACACATAACATTCGAAACAAAAATTAAGGTAAAACAGATCTGCTTCATAATGATGTGCAGTCAAACCTGTCTTACGTTCGCTCGAGGGCATACACAAAAATTGGCTACTTAAGACAAGTGAGCCTTTCATATACTGTCATACAAAGATAACTTGGTTCCCGCGCAAATGGTCTAGCACGACCATTTAAGGATAATAGGTAAAACAGGTAGTGAACAGCCCTCAGGCAATTATCCGCCGGTTTGGAAATCACTATCATGGTTATTATATTCTTAATATTACCATCGATAATTCTGTGCGTACATGGCCGAGAGGGTTTAGGGCGAGAGTAGCAAGGGATCTAATTTACTAAAATGTGAGTTCGAATCCCTCCAGCAAAATTCTTTTTTCTTCAACGATTTTTTTTTCTCTTCTTCCCTTCGTTTTCAATATTGTTTCTCTCTTAATGCTTCGTCTTGTTCGTCGTTTATTTCCTTTGTTAAGAGACATTGGGCCGGGCCGCGTAGCGCGGTCGGTAGCGCGTCTGACTCAATGGCCATATGTCTCGGGTTCGATACCCGGTCCGGCCGGTTTTCCTTCCGCTGATTCAAGAAGGACGGTAGTCAGTTACTGGCGAAAGTATGTGCACTTAGTACTGGTTACCGCTTAGGAGGTCTAAGCCGGCCCAGGAATAGTGTGGTTAGGGTAACTGACCATCCCGACATGACCATAGCAGTTCACCATGGATGTAAAGCAACAAAAGAACAACAACGATACTTTTTTCCAGCTAGACAGCGTAAGCCGAATGGAATTTGTAGAGCGCCGGACTGGCATCTCAACATTAATCGCGAAAAACTTAGCTTACACAGCAGGCGCTCAACGTGGAACTAACATTGAATCAAGGTTGATTCAATGTTTAGGCATTGAATCAACGTTGATCTGCTGCAGCTTCAACGTCGTGTGCACAGTGGGTAGATATTTAGCACCTAGGAATAAAAATGATAACCTCAAAAACTTGTAGAATAATTTTCTTTGAATCATTCAAATAATGAAGATAGTTTTTGCTTCATTGTCTGAATTACCCGATAATGTTGCCATTATGACGATGAAAGTGAAATGACAGCATGCATCTTTTTAAAAAAACAATTCTATGGTCCCCAAAAATTCGAGCTTTATGCAAAGCATGCATACCTGTTTATAAAAATATAAGAAGATCAAACAGACAAAGAAAAGAAAAAACGTAATGCATCTGGGATTCGAACCTACGACCGCAAACAAACCAAGTTATCAGTTGATAATTCCAACCACTGAGCTATTATGACTCGTGGTATGTCTGGCAGCATTTTAACAATATTAATATGGAAATACCACTAACTTTGTACAGGTAAATACCTGTTTCCCCTTTTAGTGGTGCGGTGCGATCTTTGTTTACACCAATGTTTGTCAATAACACATTATCGTTGTGGAATTATAGTTTAATTAACATTAAATTGTTGTTCGGGGGCGCTAAAACGTGGCTGCTTAAGACAGATGGCCCCTTAAAAGAGCGACCCCTTAAGACAGGTTCGATTGTGTATCATTATATGCCGCGCAACGAGAACATATAACTCGCTCGAGGGTATTCCCAGTGAGTAAGGAACTCACCCGAAACGTAAATTCTGTCAAGAGAAAACAGGTCATGGATTAAAATACCATGAATTGTCCTTCATATTAAAGACATGACACCTTATTGAGATAAATGAAAATGTGAAAAGTTATGAAAATATCCGACAGGACTGCGTTAGTGCCAAGACATGGCAATTTACATATGGCAGATCTCAGAAATTTTGGAATGAGCAGGTAAGGCATACATTATAAGTCCGCCAAGATTATCAATTTTATTCCATGCAAAATTCGAATAAGTAATGCATGCGTGATGATGTTGAAAATATGCATAACAACAGAGGAATTCTAGGCTGTGCACGAAGTTTGCATAGGACAGACAACTCATCAACTTAAAAATACGTAGTTGCCTTTCTTTTAATTAATTCATTGTCTTACAGAGATGAGTGAAAGTAAAAAGTATGCAAAGACCAGGAACTGAAACAATCAAAATCCAAATCCAGCCCTCAAACCATAGTTGGAAACAACTAAGATTACAAATAATCAAGATACAGAGAACATATGGCCAACCGAGTGAGCAGCTTGTTCCCAAAAGGTGGCCACTCAGCAACCCAAACCGAACCAAAAATAATAAGAACATACATAAGGTGAGACGTTCTCAGTTAAGCTGGGCCATTTGCTATTATTTTTGTCTCTTAGGTTTTCTTTTCTTACATTACAAATATTTGTCCCATTTCCCCTCTAATCAGTTGCCTGCTCTCAACAGATCAGGACATACAAGCGTTGTGTTCACAATTTCTTACGCCACTCCAAATAATACCCTAGTATAAAAAGGCTACATTTTACAAAGTCGCAATATTGCTTTTGCATGGTTAAAATAGTTTATTTACTGATCAAAACCTAGCTCTGTTGTTAAAATCAGATGTTTGCTTTTATATTTTTCCGCTTAAACTATATCAGAAGGGTATGTTCTATTAAGAAATGGTACTGAGAACTAATGTCGCAATTCTGGGTAACCTACGTCACGGTGGTAAAGCCATGTTCAAAGCAATAACTGACATGACACAGCATCACAAAACTTACAAGATTATTCGCTAAAACATGAATTCCTAGACACTGTATATAACTTTTGTAAATTTGTTTGACACTGTATCTTTTATTCAACTACAAAGTAGCTTACCCCAGCACTTAAGTAAAAATTTAACTTTACGTCACGCGCTTTACTTCCAGCCGAGACAAGCAATCACTCTGAAACTCAGGCCCAAATTGCTGCCGAATGACCGCTTTATGAGTATGTGTTTTAGATTCGTTAATTAGTGTGAAATGTAACCTAAGTAAAACGTAACCTACGTCACAACGTCTCTTAGACACGTTTTGAAAAAAGTTGACTTCATTTGATTCGGCGCGTTCCACAGAAAACCTATCTTCTAAATGAAGCAAAGAAAAACATTTAAAACTGAAACCAGCCAAAGTAATCAGATGTCAGTAGTTTAGTAAATGTGCAATGCTACTCACATCAAAGAAATGGTATGCGACATCGTCCTTCAACGTATCTAAATAACGTTATAAAATACGTCATTTCGAATTGCAGGGTATGACTCTAAAATGATTGGTATTCCTTAGTCTAAAACTATTAATATCTGAAGATATTTCAAACTTTTGAATCAAATATACTGAGCATCATAGTCATGATGTTTCCTCGAATTCTGGCATAGATACACATATAGCCATTTTTATCCGCAAATGGTCCAGCTTAACTAAGAACGTCTCGAGTGCGTCTGTAAAGAATCATGTACATATTCCATTGGATTAAAGAGCTAGTAGTCAAATAAAAAAAGGCAGAGACAGATTACCCAGAGAGACCATATTCTAGACATGTAGACTCATTAAGAAGACAAAATGTCGTGTAAATATCCGAAATGATTGTAACCTTATACATGTAGCCAAGATACGAAAAATTTACATCTATAATCAGTTAAAACCAGAAAAACTATGATGAAGTTAGAGTAAAATCTTTTTAAAAGCTATAGATGTTGACGTGAGGTTTCATCGATATCTGGCTGGGAGTAAAATAGTTATTGCAATGAGGTATGACGCGAAATAAACCCGAACGAGATGAGCCATGTGTCATTTATAACCTTTTGACATGTGTTTCGTTTGAACTCAGGAAAAATCCAATAAAGGGTTTAGCAGTTATCGCTGGCAATGGACATTTCGTCCGTTTCCAGCGACAAATGCTTAACCTTTTGTGGTATTTGTGACATAATCATTTCGATAGAAAGACTTAATGACATATGACTGAAGCTCTTGTACCCATATGCACTGCTGAAACATGTAGTTGAATTTTAGCTTCTATAAAATTTTAGATATAGAACATAGCCTTGAATTCTATTTAAAAGCCGATTTTTCCAAGGTTCAGAATCTATGCTGCCTGACCTCCATCGCTCCGCATGAAGTTGGCATAGAGAGGGTTGGAATGACAGAAGCTAGTGACTACATGGTAATGATCACTTTCACTGATATTCCGTCACCAAAGTGTAAACAATAATAATCCGCCAGCCAGTTTACTGTCCCTATGATTTCCAATACACTGATAATCTAAATAGAGGACCTTAAACGAGTGGACATTGCCTTCGGCTTGTTTCATAAATTTCATAGCGAATGACAACGAGTATAAGATTCTGTTTATCATATGACCCTTTAAAATGGGATTTTATCGCCCTCAAAACGAACATTATTTCAATAAGGAAATGCATTGCTGACACTGTCGTTGTTAATGACGTTACATGTTCGCGCCAAACTGTTATGTCACATGTGGTAATACGATTTTTTTATGAGACGACGTTATCTACTGAATAACAGCGACGTCATATAATATATATTTTTTCAAACATTTTCTGACACTAATTTTACCATTAAGAAATATCCTGTTTTTAAGAAAACAGCCTGGCATTTGTCAGTCAATAATTCAATTATCTGCAGGTCTGCTACATGTTTGTAATTGATCAAAATGTGTAACAGTATTTACAGCATCTATTTACAAAGTATTTACAAATATAATACAATAAATAACGCTTAAAACTTAACAAGGGACATAGCGCAAAATAGGGAGGTTAAGATTTTTTAACTTGTACGGTTACATGTACATCTAGCGATGATTTGTGTGTTTACCTAATCAATAATTGAATATGGGAGAGTCGGGTAACGTCGGACAACGGGTAAATTAGAACAATGTCATTGTTTCCTTTATATGTCAGTTGTTTGGAACTAAAACGAAAATAACTGGCCAAACAGTGAAAATCCTGATGAGACGGCTCATCATGAGCCGTCTTATCTGGATTTTCACTGTTTGCAATGGTATGTCCGAATTTACCTCCATGTCCGAAGTTACCCGACTCTCCTCTATTATCTACCAGTTAGAAGTAAACTCGAGACGTTAACTAGTAGGTGGCAGTTTACACGTTGTTAAAATAAACGTGTACTTTGAGTTCATTTTTTCGGAAATTATTAGTCAATGTGCATTTTGTTTTGTGGTAACAAAGTTGAACCATTTATCTGAGAAATCGTTTAAATTGAAAGAGTAACTACACTTCAGGAACTGACTGAATCAGATCTCAAACCCTATCCCCAACATTAAAGGGAAAGATTGACAAAGACATCCCAACAAACAATAAATTACAAGTGATAAGCAGTGTAAGCCGCTCTTTCCCAAATAGGTGGCAACTCAGCTATCTTTATTGAACTAAATCATTTAGACCAACAGAAGGGTTACAACAGCCTAAGCAAATTATACGAAAAACATTTAAGAACTATTTTTACCTATTTTCGACTTTAATCATAGAAGGGTTAAAATGAGAGCACAATAAATTAAACAGCACCGAACATAACACAAATGCAACCGCAACAAAAGTACCGCCTTGGTACGGTCAGTAATAACAACTGGGGGTTTAAACCGGTTTTACTGGGCCCAAACCTTCACCCTCACCCTCCGCCGCGGTGCACACAATTAGTTGGTAGTTCGGTTCGTATGGAGGTACCCTAACCCATCAGAGAGTCATCACGGTCAACAATTAAAATCAAGAAAAGACCGTTATGAAGCAAGGATGAGGACTCGATAGCCAAAACGTGTTGAGACACCTGGAGATCCATGGGGCGTCAGCAAAACCACTGGAACACTGGAGCAAAAGAAGACCACCAGTTGAACCCTGGTGGGCCAAGAAACAGACAAACATCCGGCCCCAACCAACTAATATATAGCTATATAAAGTATTAAATGAACGAACTGAAAGTAAGGCGTAACTGAGATCAATCAGGGTTTACAGAGAGGGTGGTACATACCAGTCAAGGCAGTATTTGCTCTATTGAAAAGATAGGCAGCTGAATGATTTCGAGTACAACGGCCCTCTCACCAGTATTTCAGTCTTGTCGGAGCTATCGGGAAAAGCACTCGATGATGATGATGACGATAAAATAATACAGCTGCTAGTAAAGAATCCTGATCTCATAATGTATCGAAACCGTTATTCCTGGATCATTATTCTAACCTCTCGGCCAACTGTTAAAGAAATCATGTGGACACATGCCAGCATCATAAATGCGAATGAGATGATGGAGACTGCTTGAATCAATTATATCCTGAAGTGTTGAAACTGGAAAATTGGACTGTATGGTGGTGCAAATGATTAAATATACGTAAAATTTACTAGTGACAGACGTCTGTCACCAGCCAGTATTCGTTGAATTAGATAGAGACATACGTCTGTAAACAGCCAAATGTCGTTTCATTTGCTAGTGGAAGATGCATTTATCTAACTGATTTTCAATCAAATGAATGTATCATGCCATAATACACCTTCCATCAGTTATGTATGCAGCTCATATAAGAAAAACTCTCTATGTCGCTTGTAAAAGTTTGTAGATATTTTTTTCTCGATGACTGTCAACGGGAAGTTTTCGTAAAGTCTGTTATCCGTTGTCTAATTTTTGGAAACTAAAAATATTTGCTTGATTTACGGAACTCTATCACTTGCAGATTCAGCGAACGTTTGCTGGTGGGAGACGTCTGTCAGTTGCAAATTTAACGAAAATACACTAGAGAAAGATGGGTGTCAGTAGCAAATTTAACGAATACTGGTTTCTGACAGATGTCTGTCACAAGCTTCTTCCTTTAAAAAAAAAATCAGAAATCACAGAGAATAGTGTCGCTCGGGGTAAGTAATTATAGTTTTCCAAAGTACCGGAGCTGCGTGAGAAGAAGATAGTGTATGCGGATATTTAAAATGACAGTGTGCTACTGACCAAAACACGCGTGTACCTTAACCTTATTGTCAGGGAGATGGTCACCGGCGGTGATATTGGGCGACGGACCTTAACACTTTCGTCTAGGCGTTAAGGCAGTACTGTAGTAAGAACGGCCCTTTCCTGTCAAGTTTCGGCAGAAACCGACCGATTCAATTGGACAGGGAAGTATGACTAGAAAACGTTACAACACACACTAAACACGGACAACACGTCTTGCTGGGAGCGTTTCGCTACTTTCTTTAGTACAGCTTATATCGTTTTTTTTATTTGCTTTGGATACGCATACAAGTACAAGATCCAGTTTTCTTAACCACTTTTAAATACAGTTCTCACTTGTACATGTATGTGTAAGTACCCGTGGCCGTACGCAAATAAGTTCTAAATCTTATCCTCCCTAATGTGTGCATACGAACTTACGAGTAGTTAGTTAAATGTTGCCAATGCACAAATCATACTGCTTTATCATTTCAGATATGTATATTCCAATTTTTCCTTAACGATAAATATGCTTTCACCTTCCAAATTTTTTTTAAACTTTTTACACGTAACACACATTTCATACACCAACACATTTTCCGTGACAATAAATTTTTAGCCAGGAGAATAGGAGAATAATGTACAGTGCAAAAAAAAGTCACCATCGCACCGCGCCTTCACTACACATCAGTTGCATCCATTATAATATAAAAGGCGTTTTAAGGTGAATTAAAATAGTTCCATGCTCGTCCACTAGCTTCAGAAAGGGTAAAACATTTTGTGCCTCTGTTTTCCACTGTGAACTCCAAAATCTTCCGAAATAGAGGCAACCTCGAGGCAGCAATGTTTTATTCCTTTACAAGAATCCCTTCATAAATTGGAAGTCAGTTATTTTTAAACACCAGTATCTAGGCATAATTTCCTGATCCAAAACTGGGAAACGCTCCAACAGTTGCAGCATCTATACCAGTTGGGAATGGTTGGTTTCTGAAAAAAATAAAGCGTTATGCAAATGACAGATATTAAAATGAAAATTGATTGCTCATATTTAATATGACCATACAATATGTTCTGAAAAGTAAGATCCTTTGGAAGCAAGGAACACACCAAAGAATAGAAAACAGCAGACTCGGTTTCACTGAGTCTGTCCATGACTAGTAATGAAATGGGCGACACCAGCCACACCCCCCCCTAGCAACGGCTTAAACGGAACTCTATTTTCAAAACCCACTCAAATAAACTCAGTGATCCCAAAGGACCAGAGATTATAATCTGCACTATGATGATGTACGGGTAGACGTTTTTACGGCCGCCACACGGCACAAACGCCAGTCGCAGTGAAGATAGATATGTTCTGAAAAGTAAGATCCTTTGGACACAAGGAACACACCAAAGAATAGAAAATAGCAGACTCGGTTAAATTGAGTCTGTTCACGATTAGTCATGAAATGTGCGACACCAGCCACGCCCAAATTGCGTTCTCTCTCTCTGTCTCTCTCAAAGATGTTAATTTTGACATTCTTTCCGACACTGAAAATATCTGCTCGCACAATGGTGAATCAGACTGCTTATGATTTATTTGCTGTTATAGTTTCTGTTCAACGTTTGACTCGCTAGCTTTCCCTATTAATTGGTAGAATCAACACCACAGGAACGACAATAATGACCCCATTTAATTGAGTCTGTTCCTGCTAATGCTGATTCGCATCCGCTTAGCGAAACACTATTTTCAAAATAGCGCCTAATGAGCCTTATGATTCCAAAGGAAAAGAACATATAACCAAAGGGCTGACATTTTCTACAAGAAAGACCATGAGTCGACAGTTTCAACTCATCTGCCAGCATGACTGGCAGGTGTTAAGAAATACTACACAGTGGACGCAGTATTACTGGCAAGAGATGTTGTTTTCAAAATACCTGCCATATATTGCTAGGATCAGTCTACTTTGAACAAGAGCATGAGAGGAATGTTTGTGCTATTCCTGGGATGCCCGCTGCAGGCTATACTAATCGCTTGATAATGTTTATCTAGTAAAAACAAGTTCTCAGTTGGAGAAATTCAAAGCAAGTTTCGAGAAATTGCGGTTAGTGATCTAACAGTAGAAGCGATAATGAGAAAATAATTATAGAAGGACACCGAAGGGTCTCACATATGATACGCGCTCATGAGTTGTGCTAGTAGTACCTATTTATTCGGTCGGCAATTACATGGAGGTTGCTCTCTCCAAAAGTACCATAACTGTGTAAATCAGGTGTGCGTAAGTCGGCCAAGAGATATGAGCCGCGACACGAGAAAACCAACAATGTAGTTGTGCGCCCAGCGCAGACTCAGATCAGCCTGGGCACCCGCTTTGTCTGAACAGAGTCTTCATCAAGCGCTTAAAGAGTAGCTAAGGGTCTAAGCTATCTCCATGCGGACAGCGAAGACTCTGATCAGACTGGGCGGATGTCCAGGCTGATCTGAGTCTGCACTTGGCGCACAACCACTTTGTTGGTTTTCTCGCGTCATGGCTCATATGTCGAATTGAATACGCAAACCAGACTCCTAATCAATGAAGTTCATTTTGTCGTCATTTTGAGGCTGTAGATTTCCTTCAGTACATGTTTTGTGTGGACAATACCCGCTATGCACAGACTGTACAGATGTACAGACTGGTTGACGCCTTTGATTTTGTATGATATGTTACTTAGTATTTACCTTGGCTGGAAATGCTGGTTTCCTGGGTTACTCCTCAACCTGAAAAATAATTGAAATGAGTAATACAATATGGCGTTCGATGACCTTAAATGAGCTGATCGACTCCATAGCCAACTTTCGCATTCAGCCCAGCATAAGCTACCTTTAAAATACGATATCGTAGTGAACTTGAAATAGCATGAAATATATAGGCAATTTAAAAAGTAAATAAACGTTACGTTAGGTTACAGGTGTACACTTCGTTATCTGCACAAAAATCTTCTTTTCATATGTTTTGGTCTTTATTTCCTGATTAACATGGTCGTCAATTTTCTATGATATATAGGGCATAGAGAGTTAAAGGCCCCAACGCTCTATCAGAATGGACCATTCTATCGTGAGATATCACAGCAAACGTCTCACCATATTTTCGTCCTTGTTAATGACCATGATAAGCCAACTTCTAACATTTAAAACATCTTTCAGTGTCACTTAAAATTATTAGAAAACTAATTTGGGTCATTTAAGTTTGTAAATAAAATGACCAACTTTTGATATCATAAACTTCAATAAAATGGTACGAATACTATGCACAGACTTGGCACCCCATTCGTTTTCCGCTTTTGTATAAATTCTATCGCTTTGCAGGAAACCAGAAAAGGAAGCGTGTAGTTTGTGGAGCACTTTGCTGTTTTTCACAAGAACATATTCCCCTATATTTTGCCAGAATTGTGTGTAGACGTTTTTACCATATTGGTAGGACTATGGCGAGTTTAATGAGAAAAAAAGGTGCCTTTTTTCCCAGTTACCTGATACACAGGTCTTAAGACAAAACAATGCTATGTGAGCATGGTAATATAAATAACCTTTTAAATCTTATTATATATCTTTTAGAAATTTGTTCGGTCGTTTTTCATTTTATTAGAAACATTTCTTTCCTACATCCACAACTGCATTTTCACTGCCATTCGTGGCTAAACCAAATGAGACAAATTTTAGGGGGACTCTTTTTTAACACAGCCAAGATGCCCAAAGACTTTACAAATACGCTTGATGTTGCCGTTTTCTTGCTGAACCTATATAAACAAATTCGTAAGGTACATCGGTACACTTTCAGGGAAAGCATCTCTGCTTTCTTCATTTTTGCCTTCCTCCTCAAAAAAAGTCTACTATTAAAGAAAAAAATGCTCCTCTTGGAGTAAATTGTTTCCTTTAAGAGTAGACTCCTACTGAGGAGGGATCCGTTGTCCAGGAAAGCAAAGAGGATACACGATAGTTGTTCCACTTCGCAAAATTCGAGGAAAATCATGCGTGTGCAGCAATGCACCCTAAACAATTTAAAACAATGAAATAAAGGCGAAGATTTCCGACAAAGACTTTAATCAAAACGCACAACTCACTAAAGTTCAACGGCAGAAAAGTCAAAAGCGTTCTATCAATACATTGTCTAGTTTTTACATTGATAAAGATATACAATGTCACTTTTTGCGTTGTCAGATTTATGGTAACAAAAAACTTGAATTATCGAAATTTATAATTGACTTTAATCAAAACGCACAACTCACTAAAGTTCAACGGCAGAAAAGTCAAAAGCGTTCTATCAATACATTGTCTAGTTTTTACATTGATAAAGATATACAATGTCACTTTTTGCGTTGTCAGATTTATGGTAACAAAAAACTTGAATTATCGAAATATATAATTGAACAGTTATAACGTCAAAACGATAATTACCGCTACATGTATCTTGAAACGCCTGCATGTGCACAGCATCGGAAACTACAAAGTTGGTTTATAATTGAATATTTACATACTTGGTGTATTTACTGAAAAGCCCTATAGTAAACCGATGGAACGTAATGTAGTTTACATTCCAATAATTACATTGAGACACGCGATGTCAGTGACGTAAAGATAAACAATGGCTCTGTACAACCTGATTGGACGTCAGCAACGTCATGACGTCATGCATGCCGTTCTGCTGTTAGCAGAAAAACTACGTTTACATGTTTTACTGCTTCAATTTTAGCGCTTATATAAGATTTTTCATGAAAGATTTAATTGAAATGAATGTAAATATAAGCAATGAACTTAATTTTTCTGAGCCATGATTTATCGAAATGTAAACTACATTGGGTCACTAGCAAAGTTTACATGAACCCCTTCGGGGTTCATTCATTCACTTTGCACGTGACCCAATGTAGTTTACACTTCGATAAACCTCAGGAAAATGAAATTCATTCCTTAAAAATCCCAAAACACATAAGCTAACTTTTGTATTTCACTTCACTGCAGTTGCTTTTAAGTGCCGTGTGGCGGCTGTAAAAAATCTCACCGTACTTTATCATCATGTAAAATTTATTTAAATTTGTTTTGGCCCACTCTGCTTTAACTAATGTTTTCTTTCAACTCTGACTGAAGAGGAGTTTGATTTAGCCAAGAGTACTTTTCTTTGCTTTATCATAGTTATCAATTTGATAATATGTCGTCGCTATGATGCATTTATTGAGATAGGGAGCCATTACGCGAACTGAACCTTTTATTGTTTTTGTAAATATGAATTGCATTCAGACCAGGTTGAAGTATGTCGACAGTTAAAAAACATTTCAAATCCCCTGGTAGTCTATTCTTTTGGCCGTTCTAAGGCGTCAGTCCCGATGTAATTCTTAAATTTAGAATTTTTTGTTGCTTTGTGGTTTTTACCATGTGGCGCTTTATGTTTTAAAAGTCTTCGCTTGCTCTATGTCTTCATTTCTGTGTTTGTTTTAGCATTTTGATCACCTCGCTTTGGGAAGAGGGAGCTGGTTTTGTGTTTTTTCTTGTATTTGTTTGTTTTGCACATGACTTTGTGTGTTTTTGTTCTTTATCTCTTCCTCTTGGTATAGTAGGTTGGCTGCGGTTTGTGACTGTGGCATACCCAGAATTTGTATTAACTCTTTGGATCACTGAACCTATGGTGGTAACTTTGAAAATCAAGTACCGCTTAAGCTAGTGCTAAGAGAGGGGGCGGGATGCAGGGAAAAGGGGTGTGGGAGTATGCAACCTTGGGAGCAACACTGATGTTCTACAAAGACTATCTATAAAACCGAGAATGATTTCCGTTCTTTTATGAGTACTTTGTTTCCAGGGCAGCATTAATGGAATTTTTCTTGCAACATATTTATTGGCTTGAGACTAAAATAAATGAGAAGCGACACGACAAAAACCAACAAAGCGGCATGTGAGCCCTGCGAAGACTTAGATCAGCCTCGGCATCTGCAAAGTCTAATCAAGGTCTTCGCTGTGTGCTTTATGGGTAGCTAGGGGTCTTAGCTAACACCATGCGGACAGCCAAGACTCTGATCAGACTGGGCGGATGCCCAGACTGATCTGAGTCTTCGCTGGGCGCGCATGCCACTTTGTCGTTTTCTCGTGTCGCAGTTTAAATCTGTGGAACCTATAGTGAATGGATACACTTTCGCAGAGAGCATCTCTGACATCCCTTCATGCTCAACGGGGCTCAAAATCCTGAGGTATAAAATTTGTCAACATAAAGAATTAGCTCCCTTAAGCGCTAATTCTTTCCAGTTAGTGTGGACCATTTTCGGTCGGGGCCCTTCTACCAAGAAGGTATCTCCCTTTAACAACAAAAGACGGTAAAACATCCATTTACACTAGGTGAACGAAATGTTTTGCAAATTGACAGATTCACTGTCTTACGAAATAAGTAGTTAATGATTTCTTTCTTAATATTACAACGTAAATGTAAAAACTTCGAAGCGAAAAAAACGACAAACACAACAACGATAAACACTCTTTTCTCTTTGCCTCTTAGAGACCATCGTTACGGGGTCTGGAACAACAACAGCAACAAAATACTAAGCGTGTATCTTAATGTGCAAATATATTGAGACACCTAAAACAATTAATTTTCCATTTGGGACAAATGAAAAATTAATTGTTTTCGGTGTCCCAACACTTAAACACTTTTACCTAATCCAAATTACATAGTTTGGATTACTCACAGAGTGTATCATTGGATTTTTTTTCGTTGTAAAAATAATTGTCATACACTTTATCATATGGGGTCGCATCTGAGAGTGTAATAAAGTCATGCATTAAACAGATAAGCAGCTAGTGGATTAAATATGCAAACTGCGTAATAACATTTTGCGTTGATGTCCATAAAATGTCGCGTTTTCTAAAGGCGAAATCGTGACGTTTTAGTGCAAAATTTGCTGATAAAATGCGAGTTTACTGTGATATGATAAAAAGAATCTTGCATTTGTGTTCCTGTATTATTGAATTTATTAAACTCGTTAGGGAAAACCGATAAGATGCTCGACATAGCCTCGCATCTTATCTTTTTCCCCAACTTGTTTATTAAATTCAATAATACATGAGCACTCATGTAAGATCTTCTATGTAATAAACATTACCTCTCATCAATATCACTGTCATCACTAAGACTTTCATCTTCCTCTTCGTCAGCACTACTGAGACTTGGCCTTCGGTCTTCTCTATTATTCTGTGTGCTATTCTGTTGTAGGTTAGGCTGCTGCTGCTGTCGTGGCGGTGGCTGTACAGTTCTATTTACTGGATTTTGCCTAAAAGAGATACAGACATGACCAGATGGTGAAGAGAAATAAGAATGTTCCACATATTCTGAAAGACTAGATCCACAGAGCATATCTATAACTTTCTTCACATGTGCATTTACGTCTGAAATATCGCTAAATATATATATATATAAAGAGGAAGAGGGGCACCGAGCTAATATAATCGATGAGTGCCAATCTTTTGACTTTAGCTCCAAAACAACCACAATTAAACATACCGGTAAAATCTTAGTACTGGGACATGATTTGAGCCCGCCACACGACAAAACAATCAAAGTGGCATGTGCGCCAAGCGAAGCATCATAGAGGTTTCGCTGTCAGTATTTAGATAGCTTAGACCCTTAGCTACCTTTTAAGCGTTTAGCAAAGAGTCTTATCAGACTGAGAATCTTACACAGAAGAATTCGTCTTCAATCTCCCAGGACACTTCTCTATTGGATGCGAAAATAGTGAGTAAGGATAATGGATTGGTATATTTGTATCAGACTGGTCTCTCGCAGGGCACTGAAAGGGCTTTATTGCTTACTTTTAATAGCCTTCCAGGAATCCTGTGGCTGTTTCTGCACGATGTTTGCTAGCTACATGTTGACCTAATTAAGAAGGTACAAAAATAAAGCACCTTTTGACTACTCACCCAACATTCGCAGCACGACCAATATTTGTCATATTGGCTGTATTCACCGTAGCATTGGCCGCATTTAGAGCTTTCACTTGAAGAATATGATGAATACAATGTGCTACGAGTATACACATGATCAGTCCTTCAATAGCAAGAGCTGCAATTGCAATTTTGCCCTCGATCGTACAGGTAATGCAATAGGTGGGCTCTTCTGGCTGTTCCTCTGCAGGAGCAGTATAGTTAGCTGTCACAAGACAGGTTGCTGTACGTGCTCTCGGCGTGTAATCCTCATCCGAAACTGAAATAAATATACTACATTTATCATATGACGTAGCATCTGAGAGTTCATATGACGTAGCATCTGAGAGTGTAATAAAGCCATGCATTAAAAACGGAAATCCACTAGTTGACTGAATATGCAAATTACGTCGTAATGTTATGCACTGACGTCAATAAAAACGTCGCGTCTTAAAATGGCGAAGTCTCTACGTTTTAGTCAGTGCAAAATTTGCTAATAAAATGCGATTTTAGTGTCATCTTGCGTTCGTGCCCCTGTACTACTGAATCTACTGAAATCGCGACGCTCTTTGGGGAAAACCGATAAGATACTCGGCAAAGCCTCGCATCTAATCTTTTACCCCTACCCGTTTAATAAATTCAACAATGCATGAGCACTCATGTAAGATCCTCTAGATACGAGGGATGATAAAAAAATACGTGGACTTTTGCTGTAGAAATTTTATTATTAATATTATGCCCATTAAATTTGCAGTAAATACAGATTCATCTTTCATTTATCCACCTGTGTATTTGATTTACCTGTCTAACTTCGGGAAGTTGTCTATATGGGTCGTTATAGTAGCCATATGACGGTACTCCGGAGCACGGTAAGAATTTGCCTTACTATTTTGAATGTTTTGTTTTATCTTTGGCGATGTCTAATATTTGCAGTAGAGTAAAAGGCTTAAAAGTAAAAAGTATGCAAAGACCAGGAACTGAAACAATCAAAATCCAAATCCAGCCCTCAAACCATAGTTTGTATGCTAATTCGTTATGGTTTCCGCTTTTCACTGTGAGGAAATTATTGCCGTATGTAACTCCTCTATTTTCAAGTTTACTTCCCTTTTCAACAGAGGTCAACACTTAAAGAAAAGAATTTGCTCTCACGAAGTAAATTCTTTCCTTCAAAAAAGGCTACGTCCGCAAGGAAACCAAACAGAACGGCATATAACGTTGTTTCGGAAGCCCTTTGTATAAATCTCCAAAGAGACAATCTTTTCTTTTAGCGTAACCCTCAATTTCTTTTGTGATACCTTCAGTACTGTTAATGAAAAGATACATTTAACTTTGGAATTCGTAAAAGAGTAAAGAAAATTGGAAAACAGCAGTGAAAAATGAGGGAAAAAGCATGCAATTCAGAAATTGAGAGCGAGTGGCAACCCTGGTATTATCATGTGGTGAATTCAGAGTATCAGGTAGGAATAGAACAACATTTTTGTTTGTAATTTCTTGATAAGTTGTTGTCCTGTTTAAGATATGTTTTTTTGTTTGCATAGGTACTTTCTTGTCACTGAACTGTTTCAATGAAAAGTAATAGTAATGAACAGTCCAAACTTTTTCTTAAGTAAGTAAGGGAATAACTTTTACGGTTTTCAATTCTATCCTTTCATTCTTGTCTAGTCTAGTCTATCCCATAACTTTGTGAGGTCGTTGAGACACCATACATGACTTTACAACAATCCCTGTTCCAAATTATCCTGTCGTCAGCTGCTCTTGTTGAGCTGGCAAAGTCTGTCTCTCTCCACTCCTTAATATTGTCTTCCCACTTTTTCTTCTGTCAACATCATCTTTTTCCTTTCTCTATTCCTTGCAGAACTGTCCTTGCTAAGCCAGAAGACCTTCAGACGTAGCCAAACCACCTCAATTCCTGGTTTTTGACCAAGGTCAGGAGCTCATCATATTCTGCAATGGCTGCTTGCATCTTTCTGCAGACATCTTCATCAGTGATTTGGTCCTTGTACGAGATGTTAGGTAATCTTCGCTAGCATCTCATCACAAAGGCATATGCGCTCTTTACTCTAACTCTTCTGTCAAGTTCCATAACTCACAGGCATGCAGAAATATGGGTATGACAAGGGAGCGCGTCAGTCTTATCTTTTCTCCAAAATATAGGTTGTTATCTCTCCATAATGGATTCAGCTTTGTCTGAGCTGCCGTGGATTGTTCAATCCTTGAGAGAACCTGCATTGCCTTCAACTAACACAATTGTTCCAAGGTACTTTAAGCTTGTAACCTATCCAAGCTTCAGTTTTAAACCTCGATCTCCCTCTGTTTGCCAATGGCTCTCTTTGTCATTAGTTTGGTCTTCACAGCACTTATCTCCATTTGATACCTTGTACAGGTCTCGGCGAGGCTTTTAACTACGGCTTCTAGTTCCTAATCTTCCTCAACAAGAGCGCCAATGTTATCGGAAACCCGCAGATTGATAAAAGATCTGCCGCCTAGGCTAACCTTTCCATCATGTTCTTCCAGAGCATCAGACATAATCCTTTCGAAAACAAATAGTTGGAGAGGGTGTGTAAGAGAAGGCATCCTTGCCTAACCCAAACTGTGCTTCTGAACCATTCTCCTGTAGAAGTTCGCCTGTGCTACCTTTCATCCGACCTAAACTTATAGCCTCGCCACAGAGGTGCTCAATTACGCGAACTAGATTTGCTCTGAAATTGTACTTCCGCATGGTGCCCCATAAGGTTGTATGCCATACTCTGCATAATCGCGGTGCTTCTTCAGGCTCTGATTTCATCTTGGCGTTTGAGACAGTTCAAGATGTTTTGCAAGATGATTTTCAGCATGACTTTACTCGGATGACTCTGAGGCTAATGAGGCTGATGGTTCTGGCAGAGTTGTAGGTTGGCCTTTTAAGCGACCAAGTCCATTGGGTTTGGCCATTCTTCTGTTCTCCATATCTTGTACAGATCATTGTCAAAACATCAATAATGGTCTCCCCGCCTGCTTGAACAAGCTCTCCTGGTATATTGGCAACTCAAGCGGACTTCTTCTTTTTCAGTGCAGGTACTGCAATCTCACCATTTGTAGAGATTAGAGTGTTCTCTGAATGGTTATCTACTCTAATTACTTAGTGCTGAGTACATGAAAATGAATTTTATATGAGCTCGCCAGCTGTTGACGCTGCTGGCTTTTAACCACATTACTTTGTTTTGTGAAAAGACACAAAATTGGGAAAAAAATGCAATGTTGCTCTGATGAATTCTTTCTGTAAAGCTTGACAAAAGCTGTGATATCCCATAGTTTTGTAAGGCTTAGTACATGTACATTAGGGACAAGGCTTTTGACACAATGGTCTATACCTTGACAGAAATATTTCATTCACATTCTCATCAGATCCGAAATTTTGTTCTAGTCTATGTCTCACTGTTCATTGTATGTCATAATATCTAGTTAGTTTAGCCGCCATTATTAGTTTAGATAATAACGTGCAATGGAAAGCATGAACCATTTTCAAAGAGATAATTCTAATTCCAGCAAAGGCAGCATAGTAAACATACTCAAAGTCAATGGACATATTTTCACAGGGTCGTACCCTAGCTCATATTTGCCAAAAATGCCAGAAAATGAATAATATTTTTATGTAATTGCACATTTCAAAACGGGGTCTTTGTATTGAGTTTCACTCATTTAAAATGTTAGCGAAAACCAAGTGTCTGCAACTGGTAACCAAAATGCAATTCTCAATAATTCTGAGGAGTACTTCTGTGCACGGATTATCTTTTCTGAAAGCATATCCTATCCATTTTAGCAGAATATTTCTGTTGTACGCCGCAGTCATTAATTTTAAAATTTCACAGTCTTTGGCCTAACTTTTCAAGACTCCAAAAGACGGATTTGTCCTGATAGTGATTCCGAGAGATCGGTACCCCACACCAATGACATAATCTTTATCTACATTGTTGAACGTTTCATTTATAAAACGGATTTCCTCAGAAGATAAATGTTTCAGGGCTTAGTTTTTAACCTGAGGGTCAAGTCACTGAGAAAACCTGTATTATACTACAGCATATACCTGCAATTGTAAACTGAAACACTCTGTCATTCTGTAAGGTAATTTCCCTCCTGAGCCGTAGAATACCCGTTTGTGTCATTGTAAAGTACTTCTTTCCCTGTCCAGAACCTGCAACCGTATACAGAAAGACACCGTCGTCGTCAATATCGTCATCTGTAGCGCTTGTAATTTCACCCAGATTTTCGACCACAGTGGTGTTTGAATCGACCTGTTAATACAGCACATAGCAAATCAGCTGGTATTTCTCCGAGTGCTGAAACAATTTTGTTTTAAACAAGAGGGCCAAGAGGCCCTGAATCGCTCACCTGAGCAAAAAGGTTAACGGTCAAACTAGGGTCATAATTTGAACAAACCTGATAGTTTGCAACCATTTCCAAATGGTTTTGAAGATGAAAATTTTTGAACGTTTTTCTATATATTGCTATGGTTCAAACCCTGGACCCCCTAGGGCCGGGCCATTTTGGACCCTGGGGCCATCATTTGAATAATCGAGGTAAAGGACCACTAGGAAATGCTAAAAGCTAAATTTCAAGCCTTTGAGCCAAGTGGTTCTGAAGAAGAAGATTTTTGAATATTTTTCTATGTATTTCTATGGTTCAAACCCAAGACCCCCTGGGGCGGGGCCATTTTTGACCCTGGCACCATCATTTGAACGAACTTGGTAAGGACCAGTTGGCAATGCATCATACAAAATTTCAAGCATCTGCACTAAAGGGTCCTGGAGAAGAAGGTTTCTAAGTACATTTTAATTTCGAACCCAAGACTCCCTGCCCCAGGGCCATTTTGAATCCAAGGGCCACCATTTATATAAACTTTGTAGGGTACCACAAGGCAATGCATCATACCAAATTTCAAGCATCTGAGCCAAGTGGTTCTGAAGAAGAAGATTTTTTAATAGTTTCATATGGCTCAAACTCAGGAATGCCTGCCGCAGGGCCATTCTGGTCCCTGGGGCCATCATTTGAACAAACTTGATAAAGGACAACAAGGCAATGCATCATACCACTTTTCAAGCATCTGAGCCAAGTGGTTCTGAAGAAGATAATGTTTGAATATTTTTCTATGTAGTTCTATGGTTCAAACCCAGGACCTCCTGGGGCGGGGCCATTTTAAACTCTGTGGTCATCATTTGAACAAACTCGGTAAAAGACTATAAGGCAAAGCAACATACCTAATTTCAAGCGTCTGAGCCAAGTGGTTCTGAAAAAGATTTTTAAATATTTTTTTTTATTTCAATGGTTCTAACCTAGGACTCCCTGTTGCGGGGCCATTTTGGACCCTGTGGCCATCTTTTGAACACACTTGGTAAAGGAATACTAGGCAATGCTTCATACCAAATTTCAAGCATCTGAGCCTTGCGGTTCTGAAGCAGAGTTTTTTAAAAATATTTTTCTATGTATTTCTATGAATCAAATCTGGGACTCCCTGCCCGGGAGCCATTTTGGACCCTAGGGCCACCAACTGAGCAAACTTTATAGAGGACCACTAGGCAGTATTACAAACCAAATTTCAAGCATCTGAGGCATGTAGTTCTGGTGTAGATATTTTAAGTTTTTTATTAGTTTCGAACCCAAGACACCCTGCGCCAGGGCCATTTTGCAATGCTACAAACCGAATCTCAAGCACCTGAGCCCAGCAGTTCTGGAGAAGAAGATTTTTAAGTATTTTTAATATCAAACCCAAGACCCCTGCCCAAAGGCCATTTTGCACCCTGCGGCCACCATTTAAACAAACATGGTAGAAAACCATTAGGCAATGCTACAGCATCTGAGCCAAGCTGTTCTGGAGAAGATTTTTAAGTATTTTTTAGCTCCCAACCCAAGACCCACTGCCCCAGGGCCATTTTTGACCCCGAGGCCACCATTTGAACAAACTTGGTAGAGTACCACTAGGCAATGCTACATATACCAAATTTCAAGCATCTGAGCCAAGCAATTCTGGAGAAGATTTTTTAAGTACTTTTTAGTTTCGAACCTCAGACCCCCTTCCCCAGGGCCATTTGGGACCCTGGGGAAACCATTTGAACAAACTTGGTAGACGACCACTAGGCAATGTTACATACCAAATTTCAAGCATCTGAGCCAAGTAGTTCTGGTGAAGAAGCTTTTAAAGTATTTTATTAGTTTCGAACCCAAGACCCCTGCCTCAAAGCCATTTTGGACCCTGCAGCCATCATTTCAACAAACTTGGTAGAGGACCACTAGGCAATGATACATACCTAATATCAAGCATTTGAGCCTGGCAGTTCTGGAGAATTAACTTTTTAAGTATTTTTAGCTTCGAACTCAAGACCCCATTTTGGACCCTGGGGCCAACATTTGAACAAACTTGGCAGAGAACCATTAGGTAATGGTACATACTAAATTTCAAGCATCTGAGCCAAGCAGTTCTGGAGAAGATTTTTAAGTATTTTTTAGCTTCGAACCCAAGACCCACTGCCCCAGGGCCATTTTGGACCCTGCAGCCATCGTTTGAACAAACTTGGTAGAGGACCATTAGGCAATGCTACATACCAAATATCAAGCATCTGAGCCAAGCAGTTGGAGTACCACTAGGCAAGCAATTCTGGAGTAGAAGATTTTTAAGTATTTTTTAGTTTCAAACCCAAGACCCCCTTCCCAAAGGCCATTTTCGACCCTGGGGCAACCACTTGAACAAACTTGGTAGAGGACCATTAGGCAATGCTACATACCAAATATCAAGCATCTTCCAGCGGTTCTGGTGAAGAAGATTTTTTAAGTATTTTTTTAGTTTTGAACCCAAGACCCCCTGCCCCAGGGCCATTTTGGACCCTGGGGCAACCACTTGAACAAACTTGGTAGAGGACCACTAGGCCATGCTACATACCAAATTTCAAGCATCTTCCAGCGGTTCTGGTGAAGAAGATTTTTTAAGTATTTTTTTAGTTTTGAACCCAAGACCCCCTGCCCCAGGGCCATATTGGACCCTGCGGCCCCCATTTGTACAAACTTGGTAGAAGACCACTAGGCCATGCTACATACCAAATTTCAAGCATTTGAGCCAAGCAGTTCTAGAGAAGAAGATGTTTAAGTATTTTTTAGTTTCGAACCCAAGACCCCCTGCCCCAGGGCCATTTTGGATCCTGGTGCCACCATTTGAACAAACTTGGTAGAGGACCACCAGACAATGCTTCTTACCAAATATCAATGCCCTAGGATTAGCAGTTTTAGAGCAGATGTCATTTAAAGCAAATTGTTGACGACGCACTACACACGACGGACGACGGACACGGGGTGATCACAATAGCTCACCCTGAGCCTATGGCTCAGGTGAGCTAAAAATAGATCAGCTTTCGCAGTGAGTTTATTGTTTGGAGGTCAGTTGTAAAATAGATCATATCACAAGCACGGAGTGCGAGTGATATATCTTCTTACAACTGACCGACAACAGAATATAGTATGTCGCATTAAAATCTTATCAAAAGCTTCAGCAGCAGTGCTTTCTGACGAGAACGTTTAGCAAGGAAAGTAGCGATATCAGCTTGTAATTTCACTGAGTTCAAACGATGGTGGTTTCTCAACAGAATACAGCATGTCATCTGAAATTCAACCTCAGTGGTTTCTACGGAAAGCTTGGAGAGAGTATGAAATTCATCCATATCAGCTTGTAAATAAGCTGAGTGTTTCGAGGTATGTTATAATGGCATGTAGGCCGTGACAAGAGAAAAGCAAAAAAGTGATATGTGCACCAAGCGAAGATTAAAATCAGCTTGGGCATCTCTCAGTCTTATCAGAGTGTTGAATGTCTGCATGGTGGTAGCTTAGACTGATGCCCAGGCTGCTCTGAGTCTTTATGCGCAAGCACTAGCAAAGGCAGCATAGTAAAATTTACTCAAAGTCAAGGGACATATTTTAACAGGGCCGTGCCCTAACTCATATTCGCCAAAAGATGCAAGAATATGAGTACTGGTTTTCTTGTTTCACGGCACATTTTGGGTTGAACTGAGCTACTGTACATATTGAAGTCTTTTGAGAAAATCGCCTGTACTCGTTTCTGAACAGTTAGTTCCATGGACTGATTTATCGCTGGAATGTATATATCCATTAAACATGTAGAAAACAAGAGGTCTACGGGCCAAAAGGCTAACTAGATCTCTAGCCCTTAATTATAGGCTCAAAATTGCTGTCACATTCGTACAGGCTAATACAAAAATACAGTTACAAAGTCTCAGTCTGACAGTTTGTAGAATTAGAAACTAAATATATAGCCATTATCCACATCTTGCTTGCCGTGGCAACAAAAAAAAGATAACTTTCAAAGGACTTTTGCAATATTTTCCTTTAGGTTGCCATGGCAATCGATCTAAATGAACAACGTGCAGAAAAAAACCATTGGGCTGATAGAAGACCACGCAAGGAATATTTTTGAAAATGTTAGTTCAGAATATCTGGATTGGCTACTAAGCAATGACTCTTATTTTTGTCGTTTCGATTCTAAGTTGTCATACCAACTATGTCCTTTGAACACTGGCAATGGAAAAGTAAGGAAGAAAATTCTCAGGAACTGACACAATTCAGTTCCAGTTCCAACCAAAGACACTATGTGGGAAAGAGACAACATAAAACTAGTCATCACCAAAGACATCACCAGCGGCAGCCATGTGAACAGCCATTTCCCATGTAGGTGGTCAACGGGCAACCCTGAACATCACAAAAAATATATTAATAGCAGACATAGCAACTATCAACACATAAAACAACCTAGAAGAACCAAAACAGGACTGCCGCCTTCGGACGGCTAGTTATGAAATCGCTGTCCTGGTTCATCAGATACTTAGTTGTTCAACTGTACAAAAACAACAACCGCCCACACACCAGTCTTACAAAAAGCACCAACCCTGACCATAAGAATAAATTATACGTAAATTTTTGAACATCTATTTTTACCTATTTTCAATCTTATAATGTCAACACAACAAACCATATAGCAAAACAGTCCAAGCGACAAACAACATATGAAACAACTAAGAAGAACCAAAGCAAGAGTGTCGCCTTGGGACGACCAAGACTGAAATGAATGGGGGTGGGTGGGGGTGGTCTTGGTCCTGCTTTGGTTCATCAGACATTTAGTAGTTCGGTTTGCGTGGAAGATACCTAACTCATAAGTGTTTTATCTCAAGAACATAGAAATCAAAATTAAAACTAAGATAAAACAAACATGAAGACTCTCAGAAATTGCAACACCGAAATTCTGGAGCAGAAGATACCTACAAGTTAAACCACGGTGGGCCCGACCCAAGACGTCCCGGAACGGGTGTCAGGCGCCAACCGTCTGTGTTACTATTTAGTTAGGTTTAGGCTAGCGTCTTCAAAAAGTCTGAGGCCCGACCCACCGTCGTGCAATCGAAGAGGTAAACAAAGCTTTTAACCTTAATTGGGTTAACCACAAAGCATGCAGTTTGCCACAAAACATCAATATTATCACCAATCGTTTTACATCGTTTTACATCGAATTATTATCTTCTTAAAATGATACAAAAAGTCATTTTTACCGATTATTTTTTTCTGAATATATGGCCATACTTCGAAGTTTCGGCTATCCAAGCCTCATCAGTAACCCTGATAATATCTGACGATTGAAGCCAGAGAAAATCATACGGTTATTTTATAATTTTGATATGGCATATAATAAGGAAGTCACCATAAAATTCAGGTTCTGAAAGGCCTTGCTGAAGAAGTATTTTCAATCCGATATTATATTTAGACACTAAGTCGAGATGGCGTCGATAAAATTTTGATAACGCTTTAAGGTTCTGCAGTACACTTCGGCCATTTTGGACCATATATCTGCATAAAATCACATCTAATCACAGCCCAAATAAAGCAAATTTTATAAATAAAAGTGGTTCTTTCCCCTAGATATAATGAAACTGTATCTCTAAATGTACAGAATGCTATTGTAAAAGGTACCTTTGAAGAGTTCTCATTTTTTTCGTTTTTCTCTCACATGGTCAAAATTTGTCTAAGTCCATTTTATACAAGAAAGTGTTGGTATTATCCCCGTGATGTCACATGATATTATTCAAGCATTACTGAGTTTGTCCTCCTGAACACACTGTTCACCCAGATGCAACAAGTTGGTGCCCATGCCAAAACATGCTCATATAAGTTTATGGGAAAATGCACTTTTTGAAGTGCATGCTACTATTATTTGTCTGTGTATTGTTACAGAAGTGCTAGGAATTTGCCATCAGTGTTGAAGGCAGCAAGTTCCAGCAGCTAAGCCTGGGCAAGTACTTGAAACTGTGGGGGGCTTCGAGCCTAATGTGAAGCCATATATCAGTTATGAATCATTCTTTCTATTCTGTTATGTTAAGTGCTTATTTTGTACAGTCTTTCATAACAATGTTCTGTATAATGATTAAATCGTCCATCTCTGTGATTTACTTGTCTTTTAAAAATCATGTTATAACAAGTGATAAACAGCCTAGACTTCTCATTTGCTCCTTACTTGGAGCCCTTTACGCCATTTGTTTGGCTGGGCACTCCTTTTTTCAGAGAATAGTCCACTCTTGACATCTGAAAGTCAAAGTTCATCTCAAACTACTGGTAGCTCAAAGTCAATTTTCTGATCCCGGAAAATTTATTTTGAGATACCAGTAGTTTATAATAACAGGAGATGAAATATGTCCAAACCATTTTCTTTGATTTAAGAAGGTACTTTGAAATATCAGTGTTTGAGATAACAAGAATTAACTTAACTATATCGTAAAAACTGCATTATCGTAAAAACTGCATTATGGGACATCTACGTTTTCTCAAGATATCTGTAAGCGACTCTTATTTCAACGTCCTACTGAAAACCCTGGAGGGATTTTCTTTCTGTTCACAGGGGCCGAAAATGCCGAGCCCTATTGTTGATGGAAATATCATTAAAATCATGCAGAATTGACTATATTTAAAAAACCCAAGGTTCCCAACATTCTCAAAATACTTGAAAAAGCTCTGCATGGCACATATATGTACTACTTAAATCAATATAAAAGCTTAATCTTGTCTTGCATTTTGCAAATTTAAAGCCGTTTGTATTTCTTCCAATAAATCTCTCTAACAAACACTCCTTCCCTTCTTTTTCTGTAAAGATTGACAAAATAACAAAGAGATTGGCTCCAGACCACCATTTTGTATTCATTGACATAGTTTTGTCTAAAGAGTTTCAAATATCGACCCTAGGACTAGCACTGCCCCTGGCATTTATTAAGACACATACAGTACTTTCTCAGTAAGGTGCCATTATGGATAGCTAAATATGGAAGTTCTTTGCGCGTTTGTTTTTCATATAAAATTGTATAGTCTCTCATACCTGCAGGGGAGTTTTTTTATGGCCCTACCAAAAATTTATCACCTAATGCAGCGAGAATAAAAAAAAATCTGATGGATGAGCTTCTGGAATCAAAGAATGAAATTAGCAGACTCTGTTCATGTGCAGTTATCTAAATTTGCAACTTTACTGCCCATATACCCCTGCCCAGAAAGATTGGATAGAAAAAAATGAATTGGATGAAAAACTCAGCTACAAACAATCCCCATAAAGCACCTACTGCAAGAACAGCAGAGCCTTGTCTCAACATTGGCCAGTATCAGCAGTACTCCCCAGTGCTAAAGGCTGTCTTGGCATCTTCGCCCTCCCATTTATCTCCAAGTGTTAGAATTAATACTATATTTGTGACATGAAATTAAAACTGCCCACAGAATGAATGTTTTCATATATTCTCCCCTATTTCAATAGTTCTGTGGTACAACTGGATATCCGGAGTGTTTGACAGCTTTGCTGTGATACATATATTTGCTTGTAGACATTTAAAGCCTTGCAATTGAGATATTGAGCATGTTGAGTCAGAAACTTGATTCATTAAAAATCTCATGCTATAATTTAGATACAGAGTTTAAAAAATAAATTTCACAAACATGTGGCTGAAACAGAATATGTTAGTATCATGCATCTAAATCCATTTGATAAGACAGTTATAGATTTTTTGGATTGTTTTTGAAGAGACCCCCCCCTCCTCCCCACCCCCCCCCCCCCCCACATTCTTTCACTCATTCAATGTCACATCAACGTATAAATTTATACAGTCAGAGAAGGGCTGCAACAGGCAAAATTATGCAGCCACTAAAACGATGGTAATACCATTTTAGCTGCCTATACAAAGTGGCTGTTGACCGAGAACACGGTAGCAAAAATTACCAGTAATGATGAACGATACTATTGTTAGTGGCTGTCGACCGAGCTGATAGTGCTGTTGATTATCTCTGTAAACAGCCACTTTTGCATGTATGGCTAATGAATGTTTCGGTCGACAGCGCAGGTAGGAAAATTGGTATTACCCACTTTTAAATGTGGAATATTCAACCTGCATATCAAATATATTTTTCAGGGTTATTCCACAACATATGTCTAAACAAACACACAACCAAATCCACATACCCACCCACACACCAAGTTTTTGACAGAGACATGATGCATACTGACATGTGGTCAGACGAAACAATGCTGTTTGCTGTAGGACTTTATAAGATTGTAAATATGGCAACAGTTTCACAGGTAACTTCCACAGGTGAAATAGGTATTAAATATAAGGCCAATAAAATGATAAATGTGTGTTTTCAGTAACATTTGATTTCCAATATAGATGGTATATCAGACTCGTATTATAAAAAAATCTAGATTGATTGATTGATTTATTGCTTAATGTCCACGGTAAACAACTATGGTCATGTCGGGACGGTCAGTTAACCTAACCACACTATTCCTGGGCAGGCTTAGATCTCCTAAGCGGGTAACCAGTACTAAGTGTGCATACTTTCGCCAGTAACTGACAACTGCCCTTCTTGAATCAGCGGAAGGAGAAACGAAAGTATGTGGCCAGACCGGGTTTCGAACCCAGGACCTCTGACTTATGAGTAAAAACTAGATTGAGACAATAGGGAGTCAATATGGATGACTAAGGGAATACCCAAGAAATCTTTCCAAACATGTCGGTGTTGCAGTGGAAAAACTCTAGACATCACTGACTTGCCTGAAACATGCACCTTTTTAATGTAAGCCTAAGCAGGGTATATGTCAACACTTTCTTGTATAAAATGGACTTAGACAAAGTTTGACCATGTGAGAGAAAAACGAAAAAAATGAGAACTCTTCAAAGGTACCTTTTACAATAGCATTCTGTACATTTAGAGATACAGTTTTATTATATCTAGGGGAAAGAACCACTTTTATTTCAAAAATTTGCTTTATTTGGGCTGTGATTAGATGTGATTTTAGGCAGAAATATGGTCCAAAATGGCCGAAGTGTACTGCGGAACCTTAAGAAGCGTATGATATCTTTAACCTTGTTTGAGAAGTTTTACTGTCAAAACTTTATTACGAATATTCAAGACATCAACAAGACTAGACACTCGAGCAAAACGAATAAGTTGAGAAATATAAACACCATTGGATGTAGAACGAGGAACATGAACATCTAACAAGAGCTGTCGCCTGACAGCATAGCTCGCCTGAATAGGTGCTTGCCTATCACACAGTCGCTATGGTGGTGTGGACTGCTATGCATAAAACTTCAGGCAAGCATGTCCATAATGACAACCCATTTATAAACAAAAGCTATCTCAGAATTGTCTTAGAATAGATTAAAAAAAATCACATGAAATTTCAAAGTCCATCAGCTTGAGGTCAAGAACTAAGTGGGTAGGGAAGGGAATGGGGTAGAGTGGGGGGCTAGGGATTAGAATGTATCAAACCTTGAACCGTTATCTAACAGTAGTCAAAATTCAAAGTCAATGACCTTGACTTCAAGGTCATCCAGTGGGGTAGTTGGGTAAGTAAATAGTGTTTTGTAAAAACTCAAAAAGTGTCTAACATCAGTTAAAGTGTAAACTACCGTAAGTCTCTGCCAAGCATTATGAATCAGTATGCAATTAGAAAACTTTAATAAAGACCAAATTTCCTAAGTCCCTGACCTTGACATCAAGGTCACTGAGCGGGCGTGTGGTTGTACTGTGTAAAACTTTGGACTAATATCTAACTACAGTGCTAATATAAAAAGAATTCATCGATGGGTTCATGAGATATATGTCTTTAAATAACTTTAACCAAAACATCCAAAAAATAAAAAGACAATGTTCATAGTCCATGACCATGACCTTCACATCAAGGTCACTGAGGGGGTGGGAGTAGTACCCTGGAAAACGTTGGACCAATATCTAACTACAGTGCAAGTATCAAAGGAATCCATCTATGGGTTAAGGAAATATTGGGCTTTATAAGACTTTAACCAAAACATCCAGTTAAAAAGACTCCCAATTTTTTAAGTCCATGACCTTGACATCAAGGTCACAGAGTGAGGTGGGGGTGGTACCAGGTTTAACTTTGGACAATTATCTAACTACAGTGCAAGTATCAAAAGAATCCATCAATGGGTTAAGGAGATATAGGTCTTTAAAAAACTTTAACCAAAACATCCAATCCGGACACTGACGCGGGCGCGGACGCGGACGCCGACGTCAGGGTGACAACAATAGCCCTTCCTGAACTTTCGTTCAGGCGAGCTAAAAATGGCAAATTAACAATATCAAAATCATAATCATCCGTTTATTGTAACTTTTGATTGTAACAAAACCATCCGATATAGAAAAATAAAAATCCCAAAAAATGAGGCCTCGGTATCTGAGACGCTGGCCTTATGTAACTGAAGAGGGATAAATTGACCATGCTATCAAACAAGTTATTGTTAATATTAAATAGGTCAATCAGATACCGAGAGGTTGAATTAAAAGCTTCAAGTTCATCTCAAATTACCGATATCACATAGTAATTTTTGGTCCCAGAAACTTTACTTCAGATACCAGTAGTTTTTGATAACAGTAGCTGAAATGTAAATAATTCAAAGGAAATATGTCCAAACTATATCTCTGATATAAGAGGATACTTTGAGATATCAGTGTTTTAGATTACAACAGTCAACAGTATACAACAAATACGATTCAAAAATCTGACATTTCCTCTTTTTCCAAGGCCATTAACAGCTGTTTAGGACACTTGAAGACGACACACCTGGACGACGGAGGTCTGCCAATAACGGGGCTCACCTTTTTAGCATATGTCTTAGGAAATTGATTAAAGACAATTTCCTAGTATGTTATGATTTTAGTGGAGTTTTACTTACCGCTACCATCATGCTAGTAGGAACTATCACTGGGTCAATTTCGTTTACTGGCGAAACACTGATGGTAATTAACTTCGAACTGGTAAGTCCTCCAGCGTCTGTACATGTGATGTTCAACTGAGCTGATTTCGGAAACAAGGCCTCCAAATCCCATTCCTGTCAAAAATATTTGGATAGCGTCAAATAAAAAGTAGCCTTAAGCCAAGTGTGAATGATGTTTTAAGAGGGTCAAAAAATCATATAGATACTGAATTAAACACATCTCATAAATATAGTTGCCCTCTGATGGAATTAAACGGCCCTATTGGATTACTTAAATGAATTTGAATAAAACTTCCGCACGCGTCAGCAATACAATTTGCTCATTAAGTTTCTTTTGTGTACATACATAACAAAATATTGTTACTATAAGCTTTAAACACGATGTAAAACTGTTATTATATGACATTTACCTTGCACGTACATTGAACGATAGAATTTCTTTAACAATGTGATATATTGAGTTTATCATAGATGGGCAAAATGAATAATGAACACAGATTACCAATAAAAAAAAGTATGTTATTCATACATCCAGAGCTAAAAAAATTGTTTTTTTGCAGAATGAGTCTCGAACGAACTCACTATCATCTACACTGAATGTGTCGTTGTTTATGCACTCGTAGATATTTAGATCCTTTTGTAGTGGATTTAGGAAATACAAACCAGAGGACCAATGGTCCTGCAGCTCACCAAACAGCTTCTGTCAGTAGACACAATTTGTCATTTCGCCCATTTGTTACTAATTTGATACCAATGGCTTATAAGGAGCGCATATTTTAATTTTAAAATCTCATTGACCTTGAGCAAAGTTAAAAAATGACCTTCACCTTTGATGACTTTTTATATTCATGTATTCATTTAGTTAACCATATTTTCCAATTATTATATCTAGGCTTAAAAGTTTCCATAAAATCAACTGTTTATGCATTTTTCCATATAACAGCACAACGTACCAATGTTGACCTTGCCATAAATTAGGTCAAAGTCAATGCACAGTATTGATTTGTTTAAAGTACAGTGGCCCCAGTGCCCAATGCTACATACCACGACACAGGATTATTAGGTCTTTGGTTCTGCCGAAGAAGATTTTTGAAGGGTTTTTACCATATATGGGCATGACGACCATCTTGGTCATATGACAATGGCCATCTGAACAAAGTTTGGTAACTTTGACCAAGTGAAGCTCCATATGAAATATGGCTTCAAAGAGCCCGGTGCCTTCGGAGAAAAGGATGTTTGAACAACAGAATCTCAGTGACCTTGAACAAAGGTCAGATAATAGAATGACCTTGACCTTTAGCAACATTATATCTTCATTTGCTCATTTAGTTAACCATATATACCAAACATTATACCTCAAGCCCCAGTCACACATTCACGGTTCAAGCTACGGTTTACCACGATTCACCACGGTTTGACCTAGACGGCAAAACCGGGATGAACCGTAGAAAATCCAGCATCTCTACGGTTTGCCAGGGTCCCATTAGGGTTTCTCACGGTGTTTATACGGTGTCTGTACGGATCATCTACGAATTCACGACGGTGCAAGGCGGCAGCACTACGTACAACAAGGGTATTCCACGGTCGCATTACGGAAGCTTACGATGCTACTACGGTTCGATACGGTGCTAGTACGACTCAAGCCGGTAGCGCCACGGGCTAAAGAACTACGATTGTCTACGGTTTAACGGTGGTCATGATAATGATTTTTGTTGATGATGTTTAATTCATTTGAAGACAAGGAAATATTTTATCACATTATATTATAGTAAATTTTTCGTAAAATGTGCAGCAAAAAAATTGAAATTCGGTTGACAAATACAAATTTTATTCTGAAAATTAATTGTGAGTAGGTATTTTGCATTGACAAGGAAAGTAATCCAAGGTCATAAACTTTCGAGCCTGGGAACTCATTTCACTTGAAGGAAAAGTGAGTTTTCGTAGTGAAAAAATTACCATGGTTGTCCACGAATACCGACGGAAAGCCAGGGATAATCATGGATACACCTACGGTAGCGCTACGAACGAGCACGATTCTCTTTACGGTTGCGCTACGGTTTAGGCCACGCCCACAGCCACCACGGTTCACCTCGGAAGTTTTAAACAGTTTAAAACTTCCGTTGCGACTCCCGGATCACCACGGTTCTTCAGGGATCATTACGGAACACGACGGATGCATCTACGGTGCTACTACGAATCACGACGGTGTGCTACGGTTTGTGAAACCGTGGTGAACCGTGGCCTGAACCGTGAATGTGTGACTGGGGCTTGAGACGCCAGCAGTTTCTGAGAAATCCACTGTTTAAGCACTTTCCCATATAAAAGCATATCACATCCAAATTGACCTTGCCATAAATTAGGCCAAGGTAAATGCACGGCAATGATTTGTACAATTTGTGATGGACTCAATACCTCAATGCTACATACCATGCCACAAAACCGTTAGGCCTTTGGTTCTGGAGAAGAAAATTTATGAAGGGTTTTTACCATATATGGGCACGACTGCCATCTCGGTCACGTGACCAAGACCATCTGGTCCCTTTGATTCTTTGACCAAATGAAGCTCCATATAAAATATGGATCAGTAGGCCCAGTGGCTTCAGAGGACAAGATGTTTCAAAACGTTGACGGGAGACAGAATCTCAGTCACCTTGAACATAGGTCAAAGAATGACCTTGTCCTTTAGACAACATAATATCTTCATTTGCTCATTTATTTAATCAAAAATAGTTTAAATAACTAAATAGTTTCTTAGCAATCCACTGTTTAAGCATTTTCCCATACAAAAGCATAACGTACCAAAGCCGGCCGTGTCGTAAATTAGGTCAAGGTCAACCTACGGTCATGATTTGTATATATTATAATGGGCTTGAATGTCCAATGCTTCATACCAAGTTTCAAGGTAATTGGCCTTTCGGTTCTGAAGGAGAAGATTTTAAGGATGTAAACCATATATGGGCGTGGCAACCAGCTTGGTCATGTGACCAAGACCATCTGCATAAACTTTAATTCCTTTTGCCCACTGAAGGGCCATACGAAATATGGCTACAATGGGCATAGGTGCTTCAGAGGAGAAGATGATTGAAAATGTTGACAAGAGACAGTATCTCAGTGTCCTTGAAAAAAGGTCAAAGAATGACTTTGACCGTAAGCGACATAATTTCTTCATCTGGTCATAAAGTTAACCATATATACCAAATATTATACCTTAAACTGAAATAGTTTCTGAGAAATTTTCTGTTTAAGCATTTTTTCATATAAAAGCATAACGTAGTAAAGGTGACCGTGTCGTAAATTAGGTCAAGGTCAACCTACGGTCATCATTTGTATCATGTATGATGAGCTCTAATGCCCGATGCTATAAACCAGGTTTCAGGGCCATAGGTATTTTGGTTCTGGAGAAGAGGATTTTTGAATGGCTTTACCATATATGGGCGTGGCGGCCATCTCGGTCATGTGACCAAGACCATCTGAACAAACTTTAATTCTTTTGGCCCATTAAAGCTTAATATGAAATATGGCTTAAATCGGAAAAAGCAGCTTCGTGTTCGCCCAAATAACTGTACAGCACGTTCTCATTATAATGCCTCTAAGAATGGTAAGTAATCATGCAGGCCAGATACATACTTATGTTGGACGTATGTTATATACACTTTCAACAAAAGGATAATTCGGTGGCCTAGATAGTTACACAAGACAGCAGTTCGCATGCAATAAAACCTTGACCGTAATATTAGAAAGGCAGATACCAGAAAGGGCCTACCAAAGACAAACCGCTGACTAACTGCAAATGCGACCAAAGTACCTTTCAAACTGATATTACCTGGGCAAGCGACAGCCTAGATGTCGTAGCATCTATACTGAAAGAAGGCGAATATGTGCTGGCGGCTTCAATACTGAAGTTATGCGTGTCGCCATTATCAACATCACTGCAGGATGCCAATGACCTTGCCAAGATAGCCCCCGGTACCTGAAAAAGGATGACACGATGGTGACGCTTATCAATGGTGGACCAAACATGTTCATTTAAAACTGCATTAGCAATTTGAAAAATATAATGAAAACATGTACATATGCGCGGTTCTATATAGCAACCAACGTTAAACGAACAAAACATTGAAGATTGCGTTGTCCTCACTGAGTATACGACTTAATTCATGTGTGAAAAATAGATGTAAGCACATGTGATAAAGTACCTATAAATTTAGTGCATTAGACGAGCCTATCTGTATTTAACCTCTTAAGTTAACAGATGATTGACAGGTCTCGGCAGGCAACGAGCATCCCTTTGCAAGGCACACTTACGGACGTATTCAGCGAGACACATCAGCTGCAGACATCAAATAAGAGACGTCTAAGTATGTATTTACTCGCGAGCACAGGCATCCCCCATCGAGCAACCTCAATCTCTGCGTAACGATACAAGTGATACCATTGTAACAGCTACACGTACATTATAGGTTAATGCCAATTCAATTTAATTCGTAGAAGAAATACCATAATGCAAGTAAATGTATGGTATCGTTTTGTTATGAGTCTCATTTATTTTGTCTTCGATGCAGGGCTGCACAAAATAGGTCGACATCAGAAATAGAAATGGATAGATAGATGAATGGATGACTTGCGATTTAACGTCATTTTAACAGTATTTCTGTCATATCCGGACGCCGAAATGCTGCGTTTACCGCCGTTAAATATTCTGACTATTGTGGCAGAGATCTGAGCCATTTCACCCGTATCTTTTACACAGATTACTGCATTTTAAAAGCAAAATGTATCATTTCAGGCCAAGTTATAGTAATTGTTTACGTGTCTCAAATTTTAGAATTTGTATGATAATGCTATGAATGCTGGTGATACTGATCCTTGATCACTGCCTTATTGTCAACTTGTATTAGGATCAAGCCTGCTGAACATAATTTAAACAAAATTTATTTAATGTTTGGATGGCATATCGACATTTTTTTTTCAAATTGAACAATGTTTCATCGGTGTTCGCCTTTAGTATGTGAAGAGTTTAGTTAAACATTGCATTTCCTAAAACACAGGCTCACTCCCAATACCTTTCTATTAGCATATACACGTGTCATTGCAGCATGTGTTTACGGAACACTCAGATAAATTCGAAAACGGAAATACAGTTAAAGACCAACATTTTAAGCTAGCATTGTTGAATTGAAAAAGAAAACCGATATTTTAGTCATCATTTTATGTAAGATACCCGTCACTTTTATGACTGATAATTATATGGAAACAACTCTCGATATTTCAAAGTCAAAGTTCATCCAAAACTAGTGATATCTCAATGTAAATTTTCTGGTTCCAGAGATATCACAGGTTTGAGATAAATGTAGCTGAAATGAAAATAACGGGAAATGTGTCAAAACTATATGTTTTGATATCAAAAGGTACATTCGGATATCAGTGTTTGAGATATCGAGAGTTGACTGAACTATATAATAAATATGTGCTAGCTGTATTTGATAAAATAGTCATTTGACAGATCTTAGACCTCTCCTCTTTTCTTTCTTTCTTTTCTGTCGACCAACTTTAAGTGCAGTTCTAGTTGAGGCAAGCAAGTATTTTTAAGAAAGTATGTCTTCGTTGTAAAGTTTCAATACTCCATTTGTTTTTGTTACTAAATATAAGTCATGTGCTTATAATTTATTTATTGTATGTATAAAAGTTCATAATTCGTACTTGCGCGTGCGGCAGTCAGTTCACATGCAACGGTCAAGCCCATCGGAAAGTCACCGTCAGCTGAGACTATTGGCGACTAGAAATGTCATTTAAACATACCATATTACAAACGCTGCAAAACAGATAGCGGGTGCACAGTTCGAAGTACCACGCTCAGTGATATAAAGCATGGCGCTGTAAAGAACATGATAGCAGCATTTGCGATGAAGTTAATTTTGTAGTTTAACTTGCTTAGACTTGGCTGCTCTCTAAGATGAAAAACTGTACCTAAGTTTAATCAAATTTCTAATGCCCGTTTCATTCTTTGAAACAGGCAAGTGTAGAAACAGGATGGCACAGGTTTATTTTCGCATGCATTTCAATTTAAATTCATTTGAATGTCTATTTTCTTCCTATTCTATACGCGAAAGGTTGCCGAGCAGCCTGTGTATCAAATCGTTGTAAAGCCGTTACAAATGGATATAGACTAAGACAAAATACCTACAGTGTTTAAAATCAATTTACTCAAACATTTATCACGCATTTGTATAAGAAGCAACTGAATATTTTGTCTTACCGTATCTTCATCAAATGAGACTGTTTCCTGTAATATCGTAATAGATGGGCTCTCGTTTACATTCTCAATGTTAACAGTCAACACCTTTTTATCCAAGGCAGTCAAATATTGGTCTTGTACAGCAAATAAGAATGTATAAATCTGTCTGTCTTCATAGTCAAAGTTAGCCGCTGGTTGTAACGTCAATATGCCCGCTGAATATAATATTAAAACATAACTGAACCGCGACACGACAAAACCAACAAAGGGCATGTGCGTCAAGCGAAGACTCAGCTTAGCCTGGGCAACCGTCCAGTCTGATCAGAGTCTTCCCTGTTGACATAGAAGTAGCTTAGACCCTTAGCTACCCTTTAAGCGTACAGCAAAAAGTCTGATCAGACTGGGAGAATGCCCAGGTTGATTTTGGTCTTGAACTGTATAATGAAAAACAAAGACTATACTGTTTTTCGACAACAATGCATCTCCCTGTCGGCATGCAGGCGACACAGTAAACTACAAGACCTGTCACAGAGACAGGATAGCTCGCCTGACAGCGCCTTGCCCATCACATAAAAAACTTTAACGTAAAACTTTAACATTTTGCTAACGCCGCCGCCGCCAACGCCGCCGCTAACGCCGACGCCGGGGGTAGTGCAATAGCTCTTCCTGAACTTCGTTCAGGCGAGCTAAAATCATCGGTATAAGGAAATAAATTCTTACGCGCCATTAGTTTGCGTACCTTTGCTGCATAATCCTAAGATATACCCCGCTAAAATATACGTCCATTGCTCTTTGTTTGAAAAAGAATAATGTAATACTTTTGGCAGAATTTGCCAACTTATATGCATTAAATCCTTCGAAGATCAGGGGCCATATTTATAAAACAACTTAAGTGGTTGCTATGCTGTTGCTAAGGCTGAATTTCTATGAAGGAGATTCCCGTCTTTTTCAGACTGTTCCTCCAGAGCAAATTCCATAGTTGTAGGGAATCTCCTTCATAGAAACTCCCCCTTAGCAACAGCATAGCAACGACTTAAGTTGTTTTATAAATACGGCCCCGAACTATATAGTAAGTAAGTGATTTAGTTATTTTAAACGAGTCGCAGATGGTCGTATGCTCACTTGACCATGGTTCATGATATATTTCACACAAACAGCAACTATTTCAGTACAGAAAAAGACAAGATAAAGTTATTATTCTTACATGATTTTAATCACTTTATATTGTTTCTTTGAAGCGCTTTGGTGAGTGGCCGATATGTTACTCTTAAAGCTCTAAATAACGCCCCTTTTCCTTTTATAAAATGTGATGCCATTTGGGCGTTAAGTAGGACTGATGCGGTACTCTGGAAACAACTGATTGTTGCTAAATCTAAAAAGTGTTACTATTGGGCCAAATGAATAATCATGCAGGAATACCAAGAAAACTCTAAAAATTATGACACCTAAAATAATTACGTTAATTGTCTTAAAAAAGGCTTCACAAGGCAGCAAAGGGTCCAAACGATGCAAATAGATGGCAAACACTTGAGGCCCTGATGTTATTATTCTGATAAATACCCCTGCCCATTCCTCTTTAGTAGTCAAACACTGTGATCTGAGTATAGGAAATCGTAAACTTTCTAGCAAAATCGCCAAATCCACCTTTCTCTGGCCATAGTGGTTAAGGTGGGTCCGAGGGAGACGCCTGT
The DNA here is from genome assembly GCA_963989385.1 of Ctena decussata. NCBI lineage: Eukaryota > Metazoa > Mollusca > Bivalvia > Lucinida > Lucinidae > Ctena > Ctena decussata. The sequence continues at coordinate 16,025,230 of OZ022505.1, read as the reverse complement.
TGTAAGGGACGAGGTTTGGTGATGGTAGGGAGTGGGGATAGCTGGGATTGGGGGTTCGGTTGGCATGTGTTAGCTACTATCTGCGACTGCCTTATTTGGCAGATTACGTCAGTTATTGTGGCTCGGATATGTATGTCCGCCTCCTGCCAAGACCTTCCCATCATGTTTTTGTTTCAATCATGTGTGATTTAGGACAGTACATAACAGCGCATCCGTCGCACTACATTTGTTTAACTTTCTTATTTCTTAAAGATATTACAAGGCTGATATCACTGTTGGTGGATGATTGCCCCAGAGGATAACATCAACCCAGTAGTCAGTTCTTTAGTGCTGACTTCTCGTACAATTGTCTAAAATACTTTAAAACTAGGTCTGACTTGTCATAGCGACATGAGTCTTAGCGGAGATTCGATTTCATTCTGTAAGATTGTTTTGACTTGTTGAAGGTTCGCGCTGTATCGGACATCTCCTTCTTTATGCCCTTATATGTCGTTTGTCTCGGACTAAGCGGATTAAGGTTTATTGCTGGGAGACGCCTGTTGCGATGGATTAGGTGGGTGTGTCTTGCCTGGTGTCTGCAGCGGATCAGTAATATTTTTGCTGAAAAAATGTGATGAGCTTTTGCAAAGGCTTCTTACATTTTTTGGCAAAAATTGCCGTTTGTACGTGTGACTCGGAAAGGATGTCCGCTGACTGCAGAAATCTTCTCATCACCTTTTTGTGTCAAATTTGACAGTTTCTGCATTCAACTGAAGAAGTTAAATACAGACATGCACATCAGTAGCACTAAATTTCGTGATGCAATTAATGTATTCAAACATATTCAAATACAGTCAACCCCAAAGGAAAACGATGTTATGTACTCTAACTATTGATTCTAACTTACTTGGGGCATGAAGGGAAAACATGGATTCTGCTTCTTGAGGGTCGACTGACATAGAAAATGTGTGAACACTGTCTAGGTTTTCGTCGTCTACATCCACATCATATAAAGTCGTACCCCCTGCAGCGTCTTCCGGGAAACTAACATTAGCTGGCAAGTTAGATAATACTGGATATTTCTGTGAACCTGTAAATATTACAAAAAGCACAGCATATTATAAGTCTAAAACTCCGAGGAATGACACTTCGAAAACACGCGTGGAAATATCTAATAATACATGTATGTGCGTTCGGAGGTTGGCCATTGGTATCGAGGGTAATTTTTACCATATGTGTTGCTTTCGGTTGCCAGTGGTACCACCGGCAGTCTGGAAGCTCCGAACGATCATTGGATGCCAATGGCATATTTTCCTGTTGAAGGTAAAACCGGAAGTAGGTCACCGTGTGCAACAGCTGTTACAGTATTAGAAGAATTTAAATTAATCCACAAGTTCCAATTCCTTTTATCTATCGCCAGCGAAAAGTAAGCAATGAACCCAATAAACAAGCATAAATATAATTTATATGCATGTAGCAAAATTATAATATCTTCTGCAATTTGGTTAATCCATTGTTGGTATATGTAGCCATTAAAACTGAGAAAACTGTTATTATTGTCTTCATTTTCATTTTTAACTGCTTATCTTCTTCATTGGTTGTCATCATAAAAATGACGTTATTTGGAACGTTGGTAATTTTGCCTACGCTCTACTTTCCTGAAAGAATAATAGTACCAATAATAATATTGGAAGCCAATGGAAACACCTGCGTACCAATGGCATATCACTGGTACAATGGCACGTCATTGGTACCATTGGCGAAACTCCGAGCGGACCTAGAATATCATTAATATAATAAATCCAATCCTGTTTGAGATACGTATCCGTTGATGTTACTTTGACCAGAATACATGATATAAAGACTGTCTCTAGATTTTAATATTAATAGTAACAGACTTTTAATAAACACCCCTCTTCTTCAAATTAGAGAAGAGACTCTCGGTTCCAGGACATGCGAGTTATGGCTTATTCCCTTGAGACTCCTGGAGATAATCGTTATAAAAATTAGATGGGAAACATAGTAAAGTAAAAGGTTTCAACGTCTCCCATAAATGATCCGCGACACGACAAAACAAACAAAATGGCATGTGCACCCAGAGAAGACTCAGATCAGCCTTGGCATCTGCCCAGTCCGATCAAAGACTAAACTGTGCGTTTAAATGGTAGCTTAAGCTCTAACCTATCTCTCTGCCAACAGTAAAGACTCTAATCAGACTGGGTGGATAACCAGGGTGATCTGAGCTTTTGCTGGGCCCACTTGCCACTTTATTGTTTTTCTTTTGTGTCGCGGCTAAAATAAATAAGTTGTAAAGGGGTGTACTTACTAACAAATGTAACATTCAGCCGCCCACATATTGCTGGTTGTAAAGGATGAGTTAAGTCTCTGATGCAGATTTCAATATCATAAGAAACACCATCTTCGTCGATTATAGATACATCTCTTCGAAGATACACTTGACCAGCTGCGGAAAACATGAAAATATGCGACAGTGGTCAGTGCTGTCATTCTATGCATATCTCTACTCAAAAAGAAAAACATACTTGGGTTTGAACACAATTTAACGTTAAAAGCCCCATTGCTCTATCAGCATGAAATATTTTATCGTGAGGTATCGCTGCAAGCTTCTCACTACAGTTTCGCCATTGATTATTATCGTGATAGGCAGGCTTTGAAAAATCAAAACGTCCTTGAGTTTCCCATAAAAAAAGATTTTAAAAAATATCTAGGTCAGTTTAGTTGGCAACTAAAATGACCTACTTTCGATTTCACAAGCTAAATTACATGGTAAACATACAAGAAACAGGAGGTAAAAATACAAGGTACAGACGTTTAACAAGTGATAAAAATACAATGTACAAAAATGTAAGGCAAGGCTCCCATTGATTGTGCCACTGTCGCATCATTTCATTGCTTAGCGGGAAACCAGAGACGAAACCCGTATTTTAAAAGGGAGACTTACCATTTTTTCAAAATACCTTGTTCATTCTTTGTTACCAGTTATATGATACAAAAAAGTAAATCAACCGACATATTATCACTCTTACTGAAAGCTGTTTAGGTTTTATAATGATTTGTATTTCGACGATTCCTACCACTGGTAGGACTATGGAGACTTTAAGGAAAGACAATTTAAGGACCCTAACGACATTTGGTTTAAACTTTATATATTTATCAAACTCAAAATAAAATTAATGCCGTTTAGCAAGCTCAAAATTAAAATCAAATGTTGTAAATCAAATCAAATCAAAACGGAACTGTAAAGAGAGACTAGTGCGGACATAAAATCCATCTCTTGGAATCAGTGTTCGGCTTCACTCGGTAGGCTTCAGGATACCGACCCTCGGTACAGGCGTTTTGACTCGCACCTCACGACCATGAAAATTTGTTGGAAAAGTTTCTCTCAAAGGCTAATTGATTATGTCGTTTAACCGAATACACCTTTAACATAGGGTCAAGGGGTAACCGTAAGTCGGTAAAGAATCATCAGTCTATACCCTGGAAAGCCTATCATCACAACGCAAGAACTATGGATTGTAGTTATCTTTCATGGATGACAGTCATAAACAGACAAATTTATTCTTCGCAATCAGTGTTCGGCGTCACTCAGCAAGTCTACAATGCCGAAAAGTAGGCCTATGTACTGATTAAAAGTGATTGACAGTGAAGCAGGATTTTGAGAATGCTATCATTTTGAAATGTTTTGGTAATTGACGGCATGACGTCGGTGCGACGTCACGCCGTCTCATCGACGTCATTTAGACGTTATGTGCCCCGCTGGGAACAACTTACCTGCTGTTAAAGCAAGAGGAACGTAGGGATCTTCATCAACAAATGAAAAGGTAATAGGATCATTTTCTTCATCAGAAATTGAAACACGATATATAATGGCACCATCCCCCGACAAAGAAGGATCCACTTCTATAGCGGTTGACTCTAAAATACATCACATAATACAAGTGCGGCCTTTTAACTCTGTATTAACTCCACAGTACTTTTGCATATGATTATCAATATGCTGAAATTGAATAGCTGGTACATACTCATATACATGTCATTGTGAGCAAGTTTAGAAACTCACATTCACATATAATCGTATGGATTTTAACAACAAAACACTTTATTTAGCAGGATTTCCAACGGAAATTTGTAGTTATTACAAATGATTAACGTCGGCAGGCGGGCGGTTGGTCGGGCAGGTTCATAAGTAACAAAACGTTAGAAGTATTCTACCGATACTGGATTGGTGTAGTCAAGAATGACAATTGTTGCTTTATTTTCCAGTTATATCAGCTGATCTATATAATAACGAGTTCATATCGGTCAATGAGAAACGTTTGGACTATATTAACGATACTTAACATGATTATAAATTGTTCAAGGGTCACTGAGGACTAAAAGGTGCAATAATGACAACTTTTGCTTTATTTTCAACTCTTGTCCTCTGATCTATATTTATGTTCCTTAACTATCTGTAACTCAATTATTGTTAGAAATGCTTTTGGTAAGATTATAGAAAAGCTAAACATTAGATGTCAGATGCAAGAATGACCACTCTCATTTGCTTCATTTTGGTTATCCCCCCTGATTTCTTGTGCGCTGTGCCATTGCAAAGTATTTGAGATTGGTAAAAGAACCTCAGATGACAATAATTGATAGTAGACCAGGATTCGAGGTTATAAAACTTGAAAATAATCTCAAACTCAAAATAAAGAACACTGATTGGCTGCTTCCGAGCATGTGCTCGGAAGCAGCCAATCGGTGTGTTATATTTTGAGTTTGAGAATGTACTCAAGTTTTATGACCTCTGGGCCAGATCTCAGTGAGTAAGTATGCCTGAGCAAGAGTATCAACTCTTGTTCGCATCAAATGGCATTGATTTCCCCTAATTAATATTTTGTAGCCTGCATCAAGAAACGAGGAAAAGTTCAAAACCACGATACAAATAGAATCATTCCTGCAAATGAGATAAAGTATATGTCGAATATCCAACTTTTTAGGTGAAATTAAATCATTTTTGTTAAGTGATGGGTATCATAACGATACGAAACAAACGTTCGGTTTCTAGCCTTAATATAAAGTGATAGGTTAGCAGGCAAAGTATCATTACCTTAGCATCACCTTCATACCCAAGGTTTACTTAGTTCTCCAAAGTATGACATTTCTTAATAATTGTAATAAATCTGTTGTTTTCATAGACATTCCACATAAACTAATAAAAGGTTGCCAAATTTCGTACCATTTAGGTTCGTGAATGTTGGGTACTCGTTTGTTTTGAGGATCACCGTCAGCGTAGCCAAAGCAGATGGACCATAAGTGTCATGACACTCAAATAGTATGAGATATATTGTGATGGCCGATGTGAAGCTAGGCAATTCTCGATTTTCTATGTAGTAGACTGGAAAACAAATAACGTGTTAAAACAAACAAATATGTTTCTATCTCCGTCAGTTTCCAGAACAAAAAGGACGAAAAAGAAACCTATTTAAATGATCATGTAGGTTTCATCAGTTTTGGCACTTATAATATGAGCCGCGACACGAGAAAACAAACAAAGTGGCATGTGCGCCAAGCAAAGACTCAGATCATCCTGGGCAGCCGCCCAGTCTAATCAGAACTTTTGCTGTGCGCTCAAAAGGTATACAAGGGTCTAAGCTAGCTCAATGCGGACAACGAAGACTTTGATCAGACTGGGTGGATGCCCAGGCTGATCTGAGTTTTCGCTGGGGGCACATGCCACTTTGTTGGTTTTCTCGTGTGTCTCGGGTAATATTTACTTGCCACAAGAAAAGTCCGGTTACAAATGAAGATTAGCATATGCTTGTTTTTATGCGCATGAGATATATGTTAAGTAACCAGAAACCAACATTTTGCATGCCTGTTGATTGGTTGGTTTGATGCTTAACGTCCACGGTAAACAACTAAGGTCATGTCGGGACGGTCAGTTAACCTAACCACACTTTTCCTGGGCAGGCTTAGACCTCCTAAGCGGTTAACCAGTACTAAGTGCACATACTTTCGCCAGTAACTGACAACTGCCCTTCTTGAATCATCGGAAGGAGAAACGAAAGTATGTGGCCAGACCGGGATTCGAACCCAGGACCTCTGACTTACGAGTCAGGTGCCCTACCGATTGCGCTACCCGGCCCGGCGCATGCCTGTTGAAAGAATTGATTTGCTACAACGACATGCTTTGCCAAATATGCTCCCATAAACTGCTTCTGTTTTCGGGTGCGCTAATCAAACCATCCATGAACTGCTCAAATTGCAGACTCTATTCGAAACAAGTAATTCCATGAGACATGCAATTCCTCAGGTTATAATTATATGGCAAGTTCGCATTTACCCACTAATGCAACATTTCGCTACTGGAGCGAGTTCAGAACTTTTTCAATATCCTAAAATGATATAAGAACACAGATCGATTCCATTTCTTCACAGACGTCAGCTCAAACAATAGTGACAGAGCATGGTTCGTTCGCCTGTATGGCGAGAAAATATACAATCTTTAGTGCGTGGATTATCGACTGTTCTGCCGGACGAACTATGTCCCGTCTCACTTATAACACGATGACCCGTGTAGACCTTGCAATTTATGGGGTCTCTCAAGCTTAAGATTTTAATAAATAGGGATTGAGCTTTAATTTTCGTATACCGCACTCATGAGAGGCGCCGTGGTCGAGTGGTAAGAGCCATTAAATCAAACCCGGGTCGGACTATCCACAGACTGGAAAAATCTATCAACCCAGCAGTAATTAGGTACCTGTTTGTTTCAAATGAAAGAAGACTAAGGTAGTGAAAAGAGAGAGATGGGCTTCGCTTTTCATACACTGTGTTAGATACAATGGGCCTCTAACCGGCAGTCTCCCAACGGCCACCATTCTATGGGAAAGCTTTACATTCACCCTTTAACGTAACCATGAGCACAAACCCTATTCGAGTACTCATGTGCACTAATCTTCGCTCTTTAAGAGCCATAAAAATTAAGCAAACGAAAATTGTTAACCCGTTATATTTGCTTTTTTCTGCTTAAAAAAATCCAAATTATTTTCTTAAACGTCAGCTGCAAACCTGTGTTATCTTAACTCTCGAGGACTAAATAGGTGCACTGACAAAAATTGGAATACGACTACACTTGCATAAGTATTAAATTGCCAATGTGTATTCTTCATCAATGTGTACTACATCACTGGGCCCAGTTGTTCAAAACGAACGACGTCGTTAGCTAATTTGACGTTAAATTTTCGAACATATTTTATGCCATGTTCACCGAAAAAAAAAGTTTTTCAGCACAACAATTACCGGCCCGGCCCAGGTCTACAAAAATATTTTGAAAATTGGTATTGATTGTCAGCTGTTACTTTACCTACCGTTCGAACGCGCGTACGTTTCTCTCACTCTGAAAAGATCTTGCGGAATCGGGTCTGTTGTCTGGTCGGAAGAGATGTCAATCAAAGTACACGTCACGGTGTCATCTGTGTTCTGGTCCGAAGTTACTATGACAATAAGTTGTTCGTTGTTTTCCGTATCCTCTGGAAGATCTAAGTAGAGGTAGGGCTGGTTCTCGATTATGAGAGGCTAAGAAAATGGATATTAAAATTATATAAGCCGAATCACGCAAATAAAAAGATCTAACGTAGCTGCATAGAAACGACTCAACCCAGTCTGTAAACAGAGTAGTCTAGCCACTGCTTTCAATTTATGCCTGGCGATTCCCATGGGATCATAGTTAATGTATTCGGACAACAAAGGCTCTGATCAGACTGCGCAGATGTACAGGCGATTCTCGGCCTTTGCAATTCGCATCTCTGTTCAAAACTCTGTTTTGGAATCGCGGTTCATCTTTCACTGAAATGCAAACCGCTTCTATCTAAACCGATTCTACATAACAGAATTTGCCTTATATTTTCCGATATGTATTGCTTTGTGTTTTTTTTACTTTATTCATTTATAAATATTGCCTTGCAAAAAGAAACGAATTTTAACCCTCGAAAACATGATTATATTATTTCACTGTAAAACACTGTTTGGTTCCTTTATCAACGTAAAATTGTCTTCCAAAACACTCTAAAATTTAATTATCCGATGCCCAAATCTTACAATACAAACTGTAATACAAACTGCGGACACATAATCTGAATTTAGCTTAGATGGTCATTTTTAGCCAAGCTGACAACACGTTCTTAAAAGCTATGTGCAAAGGCTCAACCTCAACAGATATGAGTTCTCGCTCTTCACATAAGATACGAGACCACATCTGTAATGTTTAATTCGACTTTTACACCAAGTTTTAAAAACAAAAATGTTTATTACAAGCAAACAAGCAGTACTATTTTCTCCTCGTACGATTCAGCGCATACACATATTTTGCCATGTTATTTATCTAGTGATATATGAAGCTCAGGGGCCGTATTTATAAAACGACTTAAGTGGTTGCTATGCTGTTGCTAAGGCTACATTTCTATGAAGAAGATTCGCTGCACCTATGAAATTTGCTCTTGAGGAACAGTCCTTTTAAACTGTTCTTCAAGAGCAAATTTTATACTTGTAGGGAATCTCCTTCATAGAAATGCATCCCTAGCAACAGCATAGCAACCACTTTAGTCGTTTTATAAATACGGCCCCAGGACTTGACCATGGATATTTTTGACAAATTTTATTTTTACGTGCTCAGTGGAAAAACAAAATAGACAAGGGGTTCGCGACAAAACTCTAGCGCATGCCGTTGTGTATAAGTATGATTGTGAAAATGGTTTCCGGGTTAGGTTATTAATTTTGAAACAATTAGCAAACTCATCAATCTGATGTCAATACTTCTGGGCAATACCATAATGCCCTGTTAAGAGTGAGGTTAGAAGTGTTTCTAGTAGAGCTTCATTTAAATAATCAATTCATTTCATTAAGTTTGACTTATTTCATATCGTGGCTATATTTGGAAGATGCCCCCTTATTACCTCTCTTCGGGGTAAGGCTGAGGTTGAGTGAAGTCAGCGATTCTGCTAAGTTTAACAATTACAAAAGTTCCCATCAAGATGTTTCATCTGATACCAAACATGACTACAATTTGCGATTGAAACCTCTGTTCTATATAATGGATGAGGTAGAGGCTTTCACGTAAGCCAGCAATCAGTAAATTAGAATATGTTCTTATCGATTTCGTCGATGTGTAACTATAGTTGGCGGTTGCTTCAGCGGATATGGTCGGGAAGGAAAATGGTAATGCTAGGCAGCATTTCTAGCTTACTCCTGCCACTACACTGTAAAAATCGCGCTTAGCTATAAAACACAAGTGGTTACATGTTTAGGTGTAAACATGTTTAGGAATATGTCATATAGCTAAACATGTACGCCTTTTCTATTATTTTCCCAGACAAAGTGTGCTAAACACGTTTTATTCTGTTACGCGTGTCGGATGAATCCATTCTTTCTTTTCCCTGTTGAAGAACGAAAAAAAAAGAGACGAAAATGTTGACAGAGGACATTTTCAAAATAAAAGGTAGATATAACCAGTTTTGTACGTGTTTAATTTCTAAACATAAACCTAAACATGTTGCAAATTGAACATGTTACGATTTAAACACATAAAAAATCGGACTGCATTTTTAGCATTGATTCTAAACACATTTTTACAGAGTACGCTTGTATGAGAAAGGCTAACATAAGTCCTCTGCCAATACGCCTGTCAGTATTATGTTTGACATCATACAAGGACCAGAGGTTATAAAAAAATCATACTGAGCTGAAACTATGCTCAAATGATATTTAATAGAATTCAAAATTTTGGACCAAGCTCGTTTTGACCATATCAGGTAGAAAATCATGTGAAATGCAAACACCGAAAACAAAAACAAACTCTAAAATGCATATGATTTATTTTTTTATGGAAGCGTCCGATAACAGGTAAAAAAAATCTTGAGTATTTATCTCATACGTAGGAGATAGTAAGTCCTACGTACGAGATAATAAGTCCAACGTAGGACTTACTAACTCCTACGTGTTTGTTTTATGGTGTCGCGGCAAAATTATCTTTTGTAAGCGGTAGAACTTACATAATTGGTGAATGTTGATGTGACTGAGAATTGACAGGATCCATAGTTACAGGCAGCACTATCATATACAAACGCTGTAAGTTGATATGTTTTCGACGGATACGTTGCGACTAATGACCTTGCTACTGTTATGGCACCTGAAACAGAATGATATAATAGACAAATGAAGTGTGTTCATATGCACTCCGTATGTTACAATTAGCAGTTCATCAGATCATTCATAGCAATGAGAGGCGATTGTTACTGTTGTCCAGAAAAAGCAAGAAATAGTTGTTTCACTACATAACTAATTGTAAGTATTTATTTTTAAGGAATTAGATAGGCGCCTGTTTAATCAAAGTTGAACGAATGACTTTTACATGTTTTTGATAGAATACAATATGCTCGGGTAACAGTGAGACATGTTACATGTTTTTACAGTAATAGTTCTGCGTGATGTTACCTCAGCTGACTGTGTATTACAAGCGGGCTACTGTGACTTTGAACGGACAGCAACCCAAATTGTTACACGCGTAACAGTTCTACTTGACATTTGATCTGCTGCTCGAGCAAAACTAGCGTGAGACGGTCAATACTATCTAATTACTTGTCTATTGTTGGGCGGGTAGTAATTTGTTTTATTATCGAAAGCTTTTCCATTTCATTGTAGCAATTGGCTAGTTTAGTACTGGATGTATCGTTATCAGGCATCAGCTACACAAAAAGGCAACACAAAAGAATTACACAATGGTGCAAATCCGCCTGTTACAGTGCCGCTACCTCTGTCTCAGAAGTGAATGGGTATACCACCATTATACTTTGTTATTTATTTTCACAATTTATTTTAGAAGACAACTGTTGTAACCTCCCTTGTGCTATTTTGAACAGCGTAGCAATTTAGAATAAGGCCCGGTCTTAACATGCTCCTGAAGGAGAAAGAATATTCTTTAAGAGACGACCCCATTCAGAAGGGTGGTGATAATAAAGATGGCAGAGTTGCTTTTATTCAAAGTGTACTCATTCATCTTATGAACAAACACAAAATGTGACCAGAAAGATATGCACCTTGTCAAATTTAATTAATTCACCGGAGTATTTCCGGAAGTCAATGTAGTACATATATATATGACACGCTGTGAAGTCTTGCACGAATATAAATCTTGCATTGTTTTGCAAATCGTTAGTTGCAAGAATGGCAAGACAACCCTGATTCTCATTGAAGTCATAGGATTATACTTTTAAGTAAGCTGTTTACACTGCATGAGCTTATCGGTTGATGCATATGCCTTAGCTGTGCAGAGTTTTCGTTGTAAACTTCTACTATGCCATCGGTTGATTGAGATACTATACCTGATGCCTGATCAACATTAAAATAGGCAGGGTTTGGCGAGATGAAGGAGTACGACAGTGTCCCACCAGAACCTGCGCCCTGCTGGCCATCGATATTGAACAACAAGGTGCCAACAGCGGTTGTGTCCGAAAGAGTTCTATACCCACCTTCACAAGTAGGGTGGGGTGGACAGTTGTCTGCAAGAAACAGTATCAATGTAATGAATAATAGACTGACACTACAAATATAAACAACAGTCTCAAATGATTACAGATTGTTGACATGTTGTCTATCTTGTACTACAAAGCCACGCGTATTCACAGCATTTAAATTTCGTGATTTGCAATTAAATAGAAATATAAAAATGTTTTATAAAGAAAAACGTGTGTGTGTGTGTGTTTTTTTTTTTTTTTTTTTTTTTTTCTTCGTGGCCCTTGGTAATAGACTGGTTTCATATGATACGAAAAAGACCTTCTGACATCCCTTTCTACTGAAATACAAGCCAATAGGATTAATAGATACAAACCACTCATAGAAAATACCGGAACCCTTAATCACATATTACTGTCTTCCAACGACACCAAGTTTTCCAAAGGCAGAACTTCAAATCAATAGTTTAAGCATTTGTGAGGACCCTATTCAATTTTTTTTAAAAAGCCAATGCTCTCAACGACCGGTGGTCGACTTTTACGTATCTGTCTATCTTGAGATTTACTGACCTCATTTTGATGTCTTCTCGACATCAATGTCACTTGACAACGATGGTACATGATTTCCTTAACGATCAATGCATTGACTTTTATCTAGCTCTAGGGTTTGAAAAAGTATAAAAGATTATAAGTATCTTTGATGGGTTTGAAGTTTGGACAGAAGAATCCGTACCAAACATACTTGTTCGGCATAAAGAGGCTTGCCCAGTGATACCGAATATTGATTCTTAGGAATGGATTTGTTTGTCACACTTCACACCCGTGAAAAACATTTTTTCTTACATACCTCTAGCTTCCAACCTTACATTATAAACGTAGCAATCATATAAATGCATTCATTTAGCGTTTTGATTTCGAAGGAAGACGATTACAATCGACATTTGGGATTCTTAATTTTAACATTCGTCTTGGCATAAACTGACGTAATTTGGCCGTCCTCGTGACGCTACTCTGTACAACATACAACATCACGTGACAACGGAGATGCATGACATATGAGCCGCGACACGACAAAACCAACAATGTGGTTGGGCGCCCAGCGCAGACTCAGATCAGCCTGGGCATCCGCCCAGTCTGATCAGAGTCTTCGCTGTCCGCATGGAGGTAGCTTAGACCCTTAGCTACCCTTTAAGTGCTTAGCGAAGAGTCTGATCAGACTAGGAAGATGCTCAGGCTGATCTGAGCCTGCGCTGGCCGCACAACCACATTGTTGGTTTTTTCGTGTCGCGGCTCATTTCATTTAATCAATGCATTGGCTACAAGTGATATTTTTATCCGTTACTGAGTTAAATAACACGTGTGATATTATAAGAAGCTTACATAGATGGGGATAGAAAATTCCGTCACAAGGATCACTGCTCAACATCACGAGCTTAGTGATGCTGTACAGTGATACCGAGTGAGAAGTATTTTCTATCGGCAACTCACACCCACGACAGATACTTTTTCTCGCATACAGAGTTCAATTTGCAAGGTATAACTTATTGAAGTGCATAATTTTAGTCCTACTAAATTTTGAAAGAAAAATAACTGTGTTCGATTCTTTATGTTAACGTCCAACGTGGCAAAGCTGATGTCACCGTAGGAGCCCCGGTAGCTCAATAGGTTAAGTGCTGGCCTACTGATCCAGCGGGCCCGGGTCCCATTGCACACAGATTTTCAGTATTACCCTTCCAGCGTCCTGATATGACTGAAATATTGTTGAAAAGGACGTAAAATCGCAAACCATCCATCCAACGTCACTGGCCGTTTTCAGAATGTCATCGTCTGAAAACCCGTCACCTGGAGACGCAGTTAAATGACTTCCTATACAGCATATGAACTAACTACACATTCTTTTATCCAGTCCTAGGTGATACAACATTAGTGAGACAAGAATTACCGGAATAGGTGAAACTCGCGCATATTCTTATTTGGTATGCAAGCAAAGTATTGACTGTACAGGTGTAGCCAGCGGAAATCCTTATCTGGTGTGCAGTAAAATGAAAATCATAAAAAGTTCCTTCAAGAGCAGAGAATACATACAGAAGTAGGAACATGGGCCAGACTAAGACTTTCCAGCACTAGTTGACACAGCAAATATCTTTGTCCAGGATGCAATAAAAAAATGTTCAAGCAGGGTAAAAACAGCGGAAATTTTTGTCTGGTATGCAAATGGATCAGTTTCTGTTACCTCTGATTTGGACAGTGAGAGTCTCACAGATCATGTTTCTCCTCTCAGTTCCGCATATATAGATGTAGTAAGTAGAAGTCGGCATGCTGTGGTAGTACACTGTGCTTGTGATATTAGCACGGTTGTCTGGAATTTAAAACAGTGTAACAGTAACAATGTTAAGGTCAAGTCGCGTAACCTCGGACAACGGGTAAATTCGGACATAACACTGCAAACAGTTAGACTCCAGATGAGACGGCTCATAATGAGCCGTCTCATCAAGATTTTCACTGTTTGCCTAGTTAATTTTGTTTTAATTCCAAACAACTGACATATAAAGGAGACAATGTCACTGTCCGAATCATTTTGCTGTCCGAATTTACCCGACACAAGTCTCGTTTCGTAAAGCGCCAGTAAAGCAGAAGACAAAATTACTTCTGCAAAATTAAAAAAAAAATGTTTCGTCTAGGTTTATCATATTCTAAATCCAAAGACTTTAAGGCACTTAGTGTAGATCCAAATCATTACGCTACCTCGTCTGGATCAACGCTGTTTGCAAATTCATTTGTTTTCATTATTTTGGTGCTTTGAGTTTCAAACATTAAGGAATAAAAAAACTGGAGTATTCAATCCATTTTCTCCAAGATGTGTATCTATGGATGGTTGCCTTTAATTTATCACGGGCATAATAGAGGCTTCACACATGCATAAGTAAAATGTCCCGTAGTAAAGCATACATGTAAAATATCAAGGTTTCAGGTGGCTATAAAGTACAAGATTTGGAATATTAATATTTACTACTTATGTTACTGGAATGTCGTCATTCTTTAAGAAACTCTTGACTGCTTCAACGGTTAATAAAATGTTAATGTAACATTATATGTAATCATATGAAACTTTACCTTATGAATCAAAACAGGTTAACAAAACTGTATGATTATATTATACTGAGGTGTTTATCGAGATACAGCATGAAGTATTTAGAAAGATATTTTAAGGAAAATGAATGTACTTTTAGGGATATTGGGATACAAAGGATCCTGGACGTTAGGTTTATTTGACGAAAGCACTAGACAAATTCCATTTTATAAGAGATATGAAAGGCTCGGGACCACACTTCCAGGGCCTCATTACTATGGTGCTTCCAAATGACAATATTTGCACATTATTGTTTGCCTTTTGAGACAATATTGCACTGTGTGTCTCTTGGTAAATCTTTTTGGCTTGATAAAGATGTTCCATCGGTTAGTTTATAAACATATTGGGAATAAAATCTTTGTGATTACATGAGTACATGTGCGCCTGTAAATACCTAAAGCGAAAGAAATAAACATTACTGAATTTGCAAACAATGTACAACCAGATAATGCGTCTAAGATCATCAGGATCTACACTGTTTGTCTTTCATTCTTTCTATTCTAAATATGTTGTAGCTTGAACTAAACAATTTTTGACTGAAAGCGGACTTATAATTTAGTGACTCCTTTCTTAATGCTGAATGGGTAAGAAACGCACTTATTTTGTCTGTACAGTGACTAACAAAGCTCTCAGAGTTTCCAAGGCGGCACTTCTGTTTTGCTTCTTTTTGGTAGTTTAAGTTGTTGGTTGTTATGGCTGCAGTTCATGAAACCAAACGCTTTTAATAGACAGTAGTACATACCATAATAGTTTCCAAATGAATCACAATCGAAGATAAGTATACCGTTGTAGATCCCGTTGTTTGGGGAATATGTAAAGTTGAAGTACATATCCTCATTTTCCCAGTCGGTGTACTGGATAGAGTACAATAAGTCGCGATCCGACACGCTATTGCGATCGAGAGTAATCGTATCTGGAATAAAATTAAGATTTCTTTTTAAAACGTTTAAACTTCTGGGGCCAGTTGTTCAGAACTAACGACATCGTTAATTAACGTTTCGTTAAAATTTCAAATGTAAATATCTCAAATACGGCAATATTTTTTTGTTGAAAAAAGGTAAGAAGCTTTTGCATTGCAAAAGCTTCTCACATTTTTTCAACAAAAATATCAGTATATTTTGTTATAAAGCCATAAAACACTTTATGAGTTGACCTCTTAACGTGCTCGTTAGGCTAACAATGCTTTGAACAACTGGGCCCTGATTATGTTCTTGATTGAAACCCCATGGTGTCATGTGGTGTACGTATAGAGAATAAAATTTTTTGATAAGTTGAACGTTTTACTTCAAAGAGAATAAAAGTTCATATATGTTCAAAAGCGGAAGCTTGTGGTAAACACTTTTTAGCATTTTAGACTCAGATGGGCTTTCTCGAAATACACTGTAGTCAGATTAATTAATTCTATGAAGTTTTTGTGCAGGTTTTAATACCAGCAAAGTTTAAATTTCTTCTTCTGAACTAGCCGTTATTGAAATCTCACAGTAACCATTTAAAACAGAATGATGATTATAGCCAAAGCGGTTGTTACACTATTTCCCTCACTTAAACATTCAAATTGAAGAATAATGATATAATAGCAAGTAATATAAGTAGCTGCTTACTTGGAAGATTATTAAACGTGGGTGCTTTGTTATAGTCAAGATGTATAACGATTTCTGCTGTGACGTCGCTATCATATGCATCCCAACAGGTGACATTGAGCCTAAACTCCTGGTTGAGTGTGGTATTATAAGTAAAGCACCCGATGCCCTTGTCACAGTGGAAACCACATGTAGGCTCTGTACAGGCGTGGCGATAGATACTCCAGGCTGGGAAAACAAAGTTTAAAAACTTGATTATAACATTAGAAGTATTTTCATAATTAATGGCACTCTTTAAAATTGCACATTTGAAATTTCTGAAAATTGTTTGTGTGCACGTCGACGCTCACAAAATTACCGTTTAGGGTGAGTGAAAACAATTATTCGACTTAAGGTTTCAGTTAACTCCCGGTCTCGTTTGTAAGCGACTCCTTACAACCTTTGGAAATATTGTTTGTTAAATTGCTAGACTAAGTGTATTTGTTTTCGCAAATTATTGTATTTTGTGTTGCCTTATGCAGCATGGTGTGATGGGTATTGACGGCGATATGACAAGGGGACGCATCGATTTCGCCTTTTATCCAAGAGATATGTTGTTATCCCTCAATATTGGCTTCAGCTTTGTCAGAGCTGCAGTGGTTTGTGCAATCCTTGAAAACCTTCGGTTTTGAGCCTTCATCGGAGACAAATGCTCCAATTTACTAGAACTTGTAACCGTTCCAAGTTTTCTTTTCCTTTTACTTAGATCTCTCTGTTGATTTCACCGGAAAGGTTTGTCGTAAAGTTGGTATTCTCAGCACTTATCATCGTTTTAACCCGACCCACAACCCCAAATGTCAAAAGAACACATGCAAGTGGAAAACTACGTGACCGACGGTGGCAACCAAGCTCTGTAACCAACACATTTTCTGAACAACTCATCAAAACCAAATCAAAATAACTAGACATGAAAAAAACAAGTAGCCCAAAGGGCAACAATTGCTCACCTGAGAGACATTGTAAACCTATAGGGATATTTAAGATGCTCAAGGGCAGCTAACTCCACACTCAAATCAGGCTGAAAATTAAACTCATCCAAAACATTATGTATGCCCTCATTTAATATAAGCAAGTTTAAAAAGTATCCGATCAAGAGATCAATAGACAGAGCTGTCAAGGGCAGCTAACTTCGTAGCGGTTGGCCTGATCTGGCAAAAATTTGAACTTGTTTAAGATATTATGCATTTCCTCATTACCTGCAAGTTTGAAAAGGATCCGATAAGTAGAAACCAAGAAAAAGTGGCGACATTGATTTTTTGGATGCTCAGGGCAGGTACTCCATAGTCAGTGGTGGGATCTAGCCGAAGTGCTAACTAATCCAAGCTTTTATGCATATCCTCATTACCTGCAAGTATGAAGAGGATCTGATGAAAAATGAAAATGTGACGACGTTGTTTTCTCAATTATAAGACTATGGGATTTTTTTCAAACGCTCAAGGGCAGCTAACTCCGTAGTCTGTGCTCGAATCCTGCCAAATTTCGAACTCATCCAAGCTCTTATGTATATCATCATTACCTGCAAGTATGATAAGGATCTAATCAAAAACCTTGATTGCAGCACCATGAAAGTCAAACTTGCTCGAGATATTGTCATGCCCTACATTTGTGTGAATTTATTTTAAAATCCGTTGAGAAATGTAGGTGCTAGAGCAATGACAAAGTTTTTCTAAAAATAGCCACAGTGACCTTGACCTTGGGCACAGCATCCTGAAAGTCGAACTTGCTCGAGATATTGTCATACCCTACATTTGTGTCAAGTTATTTCAAAATCCATGGAGAAATGTAGGTGCTAGGGCGATGACAAAGTTTTTCTAAAAATAGCCACAGTGACCTTGACCTTGGGCACAGCACCCTGAAAGTCAAACTTGCTCCAGATATTGTCATGCCCTACATTTGTGTGAATTTATTTTAAAATCCATTGAGAAATGTAGGTGCTAGAGCGCTGACAAAGTTTTTCTAAAAATAGCCACAGTAACCTTGACCTTGGGCGCAGCACCCTGGAAGTCAAACTAGTTCGAGATATTGTCATGCCCTACATTTGTGTAAAATTGATTTAAAATCCGTTGAGAAATGTAGGCGCTAGAGCGATGACCAAGTTTTTCTAAAAATAGCCACAGTGACCTTGACCTTGAGTGCAGCACCCTGAAAGTCAAACTTGCTTGAGATATTGTCATGTCCTACATTTGTGTGAAGTTATTTTAAAATCTGCTGAGAAATGTAGGTGTTAGAGCGCTGACAATGTTTTTCTTAAAATAGCCACAGTGACCTTGACCTTAGGCGCAGCATCCTGAAAGTCGAACTTGCTCAAGATATTGTCATGCCCTACATTTGTGTGAAGTTATTTTAAAATCCGTTAAGAAATGTAGGCAATAGAGCGATGACAATGTTTTTCTAAAAATATGTGATGACGTTGTTTTTCTCCATTATAACACTATGGGATTTTTTTCAAACGCTCAAGGGCAGCTAACTCCGTAGTCTGTGCTCGAATCCGGCCAAATTTCGAACTCATCGAAGCTCTTATGTATGTCATCATTACCTGCAAGTATGATAAGGAGCTAAGCAAAAACAGTTGAGAAAACGTGATGACGCCATTTTCCCCATTATAACCCTATGGGATTTTTTTCAAACGCTCAAGGGCAGCTAACTCCGTAGTCTGTGCTCGAATCCGACCAAATTTCGAACTCATCCAAGCTCTTGTGTATGTCATCATTACCTGCAAGTATGAAAAGGATCTAGGCCTAATCAAAAACAGTCGAGAAAACGTGATGACGCCATTTTCCCCATTATAACACTATGGGGGCTATCTGTTGCCATGGACACCAGAGTTCTGAGCTGATCGGCACCAAAACCTAATGCAGCCTTTTCCCCACCCAAATGATGCTTCAGCTAAAATTTGATTGCGATAGGCTCACTGGTCTCTAAGATATTAATGTTTGAAAGTGTTGACGCACCCACCCACGCACCCACGCACCCACGCACGGACGGACGACGGCTCGACTCCCATACTATAAGCTCACCTCTGAGCCTTCGGCTCAGGTGAGCTAATAATCAGAACAGAAGCACTGCCATCGGGCAATCAGTATAAAAAGTTTTTAACGTGAGGAGCTGCGGTAGTGTTAGATGTGTCACTCCTTGCCGTAAGATCTGTCATGGAGTAAGATACTTATGACATTTATATCTAAAATGCGTTATTATTGGTCGGGAGTTTTGGGGTTCGCTTAAATCTCGGATCCTCAAATTATGTCGAATATAATCTATCTAGCATAAGCTAGCACGTTGCAGACCTGTCTTTTTTGTTCCTTTTCATATGTTTATAGATTTGAGCCGCGACACAACAAAACCAAAAAGTGGCATGTGCTCATATGGCGGTCCCTTAGACCATTAGCTATTTAAGAGCACAGCAGAGATTCTGTTCAGACTGGGCTGATCTGACACACATGCCACTTGGTTTAGTCGTGCTGTGGGTCAAATTTTCTTCTAGCTCTCAAGATTAAATGAAAAGTCTGAATACTCACAATTATAATCATAGTTGCCATCGTGCTCCAGGGTAAATAAATTGGGTTCATACGGTATAAAAGTCATGTCGCACGTCACGTTGTCATGTAAATGGTAGTTGTAATCATACGTCATAAATTCGATGACAAATGGATCATTATCGTCTTCACACTTTGTCATCTCACGGGGCAGATCAACAAATCGTATAGGCTGAAATAATAGTAAAAGGAAAGAGTATAAAGTTCTCGTAGTTTAGTGCTATAACCAAGATAGAGTGGACCCCCAATCCCCATAGCCCCTACGGCTATGGGGATTGGGGGTCCACTCTATCTTGGTTATAGCATATGAATTTTGACAGAAAGGTGGAGCCAATGCCTCTTCTTCCGCTACCTTACCTTTCCCTAATTCGGAAAAGGTACCCATTCATATTGGGTCGACAGTGGTCGATCCCAGACTCAACCCGCTCTATAGGCTATAGCAAAATGTTCATGCGACGATAATTATACATGTTCCGGGAAGTTTTCAAAACAATAATGCCAACGGCCTCTTTTAAGCACAATTTCCGAACAATTGATTGGCTGACAGCATCTGCAAAGAGGAGTTTATACATCGACATGTCCTGTTTGCATTGTATCATACGCTGCATTGTCTTTCGACAAAAAATTTTCTCGCCTTTTCAGGGGTTTAAATAAGCATTAATCCATTGGTTCAGGAGCAGTGTATTTTTTGCTGGACCAGTAGATTTAGCATGTCGCTTGTCCTTAATACCGGTTGATTTTTTCTATATGATGTAAAAGGCAAATATTGAAGACCACAAGTCAAGCTGGCAGGGCCAACTCGGCTTGATTTCATCCGGTCCTGCTGACCAGCTCCGATTAGGTGTTAGTTTGAACCCTGTCTTTTTCCATACAGCATAAGCAATTTTTAAATTGCTAATTAAAATTTAGCTTGAAGAATAAAATGTCTTGAGAAAACTTAAGCAAGCTCGTGTATCACGTTGGTTATGACGTAACGTCCGCGTCGTAGCAAACGTCAGTTGGTAACGTTTTCAAAATGGCAGAGTCCTTGACGAGGTTTTTATTTGAATCACTGACTATTTTGAAGTGTTCCCGCATAGAAACGGGTTAAAAATGAAAACGTAAGACAAAACCGTTTGTAATTTCAAATAGAATTTGCAATTTCAAATGGAAAAAGAAATGTTTTTCAGAGAAAAACTTATGTCCCCCACCAGCCCATTTCCCATCCCCTCTAATGAATAAAAAGCCTGAACAAGTAAAATATCTAGACAAGTTTGGAGAAAATCCATCCACTAGTTCATAAGATATCCTACGTAGATGACTTTGACCTTGAAAATGAGGCCAAGGTCACCAAAATCTAATCACCTCTTAAACTTGTCCAAATGATGTATCCATGCAAGTTTGGTGAACTTCCATCAATTGGTTCAGGAGATATAGTGGGTACAAAAAATGTAATGTAAGTCTTCCAGTGACCTTGAATATGAGATCAAGGTCACCAAAATCTAATCAGCTCTTAAACCTATTCCAATGATGTATGCATGCAAGTTTGGTGAAATTCCATCCATTGGGTCAGGAGATTTAGTGGATACAAGAAATTGTCATTTAAGTCCTCCAGTGACCTTGCAAATGAGGTTAAGGTCACCAAAATTTGACCAGCTCCTAAATTTGTCGCAATGATGTATCCCTGAAATTTTGGAGAAATTCCATTCATTGGTTCAGGAGATATAGTGGTTACAAGAAATTGTCATCTGAGACCTTTAGTGACCTTGAAAATGAGGTCAAGGTCACCAAAATCTAAAAACCTCTTAAACTTGTCCCAATGATGTATCCATACAAATTTGATGAAATTCCATCCATTTGTTCAAGAGGTATCACAGGTACAAGAAATTTTCATCTAAGTCCTCCAGTGACCTTGAAAATGAGGTCAAGGTCACCAAAACCTAATCACCTATTAAACTTGTCCAAATAATGTATCCATGCCAGTTTGGTGAAATTCCATCCATCGGTTCAGGAGATATAGTGGGTACAAGAAATTGTCATCTTAGTCCTTCAGTGACCTTGAAAATGAGATCAAGGTCACCAAAATCAAATCAGCTCTTAAACTTATTCCAATGATGTATGCATGCAAGTTTGGTGAAATTCCATCCATTGGTTCAGGAGATTTAGTGGGTACAATAAATTGTCATTTAAGTCCTCCAGTGACCTTGCAAATGAGGTCTAGGTCACCAAAATCTGATCAGCTCTTAAATTTGTCGCAATGATGTATCCCTGAAATTTTGGAGAAATTCCATTCATTGGTGCAGGAGATATAGTGGTTACAAGAAATTGTCATTTGAGTCCTTTAGTGAACTTGAAAATAAGGTCAAAGTCACCAAAATCTAATCACCTCTTAAACTTGTCCCAATAATGTATCCATGCAAATTTGGTGAAATTCCATACATTTGTTCAAGAGATATCACAGGTACAAGAAATTTTCATCTAAGTCCTCCAGTGACCTTGAAAATGAGGTCAAGGTCACCAAAACCTAATCACCTCATAAACTTGTCCCAATAATGTATTCATGCCAGTTTGGTGAAATTCCATTCATTGGTTCAAGAGATGTAGTATGTAAAAGAAATTGTCATCTAAGTCCTTCAGTGACCTTGAAAATAAGGTCAAGGTCACCAAAATCTGATCAGCTCTTAAACTTGTCCAAATAATGTGTCCATGCAAGTTTGGTGAAATTCCATCTATTGGTTCAAGAGATATCGCGCATACAATAAATTGTCATCTATGTCCTCCAGTGACCTTGAAAATGAGGTCAAGGTCACCAAAATCTAATCAGCTCTTAAACTTGTTTTAATAACATATCCATGCAAGTTTGGTGAAATTCCATCAATTGGTTCAAGAGAAATCGCGCATACAAGAAATCTGTCACAGGGACGCCGACGCCGACGCCCGGGATCCGCACTGAAAATAATATGTCCCCCCTCACCTTTGGTGGGGGGACATAAATATGCTTGAAATGATTAGATAGGTCTCTGGTTTGATCAAACGCTTTAGGTCTAAACCCTACGATGTAGTAAACTGATGGACACTGCTGCCTAAGAAAAACTTAAGGAAAGACAAATAGAATTTATCATTGTTCTCCGATGCGGACAGGGAAATCCCAACCCGAGGGCATACGGGGTGTGTTGGAAGCGAGGTTTGCCGAGATTCCGACACACCCCTTGTGCCCTATGGTTGGGATTTCCCTGTCCGCACTGGAGACCAATGATTGGTTATTTTTTTACTTACGATAATATTTTTTTTTTCAAATTGAATGGGGAATTCTAATATCCTATTCTCAGCGCAGTTTCTAAACTCGGTTAATAGCATATCCAGGCGTCCTGTTGACAATGTATTTACAAGCGACTTTCTTTTCCAACCAGGCCCTTGACAAATCTGCATTTTTGGAATTTCTAATTGAAATTCATATTAATTAGAAATTCATATAAAAGAACAAAATTTGTATTGAGACGACTACAGCGAGCGCGAGTATGAAGTTATTTGTGACGTAACGTTAAAGGTCAACGTTATTTCAAACGTCGGTTGGTAACATCTTCAAAATGACGGCACCATCGACAGTATTTGTGTGAAACATTGACTATTTCGGAGATTTTACTTTTCTTGTTTTCTTTAAGACATGGAAGTAGATAATGATGGAACTGTAAGGAATGACTGACCTTTCTTGGGACTTTATTGTGAGGAAATTCATTCCTTTAGGTTTTAAAAAAAATAATGCATAAAGTATAGAATCGCCAAGACGGGAGTATCATTTCATTGGGCGAGTAGTGATACACAGAATTCAAACTCGTGTGAGCTGTCCCAGCCCATGGGCACGACAGAATTTTCCGGTACAGCTAAAAATAGAACAAACCCTGCCTCGTAGGTAGGAAAAAAAAAATTGGAATTAAAAGTAATAAATTTCCTTTTGGGGGAATTTTATCCGTGTGTAAACGCAGGCAAATCCCTCATAAACTTAATATAAAGCACTTCGGGCTTTATTCAGTTTGTGGGTGATTCGCCGGCGTTTACACATCGATAAACCCCCCAAAAAGAGGGCTTTATGTTACGTTTGTAAATCATTCGCCGGCGTTTACACATCGATAAAATCCCCAAAAACGATTTCTAATTCCTATAATAACGAAATTGCGTTTGATACATAAATGGATCAATTTCTAGTACCAGATGAAGCAGAAGATATAGACCTATACATTTTCAGGAAATACAACGCTGCTAATTTCAGTTCGCCTGCCCTTTTACTAGGACTCAACGATTAAAATACTTGCCAATATTAATATTAGTGTTTGTATCACCAGATTAATGGGGAAATGTTCCTGTGAAAATTTAGTGAGGTAAATGGATACACCATTATGGTTTTCTGTCATTTGCACAAAGGGGCACGGATTTTTTATGCTTCCCTGTTTGCTCCAATGGACCACAAAGCCCGTCCAAAATTGGATCTGCTCTTAAAGGAAACAACTGGCTGATAAGGGAGAAAATTTTGCCCTTTAAGAGATGACCCCTATTGCGAGAGAATGCAAAAATAATATGACAGAGCTCATTCCCATGAAAGGGTACCCAAACACCTTTAAACCATTCGTCATAATTACATGCATGAAATACTAACCCAGTTTTTAAACCATATCCTGAAGGTCATTACACATGTTGTTGTTCGGCCACATGACTCGGTGTTGTCCACTCGAATAATGGCGTAGTAATCTCGATACCGCCAGGACGGCCATACTGTAATGTTTGCAGACGTACGCAGAATACCTTAAACGAAAACAACATGGTTAAAAAAGTTAATTTAACAAAAGTTCCAAGCGGAGTCTTATGAAACGGATTCGCTTCAATGAGCTCATAATTATTTACAATAGTTCCAAACGGGGTCTATCAAATCAAACGGAGTCGCTCCCATGGGCTCATAATTATTGAAACATAAATATTCATTGTCCAGTCAGATAAAAGTGTTTACTGACATTTAACATCAGCCTGTACATCTGTACAGTGTCGTTTGATGCCACGTCCCTCTCTCCCCTCCCCCGTCCTCCGCCCTCCCCCCCCCCCCCCCCACTACCCCACCACACACACACACACACTCACCACCAACGATTTCCGATGACTGTAGTGTACAAGGGCAATGATAACAGTCAAATTGCACATCCCAACCGCGACATCAAACGGATATTAATAAAAACACGAATTAACAACACAAAAACAAGGGGGCCGGCCATGAGGCCCTGAACAGCTCACCTGAGTAAAAGGTTCAAAGGTCAAACAGTGGCAATCATTTAAACAAACCTGAGAGTTTGTAACTGCGTGTGACAGGGTTATGGTTTTATGTGTTCTGCATCTACTTTTATTGATTGATTGAGATATGCTCCGGACAGGCAAATTCTGAAAAAAAGAAGGGTAATAACTTCGTAATTTCATGTGATAGGATTATGGTTCTTATGCTCTGCATTTTCTCTCATTGTCCTCTATCAATGTGTGAAGTTTCATTCAGTTCCCATTAAAACTTTCAGATACATGTTTCGGACAAGCAAAATACTGAAAAGATTAAGAACGGAAATAACTCTGTAATAACTTATGACAGGGTTATGGTTCCTGTGCTCTACATTTTATTATTGTGTGAAGTTTCATTCAGTTCCCTTTAATATTTTCAGGGATATGCTCCGGACAGCCAAAATTCTGGAAAACTAAGAAGAGAAATAACACTGCCCTCTATTAATATGTACAATATCATTCAGTTCCTTTAAATACTTTTTGAGATATGCTCCGGACACGCAAAATACGTAAAAACTTAAGAAGGGAAATAACTCTGAAATCACTTGTGACAGGGTTATAGTTTTTGTGCTTTGCACTTCCTCTCGTTGCCCTTTATCAATGTGTGAAGTTTCATTCACGTTCGGGTGACAAACTACGTCATAGCGCTGACGTTATACTCGTTTTATCAGCGGCCTTAATAAGGTAAATGTTTTGCATAATGAATGCTTGGCAATCACTAAAACAACCAAATATTTAGTCGATGTGGTACCTATAGATGTTTTGGACTCAACATTACCAGAATTCACCATAAAATACTTGCTTAATCTGAAAACACGCCACTACAGTGATCTGTATCGGCTCTGCCTTAATGCATGTTTATCTCAGATGGCCACATCAAAAATTGTAGTGAGGTGTTTTATAATTTCTCAACCTTTGAAGAATCGTGCCCTATATATCTGGACCATGTGTACATGTAGGCACCGCCTCACCTTTTTATACTGTGTTAAAATCCTGTTTCTTATATGTTATAAACGGAAAATTTGTCAGAGTTTCTTCAAAATGGCCGTCGAATGATTAATTCTGTAACGCGCGCTATGACGTGGGTTGTTCCCCCTGTATGAAACGGACGAAAGTGTAACGGACGGACGGTGACTGTGTTCATGTGCCTTAAGATGTGACTATTTTGGATATTTTATGTGGCTAAAGTCTGTTGCTAGACAAGGCACATAAAAGAATTGTGTTGGCCGCCCATGTAACTCCTTGTGGCTAAATAATGTCCCATGCTATAGAGACACATATTTTTTCATAAAGGATGTCCAAATGTATGGACCTCCTCACTTGTATTACGGACGAATATTATGTGTCTTTAATATGTTTCCTATATGGCTAGTCACTTAAAATTGATAGTCAGTTAATATCTATATTTACTTAAAAGTATACTCCCTCATTTTTTTTCACCATCTTCAAAATAATCAATATGACTTATTTCGTTAGATAATATATAATCATATGTAAATCCATTGTTAAAGTTCAGAAAAATGGTTCAGTTAAATGCAGGTTTTTAATTCAAATAAAGTGTCGAGATTGAAAATGTAAATGAACACAATCGTCAGCCAATAGGAGAGTCGAAACCACGCCTTACGGTCATATGACGATACCTACGTATATTTCTTATTCGTGCACGCGCTAGTGACGTCAGAGCAAATTAATGAATCCAATGAAGCGATTTCGATAGCGGACCGCGATTTTACAAAATTTATTTTATTTCTTGGAATAAAGTTACTTTTCACAAAAATTGCTATTAATATCTATTGGCTGACCTTTAAATAGGCCATTTCGGAGTTACTGTGTAAATATTACACGAAAACGTTTTTGTAATCATAAACAAGGGCGTAAATCTTTAAATGAAAGCCAAGTAAGCCAGTGGAAAATTCAAGGTCTAAGGTCTAGCGCATATCAAAATACTGTAAAGCTTCAAGAAGATCCGTTGAGAAATTTAGATTTTACCGTGCGGATGAACTTTACTCTGCATGCACTGCTCTATAATTCGCACCTGCCCGTGAGTTTGGTAGAATAAATATAAAGCAAAACGTTTCCCGTAGCCCACTGGCCGTAAGAGTAGTGGGGATTATAGTGGCGAGCTGTATCTCAGTGTAGCATACGAAAGGTGGACTCCATCCTACTCCTTTTGCTAGCTTATCATTCCCTGATCCGAAAAAGGCGCCCATTTACTGCTGGGTGGATGGAAACAGTTTTTTTGTCGCAGGCTGGCTAAGCCCAGATTCTAACCTGCGACATTCTGCACCATAACCGAGCGTCTCTTACCACTCGCCCACGGCTCCTCTTTGTTTCAAAAAGATGCCTTGAAAACTGTGGTACCTAGCAAGCTGAGAAGTGATTTTCTTGTATTTAAAACTGTGCCACCTAGCAAGCTGAAAAGTGATTTTCTATTGGGAGTCAATTGGAATTCTAAAAGACAATAGTAGACATCCTCAAACAAATCGTATTTCAATATCATGATTGACATCTAGAGACAAATCGTGTTCACTTACCACAATCGAAATGTAGAAGCAAACTGCATTCATTTACCATCTTCACCCTGGATAACTATACTATATAACGGCTGTGACAAAACGAACAAGCAAATTCGGTGAATTAATATACCCCGCCGAAGTGGCCCTGATTTGTTCATGGTTTATCTTAAGTTACATAAAATTTCGTTGACTGGTTACTTAGTTACGGCTGAACTGGTGGATTGGAAATAAAATCAAGGGCAACAACTCTGGGATTAGTGAGGCATAAGCTGAAGCTGTTCTTTAACACTTGTCTCAGCATCACTGTACTATGATGATACTTTTTTAATTCAGTTTCAAGAAATTTTGTTCACCGATACCTTAGTTATGGCTAATTTGTGGATTTTAAATCAATTCAAGGGCATTAAATCATGCACTACTGGAGCGAGTATGACAAAACTTAATGTGCCCTGCTGTGTCATGATAATACATAATTATTTTAAGTTTCATGAAATTCCATTCATTGGTTACTTAGTTATGACTCAATATGTTGTTTTTTTTAACCAATTCAAGGGCAATAACTCATTGCTTACTGAAGCAATTCCGACAAAACACAAGATGCACCAATGTGATATGGTGATACATATTTAGTATAAGTTTCATAGAATTCTATTCATTGATCACTTTGTTGTGGCTGAATTTGTCAACCTTAAATTGATTCAATGGCAAGAACTCATGCACTACTGAGGCCTTCTGACGAAACTTTATGTGCATAACTTCATTAAGGTGATACATATTCAGTTTAAGTTTCATGAAGTTTTGTTAATTGGTTACTTAGTTATGACTCATTTTATCAGCATTAAGTCCATTAAAGGGCAATAACTCATGCACCACTGAAGCCAGTCTGACGAAACTTCACGTGCATCAGCGCGTTATAGTGATATATATTTATTTGTAAGATTCATGAAATTCTGTCCAGGGGTTATTTAGTTATGGCTCCGGACGGACGGACGGACGGAAGGAAGGACGGACGGACGGACGGCGGGGGATAAAAAGAACAATTACGAAACGAAAAAGAGTCATAGTTTTCAAACGACCTGATGAACAGGTCGTTTGGTAATTATGAATCTTTTTCGTTTTTCGACTGGTGATTTTCTTGAAAACATAGTTAACCGGGTGTGATATTGGACGTCATGTAAAGGTAAATCAAGTATAGATCAAGAGGCAGACCATGTACACTTATCGCGGTGGACATCTACAGAGAATTTTTTACACTTACAACGATAAATCGTGTTCACTTACCATAAAGGACATGTAGAGACAAATCACGTTAAGATCAAGAGGCAAACCGTGTACACTTATCGCGGTGGACATCTACAGAGAATTTTTTACACTTACAACGATAAATCGTGTTCACTTACCATAAAGGACATGTAGAGACAAATCACGTTAAGATCAAGAGGCAAACCGTGTACACTTATCGTGGTGGACATCTACAGACAAACGTGTACACTTACAATGATAACTCGTGTTCACTTACCATAATGACCATCTAGGGACAAATGTGTACACATACAATGATAAATTGTGTTCACTTTCCATAATGATCATCTAGAGACAAATCGTGCTCATTTTGCGAGGTTGGAAATCTACAGGCGTGCCATGTTGGATTTGGTTGGCTAGTTACTTGGGTTAAACGGCTCTTTGTGACAGTGCTTCAGTATATATAAGACAGTCTTTCAGAGAGAGACAGAAAGAAAAGATAAATAATTGACGAGAGAAAAAAATCCAAATAACCTCTGCTCGCACCTCCTGCAAACACAGTAGGTCATCACCGTATTATTTTCAAACTAGCAGGACGCCAAGGCACTGAAAGTTACCCAACATGATCGCCTGACCCGACCATCCCCACCATATTGGAAGTCTACTGACTAACAGAGTCCACCCTACCGTTGTTGACATCTAAGGACCAACCATGGTTAATATCCAGATACAAAATGGGTTCACTAACCTTAACAAACAGCTACCATCATTGTTAATATCGAGAGGAAAATCATGATCATTTACGACGGTGGGCATTTACAGAGTAAAAGTCCTCAGTGGTTATGAAGAACGTCTACAGGACTGAACAGGGTCTTCGAGGTCGGCACAGAGGTAGCTTAGACCCTCAGCTACCATTTAAGCGCATAATAAAGACTCTGATAAGACTGGGCGGATGTCCAAGCTGATCTGAGTCTTCGCTAGCGCACATGCTACATATACTTTGTTGATTTTGTCCTGTCGCGGCTCATTTACTAACCATAGTGGAAGTCCGAAGACAAATTTTGTTCACCTACCATGACGCACATGAAGAGACAGTGCATGCTTACCACGGATGACGGCTAGAGAAAAAAAGAGTTCTCCTGCCATGCTAGGCCTTTAAACACAAATCGTGTTCACCTACCGGCGTGGAAGTCTAGTTCTGCGACGTCAAGGTCCGTATCATCCATGGTCCAAGTGAGCACGTTCCAGTCAGGTGTAAAGTCATCTGGGAAGTGATACACCGGAGAAGGATATTTCATGTCAAACAGAGTGTCTCCTACTGCATGAGTGTCCCAGAATTCCAGGTACTCTTGATCGTAACATGTTGGTATCTCATAGCAGGCAGCTATAATAATATGCATGTGTTGGTGTGCACATCTCAAGGAAACATGACTATGAATTTCACATTTATAAATTACTGGAGGTAAGGATGATATAAGTAATTTTGCGTTTGACAGACGCTCATTTATTTTAGTTTGGTCATATTTCAATATAGATCAGAGAACCAGAAATACATGTGAGCCGCGACACGACAAAACCAACAAAGTGGCATATCCGCCCAGCGAAGACTAACATCAGCCTGGGCATCCGCCTTGTCTGATCAGAGTCTTTGCTGTGCACTTAAAGGGTAGCTAACGATGAAAGCTAGCTCCATGCGGACAGCGAGGACTCTGATCAGACTGGGAGGATGCCACTTTGTCGGTTTTGTCGTGTCGCGGCTCATGTAGAATGTCAAATCCTGTATCCCCTACTGTTTGCTGTATGACCAAATGTACTCATTTCAAAAGACAAATATGACAATATTCTTGTCATGAATAGTGAATGTACAAAGGTTGATCCAGAAGTAATGTCACTGTGTCCATTGCGCGCTGATTCATAACAATTATATCAAGCTACACTGTAATTCAGTTCTGCTTAACAATAATTTTCCATTCCAATTTTATAAACGTTCAAAGTGTGCCATCGACGCCATCGAGCTTCATGTTAGAATAATGTTAACTAAAACTGTTGGAGAACCCGACTATACCCCCGCTTAACTGCTTTAATCAAATGGTGTTATTTTCGTTGCATAATGCATAGAGAGAGAGAGAGAGAGAGAGAGAGAGAGAGAGAGAGAGAGAGAGAGATCTCAATGTCAACATGTATAATAAATATCAATAAATCCCTTTCTATGTAATACGGAAAAAATTGATTTCACATAGACAGACAGAAAAAAAGTAATAAATACATGTACGTCATGAGTCTTTATCAATCTGTATACCAAATATAAAGATTCAAACTTAAAGGGATGCTGTGAAGGGGGGTATCAATAAGGTGGGTTTTCTGTATCCTACCAAAGTTTTCTTTTTTGTAACTGATGGTATGCTCCAGTGTGTCCTGTTTATTGAACCATGTGACTTTGGTCGAAAAGCCCTTGTTACTGAGCTATGGGTTCACAGAAGTGGGTGGGGTAATTCAACATGGTTTTAGTCTGTCTTGTAAAAATATTCTCATTGGAAGAAGTGTAAAACAGACAGACAGCGTTTGATAAAATGATTAACAGAACATCTAAAATGTAATTCAATATCATTTTACAGACAGACGGACGGACAATGTGATTACTATAGGGCCTCCGCAGACTTCGTCTGGCGGGGCCCTTATAAGCAGAAGGCTGGTTTGCAATCCCACGATAAAACAAAGCGTCATCAATCTGCAAACTAATTATGACTACTCTAGCTTGCACAGTTGTGGAGAAATATTCAAAGTATGGAAAGAAAGAAAATTGGAAAGTAAGAAAATTGGATAAAGACAGGTAAGAATAAACAGGAGAAGGCTGTTTTGCAATCCAACTATACAACACACCGTCATCAACCCGTATGCCAAAAATATTCTAGCTTGAATGGTTGTGGAGAAATCTTTGACGAAAAAAAATCATTATTCAAAGTAAAGAAATAAACAAAAATGGACAAATAAAGGGAAGAATAAGCAGGGGAAGGCTTTTATTATTCAAAGTATGGAAATATAAAAAAAAAGGGACAAATAAAGGAAAGAATAAGCAGGAGAAGGCTGGTTCTCAATCCCACGATACAACACATCGTCATCAACCTCTATGCCAAATATGACCATTCTAGTTTGTATGGTTATGGAGAAATCTTTGACGAAAAATCATTATTCAAAGTAAAGAAATAAACAAAAATGGACAAGTAAAGGCAAGAATAAGCAGAAGAAGACTGGTTCTCAATCCCACGATACAATAAATCGTCATCAACCTCTATGCTAAATATGACTATTGTAGCTTGTATGGTTATGGAGAATTCTTTGACGAAAAATTTGATTAAAAGGGGACGGACGGACGGACGGACAGATGTAAACCAGTATACCCCCAACTTTTTCAAAGCGGGGGTATAATTACATGAACATAATTTTCAAAGGCAGACACAAATCAAAATCAAACTAGAGCGTCAAATCAGATGAAAATTTGATACGATGAAGTTATGTTGTTTATATGTTGTAATGTGAAATCATTGATGAAATAAAATATGTTTAAACCAAATATACAAATGTATTTCTGCCGCCCACTGCTGAAATGTTTAATAACGTGATTGCAGTTTGAAGTTCGCAAGTCAGTGCTAATGCTTGGTACTGCCGAGTAAAAACAAATGTTGATTCTAAAAATTTGAACCGCGTCAGCGCACATTAATGCGGTTTTGCCACAAATTAGGCATATCACCATTAAAGACTCTAGAGCTGTTATGTTTAGAAAATTCTGTTCGTGACGTCATATTTTGGTAAGCATCATAAAGACAGAACTTCTGATAGCGAAAAAATGTAAAGCTGTGATATTTCTGGACAACTATGAAAACGCAGAGTATATTTTCTAAGAGACACATTTTTAACGTCTTTGAAATAGGTATACCCTACAGCCACTGCACTTTTTTACTTTAGAAGGTCATAATTCATATATGAGCATTCTTTAAATTTTTTCATCATTGCTACTTAAACATAGTCCCCAGGCAAAAGTGTCCTGTAAATATCGCGGAAACTATATTTAATATAAAGTTCCATACTGTCCCGTGACTTTGGATTTTCTACATTTTAGGTAGTAGCTAATCCCCCCCCCCCTTTCAACTGAAGTTAGCATGATTTTTAACGAAAACAAATGCCTTAGCATTCAAAATCTTGTCAGGACGAGCTATAGCATGGTCCAATTGGAAATTGTAGAAAAATTAATTTATAGAAATTAATGTAAAAAACGAAGCTGCTACAAACTTCACGTTGACGTCGATTTCAATAATGTCACGAGAACTGCGCATTGCTTTGCAAGGAATGAATCGGTAACGTTTGCTAGCCTTAGAACTTTTAAATGCATATTGAAGGCAACAACTGACAACCAGCTGGCAAAACTTCATTTTGTATTGACTTGAATGCCTCACTGAAGATAAATTCACATATGAACTTCACCTATTGGTATAATTGGGGCCTAATAAAATGCGTTCTAACTCAATAACAAAATGTATCTTTATACAGTGTTTGGTAACACTGTGAAGAGCAAAATGTAGTGCTTTCAAAACATTCCAAGCATTTGTCTCCAGCAGGCCGCTAAAGAAAGTTATGCGGCGAGAATCAGAACTTGCAGAACACCCCACGTAATTAGGCATGCGGTGATGTAATAGAGCTTATGAGGCTTGTGTAAAGGTGCAATCGGTGCTATAGTGATGCAGATGAGTCGCTAGAGGATGGTATAAAAAAAACGGAAGGCCTTTATGTGGAATGTCAGACAATAACGCCACTCTTGTTTAGACCCTGTATATGAAGACCGATCTTCTGCAATTGGAATATTGTGTATATTCTTGTGCATTAGCTGCGGGGTGGCTCAAATATATTGAAAGATGAGATAAACATGTGGCTATTCTGGAACAACGAAGATGCTCCTTTGGACGAGACACAATATCGAGACTTCGTCTGGAACGTCAATAACGTCACTGATGTGCGGCGCGTGTCGATACCATGCCTTCTGTCTATCTTGATATCTTGATTACTGTGCACTATATTTTTATAACACCTCCAAATCATAATTCGAATAGATTAAGGTACTTGAATATGAAGTTTTGTTGCTTACTTTTCATTCTACACAATTTCATAGCCACAGTGACATTACTTCTGGATCAGCGACCGACAAGCCGCTAATTATGATTACGGATATTTAGACGGCCATACCAATAAATGATCTGCATTGTAAGAAAAACTGGAAACTTTATCATGACAGCTGAGTCTTACCATCAGGATCACAAGTGGTTTTTCATGAAAAAGTAGGAAAAAAGTAGGAATCATTTCAAGACAAAAGTAGGAAAAAAGTAGGAATCTTATGATAAAAAGTAGGAATTATTTATACAAACTTACCAATAAGTCTCGTATATATTAACTCACTTTAACGCTGCAGAACAGTTCAGAAAAAAACTCCAGTCACAGGAAATAAGGGCTGTTTAACTTCAGGAGGCTCTCATGATGCTGTCAACCTGATTTTTCTTATTTATTAATCAAATTGAAAATTTAAACAAACCATAAAACAATGTTGTTCCAGAGTCCAGAGACAGAGAAAGAGAACCACGTGGTAAAATGCTTATATAAAAAATGTTGCTTTGAACAAGATCTAATGGTAGTTTAAATGAAATAGGAGGACCTGAGTGTGATCTGTCAGGGAACAAGGAATGAAAGCAGTCAAAAAATGCAATTTCAGAGTTGAATGGACAGCGTCCCAATGTCTTTCTCTGGAACATTGGTTAGAATGAGTATATGATTAAAAACACCTTCCTTCAATTAACAAGCACAACTACTCCAAGATAAGTAAAAGCAGTCATTTTTACCTCTAGTCAGACCCCAAAATGCTATCATTTGCAAGTCTGAATGCCCATCAGAAGTCGTTTTGGCTTAAAAAGAGTGACTAAAATCATACCTATTCATGTATAAATGTGTGTGTGGTGGTGGTGGTGGGGGGGGGAGGGGGGCTGCGCCCCCAGAAGCCCAAAACAATTTAGAAAATCACATTCTGACAGTGCTCCCCAGCTCCCCGAAAATAAATGGCCATTCTCCCCAGCTACCCAAAACCCCTGGGAGGGCTTCATCCCTTACATTAAGCAACATGCATGTTCAAAATGTTCAACATATTTCCCAGAAAGGCACCATGCAGCTTGCATAAAAGGTCAACAATAGCATGTTCAAAGACTAGGAACCTCAGTAGTATATGCCATCAGTCTTTATATCATATAGCATGTTTCATTCTGCAACAGACTTAAATATTTTGAAATATATTTTTTTTTATTTTCCTTTTCATTCAAAAAGTAGGAATAGTAGGAGTATTTTTGAAAAAAAGTAGGAAAAAAGTAGGAACTGGGCAAAAAAAGTAGGAAAAGTAGGGAAAAGTAGGAAAAGTAGGATAACTTGTAAGCCTGTAGTGTAGTGGGGGTGTGGGGGGCTTCTCTTACAGGAAAGAGTTTGCTCCCTAAACTCTTTCATTTTACAGAAGCTGCCCCTTTGAAAGGGTCTTATCGTCCTGTGATGCAAACAGTCATGAAAAATCCCCTCATAAAAAAGGTCAGAAAAAACTTGGCGATATATCTATTTACCTTATAACAAAAAGGTCGAAGCGCAACCCAGAAGGCACACACCGTTGAAACACCACTGAATAAACGTTGATTCAAGGTCACGACGTTGAATCAAAGTTCGTTCGATGTTGATTCAACGTTGTGTGCCTAATGGGAACTAAAATTCAGGCAATCGGGAACTCACTCATAACAATAGTCAAAGATCTGCAAATCCAAGCGTCTCGTCTGTCAGCTATACAGATTTCGATATCTTCGAATATAAAAGAGTACTCCATGGAGATATCCTGTGCCACAAACAGATCTCCAGTAGCTGAAAATAAAACATGGATGGATGATTTGCGATTTTATCTCCTTTACAACAGTATTTCAGTCATATCAAGACGATGCGTGGCTGATAATGAAATTTTGTGTGCAATGGGACCCCGTTTGGGATTGAAAAGATTCCCGCCTTCAGCGAGTCTCGAACCGAGGACCGTTAGATCAGCAAGCCAGCGCTGAGCTACAGGGGCTCCCGAAAATAAAAACAATCCAAAGTTTAACGTGTGTTGTGTACTATACCGTGTTCATTCAGTTATAAAACGGATGGATTTCCCCTCTCTATAATTCCAAATATCTATTAAAATCAGTCTTGTTCCGGTACGATGGTGGTGTAAGCACGTGTTTGGTGGTGGGTCTCAATTTAAACAAAAAATCATGTTAATGCTCGGCCTATCGCGTTAACATATACAATTTTTGCGTACGTATTCGAGGCTTACTACCAAAGCTGTTGTAAATAATGGGACGCGAATGGTTGTTTTTCACATTTGTGTTTTCGTTTTTGTGTTTTTGTGCATGTAACGCCTCCGTAACAACAATAATGATCTTTTCCATAGATTATCTACATATTTTGGCTAAGAAACGACTTTTATATCGTGACGGTTCAGAATGTCCAGAATGCCCTGCACGTTTTCTGTATCTGTATAACCCCAAATGGGAGTTGACTTAGTTGCATATAGGGCAGCAATAGGTATATTCTATTTAGTTACGCATAAAATATTGTCTTTGAGGAAAGCAGGTCTTGATCTGTTATTATCATTATATTCTGTGTTTACCATATTTGTGCTGCCCTTTGCTCGAAATTTCGTAAAAATGAGACTTCACCCTTTATAGGAGAATAATATTGTTAGCTTGTATGGATGTAGCACTAAATCCTGGCCCGATGTGTTGGCGCCAATTCATTAGACATTTTTCATTTAGATACACGAAGTGTACGAAACAAAATGGATTATTTAAGTGACATTGCAGATTTATATCAAGTTTTATGCTAGTCCGAAACTCATTTGGACCCAAACATTCACTCTGATACTTTACTATTCGAAGGATTTGATCCACCTATACGGAAAGATAGAACACAAAATGGTAGGGGTGTTATGATATACATGTCTAATACTTTGAAATACACTCGTCGTGACGACTTGGAAGATCCGCGATTTGAAACCATTTGGGTAGAGGTAGCATTAAAAGCTCAAAACATTTTGACCTGCTGTTTGTCCCGCAGCGACTTCCCAGTCCTTATTTGTATCTGAATTACATAATGGTATTGAAACTGCATTAGCTTACCAATATTTTCTTCATTAGCAGCTCTCTATTTCGAAACTGGATGGGAAACATTAGCAGATCGACGGAAATGTAAAAAAAATAATCTTATGTATAAAATGGTTAATAATGACTCTCCACCCTACTTGTTAGATCTCCTCCCTAATAGAATTCATGAAATATCTAATTACAACTTAAGGAGTGGATAAAATTTTGAAGTACCTTTCTCGCGGTTATGTTCATATGAAACTTCTTTCATTCCGTCTACTTCAAAACTATGGAATGAATTAGATATTGATATTCGGAGTTGTGCGACTTTATCTGCATTTAAAACTAAACTTCGTAAACAATCAAACAAGGCAAATGATTTTTTATCAATTTAGTTTATCGGCGACTCTAAATTTCATTCCGTTCGTTAACTTAGATTTATTATTGAATGGTGGATCAGAACTTAGTTACGACCTCAATAAACAGTAATACTTGCTGTCTTAAAATATATTAAAGATACTCGCAGGTTCACCTGAGCTGATATCCTAATCTCATCCATATTAAATTCCATGTTACCTGTTAATTCAAAGAAAGTAGCTTTTATGTGGAACAGAGCATTGTTGAATGTTACGGAGTAAAAATAAAAGTGTATTTCCGTTCAAAAAAAAGTATCATATTTACCATTGTACCATTTGTAGATTACTTGGCACATTTAGGGAGAGGACTATATAATGTTGTATATAACTTGTGCCCAATCCCTTTGTCTTTTTGCAATAAAATATGTTTCTAATAATCAATCTTGTGAATTTCAGATGTAAAATGTTTGTTTTTATCCGTCAACACTGAAATACACTTTTAGGACACTGGTTTGGTAGGGAAAAAAAATCGGTCGTAAAACCGAATAACTACGGTTTGTCATACATGTTTTCCTTTTTCATGCAAATATGAGCCGCGGTACGAGAAAACCAACAAAGTGGAAAGTACGCCCAGTGAAGACTCAGATCAGCCTTGGCATCCTCCCAGTCTGATTAGAGTCTTCGCTGTCGGCATGGAGATATCTTAGACCCTTAGCAACCCTTAAAGCGCACAGCAAAGACTCTGATCAGAACTAGGCGCATAGACCACTTACTTTTTGTTTTATTAGTGTCGCGGCTCATATCATTATTTATTTTCATACTTAGCAACAAGATCTCAGTAAATGTCAGTGGAATAAAAATAGTTCTAATCACTAGTGAGCGGATTTCTTCGAATCACCTGTCTCCCAGAAGTTCACAGTTAAATAATATACTGGCGCAAACAAGTTCCAGTACATGATATTTTGTTTGTACTAATAGTTACTAAAGAAGTAAAATGCCCGGATTTTCATTTTCTCAAGAAGGAGTACACATTTGTCTATGTAACGGTCCATTTTGATTTTTTTCTCAAACTAACCATGGTACAAGAATACCTTAAACACTCCAGGGGTCCTGTTACGTTTTTCGAAAATATAAAACATTAAAATTGCTTGATTAGGCATAAAAATTCTTTACAAAGAAAGATTTTTCCATTTTGTCTACTTTTACATTGCAATAGACACTTCGGGTATCGGAACAGTTCGGAAATCCGGCCGCTTTATGTACAAGAAATATTTAAAGCCATAACGTAGTGTCATTTATAAAGAATTGTGTTGATTGCCACTTTCTGTGGAAACTCCATAGGAAATGGAAATCCTTGTAAATTTGGCGTTCGCGACTTTCATGGCCGCTTGTACAACGGGATAAGTAGGAGTTGAGCGGTACTCAGGAGAATCTTCGTTGATCGGATTTACCATTCAAGTTAGGATCACAACTCCGATCAGGGCTGACTCTCGATCACTTGGCTTTTGCATCGATAAAGAAACGGTGAGTGACGCTCAGAAAGTAAGGATCACACAAACCTGCCTCGTAGCAGGTTTGCGTAACTTGTCCCCGATATTTCTTCTTATTTCGATAGTTTAAATCTTAAATAAAGTAAGATGTAGATAAGTACATTATCAGTTTATATTGGACATTAAAAGAAATGGTATATATTTAAGTACAGTTGGTTTTAGAAAGGGTTAAAGATAAGGGAAAAATGTAATAGGCTTGATCCCGTCAGATTTTATGATTTGATATTTGAACCAATACCATATGACAAGAGGCTGGTCGGGCCGGGCAATGTTGCTGGGTAGCTTGCAGTGCCGTGGTGTCCTACTAATTTTGATAATAATATGACAGCAGCCTACTGTGCTGCAGTAGGTGCGGATGGGGTTGTTTGGAATTTTTCCCTCGCCTATCAAATCTCTTCTCTTTCTCTCTCTCTCTCATTCTCTGGAAGACGGCTCGATATAGACTGAACCCAACCAACCAACCATCTGACGAAAACTAGTGTTTCAAGTATATTGTCTGCGCTACGAGAAGATTGTCTTCCTATGTGCCTTGAAAGGGTGGATTGTGGTCAGCAGGTTTTATGAGAATAGTGAGTCCTGAGTTTCAGCAGGGATATATTGAAATATGTGAAATTCTGTTTATTTTGATGGATGCTACACATTCCAAATTTGACTTTGAAGTTATCCAGATATATTCCTTTGCTTACGATGATTACTACTACATGTACAGGAGTCCCGGTAGCTTAGTAAGCTAAGCGCTGGCCTACTGATCTAGCGGTCCCGGGTTCGAGCCCGTTGGAGGCGGAAATCCTTGCAATCGTAAACCGGTTCCATTGCCCACAGCCTTGCATTATCATCCACCCATCGTCCTGATATAACTGAAATACAGTTGAAAGGACGTACAATCGCAAATCATCCGTCACCCTATACTACATATACAATGAAATAGGTATACTGTCATGAACTCACGTGTGCTCCAATATACCAACATACGTACATAAAAGAAAGAAAAAATAACATTTTATTTCTACAAGTAAATCAAGTAGCAAAAGGACCTTGGATACGCTGTAACAGTCTGCTTTAATAAATGTTTGGTTAAATATTTTATTCAACGTTTAAATAGAGGCCATAAATTATCACTGCTTTGTTTTAAATTAGTTTGTGTGCATAGTACAACTTCGCTCCTGTTCCACGGTCTCAATTTCCTTTTTAAGCTTTCCTTTTCATCTCCCCCCTTTTTTTCTTGCAAAACATTTTTAAATATCATTATTTTATTTATTTATTATTATTTTTAAATGATAAAATTGACTATACTCTCACTGTTGTCTTGTCATGCTCAATAACTAGGTCGAGATACAGCCTCAGAATATAAACAAATGCTGATGAAGAAACGGTCGCTCAACAAATGCAGAAGATCTTTCACATACTTGCCCATGAAAGAACAAACTATAATGAATGTGGACGCACATGTTCCTGCCGTTGCAGATACCGAAAGCGCGCCCTGAAATTTCGAACGGACACGTCCCTGCCAAGATCAGCCTG
This sequence comes from Ctena decussata, assembly GCA_963989385.1. NCBI lineage: Eukaryota > Metazoa > Mollusca > Bivalvia > Lucinida > Lucinidae > Ctena > Ctena decussata. The sequence continues at coordinate 15,984,805 of OZ022505.1, read as the reverse complement.
CAAATTCACGCAGTGAGGTCAAATTTCTCGCTTTCTACACGGCTATGGAATAATGTGAGCCAGTAATGATGGCTTATATGAATAACATGACTGTTATGATGCACAGGTTGGTAATGACTTTCTCTGCTTACATGCGCCAAGAACTGGATCTTCCTATTACAGAGGGCCTGTTGCCTGTATGCATTAAAAACCTTTTGAAATCGGTCACTTTTATTGTTCAAGTACAACTTGATCCTTACTCAGATGAGTTCGACTTGATCTTCACGTGATAAAGTCGATCAAATGTGAGCTGATCCGCGCTTGAGCACGAGTTAACTCTTACTTATATGATCCGAAGATAATTGCATAAGTCCGAGTCAGACAAGCTGTTGCTGTACAAGTGGCCATTAGTCAGTATTCGCAATCTTTCCAATAGCCGCTAAGCTCCACCTACTAGTTACTGTTACTACGCCTCACAAGCTTTACACAAAGATGGCGGGAAAACAAATAACAAATGCAAGTGTCTGCTAAATGTTGGCAGTCTATGGCGAAAAATCAGCCTCCTCATGACCTCCACACGGAAGTTTGCGCATCATGCGTTCTGTTCTTGCAAAGCAGGGTTAGTTTATTAAAAGTGGCGTAGGTTTGTTTTCCTTAAACAGGTATACATCCCTCCATTAACTGTAAGGTAAATTCACGGACTTATGTAAAATATTAACCACGTGCGATTTGTTTGTGAGTCAGTTGCACAAACCTTTCGACCTCAATTATTTTTATTGTTCAACTACAACTTGATCGTTACTCAGATGAGTGTGACTTGATCTTCACGCGAAAAAGCCGATCAGATGTGAGCCGATCCGCGCTTGGGCACAAGTTAACTCGTGCTTATATGATTCGAAGATAATTGCATATAGACCTTGAGCTGACCATAGACCCCCCTCCCCCCCAGGGGGAGTTTTGTACCCTATAATTTTCTGAAACTACATTATATAAGAAACAAAATGACACATGTTAGCCCTCTGTACGTTGGGGCGTTAACGTATGACGTCAACGTCAATTACACTACCCAAATTTACATATTCACGTTATAATAGAAGATACTCATTGTTGTACACATGCTAGTATTCGCCCTAAATAATGTTGGGTTTTGTCTGCTAGTACATAAATCACTGTTTCAAAGTTATTGACATTGTCAACGATCAGTTGACTAGCCTGTATAACGTAGTTTACATTGCATTTGACGTTTTTTCCCCTTCAGTGTCTAAATACATGTAATATAAGGAGCAAATTTTAAGAATTTAAGTGTAGCGAAAAGTTAATGTCATATATATGCCTGTTTCAATATTCTATTATAAAAAAGAAACAATCTAAAGTCTTAAAATCGTCAGCAGTCACAATAAATATGCAACGTATATAACAAAAAAAAAATACGAAAAAAAAAAAAAAAAAAAAAAAAACAGAATCAGACTAAATCTCTGAATTGCTGGACTGATGTTTATACGTGCTCCATCAATCTTCTTTCATTCATGCCCAGCTTAGATAATTTAGGGAGCAGTTACATTAGCAGTGGATACATTAAATGGGGACAGAAACTATCTTATTTTTGAAGAATTTAACCTGCAAAATGACAAGAAAAGCTACGAAAGCCAACATATTAGCTGCATTTTATATTTCAATGTTATCTTTAATTTGTCTTCAGGAGATACTGTTGTATATGTAAATATGAAGAAATGTCAATGTTATGTGTCCTCAAACTATAAAAAACATCTAATAGTGGATATTTGAAAAACAATCTAACAGTAACATTACGTTACATAATTGTAATATGTCCAGGAATAAGATTTGTGAGTCATCTGTTATCAAAATTTTAGTTCCCTGGCGGTATGAAGTATTTATTGCTGTAGTATAAGCTTACCACTGGTAGTCAGATGGCAAATTTAGCTCTTTGAAATACACAAGAGTTCAGCAAGACGCACATAGATTGTTACAGCTGAAGCAGTTCGACCTTGCCTTCAATTCAGTCTCACTTAAAAGTGACTTCATAAATATGATATTTTTTTTAATTTTATGCATTAAATGAAGTAAGTATAAGATTATATATGCTGCAACTGATTAATATTTAGGTTCTCGTTATGATGGGGATAAAACCAGTTTCGCTACCTGTGCTGTTGGCTGAGCCATTCATTTACCCTTCATACAAATATGCAACTGTGACTACCAGCCGAGGCAATCAAAAGCAGTACCAACTCTGCCATCATGCATTAACACCATTTTTCTAAGCTGTCAGTCGAATCGTCAGCCACGAGACTCTTTGCACAGTAACTGCTTTACATGGGTTAGCAAATATGTGTGGCTCCCGTGATCATAACTTATGTGTCAATTTGTGATCTACGTGATCTGTTTATGCAGCTCCCGGCCATACATTACAAAATGTTAACAATGTGAAAATTTAAGGATTATAGAAAGTGACATACTTTATTACGCATACAACATTCTGTCTTCAGTCTGTTCAGGAGTTCTATTTTTCATTATGTTGTTACAAATATTCAAATGGTCAGGTAATTTTGCAAACCCCGTGGTTTTATTCCCACTTGTTGATACTATCAAGGACTAAAGGTGTTACAAAATACAAATTTCAGTCAGACAATTTCCAATAATGTAACAACTGATATTCAGGGGCTTTATACTCTAACAGTATTTAACATATTTGGACAAGGATTATTTGATAAGCAGTAAGATATATATCATAAATAAGCAGTTTACAACCATATTTATTGCTAAAAAGTAAACAATATGGAAATACAAGGTCACGGAGATCAATTGCAGAAAGTTACTTAGGTTAGACCTTCCTTGGTGTGTATAGGTATGCACTATTTCTATTGTTTGATTATTTGCTCTTCAGAAATACTGTATTACTAGTTAAGGATATCGGAAATGAAGAATTCATAAACTCTGAATAAATACGTTGTATACGTTACTTGTTTGGTTTTTCTTTTTTTCCCAATATTATACTGCAAAGCATATAACTACAGTGTAGGCAAATACATTCTGAAGGAGAACAACTAAGATTTGCTCATAAATATCTGAACAGCGATGACGAACATTAATATATTCTGTCATTTTCATTTGCCATATTATTATGTGTGCAGAGCTACTGGATCACTGTCGTTGAAAAACAAAAACATTTTTGTCCAACTAAACGTGTCTTTATGTTCTTTTGTGAATAGATTCTTTAAGAGATGATTGAGTGTAGTTTGACTCTTTAGGAGATGGTTGAATGTAGTTAGACTTTAAAGAGCAAGAAACAAAAGCATAGAAATATATATCATCTTAATCACTATAGCATTTATAGATAGCTACAGTATACTAGTTTACTGCCAGTGTCTCTTTTCTGTATTAAATATTTCTTATACTATTCTCCCAAACTCCTGGTTGACACATAATTGTTAGTTACATAAATGAACTAAGTAAAGCAATGTATTGACACTACTATTAATTATTTTCAAAAGTTTGTTTTGTTTCTTAAATTGTTACTCAGCAATGTTGTTTTCTCTGGTAACGTAAAATATACAATAGTCTTACAAAAGTAAGTATACGCTGCCAGCAAATATCTACATTAGCTTTGACGCAGAACTGTATTTGGCTTAAGCCTTTAAACTTCAGGTTACTGTTCTGCTTGAAAGTTTTTCAGTGTGCACGTAAAAGCTATAACAAATCATGTCAATAAACAAGGTGGAACTCCAGTTTGCATTGTTGATTACTGATTTTTTTATAGTTTTAAACTAAACACGTCAAAACCGCTTGGCTTTTAATGGTATCAAACTGATTGCATATCATTTTATTCAAGCACTATATGCAAAATCAATGCTTGCTTTTAATAGCTGCGGCTTTATCTTTTCTGAAGTATTTTTTATTTTATTTTCTTTTTCTTTTTTTTGGATTTTTTGGATTTTTCAGCTGTATATAACAAAATTTCAGGTATGTTACTGTGTTTAGAACTCAAATGTACAATTAGTAAAAGAAACAAACTGGGCAATGCCATTATGACATACTTTTATCTTTGATATGATAACAAAGTAAACAGCAAAACCCGTTTTACATGTGCAGAATATGTCAATGCCCTTAACATTACAATTTGAAGTATACTGTGTTTAATCACGTATATAACACACCTCATGAATCCCTAAAAGTAATAACTGAGATAAATGTTGATAGGTCCAAGTATACAATATATCATAAGATCACTCAGACTTATATGTGTTATTTGTTTAATGTGACACTGGAAAAAACCCTGATTAAAGGTATTATAATAAAATATTTTAAATGTTAATGTTATTTACGTTACTACTAGTAATAGTTTATCATAGAAATTAAACCAGAATGAATTTTTCTCTTATATTAAAAGATTCTTTTATGAAGAAATTGCTACCAAAGAAAATAAAATGATTTTATCTTCAAATTATATGATTTTAACAAAAAAGGCCCTGGGTAACGTATATAATTGATCATTATGGACGACTAAAATGCATTCAAAATATTGTTGAACTGCTCCTTGCTGTTTAAATAGGCTGGCATATTCAATATTACCGTTTACTGTTGTTTTCCATTCCAACAGTGTAGTCCAAGCGCTTAAATTATACGGAAAGTGATAATTGTAATATGGAACATTCATAAGGGGTTACTGTGTTAAACATCCTATATCTCCCAAAGTATACAAGATAGGATAATAATTTTTGCAGATCTGAAAAGATCAATAAATTTTCTTTAACACATAAACAAACATTTGGTCTAACATTAAAGGAAAAACTTACAAAAAGAAAGTATTTTGGATGGAAATTGCAATTTTAATGGAGAGTCAAGAAAAACGTCACGTATACTACACCACGTAGGCTAAAGTGACGTTTCAAACATCATAACTTTTAGCTATTGGATTGTTCTATTAGACTCCATTATAGTTTTAAACATAGGAAAGTGACTTCTATTTTTTATAATTTTTGATAATTTTTATTTTATGTTTATTATTTTTGTGGGTAACGTAATGTAACAGGCTGTTACAGCTTAACGCCCCACTCGCCAGAGGGCTAACATGCTGCAAAAAACTTCTAAGATGCTGCTCTTTAAGAAAAGTATGGTCTACAAAACTCCCCCTGGGGGGGAGGTAAACCATATCTGGCTCATGGCCTAATAAGTCCGAGTCAGACAAGCTGTTGTTGTACAAGTGGCCATAAGGCCCATATTCACAAACTAAACTCAAACTCCACCTCGACTCGACTAACCGGATAAGTAGCTATAATTACCTAACGGTCCAAGATTATCTCGAGGTGAGGTCGAGTCGTATTCACAGACATGAGTGTAGCTGGAGTCACCTCCAATAAGTAAGGTTTGGTCGAGGAACGGTGAAGCTCCCTCGACGGCGACTCGAGTTAAGTTTTGTAAATATTTCAGCGTTTCCATGGCTATACTCTGACAATTGGAAGCAGCACGACTGCCTAAAATGTAATTGTTGTTATAGGCCAGAAGACTTCCGTGTAATACACTATCGACATATTTTTTCCTCTCTCTCTCTCTCTTTTTTTTTTTTTTTTTTGGTTTGTGAAAAATTTATACTTATCAGTAAGGTTGCTGCGTTTCACAGACAGACAGGGTTTTGGCTTATGTCATATGTAATTTGAATCTCTTTACAGCCATAATGTTAAGAAAATATTAAGTCTATATCGAGACGTCTCCATGAGAGAAAGAGAGAGAAAGAGAGAGAACCCTCCCCCCTCAAACACACACACTGGGTCGGGTCGGGTGACGGTGCTTGGTACCTTTCAGTGTTTGCGCGTCCTACAAGTGTTAGCAAGTGCATGGTTCGTCCGCCTGTACGGTGAGATAATTCACAAACTTTAGCGAGTGTTATGTTAACCATGTACAGTCGGACAAACCGCGTTCTGTCTCACTTATTACACGACACCCAAAGTAGACATTGCACATTACGGAGTATCTCATGCTAAAGATTGGGTATCTGAGGATCATACTATAAATTTGGATAATAATAGGACATAGGCCGGCTGTGCTTGCAGCAGGTGTGGGATGTCTTTTTTTTTTCTTTTTTTTTACTTGTGTCTGTCCTAGCTTCCGTTCCTTCTCCCTCTCTCTGGTAGGCCGCGCTCGATATATACTGAAATACTGTCTTAAATATCCGTTAACCCCTCCCCCCGCCACTCCCAACCCCTCCTCCCCCCCCCCCCCCAACCCCAAAAAAATCTAAATAGTAAGAAACTACGTTGCACTGCCAGGAGGTAGGGTCAAAAGAATAAATACGTGATTCGAGAATAGGAATTCGATTAAAGTTTCAGCAAAATACTGGAGAAGGACGGGATCGAACCCATGACCGATATTTAACATGCAGGTAGCTTAACCGCTACACCACAGACGCTTCTGCAAACGCAGGAACGTAAACCGGACGGACGCTCAGACGTCAAGCGGAAAATCATAGTTCCTGCGGTATATTTAATTATAATTTTACAAATTATACTGTTAGTACGATCTTGTGCTACACTGTCTATTAAGTCAACCATGTGTCAAATTTGACATCATTACAGTTTATACGTTTTAGAAGGTCTGATCTGGGTCTACGATGTATTTTACATGGTGTGAGTCTATCTGGAGTGTAGCTGGAGTCTCCTCCACGAAGTCGAGGTGGAGTGGAGAACGTGAATACCAAATCTATACTTGAACTTCACTCACTCGAGGCGCCCTCGAGCGTCACTTCAACCGACCTTATTGGAGTTCGAGTCCAGGTCGAGTTTGAGTACAGTTTGTGACTATGGACCTTAGTCACGTGCTAAGTCGTCGTGGCATTGGCCAGGTATAGGCGCTATCACGTGATTTTTAGTGACATTCTCGGTGTGGCTCGGAATAGACTGGTTCTCTCCCCTTATAGCTAACGCATAAAGGGACAGATGATAACTAATCCAAACGGTCAAAAATCTGCCCGTAAGATCTGGCGAGAGTTCATGCGAGATTTTATAGATCTACCTCAACCAACAAAGATTTGTTAAAGAAGGAGCAATGTGGATGTAAGTTAGTGAAATACCCCAATAATGTTGTAATTAGGTGTCGCTAGTATTACTAAGGGTAATTTCATATGTTACGGACTAGCTGATTTGCTAATGCATTATCCATGAAAGCGTCGCAACAGCAGTCCTTACCAGTTGTCATACACACTGTGGACAATGGCGGAACCAGGTAAGGCTCGGAACTGTGTATTGGGGATAATGTTAATAAAGCGGTTTTGAATGAATCACAAAACAATTGTAACAGGGATATAGAAAACGGCAATTTAAAATCTCTTTATGTTTATTTCAAAGGGCGATAATTGAAGAATTTCACAAATTCAAACATCGCTTGTAGTGTCTGATTACAATATATTGCAAGTGTGAAGTGTTTTTCGAGGACAAAACACAATGACCTTTAATTCGCAGCATATGAGCATGAGCACTAACAGTATACATTCCAAAGACCTACAGACAAATATTGCGAGGTAACACTTGAACGGAAAGTCCTGCTTTAAAACAAATGTGCGCATTTTGTAGCTGAATGTCTGTTTGATGCGTCAAAACTCGTGTTTATGTTTGGGTACCACTAGGTGACTCTTCGGTTAACTCAGAAGTTGGTATCGTTTCGTTTTTGAGTCAGTATATCTTACTGCATCACCATTTGTTCCAGTTCTAATCAAATCACATCCACTTTGCCGGAGGATATCAATTCATGTGTTGCCAACTGTCATTCACAAACTACGTTGACCAGTCAAATAAGGTAAAACCCTCTGACAAACAAATAGTGTGTTTTATGACAACAGTTTCTTTTCCTTAACATACTCGGACAAATTCCAAAGGCGGAGCGATAAGCGCACTCGCGTAATGTCAGTTGACGACTAAATTATTAATTTGTATGGTTGTGCCAAAATGAATAGTCTACATCTTTTTTACGTGATATTCACATGGTATTTAACTTGAGAAAGAGGTCGATTTGCAAGACATATACTGTTATTTTCGGGTTTTAAAAATGACTAGAGACCGACCATAGCAGCGTAATTTTTTTAAATCGGCCATGGGAGCGTATACTTTCGTGAGCATGAAAGAATACCGTCTACACAAGTCGCAATAAAAGCTCTACGGCACTTATGTTAGTTGTTAATAGAAATGGCCGATTATATATACACTGAGCAAAATTTCTAATTGGTCAATTTTCTACATTGTAGAAATATAATTTTTGAACAATATTTTAGGTATTATTGCAATCAAAATATTGGACTGTTATCTGCCAACTTAAAGCGAATGTTGCTATCAAAACTTTGTTGTAATATCAGAGAACCTTCTTTGTAAACCATAATATGTTTTGTAACTGCTTTTAAACTGCATCAAGTTGTCCCAAGATAAAGACATTTAAAAATATAGTTTTCTATCATAAAATCGCAAGATCTGCACTCTGTCATCATGACACTTTTTATTTATCTGTATTAATTTTAATACTGAAGTGTTCGAATTAACTCCCTCTGAATGTTTGTTCAAATCTTTAAAGGCGCCTCTCTTTTTCGCAAATGCATAAGTAATTGCGCTGGTTGTAAAATATCATCCACTATGTTCTTCCCGATTTGTAATCAGAATTATCTTTATTTCCATGCGGCTTAATTCCATGGCAAAATGACCAATTAGAAATTTTGTTGAATGTACATGTATAGATTATTATTTTAAAGATTATTATTTTAAAGATTATTATTGTTATTATTAGTATTATTATTATTATTACAAGAACAAGTTAACCACAATACACATGATGATACCTCCATCGAGTTCGAAAAGTCTGTCCGTTCGGGTGACATTAGGATAGTCCCAGGGAATAAACTTTGAGTCGTCAGTAACGTTGTATCTGATGTAGTCATTATCAACCCATAGATCGCTATCCACTGCGTACACCTTTGTTACAAAACTTCCTGGATCTCTATGATCTATATGATTTATATACACAACAGGTTCGTCTGAAAGATAACATAAAGGAATGTGTTAAAGGATCAATTTGTTTTATTTCTTTTGACGTCTATAAATGGCCCTTTTAAGCCTATCTCATATCGAGCAAGCAGGCGAAAACCAGAAATGCCTGGTGAAAACACACCTGACCTCCTATTAGCTGAACTTGGCTTTGTCTCATGTGACCTGAGACATGCTTAAACCAAAGCGGTGAATTCTAAGAGAGAGATCAGGCGTAAGCACCACGGACAGTAGGGTTGGGTGGGGGAGGGGGAGGGCGGGGCGTCGTTCAAGGAGAGTAAGTAGTTGGTTTTGGGTCAAGGAGATCCAGCGTTTAATCAACGCCATTGGCATGTCATGGATTGTTAATACATGGTACTATGGACATTTTATGTGATGTATGGATGACACGATTTTACGTCCTTTTTTTACAGTGTTTCATTCATGACAGGAAGTGGGAGGGTGGTAATGAAAGGCTGTTGCAATGGAACTCCCTTAATTTTTTCACCAACACGTTCGAACTCAGAAACGCTATATCAGCAGGCCAGCGTTTAATCTACAGACCTACCGACGCTCTTTATTGTTTTTGAAATCAAGTATGCAAAGGATATGCCTTCAAAAGTGATCCGATTCGAACGAATGTCTGCCACTGTGACGGGGCTGTCAAACATTTCTGTACGATTCCTCGCACAATTAGCACTTAGTATTCTCAATGAATTCTGTTTGCTAACACAAAGGAAGCTCAAAGCATGAACCTAATAAAAGGTACTTCACGGACTCGCTTGCTAGCAGACGATGACCCTTAAGGTGAAAATCTCGGAAAAGATTGCAAAAACAACTGAGACTCTCTGACAGTTTCCATGCAAATTTGCCTATTTTTCGACAAATTACTGCAGCTGTATCAAAAAATACATCTATTTTTGAACTATTCATTTTTACTGAATTTGGTTTTGTTAGTTGTGCCTAAAATGAAGTAAACACTATAGCTGCTCATAGTATGCAAATTATATATAAAAAAGGAGGTTCGCCACATTTTATACAGTGGGTCTAATTATCCCACCAACTTTTTAGGTTTTCAGCTGTAGACTATCTATCCCACCCCCACCCCCACCTTTCCTCAGCTTGCCACTCATATATAATGTGTTTATTGACAGTACACATATGCCTGCAAAGTGGCTTGCTAAGGCACGGGGAAGAAAGCATCTTTATAAAACCTTTCATATTTCCATACACCTATTTTTTACACCAAAAATCTAAGTCTGTGTGCTATATGATCAAAACATATTTTTGTGCCAATTATAGGGAGTTCAAAGCAAGCATTTCAATGAAAACTATGCACTATACTGAAAGTTTTTTTTTTGATCATTTTTATAAGCAAATTTACATTACAACTGTCAGAGGTCCTTTGTAAGTTGCTAAAGGATTTGAATATCCCATACCATATACGATCGAGCACAAACAATGTTGTACTGTCTTCGACAAAAATGTACGGAACGTCCGTGACGCATCAATAAACGTCGATTGATATCCGGAACCCCCTGTTGGTGGTACAAAGCCTTCATTATCAGTAAGCCGCGACACGACAAAACCAACAATGTGGCTGTGTGCCCAGCGAAGACTCAGTTCAGCCTGGGCAGCCACCAAGTCTGACTCAAAGGTAATTTAAACCTCAAACGAACCGCTTCATCAAATCTACAATGTTTATGCAGATGGTCAATAAATATCAATTTTGTAAGGTGAAAGGGCTTTCTAGTAAACCCAGTACTCTTAAAAGCAAAAAAGGTGCTCATAATGACTAAGTTCAAAAGACGTAATAAATTACATCTGCGTTAAATTCTCAATACTGTCAACAACATGGATCCATTCAAACAACGAGACAGGAGATGATTATAGCTCATACAAATTCTACCCCCCAAAAGTGTAATAAAGAGATGGACTGATGGACGGACGGACAGACAGACAGCAGCAAATCTTAACACTCCCTGTCTATCATCACATGGGCACATTGTGTCCACAACAAGTAAGCGAAACCTGCAAAACAAACAATGAAAGTTGTGTGATAAGCTTATTACAAAAACGCTACAATCTAAAATGCAAACAATCGCCCAAAATGACTTGGTCTAAAAGACCGAAGTATGTCTAAATTTAGTTTATTCCCTTCAAACACCCAACTACATAAATCATTATGTCAACAAGTATACACAATATGAATTACATACATTGAAAATAGTGGGAGATGTTGATTACACAAACTCAACACCTTAAAATTAAAAAGGTGGAATAAAATGACTAATTTCAAAAGGTCACAAATCTGATCAAATTAATTACATGTATATCTTCTTTGTTCGCCCGCATGTATATTTTCAACATACCTGCAACATGTGCATTGAGTTTAAAATTGATCCATTTGAAATGAAACGTTGGAAAGTAAACAGGCAAATTAGGTTGGAGCAGATCTACAACCAAAAGTGTGACTAACGTACGAAAAGACAGGCATGGGTAAATTCTAATCCCCTCGTCTATTGTCAAAGGGGCATGATTATTGAAGCGTCCTAGTGACATATTAAAAGAATATTTATTTCATACGTAGGAGATAGGAAGTCCTACGTAGCACAAATTAACTTCTACGTAGGACCTCTCAACTCCTACGTAGGACTTATTAACTCCTATTTAGCCTACGTAAGAGATAATAAGTCCTACGTAACACTTACTAACTCCTACATCGCAGATAATAAGTCCTACGTAAGACTAACTAACTCCTACAAAGGATGGATGGATGGATGACTTGCGATTTTACGTCCTTTTCAACAGTATTTCAGTCATATCAGGACGATGGGCTTGTGATAATGAAAGGCTGTGTGCAATGGAATCCCGTTTGCGATGGAAAGAACTCCGCCTCTGGCGGGGCTCGAACCCGCGACCGCTAGATCAGTAGGCCAGCGCTTAACCCACTGAGCTACCGGGGCTCCTCCTACAAAGGACTTGTCAACTCCTACGTAGGACAAAGTCCTACATAGGACTTTCTAACACCTACGTATGAGATAATAAGTCCTACGTAGGAGATTGTAAGTCCTACGTAAGAGATAATACGTCGCATCGACGTCGATATGACGTTGTTTAAACATAGTTCAAGACATCCAGATCCGGCTAAGACCTTAGATAGACATAACATTTGTAGCTTGTCTTGAGTCACCTACTTTTGGAGAGAGTTTTTGTAAATCTAATAGTCCTTTAATATGATTAATCTGCTTTAAAACCTGTTACTCTAGGAAGTGTGGCCAGTCTTTAACAACGTCATAATAACGTTGTTTTTATGATTCGTATTATTGATCTAAGTCAAGACAAGACATACAGCTGTATGCGTTCAGAGGGCTGCATAATTCGCGGACAAATATTTACGTTTGACAATATACAACTTACAATATATAACTATAAAGTTGTTTGTATTGATACAAATCTGGATAAATTTACCAGTTACATGAAAGCGATTTTATCAAGTATTTCTCAATCTATTTATCATGCACCAGTAATCTCGCTATTAAGAAGATGCTTTATGATGATTAGAAAGAGTTGTTTTTTTATTATCCATTGATAGAAATAACTAGAACTGTCGGAGAATTCGACTATACCCCCGCTTAACTGCTTAAATCAAATGTGTTATTTTCGTTACAAAAGGCATAGAGGGAGAACTCATTGTCACCATGTATACCAAATATCAATATTCTACATAAATCCCTTTCTATGTTATACGGAATAAAATGATTTCACACTGACAGAAAAAAAAAATAATAGTTACATGTAAGACATAAGTCTATATCAGTCTGTATACCGAAAATGAACATCCAAACTTGAATGGTTGCTGTGAAATCTGTTACAAAAATGGCATTATTAAAAGTCAGGAGAGAAAGAAATAGGAAAAATATAAGGAAGAATAACAGGAGAAGGCTGGTTCTTAATCCCACAATACAAGTTATCATTTAACTGCATACAAAATATCCCTACTCTAACTTACAGATGCATAGAAATCTTTTGCAAAAATTGCATTATTCAAAGTAAAGATAGAAAGAAAATCAGACAAATACAGGGAAGAATAAGCAGGAGAAGGCTGGTTCTCTATCCCACAATACAGTAAGTCATCATTAACCTGCATACCAAATATGACTACTCTAGTTTGCATGGTTGTGGAGAAATCTTTGACGAAAAATTTCAATATTAAAAGTATGGAAAGAAAGAAAAATGAACAAATACAGGGAAGAATAAGCAGAGGGCTGGTTTGCAGTCCCACGATACAAAAGGTTGTCATTAACCTGCATACCAATTATGACTACTCTAGCTTGCATAGTTGTGGAGAAATCTTTGACAAAAAGTTTCATTATTAAAAGTATGGGAAAAAATATTGGACAAATACAGGGAAGAATAAGAGGAGAGGGCTGGTTCTCAATCTTAGGATACAACATATCGTCATCAACCTGCATACCAAATATGACTACTCTAGCTTGCATGGTTGTGGAGAAATCCTTGATGAAAAATTTCAATATTTAAAGTACGGAAAGAAAGAAAATTGGACAAATAAAGGGAGGAATAAGCAGAAGGCTGGTTTGCAATCCCACGATATAATAAGTTGTCATTAACCTGCATACCACATACGACTACTCTAGCTTGCATGGTTGTGGAGAAATCTTTGCCAAAAAGTTTCATTATTCAAAGTATGGAAAGAAAGAATATTGGACAAATACAGGGACGAATAAGCAGGAGAAGGCTGGTTCTCAATCCTAGGATACAACATGTCGTCATCAACCTGCACACCAAATATAACTACTCTAGTTTGCATGGTTGTGGAGAAATCCTTGATGAAAAATTTCAATATTTAAAGTATGGAAAGAAGGAAAATCAGACAAATACAGGGAAGAATAAGCAGGAGAAGGCTGGTTCTCTATCCCACGATAAATGTCGTCATCAACCTTCATACCAAATATGACTACTCTAGCTTGCATGGTTGTGGAGAAATCTTTGTCGAAAATTTCATTATTCAAAGTGTGGAAAGAAAGAAAAATAGCCATCAGAGGAGATGGCAAATCCCCCGACCAAAGGCCCCCTGCGCCTTGCTAAACAGGGTGCACTTCAAAACACATATAAATAGTATACTGGCATTCTTTTATGCTCCTTATTGACATTATCTGTTTAACAGATGCATGATTACCTAACACTCAGACCAAAACAGTATGCCAGATTGCTAAAAAGAGAGATAAAATCTCAAATAGCAACCATGTAGACAATGTATTGCATATGATACATTCAACATTTCAAAATGTGTGAATAAATTCTAAAGTACAAGCCCTACAAATCTAATTTTGATTAAGTGAATTTGGACAAAGAATCCAAATCTGAAATTTTTTTTTTTTTTTTTTTTTTTTTTTTTTTTGGGGGGGGGGGGGGGAGTCACATAGAGTTAGGAACACTAAAAGGATGTCATGAGGCATGATCATCAAAATTCTTAAAGGTTATAAGGGTATTGAAATTGTGGAGCAGGCCAGGGTTATACAGATTAGGAGCAGAGGCACAAAACTGCAGCTCAAACTTCCAAAGGGAAATAACTCGGAAAAGTATGAAAGCAAGAGTTGTCATTCTTGTATGAGACAAACTGTCATGATCTGATCTCCATATCTGTGAACTATCATAAACATATTTCAAACGGTATTCAAGTTATGGAGCAGACACAAAATCACACCTAAAACCATCAAGGGGAAATAACTCAAACAGTTAGAAAACAAGAGTTGTCATTCTTGTTTGCGACACATCAGCATGACCTGTTCTAGATAAATGTGAAGTATCATGAAAATATTCCAAAGGGTATTCAAGTTATGGAGCGGACACGAAATCACAACTAAAACCGTCAAGGGGAAATAACTCAAAAAGTAAGAAAGCAAGAGTTGTCAATCTTGTTCGCAACACATCGTCATGACCTGTTCTACATATCTATGAAGTATCATGAAAATATTTCAAAAGGTATTCATGTTATAGAGCGGACACGAAATCATACCTAAAACCATCAAGGAGAAATAACTCAAAAAGTAAGAAAGCAAGAGTTGTCATTCTTGTTCGCGACACATCGTCATGACCTGTTCTACATATCTGTGAAGTATCATGAAAGAATTTCAAAGGGTATTCAAGTTATGGAGCGGACACGAAATCACACCTAAAACCATCAAGGGGAAATAACTAAAAAAGTAAGAAAGCAAGAGTTGTCATTTTTGTTCGCGACACATCGTCATGACCTGCTCTACATATCTGTGAAGTATCATGAAAATATTCCGAAGGGTATTCAAGTTACAGAGCGGTCACGAATCTGCAAAAAATTCACCAAAGGGGAGATAACTCAAAAATTACAAAAACAAGAGTTACCATTCTTGCACGCGACACATCGCCATGACCTGTTCTACATAACTGTGAAGTATCATGAAAATATTCCAAAGGGTATTCAAGATATGGAGCGGACAAGAAAATGTTTACGGACGGACAGACAGACGGACGGACGGACGGACAGACGGACGGACGGACGGACGGACGCCAGGCTCATCGCTATATCCCCCGAACCTTTCGGTCGGGGGATAAAAATGGACAAATACAGGAAAGAATGGGCAGGAGAAGGCTGGTTTTCAATCCCACGATACAACATGTCGTCATCAACCTGTATGCCAAATATGATTAGTCTAGCTTGTATGTTTGTGAAAAAATCTTTGACGTCAAATTTTATTAAAAGGGGACGGAAGGATGGACGGAAAGACGGACGGGCGGACAGACAGATGTAAACCACTTTACTCCCCCCCACCCACCCGCTTTTGCAAAGCGGGGGTATAATAACTTGTCATAAACCTGTATAACGAATAAGGCCAGTTTAGCTTGCATGGCAGGGGAGATATCTTTGGTTTAAAAATTTCATTATGCAAGGCATGGAGAGAAAGAAAAACTAAACAAATATCAGGAAGAATAAGCAGGGGGAGCCTGGTTCTCAATCCCACGATACATTAACTTATCATCAACTTGTATACCAAATATCACTAATTTAGCATGTACAGTTGTGGAGATATCTTTGACGGAAAATTTCATTATTCAAAGCATGGAGAGAAAGAAAAACTGAACAAATATCAGGAAGAATAAGAGGAGAAGGATGGTTGAAAATCCCACGATACACTAACTCGTCACCAAGTTGTATACCAAATATGACTAATTTAGCTTGCATGGTTGTGGAGATATCTTTGACGAAAATTTTCATTATTCAAAACATGGAGAGAAGGAAAAACTGAATAAATATCAGGAAGAATAAGCAGGAGAAGTCTGGTTGTCAATCCCACGATACGCTAACCCGTAACCAACTTGTGTACCAAATATAACCAATATAGCTTGCATGGTTGTGGAGATATTTTTGCCGAAAAATTTTATCAAAAAGGGTTACGGAATTACGGAAAACGGAACAACGGACGGACAAATGTAAACCAATATACCCCCACTTTTTCAAAGCGGGGGTATAAAGACTGTTTCTATTTGTAACAATGTAATTGTGACTGAATTTTATCCGACACTTTAAACCGTAATCCTAAAACTAATTAAAGGTGCATTAGAATGGTGATGTTTTCCCGTAATTGAGATGCAGATTAATAAATGAAACGTTTCGAATTTATGAATTTTACTGTATAAATTGTATTATTTGAAACAGGCAGTAATTTGTGTACAGATACACATAAAATATATGTTAAATATCTCTTACGTATGAAATAGCTAAGTCCTACGTAGGAGATAGTAACTCCTCGTAGTAACTAAGTCCTACCTTGGATTTATTATCTCCTACGTAGGACTTCCTTTCTCTACGTATGAGATAAATAATTTTTACCTGTCACTAGGATGCTTCCATACATAGTAAATAATGAATACATAAATATATAAAAAATAAATACATGTATGAATTAATCTTACTTCTATCTGTAAACTCTGGTGGGCTGTTCCGAATTAGATTCACGGTGAACTCGCTTTGAACACTGGAACCATAGGCATCTTCGCACTTAATGCTGATCACAAATCTGTTGTCTTGTGTAGTATCATATGTGAAACATCCAATGTTCTTGTCACAATGATATTCACATTTTGGCTTCTGGCATGCAAGTCGATGAATACTATAGGCTAAATATAAAAAAGGTTTGAAATTTTATTTATCATATGAAATCGCATCTGGAATTAAAATGGATGGAAGGATGATATGCGATTTTACGTCCTTTTTGACAGTATTTCAGTCATATCAGGACAACGGGTGAATGGGTGGGTGATAATGAAGGGCTGTGTGCAATGGTACCCCATTTACGATTGAAAAGATTCCAGTCTACAGCAGTGCTCGAAGCACTGCTAGATCAGCAGGCCAACACTTAACCTACTGAGCTACCGGGGCTCATGGAGTTAAATAACTTAAATGCCCCAAAACTCCCAACAGTAATGTAATATTGTATCGCCTGAAGTTGAAAACTTTCTGCGTCATCTTAGTTGCCAACCAAAAATGACCTAGTTTTGATTTCATTAATAATAAGGATTTGGGCAAAATACGCTGTGCAAGCGAAGGATTCCAAGCCCCAAGGTTATAAAACTTTTTTCATCCTCAACTCAGCTGAGCATGAAAATTTCTCTGCTGATAAATATGAAAATGCCAACTAATCAACGGTTGGCATTTTTAAATTCATGAGCAGAGAAAATTTCATTCTCAGCTAAACTAAGCAAGAAAACAACCGTACTTATCAATAACTTGGTATTTATTAGCAGATAAAATTTCATGCTCCGTTGAGTTGAGCATGAAAAATGTTTTCTAACCTCGGGGTCAGTTATTGTCTCACATGAAAAGAAACTTGAGTGTCATAAATAGGAATTTTTACATAAGCGCTCATGTATATTGTCTTTATCAAACGAGTTAGGACAAGGGAAACAGATAGAATACAAACCTTTGCCGCGCATCTTATCATTTTTCCCACTGTGGTTGATTATAAAATTTAAAAATCTTTTTATTACATGATACAAAAAAAATCAATTTAATTCGCAAATTTGTCATACATGTACACTATAATAATTTGCCATTAGTAAACACGAATTCTCATGGACATCAACCGATAAAATTTGCAGCGTTTCCAAGTGATACTCCGCTAGTGATTGCTTTTAATGCATTAAAGACGCGCGCCCCACCCCCATTGCATTCCCTGTAGCCAAATAAAACCAAACCTCCTACAAAGGGAACACAGTTATAACCGATCGAAATACCTACCATTTGTCTGTATATTTTATTGCCAACTTTGATATAAAACCAAACCTCCTACAAAGGGAACACAGTTATAACCGATCGAAATACCTACCATTTGTCTGTATATTTTATTGCCAACTTTGATATATATGTTGTTCAGATGAGAATGTACAGCCTAACAAAACTTTTGGTGAGACAATAAAGTACACCTTTAATGTTTCTCAGATGTGAAGAAAACATTTCCATAATTACATGCAAGGTAAAGGATTGTAGATGATGCAAATCTTCTTTTATGCACTCTTTAGTTTTAACTTACAGTTATATCTATATCCACCATCATGTACGAGCTCAAAGATATTGTTTTCAGAAGGCGTTATTGAGACTATATAGCATGTCACGTTGTCATGGGCAGGGTTGTTATAATCATAGGCTATGACATCGTGAGCATTGAAAGTGCCATCATCGTTTTCATGCCAAAAGTCCTCAGCCGGTAGACTGATGAAGCGTATATCCTAAAAAAATGTATTATACAATTCATTATAAAGTACTGTGAGTTAGGGATAATGAGAAACGGTACAGCGCACTTTAATCAACACCCAGTGATTTATCATTTCTATATTCCAACGTACATGCAATCCCATGACTATTGGTTGACATAAGAGCTAACTGTTCAACATCACCCTACCCCCTCCCCCCCCACCCACAAAAAAATCAAACTGGTAAAAATTTACTTGCAAACAGGTTCAGATTAACAAAAGAGTACAAAATCCCCTTGCCCCGAGGTTATAAAACGTTTTTCGTGCTCAACTCAGCTGACCATGAAATTTTCTCTGCTGATATATATTCATAAACAGAGAAAATTTCATATTCAGCTACATTAAACAAGAAAACAAATGTACTTATCATAAATTGGCTATTTATTAGCAGGTAAAATTTCATGCCCAGCTGAGTTGAGCATGAAAAAAGTTTTATAACCTCGGGGCCTGGTCGGCTTCATTGTGCTAGAGCAAGGTGGACAACGTAACGTCACGCTCACGTCCTGATAACGATAGATAGACTGTGTTTCAATAAAAAAACTCCAACTATGTAAATAAGAAAACCATATAAGAGCCACGACACGAGAAAACCAACAATGTGGTTGTGCGCCCAGCGCAGACTCAGATCAGCCTAGGCATCCGCCCAGTCTGATCAGAGTCTTCCCTAAGCGGTTAAAATGTAGCTTAGGGTCTAATCTACCTTCATGCGGACAGCGAAGACTCTGATCAGACTGGGCGGATGCCCAGGCTGATCTGAGTCAGCGCTGGGGGCACAACCACACTGTTGGTTTTGTTGTGTCGCGGCTGATACATATATTAGGCTGCACAAGTCCGATTTTTAAGTCGTAAAGCGCGTTTTCTCCTCCCTGACGTCCTTTGTCTATATAAAATGCCATCATTTTATGATCTGAAGCCATTTACCTGAACACTTTGGAAAACTAACCCCATGATCAGTTTTCCAAAGTGTTGTGATAAATGGCTTCGTTTCGTAAAACAACGCCAATGACTTCAGACAAACGGCAATAGTACAGGGTAACTTCTTCTTACGACATTAAAATCGGTCCTGTAAGACCCGAGATATATAACTTATTTTCTTTCCTGGTCAGAGATTATTTTGTTTTGAAACATCAGATATTTGCTGTTATTAGCAGGTACGTTGTCCATCTTGGGCTGAAAAAACATGCTACAGAGATTGAAACGTAAACCAGAGGACTACTGATTCTGTAGCTCTCCTTAGTCCAGTCATCCTTAGCACAAAAGGGTAAGTAACTAGATGGCGATTATCATAATATGGCCGGATATCGAATTTGTCAAAGTTTCAATGCCTGTCCTAGTTATCAGTAAGTTTATAAGGTTCCGATAAAAAATATAGTCGCAATGGCCGGGACACGATCAAATATGGGCTTTAAACATCCAAGAACACTTACTCCATGGCAAAATGCATGATATAGCGAAATTTCGAATTTGTCTGGGAGTTTTCCATCTTGGTCATGTGGCCAACTACACCGGAACAACTTTCGTTTCCTTGACCCAGGGGAACTCCACGTGAAATGTTATTTTAATCTGCCCAATGGCTTTAGAGGAGATGTTTAAAAAGTTTGACGGGCGACAGCAACTTAGCGAACTTGAACAAGGATCAAAGAATGATCTTGGCCTTCAGCCAATTAAAAGCAATATAAAAGCAGAACATCAAAGGTTGGACTTGCCATAAATTAGGTCAAGGTCAACGCAGGGTTACAATTTGAATAGTCTTTGTAGGACCGGAGTCCTTAATGTTAAATAGAAAAGTTCAAGGTCACTGTCCTTTCGGTTTAGGAGAAGAAGATTTTTAAATGGATTTAGGAGCATGGCGGCCATCTTGGCCAACTCCTTCTGAACGTACTTTCGTTCATTGATCCAGGGAGGATCCACATGGAATATGGCTTCAATCACCCCAGTAATTTTAGAGGAGAAGATGTTTTAAAATATTGATGGGCAACAGAATTTCAGTGACTCTGAATAATGTTAAAAGAACTGCATTGACCTTTCGTAGAAAAATGTCTTCAGCTTCTGATTTAGTTAACTATATATACTATATATACTACATATTATACCTTAGACTTAAATAGTTTCTGAAAAATCCACTGTTAAAGCATTTATGCATTAAGTACCAAAACTGGCCATGAACTAATTTAATTCGAGGTTATTGCAGGGTTATCATTTGAACAAACTATGATGGACCCAAGTCCCCGATACTACATACCAAGCCACAGCGCCATTGGCCCTTGGGTCTGAAGAATAAGAGTTTTGAAGGGGATTTTACCATATATGGGCGTGGCGTCCAACACGGTCATGGGATCCAGATCCCCCAAACAAATTTTCATTCCCCCGCTCCATGGAGGCTTCACATATGAAATTTGGCTTCAATCGGCGAAGAGGATGTTTAAAAACGGTGACGACGGATGACGGACGTAAGACGGATGCTATAATATAAGCCTATGAGCATCTAATGGGAAGTCGGCTGTTACAGTCCCACTTTGTTAATACCAGCATATGATAGGAATGGTCCAATTTGGTTCCTTTTTTTCTTGTTGTTTCCTTTCAACTTATTTTTATTCGAATCAGGTACCAATTCACACTTGTGTGGACAAACGGAACTTTTTTCAGTTGTTGATCCTTTAGTATCCAAAATCACGAGCTTCCGAACTGAAGCATAGCTCGCCCAACTAACAAGACTTCATTTTGTGAACTGACAGACACTATTGGCTATCATAAAATCCTTATCGCTGAGTTCATACATACCAAACTATTGCACAGTTCAAGTTCTCTAAAACGTATATGGATACACAGCAATGGTTTCCGCAACAAAAGGATACAACTTTGGGGCTGCGACTTCACAGCAGGCACACAACCTTGAGTCAACATTGAAGCAACATCAATTCAACGTCATAGCTTTGAATCAAAGTTAATTCAATATTGATTCAACGGTGTGTGCCAACTGTGTTCCAGTTGGCTTCCCTAGAAATCATGTATACATCGTCTTACTTTACATACATGGAAAATTGTTGTTGTTGTTGTGTTACTCCTTAACGTCCACGGTATACAGCTATGGTGATGTCGGTACGGTCAGTTAACCTAATCACACTATTCCTGGGCAGGCTCTCACCTCCTTAGCGGTTAACCAGTACTAAGTGCACCTGCTTCCACCAGTAACTGACACCTGCCCTTCTTGAATCAGCAGAGGCGAAATGAAGGTAAGTGACCGGTTGGTAGGTTGATTTGATGCTTAACGTCCACGGTTAACAACTAAGGTCATGTCGGGACGGTCAGTTAACCTAACCACACTATTCCTGGACAGATTTAGACCTCCTAAGCGGTTAACCAGTACTAAGTGCACATACTTTCGCCAGTAACTGACAACTGCCCTTCTTGAATCAGCGGAAGGAGAAACGAAAGTAAGTGATCGGACCGGGTATCGAACTCAGGACCTCTGGCTTATAAGTCAGGCGCCCTACCGACTGCGCTACGCGGCCTGGCTACATACATTGAAAAATGAAATGAAATATAATTTGTAAGCACATATGAACCGCGACACGAGAAAACCAACAAAGTGGCATGTTCGCCCAGCGCAGACTCAGATAAGCCTATGAAACCGCCCAATCTGAGCAGACTCTTAGCTAAGCACTTAATGGGTAGCTAAGGGTCTAAGCTACTTCCATGCGGACAGCGAAATACCTGATCAGACTGGGCGGAGTTTGTTAGTTTTGTCGTGCCGCGTAAGTTCATAAGAAGTAGTTATAATGTCTAAGAAGTGTCACAATCAAAGACAGACGTCGTCTTCTAACAATTATCGTATTTCGTCGGGTATAAGGCAGAGGCTCTCCTATTCCAAGACAATCCTGGAAAGACGAATCTAGATTTTCGGGATTGTTTTGGAAAGGAAAAAACATCTTATTGCAGAATTTCTTGAGATTGATCAAGTTATTTGGGGTCACTCTAGGAAAAAAAAGCCCGTTTCATAGCCAAATAAATAGGGTGCATGTGTTAGCCGCGTCACGACAAACCAACAAAGTGGCATGTTTACCTAGCAAAGATTCAGATCAGCCTGGGCATCCGCCAAGTCTGGCCAAAGTCTTCGTTGTCCGCATGGAACTAGCTAATACCCTTAGCTACCCTTTAAGCGCAAAGCCAAGCCACTGAATATACTGAACGGATGCCTAGGCTGATCTGAGTCTTCGCTGCGCGCATACGCCACTTTGTTGGTTTTGTCGTGTCGCGATCATATTCATATGATAATGTTACAGCATAATAAACTAACCCAATTTTTAAACCATACTCTGAAGGTCATTTCACATGTCGTTGTTCTGCCACAAGACTCGGAGTTAGTAACTCGAATTATGGCGAAGTAATTACGATATGGGTAAGATGGCCATACTGTAATGTTTGCGCTGGTACGCAATATACCTACAAATAGTTATTGAAAGTAGATTAAGGCAATAAATTAGAACAAACACAATCAATTTTTATATGTTCCCTCAACACCAAAACAAATGGTAGGAGAAAAAATGAAGTCGGCACACAAAGCTAATAGACCGAAATAAAGCTACATGTTCATTCCTTTCCCAGTTGATGGCTGCCATAATATTCTAAATAACGCATAAAATGTCAAAGACTAATAGAAAGCCGACAAACAATGATAACAAGAAATTCTGCGGAACGCCAGGTCTCGCCTGAAAGCGCACCGTTTTTACGAAACATCGCTAATAGCTATTAAACAGTGCTTGTTTGTAAAAGTAGGTCACAGTGACCTGGTTTTGTGGGGCACATACCATTTGCTGGTTTTGTCGTATTGTGGCTCAAGTCTAATGCTCTGCAAACTTTGCTTCAGACTTAACAATTTCATCAAAATTACTTCGGATTTCTTTGTCTTGATCTCAGGCTAGATTTCAGATTGTTTCAGCCTTCTCTGAAAAGGAGTGGCTGGAGTGTAACCCGCTGGACTATCAATCCAGGGGTCACAAGATCCATCTCCAGCCTCTTCAGTCTTTTAAATTAGACTTAAAACTCCCGTCTTATTGGTGGGACGTTACACACGAGTTCGTACTCTCACTCATTTGAAAATTAGCTTGAGATTTGATTCTTTTCGGCCTAAACCCCTATTCTCTATAGGTCTGGGGTCGTATTTATAAAAGCACTTAAGTCGTTGCTATGCTGTTGCTAAGGCTTAATTTCTATAAAGGAGATTTCCTACAACTACGAAATTTGATCTAAAGGAATAGTCTTATTTAGACTGTTCCTCCAGAGAAAATTTCATAGTTGTAGGGAATCTCCTTCAAAGAAACTTAGCCTTAGCAACAGCATAGCAACGACTTAAGTCGTTTAATAAATGCGGCCCCTTGGTCTCAAGCCCATCAAGATTCTTTAAGCCGGTACCTGCATTTAAGTCCACTTCAGCTACATCAAGATCGCTGTCAACCAATTCCCAAGTGAGTTCTTTCCAGTTGGATCTGAATGTCGGGAAGTGAAACACTGCGTCTGGGTATTTCATTTGGAACAACAGGTCTCCTTCTTGGTGGGTATCCCAGAAATCCAGTTTCTCTTGGTCATAACATGTCGGGATCTCATAGCATGCAGCTGTTGAAGACAGACATTTATCATATGACGTCGCTGTTATTCAGGAGATAATGTCGTGTCGTATAGATAACATTTTGGCACGTGCATGTAACGTAATTAACAACGACTGTGTCAACCATGCGTTTGTTTTCTTATTTAAATAATATTCATTTTGAAGGCGATAAAATCCCATTCTAAAGGCTCATATGATAAACAGAATCTTACACGAGTGGTTATGTCATATGAAATTTATGAAACTCTTTGTGTAAGCTCCTCTACGTAACTGCGAATGATTATATTACCATGTTTTCGGACATCTTTTACAAAGTGAAACTCGCTGTTTGCTGCCCTGGATGAAGACACTCTTCAAAAGTTGACGATACTCTCAAAATAAATGAAATAGTTTCCTCTTTGTAAGTAAACGGATTCCTTTCAGAGTTAAGCCACGTTGAGATAGGGAAGAAAAATGAAAAATGGAGATAAATGCTGAGAAGACCAAACTAATGGCAAACAGCGCCAATAACATCCAGAGGGAGACCAAGATTAAAGGACAGAAGCTGTGAACGGTTTTAAGCCTCAAGTACCTCGGAGCAATTGTCTCAGATGACGGCTCAAAACCGGACGTTTTATTTATTTATTTATTTATTTATTATATATCTATTTTACAATATCTAAAGAGAGTAAAACACGATGATATTATAGCCTTGTGCCGCTAATATATCTTTAGTGTTCTCTCAAAGATTGCACAAGCCACTGCTCTGTCTATGGAGAGATAACAATATATCTATTGGACCAAAAGTGAAAATGATGCGCACCCTTGCTATATACGCCTGTGAGTCATCGATCTTGACAGCAGAGTTAGAGAAAAGAACGCATGCCTTTGAGATAAGATGCTACCGACGGTTACTGAACAGCTCGTACAAGGACCTTGTCACTAATGAGTATGTTCGCAGAAAGATCCAAGATGCATTTTGAGAATATGAAGAATCTTGACCTTGGTCAAGAAACTAAAACTAAAGTGGTTTGGCCACATCTCAAGGTCTTCTGGCTTTGTAAAGAAAAAAAAAACGAGGTAGACCGATGAAGAGGTGGGAAGACAATATCAAATGGTGGACAGGGAAGGACTTTGCTAGCTCAAGTAGGGCAGCAGAGGACAGGACTAGGTTGAAAGAAATATATATAAGTCATCTGTGGTCCCCCAACAACCTCGCAAGGTTATGAGACAGACTAGACTAGATTAGATCCCAATTAAGCTATTTATGCCATAAACAGCATGTAATACAAACAAACTTACAGACGTAAGGGGGAGGGGGTGTGCAAAAGTGTAGTGTTTAGGAAGGGAAGAAAGAATACCACAGTGCTAAGGCGAATCGGATCACGTGGTTTGGCTAATTATAATTCATTGGCTATTGAAACTGATACAACAGTATTAAAGCACTAAAATGAACGAGCCACATGTAGTTACAACAAAATACCACAGCAAAGTTAAGCTTGTAAAGAGGAGGTAGCCAAACAGCAAGGTGACCAGTAGGCAGAACATTCGATCCCATATCTAATAGTATACAGTGCTCAATTTGAGCTTGAAAGTTAGTTAAACAGTATAGTAATCTGGTTTGGAAATGTTGATGCACGTATTATTTTCTTTGCAGAGGCGTCCATAACTTACAGCTAAGACATCCGAATTAAAACAACAAAATCATCTGAACATTTTGTATAAGCAATTGTCTTTGAGTATGACTTTATAAAGTGATTAGTTTAGAAAGGTGCAGCACATAAAACATACCAATCAAAATTGTGGCATTGTAATGATTTATATAAAACCAGAGGACCAATCGTCCTGTAGCTCACCTGACACTTGGTCCTGGTATATATTTTAATGCTTTTATACATGTATATAGCACCAGGGCAGGGGCAGATAACCCCCTCCCTTGGGGATTAAAGTTGAGCACCAATTCTATATACCAAGCCACAAGGTCACTGGGCTTTTGTTTCTGGACAAAGATTTCTGAAGGGTTTTTATCATATATGGGCATGGTGGCCACCATGTTCATGTGACCATGACCATCTGAACAAACTTTGATTCCTTTGACCCAGTATAAAAGCTCCATATGAAATACAGTAATCATTTGTATAAACTATGATGGGCCTGAGTGCCCAATGCTACATACGGGTACCAAGTTTCAAAGTTATAGGCCTTTCGGTTCTCGAGAAAAAGACGTTTGAAGAGTTTTTACCATATATGGATATGGTGGCCATCTTGGTCAAGTGACCAAGACCATCTGAACAAACTATGGTTCCTTTAAGCCGGTGAAGCTCCATGTGAAATATGACTTCAATTGACCCCAGTGGCCTCTGAGAAGATGTTTGAAAATGTTGACGGGTGACAGAATCTCAATGACCTTGTACAAAAGTCAAAGAATGACCTTGACCTTTAACGACAAAATATCTTCTTCTGGTCATTTAGTCAACCATATATACCAAACACTGTACCTTAGACTTAAATAGTTTCTGAAACATCCACTGTTTAAGCATTTTCCCATATAAAAGCCTACATAATGTACCAAAATTGACAGTTTCGTAAATTAGGTCAAGGTCAACGCACGATCATTTGACTGTATAAACTATAATGGGCTTGAGTTCCCATGGCTACATACCAAGTTTCAAGGTCATACGCCTTTTGGTTCTAGAGAAGAAGATTTTGAAGGGTTTTTACCATATATGGGCATGGCGGCCACCTTGGTCAAGATCCGGAGAACAAACTTTTATTCCCCGATCACACTTAGACTCCATATGAAATTTTGCTTCAATCAGACCAGTGGTTTCAGAGGAGAAGATGTTTTGAAAATCTTGATGACGGACAGACCGACAAATGGACCTTGACCTTCAGTGACATAATATCTTCACCTGGTCATTTAGTTGACTATATATACCACATATTGTACCTTAGACTTAAATAGTTTCTGAGAAATCCACTATATAAGCGTTTTACCATATAAAAGCCTAACATACCAAAGTTGACCATGTCATAAATAAGGTCAAGGTCAACGCAAGGTAATCATTTGTATAAACTATGATGGGCCCGCATGCTCAAAGCTACATACCAAGTTTCAATGTCATACGCCTTTTGGTTCTGAGGAAGAAGATTTTTGAAAGTTTTTTACCATATATGGGCATGGTAGCCATCTTGGTCATGTGACCCAGACCCCGGGTATAAACTTTCGTTCTCCATCCCATTGAGACTCCATATGAAATTTTGCTTTAATCTCCCCAGTGGTTTCAGAGGAGAAGATGTTTGAAAATCTTGACGACGGATGGTCTGACGGAATGACCTTGATCTTTAGTGACATGATATCTTCATCTGGTCATTTAGTCGACCATGTATACAACATATTGTACCTTAGACTTAAATAGTTTCTGAGAAATCCACTGTTTAAGCTTTTTCCCATATAAAAACCTAACGTACCAAAGTTGACCATGCCGTAAATTACGTCAAGTTCAACGCTAGGTCATCATTTGTACAAACTACGTTGGGCCCAATGCTACATACCAAGTTTCAAGGTCATAGGCCTACTGGTTCTGGAGAAGAAGATTTTTGAAGGGTTTTTATCATATATGGGCGTGGCGGCCATCTTGGTCATGTAACCCAGATACCGCGAACAAACTTTTGTTCTGCTAACCCATGAAGGCTGCATATGAAACTTGGCTTCAATCAGACCAGTGGTTTCAGAGGAGAAGATGTTTGAAAATCTTGACGACGGATGGTCCGACGGAATGACCTTGACCTTTAATGACATAAGCGTTTTCCCATATAAAAGCCTAACGTTACAAATTTGACCATGCTGTAAATTAGGTCAAGGACAACGCAAGGTCATGATTTGTATAAACTATGATAGGCCCACATGCCCAATGCTACATACCAAGTGTCAAGGTCATAGGCCTACTGGAGAAGACGATTTTTGAAGGGTTTTTACCATATATGGGTGTGGGGGCCATCTTGGTCATGTCATCCAGATACCGCAAAAAAACTTTCGTTCCCCTAACCCATGGAGGCTGCATATGAAATTTGGCTTCAATCGGCCCAGTGGTTTCAGAGGAGAAGATGTTTGAAAATCTTGACGACGGATGGTCCGACGGAATGACTTTGACGTTTAGTGACATAATATCTTCATCTGGTCATTTAGTCGACCATGTATACCAAGTATTAAACCTTAGACTTGAATAGTTTCTGAGAAATCCACTGTTTAAGCGTTTTCCCATATAAAAGCCTAACGTTACAAAGTTGACTATGCCGTATATTAGGTCAAGGTCAAAGCAAGGTCATGATTTGTACAAACTATGATAAGCCCGTATGCCCGATGCTACATACCAAGTTTCAAGGTCATAGGCCTACTGGTTCTGGAGAAGAAGATTTTTGAAGGGTTTTTACCATATATGGGCGTGGCGGCCATCTTGGTCATGTGACCCAGATACCGCGAACAAACTTTCGTTCCCCTAACCCATGAAGGCTGCGTATGAAATTTGGCTTCAATCAGCCCAGTGGTTTCAGAGGAGAAGATGTTTGAAAATCTTGACGACGGATGGTCCGACGGAATGACCTTGACCTTTAGTGACATAATATCTTCATCTGGTCATTTAGTCGACCATGTATACCAAGTATTAAACCTTAGGCTTAAATAGTTTCTGAGAAATCCACTGTTTAAGCGTTTTCCCATATAAAAGCCTAACGTTACAAAGTTGAGCATGCCGTAAATTAGGTCAAGGTCAACGCATGGTCATGATTTGTATAAACTATGATAAGCCTACATGCCCAATGCTACATACCAAGTTTCAAGGTCATAGGCCTACTGGTTCTGGAGAAGAAGATTTTGAAGGGTTTTTACCATATATGGGCTTTGCGGCCATCTTGGCCATGTGATACAGATACCGTGAACAAACTTTAGTTCCCCTAATCCATGGAGGCTGCATTTGAAATTTGGCTTCAATCGGCTTAGTGGTTTCAGAGGAGAAGATGTTTGAAAATCTTGACGACGGATGGTCCAACGGAATGACCTTGACTATTAGTGACATAATATCTTCATCTGGTCATTTAGTCGACCATGTATACCAAGTATTAAACCTTAGACTTGAATAGTTTCTGAGAAATCCACTGTTTACGCGTTTTCCCATATAAAAGCCTAACGTTACAAAGTTGACAATGCTGTAAATTAGGTCAAGGACAACGCAAGGTCATAATTCGTATAAACTATGATAGGCCCGCATGCCCGATGCTACATACCAAGTTTCAAGGTCATAGGCCTACTGGTTCTGGAGAAGAAGATTTTTGAAGGGTTTTTACCATATATGGGCGTGGCGGCCATCTTGGTCATGTGACCCAGATACCGCGAACAAACTTTTGTTCCCCTAACCCATGAAGGCTGCATATGAAACTTGGCTTCAATCAGACCAGTGGTTTCAGAGGAGAAGATGTTTGAAAATCTTGACGACGGATGGTCCGACGGAATAACCTTGACCTTTAGTGACACAATATCTTCATCTGGTCATTTAGTTGACCATGTATACCAAGTATTTAACCTTAGACTTAAATAATTTCTGAGAAATCCACTGTTTAAGCGTTTTCCCATATAAAAGCCTAACGTTATAAAGTTGAGCATGCCGTAAATTAGGTCAAGGTCAACGCATGGTCATGATTTGTATAAACTATGATAAGCCTACATGCCCAATGCTACATACCAAGTTTCAAGGTCATAGGCCTACTGGTTCTGGAGAAGAAGATTTTTTAATGGTTTTTATCATATATGGGCGTGGCGGCCATCTTGGTCATGTGACCCAGATACCGCGAATAAACTTTCGTTCCCCTAACCCATGGAGGCTGCATATGAAATTTGGCTTCAATCTCCCCAGTGGTTTCAGAGGAGAAGATGTTTGAAATCTTGACGACGGATGGTCCGACGGAATGACCTTGACCTTTAGTGACAATATATCTTCATCTGGTCATTTAGTCGACCATGTATACCAAGTATTAAACCTTAGACTTAAATAGTTTCTAAGAAATCCACTGTTTAATCGTTTTCCCATATAAAAGCCTAACGTACCAAAGTTG
Source organism: Ctena decussata (assembly GCA_963989385.1). Taxonomy (NCBI): domain Eukaryota; kingdom Metazoa; phylum Mollusca; class Bivalvia; order Lucinida; family Lucinidae; genus Ctena; species Ctena decussata. Next base: position 15,954,313 of record OZ022505.1, on the reverse strand, counting down.
GCCATGCCGTAAATTAGGTCAAGGTCAACCCAAGGTCATTATTTGTACAAACTATGATATGCCCGCATGCCCAATGCTACATACCAAGTTTCAAGGTCATAGGCCTACTGGTTCTGGAGAAGAAGATTTTTGAAGGGCTTTTACCATATATGGGCGTGGCGGCCATCTTGGTCATGTGATCCAAATACCGTGAACAAACTTTCGTTCCACTAACCCATGGAGGCTGCATATGAAATTTGGCTTCAATCGGCCCGGTGGTTTCAGAGGAGAAGATGTTTGCAAATCTTGACGACGGATGGTCCAACGGAATGACCTTGACCTTTAGTGACATAATATCTTCATCTGGTCATTTAGTCGACCACGTATACCAAGTATTAAACCTACGGCTTGAATAATTTCTGAGAAATCCACTGTTTAAGCGCTTTCCCATATAAAAGCCTAACGTTACAAAGTTGAGCATGCCGTAAATTAGATCAAGGTCAAAGCAAGGTCATTATTTGTATAAAATATGATATGCCCGCATGCCCGATGCTACATACCAAGTTTCAAAGTCATAGGCCTACTGGTTCTGGAGAAGAAGATTTTTGAAGGGTTTTTACCATATATGGGCGTGGCGGCCATCTTGGTCATGTGACCCAGATACCGCGAACAACATTTTGTTCCCCTAAACCATGAAGGCTGCATATGAAATTTGGCTTCAATCAGCCCAGTGGTTTCAGAGGAGAAGATGTTTGAAAATCTTGACGACGGATGGTCCGACGGAATGACCTTGACCTTTAGTGACATAATATCTTCATCTGGTCATTTAGTCGACCATGTATACCAAGTATTAAACCTTAGACTTAAATAGTTTCTGAGAAATCCACTGTTTAAGCGTTTTACCATATAAAAGCCTAACATTACAAAGTTGAGCATGCCGTAAATTAGGTCAAGGTAAACGCAAGGTCCTGATTTGTAAAAACTATGATGGGCCCACATCCCTGATGCTACATACCAAGTTTCAAGGTCATAGGCCTAATGGTTCTGGAGAAGAATATTTTTGAAGGGCTTTTACCATATATGGGCGTGGCGGCCATCTTGGTCATGTGATCCAGATACCGTGAACAAACTTTCGTTCCCCTAACCCATGGAGGCTGCATATGAAATTTGGCTTCAATCAGCCCAGTGGTTTCAGAGGAGAAGAAGTTTGAAAATCTTGACGACGGATGGTCCAACGGAATGACCGTGACTATTAGTGACATAATATCTTCATCTGGTCATTTAGTCGACCATGTATACCAAGTTTTAAATCTTAGACTTGAATAGTTTCTGAGAAATCCACTGTTTAAGCGTTTTCCCATATAAAAGCCTAACGTTACAAAGTTGACCATGCTGTCAATTAAGTAAAGGACAACGCAAGGTCATGATTTGTATAAACTATGATAGGCCCGCATGCTCGATCCTACATACCAAGTTTCAGGGTCATAGGCCTACTGGTTCTGGAGAAGAAGATTTTTGAAGGGTTTTTACCATATATGGGCATGGCGGCCATCTTGGTCATGTGACCCAGATACCGCGAACAAACTTTCGTTCCCCTAACCCATGGAGGCTGCATATGAAATTTGGCTTCAATCAGCCCAGTGGTTTCAGAGGAGAAGATGTTTGAAATCTTGACGACGGATGGTCCGACGGAATGACCTTGACCTTTAGTGACAATATATCTTCATCTGGTCATTTAGTCGACCATGTATACCAAGTATTAAACCTTAGACTTAAATAGTTTCTAAGAAATCCACTGTTTAAACGTTTTCCCATATAAAAGCCTAACGTTACAAAGTTGGCCATGCCGTAAATTAGGTCATGGTCAACCGAAGGTCATCATTTGTACAAACTACGATGGGCCCGCATGCCCGATGCTACATACCAAGTTTCAAGGCCACAGGCTACTGGTTCTGGAGAAGAAGATTTTTGAAGGGTTTTTACCATATATGGGCGTGACGGCCATCTTGGTCATGTGACCCAGATACCGTGAACAAACTTTCGTTCCCCCGACCTAGGTAGGCTCCACATGAAATATGGCTTCAATTGGCCCAGTGGTTTCGGAGGAGAAGATGTTTGAAAATGTTGACGGACGACGGACGACGGACGGACGGACGGACGGACGACGGATGCCTGGCTATACTATAAGCTCACCTATGAGCCTAAAGGCTCAGGTGAGCTAAAAATGATTTTGCACTAATATTTATAAATGAATAAAATTGTAAAAGTTCTTACAATTAGGACCCCTTAATTAAATACCGCCATTGTCTTAAAAGCTGTACAATTTGATTTTTCAATGCAGTAATGAGTCAAAAATTTGCAGATGGGATGGCAAACAGTGATCAGCAGTCTGATCAGGATCTGTACCGTTTGCTTAGACAACAGGCATTTTCACTATCGAAAATATGGGGGCGGTGGTGGGGCAATGCTGCTGGTTTTAGTTTCCAGTGCTGGGGCGTTCTTAGTAGGGCAAGAGCCTACTTTGCTTGCAGTAGGTGCGGGTGGGGTTTGTTTGGATATTTTTCTCCCATCTATCATTTATCTTTCCTCTCTCTCTCTCTCTCTCTCTCTCTCTCTCTCTCTCTCTCTCTCTCTCTGCGAGACGACCCGATATTGACCAAAATACTGTCTCAAAGAGCCATTAAACCCAAAATTCAACCAACCACTATACAAAAAAGGTTTCTGACCATTTCGAGGCTAATGTTTACTTTCTGAGGCCCAAGAAACGTCAAATGCTTGTGCTCAGACCTATCTGTCCCAATACTTAGATTCTTTTACGATAGTTATATATCGCAAGTTATATTTTTCTCTCATCTATCATTTAACTTTTCCTTCTTTCTCTCTCTCTCTGGGAGACGACCCGATATAGACTGAAATACTGTCTCACAGGACCATTAAACCCAAAACAACCAACCAACCACTATAAAAAAGGTTTCTGGCCATTTCGAGGCAAATGTTTACTTTCTGAGGCCCAAAAAACGTCAAATGCCTGTGCTCAGACCTATCTGTCCCAGTATTTAATTTTTAATATAGTATTTATTAGCTTTTACTCGTGTTTTACTTACTCAGTATCTGCAAATATCCGTTTTACTTACTCAGTACGATAGTCAGAGATCTGCAAATATCCGTATCTCTTCTGTCTCGAATGCAAATTGAAATGCCTTCAAATGTGTAGGAATATTCCATTGATAGATCTGCAGCTACAGATACAACTCCGGTAGCTGCAATTAAAAAGATACAGTCAACTCTCATTATCTCGAAGTTGAAGTTCATCTCAAACTACAGATATCTCAAAAGAAATTTTCTGGTCCCAGAAATTTACCCTCAGATAGCAGAAGTTTGAGATAAGAGGAAATGATAAGTAAAGAAAGATAGAAAATGTGTCCAAGCTATAATTCCTTGTTAGAGGGTACTTTGAGATACCAATGTTTGAGATAACAAGAGTCAGCTGTATATCAAAACAAATGAGCGTTGATATTATTCTATTGGCCAGGGAAGCTAAAATATGAAAGCACCGTAATGTGTAGAATACAGGATAAATCGCTGTATTTTATCATAATAGCATTGGCTGTGAATAAATATTGACCTAAATAATGGGGCACCATAAGCTGAATGAGGGGGTAGTAGGGCGGACAACCCTTGCAGGAAAGAAATATGTCCTTTTTGACATAGGCACCTGGTCTAAAAGGTTGGTCTGATACTCCATAGCTATGACTTAGTCTAATTCCCACTTTTTCGCATGCATTTGACCGAGATATAAATCTACTTATTAATCTGCGGTGAATAAACGTCCTCTTATTAGATGTGTTTTCTTCATCAGAATTTAGTCGTAGAAATAGGGAAAAAGAAAAAAATGCTATTTTCAAATACTAGACTTTAATACAAGGAATATGTGAGCCACGACACGATCAATAAAGTGGCACATATTGCCAGCACAGAATCAGATCAGCCTGGGCATTCAGCAGTCTGACCAGAGTCTTTGCTGTGCGCTTAAAGGGTAGTCAAGGGTTAAGCTAGCTTCATGCGGACAGCGAAGGCTCTGATCAGACTGGGCGGTTGCCCAGGCTGATCCGAGTCTTCGATGGGCGCACATGCCACTTTGTTGGTTTTGTCGGGTCACAGCTCGTGTTTTTAGATTCCGCTTCTGTCTTTTCTGTCAGGGGATACTGTATTTGTCGGTACAGAATGGACAGAAATTTGACCAAAAAAAAACTAGAGATGGCAGTAAGCATGGCTTACTAAATACCCCCTGCATTTAACAGTTAAGCATGGACCTTTGTCATCTAAGTTTTACAAAGTTATACAAAGCATACATGTTATGACAAATACAAACAAATGTAGCTCATCCTATAATCCTATCAAGGTAACTGAACATGTCTACTTTGATCTAATATTGGCTCCAGAGAGCAAATCTGGAAAAACCTGTAGTAAAAATCAAGAAAATCGGTCAAGCAGTCTAGAAGGAGTAGCGATAACAAACTTTTATTACAAAAATTACAAAGGGGAATAACTCAGCAGGCAAACACTTCTGGGAAAAATAGAAAACACGGGTAAACATTTTTGGAGAGAGCAAATCTGGAAAAACCTGTAGTAAAAATCAAGAAAATCGGTCAAGCAGTCTAGAAGGAGTAGCGATAACAAACTTTTATTACAAACATTACAAAGGGGAATAACTCAGCAGGCAAACACTTCTGGGAAAAATAGAAAACACGGGTAAACATTTTTGGAACCAAATTGAATACAATCAAAGCAAAAATGACTAAATCCCCCCACCCTCCCAGAAAACAATTTAGATAAAAAATATCAAAAATAGCCATCAGAGGAGATGGCAAATCCCCCGACCGAAGAGGGTGCACTTCAAAACACATATTAGTAATATATTGTCATTCTTTTATGCTTCTGATTGACATTGTCTGTTAACAGATGCATGATTATCTAACACTCAGACTAAAACAGTATGCTTGACTGCTAAAAAGAGGTAATATCTCAAACAGCCACCATATACACAAATGTATAGCGTATGATACATTCAACTTTCAAAATGTGTGAATAACTTCTAAAGTACAAGCCCTACAAACCTAATTTTGAGCTCTCTAGTAAGTGAATTTGGACAAAGAATCCAAATCTGGAAAAAAAAATGTATTTTTTTTTGGGGGGGGGGGGATGTGGAGGGGTCAGAGAGAGTTAGGAACACTGATAAGATATTACAGCATGATCATCAATATTCTAAAAGGTACAAGGTTATTCAAATTCTGGAGCAGGCCAGGGTTTTACAGATATGGAGCAGAGACTCAAACAGCAGCTCAAACTACCAAAGGGAAATAACTCTCAAAGTATGAAAGCAAGAGTTATCATTCATGTATGAGACAAATTGTCATGACTTGTTCTGCATATCTGAGAAGTATCATGAAAATATTTCAAAAGGTATTCAAGCTATGGGACAGACACCTAAAATCATCAAAGGGAAATGTGTTCACAAACTTAATTTCAAGAAAATCGGTCAAGCGGTCTATGAGGAGTTGCGATAACAAACTTTTTTTACGAAAAATATAACGGGGCATAACGTAGCAGGAAAACACTTCTGGGAAAAACTGGAAAACACGTGTCACCTATTTTCTTATGATGCATCTATGAACCAAATTTGAATAAAATCAAAGCAAAAACGACTAAAAAAACCAAAATTAGGGCCAAAAATATCAAAAAGGGGCATAACTCAGGAAACAGGGGCATATTTAAAAATGGAAACCTTAATGCACACCTTCATACCAATATGTGTTCACATACTTGATTTAAAGAAAATCGGTCAAGCGGTCTATGAGGAGTTGCGATAACAAACTTTTTTTACGAAAAATATAAAGGGGCATAACTCAACCGGAAAACACTTTCGGGAAAAACTGAAAAATACGTATCAACTCTTTTCACATGCTGCATCCATGGACAAAATTTGAAACAAATCAGAGAAAATGTTGCGGACGGACGACGGCCGGACGGACAGACGGACAGACGGACGGAAGGACAACGTGAAAACAGTACACCCCCTCAAACAAGCTTGCGGGGGGTATAATAATACATTGAACCCAGGCGCCTATATGTTTCTGGAAGCAAATTCTGTCATTTACCAGGAGATCCTACTTAGGAAGTGGCTTTGTCGTCCACGGAAACAAAGAGGAAGTCCCAAATGTTGTTTTCCTATGTACTAAAGGCGGATAAAATTGGAGGTATTCCAATACAGAACTACCGTATTAATCCTATTCAACGCCCCAGAGTGTTGCATTTTACGAAAAGGGGGGGGGGGGAGTTATGGACAGCATTAGTCACTGATATAATAATTCTGATAGACAGTTTTAAGGTGAATGGGGGGGAAACAATTTTACTTTTTTCCTGTTTTGCATCCCTTCTCAGTAAGAGTCAACTCTTAAAGGTAAGAATTTGTTCCTCTATGAGCAAATTCTTTCCTTTACGAGTAGACCTCTATTACAGGGAGCAACCTCAAAGAAAGAATTTGCTCCCAGAACAGCAACTTCTTTCCTTAAAGAGTTGGTCTCCTATTGAGAAGGGAGGCAATCAAGAAAGTGGCAGAATTGCTTCCCCTGAAAATGTATCCATACACCCTTAAATCTCAATATACCTGTATTGAGGGAGAATAGCCTGTCTGTCCTTGTGACATTGGGATAGTCCCAGGCAATTAACTTCGTATCGTCCACCACCCAATATCTGATATAGTCGTTATCAATGTAAGCATCACTGTTGGAGACATACACAGTGGTAACAGTATCACCTTGGTTGTGGGTGGCCTTATTAATGTAAACAATAGCTTCGTCTGAAATAAACATATGTAAAGAGATTAAATTGGGAATTTCGATGCTAATCTGGGAAAATTTACTTAAGCGGTTACATGTATCTATTTAACCATTGGTACTTTTCATTTATAAGAGACCAGATGGGTGGATGGATGAATTTGGATTTTACGTCCTTATTAACAATATTCATAATATTTCAGTCAAATCAGGACGATGGGAGGGTGATAATAAAAGGCTGAGTGCAATGGAACCCCGTTTTCAGTAGGAAAAGAGACCAGATGAGCCCGACAATATACGCCCATTTGGGGTTTATAGTAGGAAAGGAAACAATAAATGAGTAATATCTATCAAGACTATTTGACTTAAGTTTCAAATATCTTTCCAGGGGTTAGGAGCAAAAAACTTTAAAAAAAAGTTACAAAAGTTACAAAAAGCTAATGAACAGACGAACAAATGGATAGACTATTGGATGAAAACGAAATACTACCTTTGTGCAAAGATTCAAATCAAAATCCTATACAGTGTTAAAGCTAGGAAGCAGACATGAAATCACTGTAAGAAATGACACAATTTCGTCAAAACTGAAAGTAAGTTTGTAGTGCATTTTTGCACATGGTCTGATGATGCTTTATATTTGTACAAACTATTACGAAGAGATCTTCAGCAGTTTCATAGATAGGGAGCGGACACAAATATTACTTTCAGAACTTTGGTCTCTAAGTTTGACCTATACCTTAACTCGTTAATGCAAATGGACTCTACTACCCTTAAGAAATGGATGAGTACATTTAACATTTATGGGTATCTGGTAAATTTACAATTGATTCTTTTACAGAAATGCTTGCATTTTAAGCAAACAACGAAGACTCTGATCAGACGCCGCGATAAGTTGAACATCCGAATCAAGTTTCAAGAAATCCAGGGGTTTATGCCCCCCAGTAATTCGATTTAAACCCCCTCCCCCCAGTAATTCATTACTGACCGTTCCAAGGCGGTAGTTCTGTTGTGGTTCTCTGTAGCCTGTTTTTGGTGTCAGAGTTTCTGTGATGTTTCACCTTATGTATGTTCTTATTATTTTTGGTTCGGTTTGGGTTGCTGAGTGGCCACCTTTTGGGAACAAGCTGCTCACTCGGTTGGCCATATGTTCTCTGTATCTTGATTATTTGTAATCTTAGTTGTTTCCAACTATGGTTTGAGGGCTGGATTTGGATTTGGATTGTTTCAGTTCCTGGTCTTTGCATACTTTTTACTTTAGACACCAAGACGTTATACAACACGACGGGCATGCATGTATAAGAAACAATGCAAGTGATTTTTTCCTGTAAAAAGCAGTAAAACTAAACCAATTAAGAAAATGAAAACTGCGGAGTCGGTTTGATTAACCTGTTTAAATATACTTAGAGGGAAGATTTAAATTTCCTTATATTAGTTTGAAAGAAACGTTTTGGGAAAGTCTCATATCATTTTATCAAATATCACTAGAAATAAGTTCTGAACATTTGGAAGCAATGCATTTACAAACTAGAAAATTGTGTCTGTAAGACACAGATGATGCCCCCGTGCTGCACTTGTCCCCCACTTCCCCTCTTCTTCCACTACCCCCTCTCCCACTTTTGTACTTCAAAAAGGCAAGTGCATATCTTCAATATGTTGGTAATATCTGTGAAAGGTTTCAAAGATTGTTTTAAAGGTGTTGACACTATTGAATATACAAACTTGTTATCCTGTATTGCATAAGAACTGTGGAAGGAGCTGATTATACAATGTAATCATGTAGTATTAGCCAAAACCTGAACAACTGCTAAGTTTGAAAAGGCCTTGAATTTTTCAAAAATATTTTTTTTCCTCTTGAAAAAGACACATGCATATTTTCAATGCGTCTGGAACATCTGGGCTAAATCTCAAACTGACAGCTTATAAACCTTTGGAAAGTTTGATTATCCAAACTTGTCATCCTGAATTAGCCAGAACCTGTAAATTTTCAAAGTTTTAAAAGCTCGTAACTTTGTCAAAAATGAATGTTTTCTCTTCAAAAAGGCATATGCACATCTTCAGTATGTCTGTAAAATATATGGGAAGTCTCAAATAGATTAGTAATAAATTGTGGAAGGAGTTGATTATACGATTTTGTCATTCGGTAATAGCCAAAACCCCCAAAATTTCTAAGTTTATAAAAGGCTGCAGTTTTGTCAAAAATCATTTTTTTCTCTCTTCAAAAAGGCACATGCATATTTTCAATATGTCTGAAACAAATGTGCAAAGTTTCCAATTGATAGCTTAAAAACTGTATGAGGAGTTGATTATACAAACTTGCCATTCTGTATTAGCCAGAACCTGTAAAAATTACTAAGTCCGTAAAGGCCGTAATTTTGTCAAAAAAGATTTTTTTCTCTTAGTTTAAACATATTTTATTGCTCAAATAGTAGCAATGGGGTCGGGCTACAAGTTCTCACAACATTAGTTACAGCCCTCCCTTTTTCTCTTCAAAAAGAGAGGTGCACATTTTCAATATGTCTGGAACAACTGTGTGAAGTTTTAAATTGATAGCTTAAAAACTGTGGGAGGAGTTGATTATACAAACTTGCCATTCTGTATTAGCCAGATCCTGTAAAAATTTCTAAGATCGAAAAGGCCGAAATTTTGTCAAAAATAATTATTTCCTTTTCAAAAAGGGAGGTGCACATCTTCAGTATGCCTGCAACATTTGTGCACAGTTTCAGATTGATTGCTTAAAAACTGTAGGAGGAGTTGATTATACAAACTTTTTTAGGCGCGACGGACGGACAGACAGACAGACGGATGGACAGACAGACGGACAGGGGTAAAACATAATGCCCCCTGACTATCGTCACGGGGGCATAAAAAAGAAGACTTGGTTAAACTGAGTCTGTTCATGACCAGCAATGACAGCGTAAGCAGAAATGACTGCAAATGAGCCAATTATCCAAAAGGACCGGAAAATATATAATCTGCGCTTTGATCTGCACATCAGCTCTTACTGACTGTAGTTCAGAAGTTATAAGCTGCATACATTTTGATTGGTCTATTCGTTGTTTTGGGTTTAAAGGCTCTCTGAGACAGTATTTCAGTCTATATAGAGGCGTTTTACCCAAAAATTATCAAGCCTGTCTCTCAATAGTCGAATATGCGAACCAGGCCCGGACCCAGACCACCATGTACTGGTGGGGCTCTGGGTAACTGATGGGGCTGGCAGGTGCCGAGATGTATGTGTGGGGTGGTGCGGGGAGGAGGGTTTGAAAATATGACATAATCAGAAATCAATTTGACGAAAAATTTATGTCTTTTTCCATCGCAATATATGTTGTAACATCGTTTTAGAATCGCCTTGCCGAGGCGATTCTAATGAGATGTCAAAACATATATCTCAATTTAACCTTATGGATAAATTATCTCTAGCTGTCATATGATACTTCTTATGATCTGGAGACATACATATTATACATAACACAGAAGCCTAGATGGCGGGGCTGAAGCCTCAAAGCCCACTCCCTGGATCCGGGTCTGCGAACATATTTTATTTCAATCCGTAATACTCATTTTGCTATATATCAACCATACTTTTTCTATTTTTTGTATGCGTATTATGTTTCAGGAAAACAGATCAGCTCTAGCAGTGAATTGTAGAGAAATAATTTACTGTTTGGAGCTCAGTTGTAAAGTAGATCATATCACGAGCGGAAGCGCAAGTGAAATATCTACTTACAACTGAGCGACAAAAAGTGAATTATTACTCACCAATTCAGTGCAAAAGCTGAACTACGTCGGTTCTTACACTCAAAAACGCTGAAAAGGTATTTTTACGTTCAAATTCTCCCAGCCTTCCTGCCAGGGCGTTCGTGCTCCCGCTAATATTCTTCACTGTATCTAAGATAAATGTACGTGTTTATGGCAATAAAAAGAGAGGTCACACCTTCTAACGTCTCGAAACGTCACATAATTACGTCAGTAATTGCCAAACGTATTAAGCAATATTAGAGTCAAGCGCTCCGAACTAGTGAATCGTTGCAGAATAAAACACGGAAACTTTCCATTGCTTCTATAGGCGCACTGTGTTAGAATCTTATATATGCCATCTAAACCGCAGCCATATAAATGGGCCAGTACAGAGTCTATGAGTAAAAGCTTTACAAAGAAGAATATACGAACTTTGAGCAGTAAATGACGGTGGTGTGTTATCTTGAAGATACAAAGTAAATGTGCTGGACACTGTGGACCCATAGGCATCCTCACATTGAAGGTCAATCACAAATCGATTATTGGCTGTTGTACCATAGGTGAAGCAACCTTTGTTCTTGGGACAGTTATCCTCACAACCAGGCTGTTGACATGCCAACCGATATATACTCCAGGCTACGTATAAAAGATATGCAAAAATGTTATTGCAAAGCAAAACCATTACAAATATGGAGAAAAATGAGCAGCGACAAAACAAAACCAACAAAGTGGCATGTGAGCCCAGCGAAGACTCGGATCAGCCTGGGCACTTGGCAAGTCAGGTCAAAGTTTTCACTTAAAGGGCAGATTAGGGTGTAAGGCCGCATTTACACGTTATGTCACAGAAACTTTAACAAAGAAAGTATGCCAAACATTTTGCGTTTACACGGAGCAAATTATTTGTTAAAGAAAATGTGACATAGAATCTTGTCAAACAAACTTTGGCAATGAAATATTTGCTGCAGTGTTCACACGACCAAATATTATTCGTCAAAGTTACATGCAGCAATGAAACAAAATCTCTGTCATATTTTCCACGCTTATAGCAACGTTCTTTGTTACATAGTCTTTAGCAAAGTTCTCCGTTTACACGGACAAATTTAATTTATCGAAGTAACTTTACCACGTATATTTGTCAAAGAAACATTGTCATATTTTGGCATTTATATGGGCATTTTTTTCTGTGGCAAACCGTCTTTGTCACAGAAACTTTGCCCGTGTAAACGCAGCTTAAGCCAGCTCCATGCGGACAGCGAAGACTCTGGTCATACTGGGCGGATGTCCAGGCTGATCTGAATTTTATCTGGGCGCACCTGCCACTTTTTGGTTTTGTCGAGTATTTTCTTCTCTCAGTTTTGATAATATCACCACTGACGTCAATGGTAACATGACTGCTTCTAATTTACGCGATTTTTAAACAGATGCACCTAATAGATGAATTAGATGAAACTAGACACCACAAATTCGGAAAAAATTGTATGCAGCATAACTTTTTTTTGCTTCTTATCAGTCCTTTTTTCGTGATGGTATCCCTTATGCTTTTGAAACAATCAATTTTCGATAAAAGTGGAAATGCACTGAATCTAACGGCTACGTCACGAAATAACGAACTCTTCTGACAACTACTTTATGTCATTAAATAACGAAAACTTCTGACAACTGCTTTCTGAGGGAGTTGATAGTTGCTAAAACGATACTTACAGTTATATTTAAAATTTCCGTCGTGTCTCAGTTGGAACATACTAGATTCGGATGGTGAGAAGGACGGCATAGTGCACGTCACATTATCATGAGCTGGATTGTTCCCGTCATACGCTATGATCTGATGTACCAGGAACTCATCATCATAGTTTTCGTGTTTTGACATACTGTTTGGTAGACTCACGAACCGTATGGCCTGAAATTATTAGACAACAACCGGATGTGGTGATAACGGGATTATCTGATAACAATTCTGAGATAATTTCTCCTATTCCTCTGTTAGGTTGTGGCCCATCATTTAACCGTCTATGAGAGACGGTTCTAATAAGGGGTCACGGTCTATATTTTGATGGATAACTGACAACAATTATCTGCGACTATCTAACATGCTAAAGTTTGAGTCTCAGATTTGCTCAGCATTTTAAAAAGTGCAAATTTTCATTATTTTCTTGCATTTTTTTTAAATAAATTAGGCCCCTTAAGTAATGTAATACTCAGTTTGATTACGTGATATGAAATTGATTATGGCAACTTTCATAATTACGCGAAATCTGAGTGACTGGAATGTCTGTCTTTTCAATCTAAATTGTTTTCTGCGCTTCTAAAGTGCAGGTGTCCTGTACGTAAGATAACGGTTACCGAGGACTGATTATAACTGTCAATATCAATGCTCTTAGCGTACCGCCCATATGTGTACAGGTAATGATGAGGATATGATTGGACGGACACACGGCGCCAAGTGCGTGCAACTAAGGTTATGTACCGCTGAGCCACTTGGGTAACGTCGTTAAGAAAATTGAATTGAACTGAACTGATAAGGATGCGCAGACAACAATAGCAAAGTCTGGTCTGGTCATTCACAATTTAGCAGAAAACAATACCAAGTAGAGCAAAACAGACAGACTGACTGATTCATTCAAACGATTTTGGATTTGATGACCCTTTGAAACAATATTTCAGTCTATATCTGGCAGCCTGCCAGAGAGAGAGCGAGGGAGAAAGGGAGAGAGAGAGGGAGAAAGAATGAGAAACTAGGATAGACGAGAGTTTAGAAATCCAAGCAACCTCCAGCTAAGAAAGAATACGCCGGGCCTTCGCGGCCTGGAGCTTCAAAGCGCTTCCGACTCATTAGGTCTCTCTATGCTGAGGGTTCGAACCGCGGCCGGTATACATGTGAAATAGCCTAATTCTGCTGGCGGACGGTCGCTGAAGTGCTCGAGTTTTCGACCACCTTCGCTAAACGATCGGCTTTATAAGTGCAATATTCTTGAAATGGCTATGATAAAATCTCATCAGAAACCGAACAGATACGATCGATTGTACAGGCTGTGCATGAGTATACATGTAGCTCTTTATGATGGATGAATGTATGATACTGTGTTTTCGTCTCTTTCAACAGTTTTTCAACATATCGGGACGATGATTGGATGAGAATAAAAGGTTGTGCACGCAATAAATTTCCGTTTACGGTAGAAATGATTTCAACTTTTGCAAGATTCAAACCCGCCAGCTAAGGAGGCCGTAGCCTAACCCACTGAGCTTCGAGGCTCTCTCTATAGTTCTTTAACATCCGTCTCTCGACATAGTTAAAACATGTGGTAGAAGGGGGGGGGGTAGGGGCGGGGCTGCGTGTTTTTTACAAATTATAATCCAGCGTTTACTATCAAAATGTGAAATTCTCGCAGCCATGCAATAACTCAAATGTGGTCCGGTCGTGTTGGCTGCCGAATCCCAGTATATTGAGGTCTTTCTCGTTTATGATATCCTTTATCAACGCAACGGATAGCCCCATTGACCATGCTAGCTTAGCAATTCTAGGTCTATACTTACTTTCAAAGAAAGTGTTGATGCGTTTTAAAAGCATATAAACACTTCTGGGCGGAACCATTTATGATAATGAGATGCAAAGAATAAGTTGATTATGGAAAGCCTTTGGACATTTATTATGCAAAGTGTATGTCAAGGATTGTATTAGCTATCTAACAGATATAACATTTCAAATAAAGGATATGAAACATTTAATTCTTGATATCCAGGTAGCAAATGCTGAAAAATTATCTGTGATACTATAGGGAGAAGCGATATGAGCCTAATTAGATTCTGTCATGATGTTCTTGTGAGGAGGAGGGCGTTCCTTTATCAATATTTTTTAAAGATCCGTTGTAATGTCTGTCTGAGCGCACAACGTTTGGTCGACGTTGAATCAACGTTAGTTAGACGCTGCGACGTTGAATCGACGTTGTTTCAACGTCGATTCGGCGTTGTGTTTTCGCTGAGATAAATGGTTTTTACATGCGTCTTTTTAGACGGCTATATGCATTATTTGTGTATTTATCCTCCTGGGCGCGCTGCTACATTTAGAATTCGACGTTCGGAATTCGGTACAACAATGATCTGATTCGATGTTTGGCAGGTGTAGAGATTTGTAGTTCACCATTCAAAGAGACGTTCAGTTTTATGCTGGATATTAATCTCTGTGAAAGCATTCATTCCGACTTCTGACATTTGAACTGCACTGTAAAAAATCCGTATATTTTAGAATAACTGGCAAACAGCTGCCAGTCCGTTTCCCGTAAACTTTACGGAACAATGATCTACAGGCAGACCCCCGTAAAAATAACGGAAATGGACTGGCAGCTGGTTTCCAGTTATTCTATCGTAATATCTACGGATTTTTACAGTGTGGCGTTTATAAGTATACAATGTACAATCATCAACAAGCTATGCCAGTCCGATTATCATACTGACACTTTGTTAACCCCTTGTTAACCTAGAGTGAATAAAGAATTGAATTGGGTCGAATAAATGATAACGAAAAGGACTTGCATAAAAGTCAGTATTATGACGGGTATAGATCGGGTCCATTTGCATTCGAATTTATTAGGTAAATTTAAGGTGAAATGATATACTGTAGCAATCAAATCTCAAAGAAAATGTCTATTTCCCGAATATTTCCCCGAGGACGCGAGCTTTGGGAAATAGTATTCTGAGCTGGGATATCGAAGGACGCCAGCTTGCAGCGTCCGTAAATATCTCAAAGAGGAACAATATTTCCCAATATCAGGTCAATAACGCTTCTATTTTATAGCTACATGTATAAAAAAAAAACACAATTTTCTTCACATTTTGGACAATTTGGCACCGTAAATACTGTTTTAGCAACGGCGCAATATATGTCAAAGTGTCTTACTTGTGTCACTTCCAGTAAAAAAAAAAAAAACAGCTGAAGTTCTTCGTTGCTTTGGTGAGGCGGTTCTGGTGTGAAAACAACATATCATTTAATATAGTAATAACAAAAATTATCTGAACATAAAAATCCACCCTCTAGACTTCCACTGAAAATGCCACCCCTGATTAACTATATACAATATACAAGAGCCGTACGAAACGAAAAAGAGCTGATATTAAACGAAAAAGAGTCACAGTTACCAAACGAGCTGATGACCAGGTCTTTTGGTAGTAATGCCTCTTTTTCGTTTAGTAACAGCTCTTTTTCGTTTCGCAACATCCTTGAAAACATAGTTGACCAGGTGTGAATACGGAAGAAGTTAAGAAAATAAAATGCGATTTTTCAGAATTGCATTGTACTGCTCTCACAAATGCAGTTGCGACATGTTTATTTGATCCCCGTCACAGAAGAATATGCTTCACGTATATCCGAACAGAAAAGATAAAAGGCAAAACAAGGCAGACTATGAACTCGTGCAGCCTTCAAGTAGTGTCTGAAGGTTTAATAGGATCCATATATGTTAGCGAACAGCAAAGGCTTTGACCAGACTGCGCGGATGTTCGGGCATGTCTGAGTCTCTACTGGGCGCAAATACGTTTAGCACCGATTTTGCGTATCGCAGCTCATTAGTGTATTTACCAAATGGCCAATGAAAGAGACTTGTTACAAACAAACAAGAAATAAATGTATATTCGAAATTTGTCGAATACATGGCATTATGGTCTGCTCCAGGGTCTTACAATTGCATTAATGAAAAAATGTGGATTACAAATACTTTTGTACTCAAAACTGGGAGAAAGAAAATGAGATCAAACTGTAGGCGTAAGAAAGCATTCGTAAAAGGCAAAGCAACATGGGTCAAAATCACCTGAAATTGAACTTTGAAACGAGTGGGGAATAGGGACGTTGAGATCAGCCTGCGCTTCCGCACAGTCTGATTGCTTGACTAATCAGTCTCAATACTGGGGAATAAAAGTGAAGATTCATTTTGATCACTTTACACAGATGTGAACGCCGGGATGCCTACTTCGCACTGTGATGGCATAGCTCAATTTTCAGACGACGCCTATCATATCGCGAGTGTGTGGTCCATAGTCGAAGTAATGCAGTCATGTATCAAGAGGTTAGTCTTTTTTTTTAGTCGATGGCCGGGCCGAGTTTCGAATCCGCGACTTTCTGTGCAATAGCTATGCGCTATAACAACTGGACTACGGCGTGACACACAAATCACTTGAAAACTGTGCAGTCCAAAAGTCTAGTAACACACGTGAGAGTCGTCAGGCTAACAGTAATGCTCTAGCTGTTGTGCATAAACACAGGCTGGTCTGAGTAACCAATGCCCACATATGCCCTAACGCCCCTTTCGCCCGTATCGGTATTTAAAAAGGGACGATAGGAAATTGTCTCGGATTAGACTCTGCATTCGTACATAAATCCCGGGCTCGAGATCCGTTGGAAGCGGGTATCTTTTCAGTCGTAAACAGCCTCCCATCGTCCTTATATGACTGAAATAATGTTGACTAGGCCGTAAAATTGTGATTCATCCACCATCGCCATAAATTTATAGGTTTGATTTTCAACACATTAATCTAATAAGGTAGCTCATCCGAATTTGTTAGCTAGTCAAAGCAGCTTATACATCTTTTCGTGGGCAGAAATTGATTGACACTTCCGGCTACTGATTACACCATCAATGGGGTGCCCCGGTGTCTGTCTACCGTTATATTGTCATGTGTACTCAATACAAAAGTCGCGGGTCTTTGAGATTTTACCGTTATGTCTGTCACTGACCCGTTAAATCGTCTAGAGAAGGTAAACGTTGTGGACACTCAGATTTCGCGTAATTATGAAAATTGCCGTTTTATAGCCAAATAAATAGGGTGCATGTATGAACCGCGTCGCGACAAACCAACAAAGAGGCATGTGCACCCAGCGAAGATTCAGATCAGCCTGGGCATCCGCCAAGTCTGGACAAAGTCTTCTGTGTCCGCATGGAGCTAGCTAATACCCTTAGCTACCCTTTAAGCGCAAAGCCAAGACACTGAATAGACTGGACGGATGCCTACGCTGCTCTGAGTCTTCACTGCGCGCATATGCCACTTTGTTAGTTTTGTCGTGTCGCGGCACATATTTACATGTATATGATAATGTTACAGCATAATATACTAACCCAATTTTTAAACCATACTCTGAAGGTCATTTCACATGTCGTTGTTCTGCCACAAGACTCGGAGTTAGTAACTCGAATTATGGCGAAGTAATTACGATATGGGTAAGATGGCCATACTGTAATGTTTGCGCTGGTACGCAAAATACCTACAAATATTTATTGAAAGTAGATTAAGGCAATAAATTAGAACAAACACAATCAATTTTTATATTTCCCCTCAACACCAAAACAAATGGTAGATGAAAAAAATAAAGTCGGCACACAAAGCTTATAGACCGGAATAAAACTACAAGGTCATCTCTTTCCTAGTTGATGGCTGACATAATATTCTAAATAACGCATAAAATGTCAAAGACTAATAGAAAGCCGTCTCCAGCCCCTTCAGTCTTTTAGATTAGACTTAAAACTGAGGTCCCGTCTTATTGGTGGGACGTTACACACGAGTTCGTTCTCTCACTCATTTGAAAATTACCTTGCGATTTGATTTTTTCGACCTTAACCCCTATTCTCTATAGGCCTGGGGTCGTATTTATAAACGCACTTAAGTCGTTGCTATGGTGTTGCTAAGGCTTAATTTCTATAAAGGAGATTTCCTACAACTACGAAATTTGTTCTGAAGGAAGGTCTTATTCAGACTGTTCCTCCAGAGCAAATTTCATAGTTGTAGGGAATCTCCTTCAAAGAAATTTAGCCTTAGCAACAGCATAGCAACGACTTAAGTCGTTTTATAAATGCGGCCCCTTGGTCTAAAGCCCATCAAGATTCTTTAAGCCGGTACCTGCATTGTAGTCCACTTCAGCTACATCAAGATCGCTGTCAACCAATTCCCAAGTGAGCTCTTTCCAGTTGGATCTGAATGTCGGGAAGTGAAACACTGCGTCTGGGTATTTCATTTGGAACAACAGGTCTCCTATTTGGTGGGTATCCCAGAAATCCAGTTTCTCTTGGTCATAACATGTCGGGATCTCATAGCATGCAGCTGTTGAAGACAGACATTTATCATATGACGTCGCTGTTATTCAGGAGATAATGTCGTGTCGTATAGATAACATTTTGGCACGTGCATGTAACGTAATTAACATCGACTGTGTCAACCATGCGTTTGATTTCTTATTGAAATAATATTCATTTTGAAGGCGATAAAATCCCGTTCTAAAGGGCCATATGATAAACAGAATCTTACACGAGTGGTTATGTCATATGAAATTTATGAAACTACATGTATTATGAAATGATCACTTGTGTAAGCTCCTCTACGTAACTGCGAATGCTTTAGACCTTGAGCTGACCATACACCCCCCTCCCCCCTCCCCCAGGGGGAATTTTGTACCCTATAATTTTCTGAAACTACATTATATAAGAAACAAAATGACACATGTTAGCCTTCTGTACGTTTGGGTGTTAACGTATAACGTCAACGTCAATACGAAGAAAATACGAATTATTATACACATGCTAGTATTCGCCTTAAATAATGAAAGGTTTTGTCTGCTAGTACATAAATCGCTGTTTTAAGGTATTTGACACTGTCAAGGATAAGTTTACTAACCCGTATAACGTAGTTTACATTGTATTTGACGTTTTTCCCCCTTCAGTTTCTAAATACATGTAATATAAGGAGCAAATTGTAAGAATTGAAGTGTAGAGAAATGTTAATGTCATATATATGATTGTTTCAATATTCTTGTATAAAAAACAAACAAACTGAAGTCTTACAAAACTCGTCAGCAGTCACGATTAATATGTAACGTATATAACCACAACAAAAATACGATAAAAACCAGAATCAGACTAAATCGCTGAATTGGTGGACTGAAGTTTATACGTGCTCCATCAATCTTTTTTGATTCACGCCCAACTTAGATAAGCTAGGCAGCAGTTAGCGGTGGATATATTAAATGGGGACAGAAACTATCTTATTTTTGAAGAATAAGAATTCAACCTACAACATGACAAGAAAAGCTAAGAAAGCCAACATCAGCTGCATTTTATTTTTCGATGTTATCTGTAATTTGTCTTAAGTAGACACTGTGGTATATGTAAATATGAAGAAACGCCAATGTTATGTGTCCTCAAACTATAAAAAAAAACATCGAATAGTGTATATTTGAAAAGCAATCTAACAGTAACGTTACGTTACATAATTGTCGAGGATAAGATTTGTGAGTCATCTGTTATCAAAATTTTAGTTCCCGGGCGGCATGAATTATTCATTGCTGTAGTATCAGCTTACCACTGGTCGTCAGATGGCAAATTTAGCTCTTTGAAATACACAAGAACTCAGCAAGACACACATTATAGATTGTTAGAGCTGAAGCACTTCGACCTTGCCTTCAGTTCAGTCTCACTTAAAAATGACTTCATAAAAATGATTTCTTTTTAATTTTATGCATAAATGAAATAAGTATAAGTTGATATATGCTGCAACTGATTAGTATTTAGGTTCTCGTTATGGTGGGGATAATACCAATTTCGCTACCTATGCTGTTGGCTGAGCCGTTCAATTACCCTACATACAAATATGCAACTGTGACTACCAGCCGAGGCAATCAAGAGCAGTACAAAGTCTGCTGTCGGCATTAACACCATTTTTGCTATGCTGTCAGTCGAATCGTCAGCTACGACCCTCTTTGCACAGTAACTGCTTTACATAGGTTAGCAACTATGTGTGGCTCCCGTGATCATAACTTACATGTTAATTTGTGATCTACATGATCTGTTTATGCAGCTCCCGGCCATCATATACATTACAAAATATTAACAATTTGAAAATTAAAGATTCTAGAAAGTGACATACTTTATAACGAATACAACATTCTGTCATTAGCCTGTCCAGGAGTTCTATTTTTCATTATGTTGTTACAAATATTTAACTGGTCAGGTAATTTTGCAAACCCTGTGGTTTTATTCCCATTGTTGCTACTAGCAGGGACTAAAGGTGTTACGAAATACAAATTTCAGTCTGACAATTTTCAATATGTAAGCAACTAAAATTGTTGTTTGGATATTGCCAAAATGCTGCATTCTCTAATGGTATTTAACATATATTTGGACAAGGACGATTTGATAAGAAGTAAGATATCATTAATAAGCAGTTTTCAACCATATTTATTCCTAAAAAATAAACAATGTGGTAATACAAGGTCACGGAGATCAAATGCAGTATGTTATTTAGGTTAGCCCTTCCTTGGCATGTATAGGTATGCACTTTTTCTATTGTTTGATTATTTGCTCTTCAGAAATACTGTATTACTAGTTAAGGGTATCGGAAATGAAGAATTCATAAACCCTCAATAAATACGTTGTATACGTTACTTGTTTGGTCTTTCCTTTTCTTTTTCTTTTCTCAATATAATGCTGCAAAGAATAACTGCACTATAGTGTAGGCTAATACATTCTGAAGGAGAAGAACTAAAATTTGCTCATAAATATCTGAACAGCAACGACCAACATTAATATATTTTGTCATTTTCATTTGTCATTTTATTATGTGTGCAGAGCTTCTGGAACACTGTCCCTGGAAAAAAAATGTCCAACTAAACGTATCTTTATGTTCTTTGGTGAATAGATTCTTTAAGAGATGATTGAATGTAGCTATATTCTTTAACAGATGATTGAATGTAGTTAGACTTTAAAGAACAAGAAAACAAAAGCAGGGAAATATAGATCATCTTAAACATGGCATTTATACTACAATATACTAGTAAACTGCAAGTGTCTCTTTTTTGTATTAAGTGTTTCTGATATTATTCTCCCAAACTCCTGGTTGACACATTATTGTTAGTTACATAAATGAACTAAATAAAGCAATGTATTGGCACGACACTACCATTAATTATTTTCAAAAGTTTGTTTGTTTCTTAACTGTAACTCAGCAATGTTGTTTCCTTTGGTAACGTAAAATATACGATAGTCTTACAAAAGTAAGTATACGCTGCCGGCAAATATCTACATAGCTTTGATGCAGAACTGTGTTTGGCTTAAGTCTTCAAACTTCAGGTTTACTGTTCTGCTTTATAGCTTTTCAGTGTGCATGTAAAACCTATACCAAATCCTGTCAATAAACAAGGTGGTACTCTATTTTGCATTGTTGATTATTGATTATTTTATAGTTTTAAACTAAACACGTCAAAACCGCTTAGCTTTTAATGGTATCAAACTGACTGTATATCAGTTTATTGGAGCAGTATATGCAAAATCAATGCTGGCTTTTAATAGCTGCAGATTTATCTGTTCTGAAGTTGAATTTTATTTTTAATCTTTTTTAATTTTTTGGGGGATTTTCCAGCTGTATATAACAAAATTTCATGTATGTTACTGTCTTTAGAACTCAAATGTACAAACTGTAATAGAAACAAACGGGGCAATGCCATTATGAAATACTTTTACTTTTGATATAGTAACAAAGTAAACAGCAAAACCCATTTTACATGTGCAGAATATGTCAATGCCCTTAACATTACAATTTGAAGTATACTGTGTTTAATCACGTATAAAACACACCTCAAGAATCCCTAAAAGTAATAACTGAGAGACGAGTTGATAGGTCCAAGTACACAATATATCATAAGAACACCCAGACTAATATGTGTTATTTTTTTTATTGACAGTGGAAAAAACAACCTGATTTAAGGTATTATAATAAAATATTTTGAATATTAATGTTATTTACGTTACTACTAGTGATAGCTTATCATAGAAAATAAACCAGGACGCATTTTTTTCTCTTATAATAAAAGATTATTTTATCAAGAAACTGCTACCAAAGAAAATAAAATGATTCTATCTTCAAATTATATGATTTAAACAAAAATAGTCCTAGGTAACGTATATAATCGATCATTGGTGCCAATTAAAACGCATTCAGAATATTGTGGAACTGTTCTTTGCTGTTTAAATAGGCTGGCATATTCAATATTACCTTTAACTGTTGTTTTCAATTCCAACAGTGTAGTTCAAGCACTTGTATTATACGGAAAGTGATAATTGTGGTTGGGAACATTTATAAGGGGGTACTGTGTTCAACATCCTATTACTCCCAAAGTATACTAGATAGTATAATAATGTTTGCAGATTTGAAAAGATCTATAAATCTTCTTTAATACAGTACCAAACATTTTGTCTAAAAATAAAGGAATAACTTACAAAAAGAAAGTATTTCGGATGGAAATAGCAATTTTAATGGAATGTAAAGAAAAACGTTACGTATATTACCCCATGTAGGCTAAAGTAACCTTTCAAACATCTATAACTTTTAGCTACTGCATTGTCCTATTAGACTCTATTATAATTTTAAACATAGGAAAGTGATTTCTATTTTTTTATATTTTTTGATAATTTTTATTTTATGTTTAATATTTTAATGGGTAACGTATTTAACAGGCTGTTACAGCTTAACGCCCCACTCGCCAGAGGGCTAACATGCTGCAAAATACTTCTAAGATGCTGGACTTTAAGAAAAGTATGGTCTACAAAATTCCCCCTGGGGGGGGAGGTAAACCATATTTGGCTCATGGCCTACTTATATTACCATGTTTTCGGACATCTTTTACAAAGTGAAACTCGCTGTTTGCTACCCTGGATGAAGACACTCTTCAAAAGTTGACGATACTGTCAAAATAAATGAAATAGTTTCCTCTTGGTAAGTAAACGGATTCCTTTCAGAGTTAAGCCACGTTGAGATAGGGAAGAAAAATGAAAAAATGGAGATAAATGCTAAGAAGACCAAACTAATGGCAAACAGCGCCAATAACATCCAGAGGGAGACCAAGATTAAAGGACAGAAGCTGTGAACGGTTTTAAGCCTCAAGTACCTCGGAGTAATTGTCTCAGATGACGGCTCAAAACCGGACGTTTTATATATTTATTTTTATAGTATATATTTTGCAATATTTAAAGAGAGTAAAACACGATGATATTATAATATTGACCATATTTACTTTCTACCTTGTGCCTCTAATATATCTTTAGTGTTCTCTCAAGGACTGCACAAGGCACTGCTCTGTCAAAGCTGAAGCCACTATGGAGAGATAACATTATATCTATTGGACCAAAAGTGAAAAATGATGCGCACCCTTGCTATATACGCCTGTGAGTCAAAGATCTTGACAGCTGAGTTAGAGAAAAGAACGCATGCCTTTGAGATGAGATTCTACCGACGGTTACTGAACAGCTCGTACAAGGACCATGTCACTAATTAATGAGTATGTTCGCAGAAAGATCCAAGCAGCAGTTTGAGAATATGACGAATCTTGACCTTGGTCAAGAAACGAAAACTAAAGTGGTTTGGCCACATCTCAAGGTCTTCAGGCTTTGTAAAGAAAAAAAAACAAGGTAGACCGATGAAGAGGTGGGAAGACAATATCAAAGAGTGGACAAGGAAGGACTTTGCTAGCTCAAGTAGGGCAGCAGAGGACAGGACTAGGTTGAAAAAAATATATATAAGTCATCTGTGGTCCCCCAACGACCTAGCAATGTTATGAGATAGATAAGACTAGATTAGATCCCAATTAAGCTATTTATGCCATAAAAAGCTTGTAATACAAACAAACTTACAGACGTAAGGGAGGGGGGTGGGGTATGCAAAAGTGTACTGTTTAGGAAGGGAAGAAAGAATACCACAGTGCTAATGCGAATCGGATCACGTGGTTTGGCTAATTACGATTCATTGGCTATTGAAACTGATAGAACAGTATTAAAGCACTAAAATGAACGAGCCACATGTAGTTACAACAAAATACCACAGCAAAGTTAAGCTTGTAAAGAGGAGGTAGCCAAACAGCAAGGTGACCAGTAGGCAGAACATTCGATCCTATATCTAATGGTATACAGTACTCAATTTGAGCTGGCAAGTTAGTTAGAACAGTATAGTACTCTGGTATCAAAATGTTGGTGCACGTGTTATTTTCTTTGCAGGGGCGTCCATAACTTACAGCTAAGACATCCGAATTAAAACAAAAAAAAATCATCTGAACATTTTGTATAAGCAATTGTCTTTGAGAATGACTTTATAAAGTGATTAGTTTAGAAAGGTGCAGCACATAAAACATATCAATCAAAATTGTGGCATTGTAATGATTTATATAGAAAATGATTTGTACTAATATTTATAAAATGAATATAATTGTAAAAATTCTTAAAATTAGGACACCTTAATTAAATACCGCCATTGTCTTAAAAGTTGAACAATTTAATTTTTCAATGCAGTAATGGGCCAACACTTTGCAGATGGGATGACAAACAGTGTGCACCCTGATCAGACTGCTCGAGGTCAGTCTGATCAGGATCTGCACCGTCTGCTTAGACAACAGGCATTCTCTCTATAGAAAATATGGGGGGGGTGGTGGTGGAGCGATGGTGCTGGTTTTAATTTCCAGTGCCGGGGCGTTCTTACTAGGGCAAGAGTCAACTTTGCGTGCAGTAGGTGCGGGTGGGGATAATTGGATATTTTTCTCTCATCTACTATTTATCTTCCCCCTCTCTATCTCTCTCTCTCTCTCTCTCTCTGGAAGACGACCCGATATTGACTAAAATACTGTCTCAAAGGGCCGTTAAACCCAAAACATCCAACCAACCACTATACAAAATAGGTTTCTGGCCATTTCGAGGCTAATGTTTACTTTCTGTGGCCCCAGAAACGTCAAATGCCTGTGATCAGACCTACCTGTTCCAGTATTTAATTTTTTTTACGATAGTATTTATTAGCTTTTACTCGTGTTTTACTTACTCAGTATCTGCAAATATCCGTTTTACTTACTCAGTACGATAGTCAGAGATCTGCAAATATCCGTATCTCTTCTGTCTCGAATGCAAATTGAAATGCCTTCAAACGTGTAGGAATATTCCATTGATAGATCTGCAGCTACAGATACAACTCCGGTAGCTGCAATTAAAAAGATACAGTCAACTCTCAATATCTCAAAGTTGAAGTTCATCTCAAAATATTGATATCTCACAAGTAAATTTTCTGGTCCCAGAAAATTTACCTTCAGATAGAAGTTTGAGATAACAGGAATTGATAAGCAAAGAAAGATAGAAAATGTGTGCAATCTATATTCCTTGTTAGAGGGTACTTTGAGATACCAGTGTTTGAGATAACAAGAGTCAACTGCATATCTAAACAAAAGAGCGTTGATATTATTCTGTTGGCCAGGGCAACTAAGATATGAAAGCACCGTAATGTGTAGATTTTATTTTCCGTCGCTGTATATTATCATAAGAGCATTGGCTGTGAATAACTATTGACCTAAATTTTGGGGCACCATGACCTGAATGAGGGGGTAGTAGGGCGGACAACTCTTATAGGACAGAAATATGTCCTTTTTGACATAGGCACCTGGTTTGAAAGGTTGGTCTGACACTGCATAGTATGAATAGCCTGATTTCCACTTTCTCGGATGAATTTGACCGAGATATAAATCTACTTAATCTACGATGAATAAATGTCCTCTTACTAGATAATGTGTTTTCTTCATTAGAATTTAGTCGTAGAAATAAAGATAAAGAAATTTTCAAATACTAGACTTTAATACAAGGAATATGTGAGCCGCGACACGACAAAATCAATAAAGTGGCACATATTGCCAGCGCAGAATCAGATCAGCCTGGTTCAGCAGTCTGATCAAAGTCTTTGTTGGGCGCTTTAAGGGTAGTCAAGGGTCTAAGCTAGCTTCATGCGGACAGCGAAGGCTTTGATTAGACTGGGCGGATGCCCAGGCTGATCCGAGTCTTCGATGGGCGCACATGCCACTTTGTTGGTTTTGTCGTGTCACGGCTCATGTTTTTAGATTCCGCTTCTGTCTTTTCTGTCAGGGGACTCCGTAAGATCGCCAATTTTGCTGATACAGAATTGCCAGATATTTGATAGAAACAATACATTGAACCCAGGCGCCTATATGCTTCTGGAAGCAAATTCTGTCATTTACCAGAATATCCTACTTAGGAAGGGGCTTTGTCGTCCATGGAAGCATAGAGGAAGTCCCAAATGTTGTTTTCCTTTGTACTAAAGGCCGATAAACTTTGAGTTGTTCCAGTACAGAACTACCGTATTAATCCTATTCAACGCCCCAGGGTGTTGCATTTTACGAAAGGGGGGTGGGGAGGTATTGACATCATTTAGAGTAGCAAACCAGCCACTTACAAAATACTTCTAACAAGCAAATTCGATAAATTTATATCCCCCGCCGAAATGGCTTATTTGTTTATAGCTTATACATGGATAATTGGTTACAACTGAACCAGTCCTGTGGATTGTAAATCAAGTCAAGAGCAATAACCCATGTATAAGTGAGGCCATTCTAAACAACTTGCCTCAGTATCACTGCGTTATGGTGATATATACTTATATCCAGTTTCAATAAAGTTTCCTCAATGGTGCCTTAGTTATGGCTAATTTGTGCATTTTAAATCAAATCAAAGGCAATTACATACTCATGCATTATTGATGCCATCATGACAAAACTTGATGTGCACTGTCGTGTTATGATGATACCTAATTGTTGTAAGTTTTGTGAAATTCCATTCATTGGTTATTTGGTTATGACTCAATTTGTCTATTTTAAAGTGATCTAAGGTCATTAACTCATGCGCTACTAAAGCAAGTCTAACTAAACTTGACATGCACCACCCTGTATTAGTAATACAAACTTAGTATAAGTTTCATAGAATTCCATTCATCGATTACTTAGTTATGGCTGAAATTGTCAGTCAATTTTAAATTGATTAAAGCAAAATACCTCATGCACTACTGATGCCATACTAACAAAACCTTATGTGCACAACTGTCTTATGGCGATACACATTTATTCTAAGTTTCATGAAATTCGGATAATTGGTTACTTAGATATGGCCCATTTTCGTGTTTTAAATCCATTCAAGGACAATAACTCAAGCACTACTGAAGAGAGGTGTGACCAAACTTCACGTGCATCACCGCCTTATAGTGATATAAAATCTATTTTAAGTTTCATGAAATTCCATCCAATGGTTACTTAGTTGTGGCTCCGGATGGACGAATAGAAGGACGGATGGACGGACGGGAGGACAGATGGACTGACGGACGTGGACAAAACTATATCCCTCCGCCTTCGGCGGAGTATAATAAACAGTACTGAGGTGAATGGATATACCTCCAGAGGAAACAATTTTACTTTTTTTCCTCTTCTGCATCCCTTCTCTGTAGGAGTCGACTCTTAAAGGTAAGAATTTGCTCCTCTGTGAGCATTTTTTTCCTTTACGAGTAGACCAACATTTCAGGGAGCTACCTCAAAGAAAGAATTTGCTCCCAGAATAACAACTTTTTTCCTTAAAGAGTTGGTCTCCTATTGAGAAGGGAGGCAAACAAGAAAGTGGCAGAATTGCTTCCCCTGAAAATGTATCCATACACTCTAAAATCTCAATATACCTGTATTAAGGGAGAATAGCCTGTCTGTCCTTGTGACATTGGGATAGTCCCAGGCTATTAACTTCGAATCATCCACCACCCAATATCTGATATAGTCGTTATCGATGTAAGCATCACTGTTGGAGACATACACAGTGGTAACAGTATCACCTTGGTTGTGGGTGGCCTTATTAATGTAAACAATAGCTTCGTCTGAAATAAACATATGTAAAGAGATTAAATTAGGAATTTCGATTCTAATCTGGGAAACTTTACTTATTACTTAGGCGGTTACATGTATCTATTTAACCATTGGTATTTTTTTTTATAAGAGACCAGATGGGTGGATGGATGACTTTGGATTTTACGCCCTTGTTAACAATATTCATAATATTTCAGTCAAATCAGAACGGTAGGAGGGTGATAATAAAAGGCTGAGTGCAATGGAGCCCCGTTTACAGTAGGAAAAGAGACCAGATGAGCCCGACAATATACGCCCATTTGGGGTTTATAGTAGGAAAGGAAACTATAAATGAGTAAAATTTGTCAAGACTATTTGACTTAAGTTTCAGATATCTTTCCAGGGGGTTAGGAGCAAAAACTTAAAAAAAATAGAAAAGTCACAAAAAGCTAATGAACAGACGAACAAATAGAAAGACTATTGGATGAAAACGAAATACTACCTTTGTACAAAGATTCAGATTAAAATCCTATACAGTGTTAAAGCTAGGAAGCGGACACAAAACCACTGTAAGGAATGACACAATTTCGTCAAAACTGAAAGTAAGGTTGTAGTGCATTTTTTGCACATGGTCTGATGGTGCTTTATATTTGTACAAACTTTCACGAAGAGATCTTCAGCAGTTTCATAGATATGGAGCTGACGCAAATATTACTTTCAGAACTTTGGTCTCTAAGTTTGACCCATACCTTAACTCATTAACTACCCTAATGAAATGGATGAGTCCATTTAACATTTAGAGGTATCTGGTAAATTTACAATTAATTCTTTTACAGTAATGCTTGCATTTTAAGCAAACAGCGAAGACCCTGATCAGACGTCGCGTTATCCGCCGTCTGATCTGGGTCTGCACTGTTTGCCTTTGTCCCATTTATGGGACACTAGGCATGAATAGACTTATCTGACATTGTTGAAATATGAGTTTTATCCAAAAGTTGAACATCTGAATCAAGTTTGAAGAAATCCAGGGATTTAGATACCAAGAAATTATGGACAGATGGACAGACAACACGACGGGCATGCATGTATAAGAAACAATTCAAGTGGTTTTTCCTAAAAAAAAAAGCACACTAAAACTAAACCAATTAAGGAAATAAAAAAATGCAGACTCGGTTTGATTAAACCAGATTAGATAAACTTAGAGGGAAGATTCAAATTTTCTTATATTAGTTTGGAAGAAATGTTTGTGAAAGTCATATATTATTTTATCAAATATCACTACAAATAAGTTCCTGGCGTTTAGAAGCAGTGAATTCACCAAAGAAACAAAAATAGAAGGCCGTAACACATCTTCCCCGGCCCGTACGTCATCATAGGACAGTTATTTTTCTACTCTTTTGGGATCATTGAGTTCATTTTGAGTAATTTTGAAAATAGAGTTCCGCTTCAGCTGATGCTAAGGGACAGTGGCCAGTGTTGTACATTTCATTACTGGGTTTGAGGTTATAAAACTTGAGAATAATCTCAAGCTCAAAATAAAGCACACTGATTGGCTGCTTCCGAGCATGTGCTCGGAAGCAGCCAATCAGTGTGTTTTATTTTGAGTTTGAGAATGTTCTCAAGTTTTATAACCTCGGGCCTGGTCATGAACAGACTCAATTAAACCGAGTTTGTTATTTTCATTACTTTGATGTAGGCCTATCCCTTGCTTCAAAAGTATCTAACTATTCAGAACTTATTGGTTAAATTATAGGCATTTGACGTTTCTAGGGCTTCAGAAAATATTCAGATGCCATGCTCCTCTCGAATCATAAGTGAGATGACACCATAGATCTGTTACCATAGCAACTATGGAATGACAAACTGTTTTAGTTAGTACCTTGGCAGAATGACGTCTGGATTACGTCACTTAGATAACAATATGAACTCTTAGTTGTTATGGTATGAGATATATGACGTCATTGTTTCCGGAACATGGCAAACAATGTATGCCATGCTCCGGCAATTTTATCAATGACATTACATGTACATACTGAAATTCTTTAAAAAGAAATTTTAGATTTTCAGAAACAAATAATTATTCTCAAGTCAGTTAAATCTGTTTTATTAGTTTAATCCGTAATACTCATTTTGCCATATATCAATCATACTTTTTCTATGCACTGTATGCGCATTATCTTCTTATATATGCCATATAGACCCCGACCATATAAATGGGCCGGTATGGAGTCAATGAATAAACATTACAAAGAAGAATATACGAACTTTGAGCAGTAAATGACGGCGGTGTGTTATCTTGAAGATACAAAGTAAATGTGCTGGACACTGTGGAACCATAGGCATCCTCACATCGAATGTCAATCACAAATCGATTATTGGCTGTTGTACCATAGGTGAAGCAACCTTTGTTCTTGGGACAGTTATCCTCACAACCAGGCTGTTGACATGCCAACCGATATATACTCCAGGCTACGAATAAAATATATACAAAACTGTAATTGCAAAGCAAAACCCTGACAAATATGGAGAGAAAAAATTAGCCGCGACGCGACAAAACCAACAATGTGGTACGTGCGCCCAGCGAAGACTCAGTTCAGCCTCGGCACCTGCCCAGTCTGGTCAGAGTTTTCGCATGTGCTTAAAGGGTAGATTAGGGTGTAAGCTAGCTCCATGTGGACAGTGAAGACCCTGATCAGACTGGGTGGATGCCTGGACTGATCTAAATGTTTGCTGGGCGCACCTGCCACTTTGTTGATTTTGTCGGGTATTTTCTTTTTTCAGTTTTGATAATGTCACCACTGACGTCAATGGAAACATGACTGCTTCTAATTTACGCAATCTTTCAACAGACGCACACTGAAACTAGACAGCATAAACCCGCAAAAAATTTTGTATGTTGCATAACTTTTTTCGCTTCCTATCAGTACTTTTTTCGTGATGATATCCCATATGCTTTTCAGTAAATCAATTTTCGGTAAAACACTGATTCTCAAGATAGTGTAACGAATGGTGTCATGGCTTTAAACACATGTATAATTTTGTTTTGAGTTGTCGATTAAATCAAATAAGTGCACACTCTGAAGTTTCTGCCACTACCTAAAACATTTAAGTTAAAATATTGAATCAAATACATGGAAAATCTCAGACGGTGATACCTGATACTGAAGGACCCCCCTATATGTTGCATGTCATAATTAAAGATGTCAATATTTACTTTCAATTCTTTTGTAGAGTTTCGGCGTGAAACAAATAGACTTGACTTGGAAAGGTTGCTATTATCGAGTACTTTCGACTAGTTATTAATGGCCAGTCGTTGGAACACAATGCTTTTTTTTTTAACTCATGACCGTTTCTTGTCATTGAGTTTTGTGTATTCTACGAGTCCAAGCATTAACAATGCATTCCAATGTTTCGGATGGTGCTAAAAAGGTTTGGTTTTTTTCACAAATTAGGTCATAATCAGTCACCCTTACAGGTCACAAATATTTTTTTACTATCTATTGAATTCAAATTTTGTTTTGACGCGTCCTTAGTATTCCGAAGAAAACGTAATTTTTCAAGTGTATTTTACGAGTCGAGCCAAAGTCACCCAGTATATAAACAAGAAAAAAACCTATTGCCTGCCGTGGAAGGGAGACAACCCCTACTGGTCATTGGACAACGATCGTAACCCTTATCGAATATTGTTCGTGGAAAATAGGTTTCACGTTTCATAAAATTATTTTACGGGACGTATTATACGGGACAGAAATTCTGAGTAGTATAAGAAGGGACCCAGCAAGAAGCTGATACACTCTTGAAAAGTGCACATTGTCTTATTCATTTAAAAATGTACACATTAACGGTCATTCGGCTAAAGATTAAAAACACCGGAGAAATTTTCAGTTTTTGAATTTTTCATACTATGATTTCATGATTCAACAAAATATTCATTTAGTATTTACCTATTTCTTGAACTGAATTTGATATGTGCATATATTCGCTAAATATTTTCCACTGATGAGAATGTGCAATTAAAATGAAACACTGATGCACCATGGTCTATTTTTAGGCAATAAATCGACGTTCGAGCAGTCCAGTATAATACAGAAATGTGTCCCGTAAAATACATTTACAGTTAAAAGCAGTTCTTTAAAGAAAAAATCGTTCCGACAAACCTGTGGATTAGAAATTATATTTTAAATTAATTATAGTATGTGCGTCGTTATTCTCTGCCTTAGACTGATTAATTTACTCTCTTTATCTGTAATTTTAATTCATTTTCTTGGAAAATTATGTCAAATTTCAGGTCCGCAAAAATACATTGCCTTATTCGCAATTTATATGGTGCTAGAAATGATCTTCTAAAACGGATTAGTTATCTATAAGTGTTATTTAAATGCTATTGTCATCACAAACAGGATACTTTCTGAGTGGTAAGACTGAAAAATATCATGCAATAAAATACAACATTAATGTCCCGTAAAATACAAATTTAAAACAAGTTTAACTGGCTTAATAAGATGATTTTATGGTCATTTTTGTCATATAAGAACATAGTATACACAGATGTTTGACTTTTTCATACATGTGTCTTGAAATATTCTTCTCGGAAAGTCTCATATTACAACTGGTGAGATTTCAAATTTTTCTATTAAAGAACTGAGAAAAACACCTTGAAATGCAAAGCAGTACTGCTGATATAAAAAAAAAGGAAACAGAGTGGCAAATTGTAACAAAAAACACTTCTCTTTGGTTAAACATAGAACTTATGTTAATACTAGTATCTAAACACAAACCATTCAGTGTCACATTTTGAGATCGTGTAATTTACGGGACAGTACAGAAGACACGAATAGCAGTGTAACCGTTCTAGATGCTCTATAAAGCATATACGTTTTATACAGACAGGTTGAAGTTTTAAAGTTTAAAACAGGAGTTTACCTTATGGTTTTCAAATTTATAACTTTATGTGTTTTGCAGGAATAGTTGTCTTTCGAGTTAGTTAAGTACAATGAGATCGTATTGCCTCTCTTTGGTAGAAGAAGAGCATTTTGCTTTTTCAGAAATAATAGTGTAAAGATTTCTATAGCTCAACTTCGTCCTAAACAAAATCAATTGCCTCTACGGTGGATTATACCCTTATACTTCTAGCAGTTGTTTCAAGTCTATTGGTATATACAACTCGTAGAATACTGAAAAGCAGTGTTAGTCCCTTCACGTTGTCTCTTGTTATCTGAATTCACCTGATATTTACTGTGCAATACTTTAGATTTAGCTTCGAGAAATGCCAAAGATGTGAAATGACAGTGAGCGATCTCTATATGACTTGTTTACTTTTTCAATATTTTAACCACCCAATCGTTACACTTTCTTGAGAATCAGCGAAAAGTGGAAATGCACTGAATCTAACGGCTATGTCATTAAATAACGAACTCTTCTGACAACTGCTTTCTGTCTACCATTAGAGGGAGTTGATCGTTGCTATAACGATACTTACAGTTATATTTAAAATTTCCGTCGTGTCTCAGTTGGAACATACTAGATTCGGATGGTGAGAAGGACGGCATAGTGCACGTCACATTATCATGAGCTGGATTGTTCCCGTCATACGCTATGATCTGATGTACCAGGAACTCATCATCATAGTTTTCGTGTTTTGTCATACTGTTTGGTAGACTCACGAACTGTATGGCCTGAAATTATTAGACAACAACCGGATGTGGTGATAAGGGGATCATCTGGTAACAATAATTCTGAGATATTTTTTCTTATTTCTCTGTTAGGTCGTGGCCCGTCATTTAACCGTCTATGAGAGACGGTTCTAATGAGGAGTCACAGTCTACATTTTGATGGATACCTGATAACAATTATCTGCGACTATCTAACATGCCATAATTTGAGTCGCAGATTTTCTCAGCATTTTAAAAAGAGCAAATTTTCATTATTTTTTTTAGCCATTTAAAATAAATAAATTAGGCCCCTTTACTGACGTAATACTCAGTTTGATTATGTGATAGAAAATTGATTATGTCTGCTTGCAGCAATAATCAATTTACTATCACACAGTAGAGATGTTGTGCTTGAACTGTGTACGAATTTGTTGCCTAGAAATTCTTTTCACAAAAAGCGGGACGGAAATTGTCACGAAGGAACGGATGAACAGATGTAAACAAGTATACCCCAACTTTTCCAAAGCAGGAGTATAATTGATGTAATATTATTTTCGTGAGTGCAAATATTTCTAACTGGGTAAATACGGCATATTCAGCTGGGTAAACCCTACAATGTCCCAGGTATCACTATCACAGTATCCGAACGCACTGTACCATCTCTTCCGGTTTTCATAGGGTTGAATCGAGAGTACAAAATTCGCTTATAACCAGTAGCCGGAAATCATTATGTTTTGAGTTTTATCCGTAATCTACTGCGTCATTTATAGTTATTCAGCTTCGAAAATGTAAAGAGGTAAGTTTAATACAATTTTCTCTTCGGTCTTTTACTTTATTGCCATGTTTAATGAAAAACTCCTTGCCGTCGCAGATTTTTTCTTCCGAACAGCCTAATTTAACACGAGATTGTGTTGTGCGAAACTTAGCTATCATTCTTTTATCAAAACTAACAAACTGTAGATTGATAACGCCTTCCGGATATTCTAAAGATTTTTTATAAAACATGTAAGAAAATGCTCAAAATGGTTTAAGAATCATGCCAAGGGCGATTTGAATACTGTACCAATTACTACCCACCCATACACGACATTGCACAGTGTAATAAAGTAAAAGACCGAAGAGCAAATTATATTAAACTTACCTCTTTACATTTTCGAAGCTGAATAGCTATAAATGACACAGCAGATTCCGGATAAAATCTCAAAACATAATGATTTCCGACTACTGGTTATAAGCGAACGTTTGTATTCTCGATTCAACTTTATGAAAACCGGAAGAGATTGTACATGTAGTTCGGATACTGTGACTATACGGCTACTCATACCGTTATATGGAGTATACAGAGGAATACCTGGGTTTTGCTCGGCTTTACTTGAGTAATTATGCCGAACGTGACAAATGAGCTGCGACACGACAAAAACCAACAAAAGTGTTGTGCGACCAGCGCAGACTCAGATCAGCCTGGGCATCCTCCCAGTCTGATCAGAGTCTTCCGCTGTCCGCATGGAGGTAGCTTAAACCCTTAGCTATCTTTTTAGTGCGTAGCGAAGGCTCTGGTCAGACTGGGTGGATACCCAGGCTGATCTGAGTCTGCGCTGGGCGCACATGCCATTTTGTTGGTGTTCTCGTGTCGCGGCTCAAATATACTTACATGGTTTGTAAAGTACACTCTAAAATTCATAGTACATGTGGTGGTTCTGCTGCATGACTCGGAGTTGCCCACTCTGATCGTCGCATAGTAGTCTCGATAGGGATAAGACGGCCAGACTGTGATATTACTAGAAGTTTTGAGAACACCTGTCGTAAAAGAGATTTAATGAGCCGTGACACGAAAAATCCTACAAAGTGGTTGTGCGCCCAGCACAGACTCTAATCAGCCTGAGCATCCGCCCAGTCCGATCAGACTCTTCGCTAAGCGCTTAAAAGGTGCCAGGCTAAGGGTCTGAGCTACCTCCATGCCGACAGCGAAGACTCTGATCAGACTGGGCGAATGCCCAGGCTGATCTAAGTCTGCCCAAGGCGCACAACCACTTTTTTTTTTTCATGTCGCAGCTCATTAATGTGAATCGATACGGCTCCATGTGTTTTCAACATTTTGACACAGAAAGTAGCGTTGTATGTACAGCGTTTAAATCCCAAACTGTATTTAACAATTAGATCAGTTTGAAAAGAAGCTTTCTAGCAAACCTCACTTAGAACAGACTTAGAACACATTGTATATGAGCCGCAACACGAGAAAACCAACAATGTGGTTGTGCGCCCAGTGCAGACTCAGATCAGCCTGGGCATCCGCCCAGTCTGATCAGAGTCTTCGCTGTTCGCATGGAGGTAGCTTAGACCCTTAGCTATCCTTTAAGCGCTTAGCGAAGAGTCTGATCAGACTGGGCAGATGCCCAGGCTGATCTGAGTCTGCGCTGGGCGCATAACCACATTGTTGGTTTTTTTCGTGTCGCGGCTCATTTACTGACTGCAGTATATTTTGGCTACTCTAATTAGAAATGCAAATTAGACAGACAGGCAACGAAAGATTAAACAAAAGATATGGGCTAAAATGTTACATAGTCTCTATCAGTTTCTTTAATCAAAAAATGAGACTGATTTTGATGATAATCCTCAAGATTAAATGAGCCGCGACACGAGAAAACCAACAATGTGGTTGTGCGCCCAGCGCAGACTCAGATCAACCTGGGCATCCACCCAGTCTGATCAGACTTTCCGCTTAGCACTCGAAGGGTAGCTAAGGGTCTAAGCTACCTCCACGCGGGCTGCGAAGACTCTGATCAGACTGGGCGGATGCCCAGGCTGATCTGAGTCTGCGCTGGGCGCACAACCACTTTGTTGGTTTTCTCGCGTCGCGGCTCAAATGTCCTTCATGAATGTTATCAGTATTTATATTCAATTTGGATAGGTGGGGTATAACGCATAAGCTACAAAAAAGTGTGGTTGTTTCTTTTTGTGTTTTTTTTTCTTTCTTTCATTTGTGAAAGGAAGATTTTAAATTTATACACCTATAACATCAAGACAGAGAGAGAGAGAGAGAGAGAGAGAGACCCTAATGTGAGCTTAAGTATTCAGACACCCAAAATCATTAATTTTCCATTTGTCCCAAATGGAAAATTAATGGTTTAAGGTGTCCCAATATTTAAGCACATTAGGGAGAAAGAGGTTTATATCTCGATGAGCATTCAACGTCGAAATGACGTCGTTTCGACGTATGTCGCAACGATGTTGAATCGACGTCACATTGAAGTTGTTTGCGAAGTGAAATCTACCTCCATAGTAATCCACCGTAGCCACATTCAGATCACTGGCAACAAGTGTCCACTGGAGCTGTGACCAGCCTGAATTGAAGTTTGGAAAATGCATCGACGGACTTGGATACGTCATCGTAAAGAGCGTTGATCCAATTCCATGAGTGTCCGAGAAATCATACTTTTGCTGATTGTTACATGAAGGTATCTCGTAGCATGCGTCTGTAAAAGAAATACACGAACAGCGGCTTGGGTCAAAAAGGTATCAAAGTTCCTTACAAAACAATGAACATTATACCGTTACAAAAAGACATTAACCAAGTCAACATGCGCACCTACGCAGATATATCAGCATCTTTAATACGTTGTGCTCATTTGAGTCTTTCGACGTTATGTAGGAATTTGATGGATAAATAACTTGCAGGTTTGACGTCCTTTTCAAAAGTACATGTATTTCAGTCATATTAGGATGAAAAGGTGAACCCAGGTGGTCTATGAAAGGAAACGCCCTTCAAATTCGGACTACATCTCGCTTCACTGTTTGCCTATGTCTCTTTCATGGGGGGGGGGGGGGGGGGGGGGGGGGGGGGGGGCATTAGGCACAAACGGTTAATCAATTTCTAAAAACTAGCACGTTCATAAAGTGAAAACAGCAGGTTTGGATTTATTGTAAGTGTCATACTAGTACTAAAGGTCTTATAAAAATTTCAAAAACAGTTCTGATGCGTAACCGACAAGTTCACTTTTTGCTAAGGTTGACTGCCCATTTCAGCACAATTTAAACCTATTCTGCTACAGCTGACTGCTTACTGATATAATACCTTACCATGACAGCTTTAATATTGACATAAACCATCTCTGCAGCAGATGCCATTGTATAAACCTAAATTAAGCTGATTTGACTTTCACTGATTTTGACTATTATCAGTTTGACACAATAAGCTGGCAGAATGGGAAATTCTAATGCAGCCCCTGACCAGTCTGGCCTTGGTCTACAGTTTTTGCTCACACTGTCCCATTATTTAGTGAGGTGGTGCAACTTTTACAGATCATTTTGGAACATTTACTTGCTTGTAGGACCAAAGTCGTACCTGTGTTTATATATCACTTTAAGAGCAAATCTAGTGTATGCATTTACAGGATAAACAGTAAAATGAAAAAGATGAAGAGGGACATTATACATGTAAATATATATGCAAAATATATTATAATAAGCATCAGTTCTGGAAAGCCTAAACTACCTTCGTGAAAGCCAGTCAGCAAGTTTTTATAGTTTGAAAACTATTGCTCAGGACCTGGTACTGCTTATATGCCGTTTATTCAAGGTCTTCTGAATAGCTGTTTAATGTCCAGTTTCCACAAATATCTAGTTTTAGTTAAGAAACAAGTTAAAATGTTTCAACAGCAGAGTCTAAGCATTCGAATCCTGAAGTTCAGAATTTGGCCTTTTCCATGCTTTCATTTTAAGGAGTCATAGGGATAACTTCTAAGCATGTATTCACGCACAACTAGCCAGGTAAAAGATTTTGAACAGTGCACTGATTGCACATGCATACAAAATGTAGTATGCTAAATCATATAGGTTTGGCATTCCTTATTCAGTGAATAAACCTTACCACCACTGAACTAGATGTGTAAACAGATTTTTAAAATTCGCAGAAGACCTATAGTATTAATACTAAAGCCATACTACAGCAACTATTTTCGGCAAATGAAGCCTAAACGACGGCTTAATCAGACAATTTTAGTCAGATAAGGTAACAGAAGGGACGAAAATGTTGCTGACACGAACGAGGTTTTCGACGCTGGAGGCGAAGACTGTACCATATATATGGCCATATTTGCCATGTTTGAACAAATGAGCATTTTTCCTGACGCCTGAGGACTCCATATGAAATTTCTTTCTTTCGAATGGAGATGTTTAAAATTGTTTAATCTGATTGACTTTGATCCAAGGTCAATGAATGACGCTAACCTCTGGTACTGCTATATAAGTGACTTTGGTGGAAAGACAAAGAATGCCTGTGATATTTCTGGTATATGAGCCTAGTGTAAAGCCATTTTTTCATTTTTTTATTTTCTGGGGGTGGGGGAGGGCGGGGAGATGGGGTTCTGAAGAAGAAGAGGTTTAAAGATTTTACCATTTGTGGACTTTGAGGAAGAAGATGTTTCTAAGGTCAAAGAATGACCTTAACTTCCAATACTCATAACCTTCATGTACTCATTTGTTGACTGCATATACCAAATTTATAGTTAAGTCATAACTAATTTCTCAGAAAGCCTGCTAAAGTTCTTTCACACATAAAAGCACCGGGAAACCAATTTGATCTTGTCATAAAATAAAAAGATCAATACAAGATCATCATTTAAAGAAACCAATAGTACTCGATGCCATCGACTCTTTGGTAAAGAAGAAGATTATAAAAGGTTTTCACTATATACGGCCATGTCAGCAATGTTTGTCATGTAATGAGAACCGTTTGAAGACGAGCCCTGGCGGCTGAATATTAAAATTTGGTTTCAATCGGCCTAGCGGTTTTGGAGGATATGGTGTTTGAAAATTTTGACGGACAAGGACGGACAACGACGTAAAGAGACGTTCTCAGTTAAGCTGGGCCATTCGCGGACAAAAATGGCCATAATACAACCATGCTAGAATTCAAGAAAAAATCACGACCATAATGCTCATTATATCTGCTTCAAAGCTTTAAAATATTTTCTGATAATAGTTTTCGATTATGGAATACCAACCATGTTTAGAGACATACCCTAACAATTAGAAATGGTGTATTTTATGACGTTATTTAGATACGCTGAAGGACGATGTCGCATACGATTTCTTTGACATGCGTAGCATTGCACATTTACTTATCTACTGACATTCGATTATTTTGGCTGGTTTCAATTTAAAATGTGTTTCTTTGCTTTTTTTGAAGAAAGGGGTTTTCTATGAAGCGCTGCTTAATCAAATGACGTCAACGCTTTCAAAACGTGGTGTTAGTGACGTTGTGACGTAGGTTACGTGTGACGTAGGTTACAGTACACACTTTTTAACGTTTTTATACCATTTAATGTGTCAGTGCATGAAAGCTAATCACACCATCTTGTAGCTGTTACTAGGCAGGATTTTGCACATGAGTTTCAGAGCGATTGCTTTGCTCAGTTTTAAATAAAGCCCGTGACGTAAGGTTACATTCTTACAGAAAATGCTGGGGTAATGTATTTTGAAGTCGAGTAAAATATACAAAATGGGCCAATTTGCACAAATGAAATGAAATATTGAGGAACACATATTTCTTCGTGTGATCTTTACCGCTGTGACGTAGGTTACATAAAATTTGCGACATTAGTTCCCAGTCTCATTTCGTAGCAAAAACTACTCTTTAGATATTGTTTAAGCGGGGAAATATGTAAGAAATCACCTGAATTTAATAATGGAACTCGATTTTAAGCTGTGTTTTATCTTTTTTAGCCGTGCGGCGTTCATGTCTATGCAACAGCAATATTGCGACATTTAAAAACGTCGCCTTTTAAACCAGGGTATCATTATTCGAACCAGTGTTTAAAATGTCTAACAAAACGCATGCATGTCTTGGTACTTTTATCTACTTCTTTAGACAGAGGGCTACTTGTCAGAGGGTAAACAGAACCGTTATTTTGTAATTTAAAGAAATGTAATACGAAGGACAAAATTAATAGCTAATGGCCCAGCTTAACTGAGAACGTCTCTAAAACGGTCGCTGCCACTAAAGTGCGCTCGAAATTGGGCGCATTCGACTGCGCGTTTGCTGCTTCATGATTTTAAGCATGCAGCACTGGCCAGTGTTTTTAACATGCATAACTGACCAGTGTTTCGTGCTTAACAATTCATAGCCTGAAGCACTAAGCGCTTTTTCTATAGAAAATGTGTTTCCCTCTAGGAATCGTAAAGCACGAAACGCCCAGTCGAATACGCCCAATATGACTGCACGCACCAAACGTGCTCTACTTACAGACAGTAATTGTCAGTGTAGTGCAGATTCCAGAGTCTCTCCTGTCTGCTATGCACAGTTTAATGCCTGTGTAGGTGTAAGAGTACTCCGTTGAAAGATCCTTGTTTACGTACAAATATCCGTTTCCTGAAAATAAAATGTGGAGTAATAATTACAATCTGTCCCACATGATATGTATATGATTGATGTATGTACATATATATTCTTTGTGAACGTTCATAAATGAAATACCGATTTTCTTTTAACTGAGAATTTTTTCTCGCGATGTCATAAAGAATATTTTATTTACAAATTTTTCCAAAGAACACCTATATACACACATCAATCATCGAGATTTGATGGTAGGTCTAGGCTTGTACATATCATAAGAGCACCTCTTCAAAACCAGAGGTTCTTTCAAGAATTGAAAAAGCCGCTGCAGCTCTAATAAAGCTGAAGCTAATATGGAGAGATAACAGCAAAGGTGGGGTCCTTTTGGCATAATCATATTTCTGTATGCCTGTGGATCGTAGATCTTGACCGCGGTGTTAAAGAAAAAGAGCACTGGCCTTTGAGATGAGACGATACCGAAGGTTACTGAACACTTTATACATGTACAAGGACCACGTAGCTAATGGGGATGTTTGCAGAAAGATACAAGCAAAAATTGAAGAGTATGACAAACTTCTGACCATGGTCAAGGTATGGAGGCCAAAGCTGACTGGTCGAATCTCAAGGTCTTTGTGCTTAACAAAGCCAATTTTACACGCCACAGTGAATGAAAAAGAATATTAAAGATTGGACAGGAATGGAATTTGCCAGCATAACTAGGGGTGCTGAAAACGGGACCTGGTTAGAAGGGCGTGTTGCAATATCATCTGCGGTACCCCAATGACTTTCCTAGGTCATGGAATAGAACGGAATATATCAGTCCCAATACTTGGAATTTTTACAGTATTTCTATCTGAATTCAACGACATGTGACACCATAGCGGAGCTGTTCATCGACATATCCCAGACTGATTTTCTCGACAAAGAAAAGAACATTGATAACCGCCCATTCGCACAACTGCATACAATTATTATGGTAAGCCAAGTGCAGAATAAGTCTACAAACATAGGTTTGAAAATTACAAACCTATGTTTGAACTTCTAACCCAGGTTTGAAACTCTCTAACATAGGTTTTTAAAGTTCTAACATAGGTTTTAAAAAAAGACATTCTAAACCAGTGATATCACCTTCTAACCTAAGTTCGAAACAAATTGTGGTTGACAGATGCACAATAAGTCTACAAACATAAGTTTGTAAATTACAATCACGGGGTTCTAATCAAAGCTATGTTTGAAAATCATTGTCATAAGTTTGTGGTTTCTATCATGGGTTTTATAATCACTATCAAAGGTTTCAAAAACTTGTAATTTAGTTTTCAAACATAAGTTTAGACAAAATTATGAATACTAAATGCACAATAAGTCTACAAACACAGGTTTATA
Organism: Ctena decussata; assembly: GCA_963989385.1. Taxonomy (NCBI): domain Eukaryota; kingdom Metazoa; phylum Mollusca; class Bivalvia; order Lucinida; family Lucinidae; genus Ctena; species Ctena decussata. The sequence continues at coordinate 15,911,731 of OZ022505.1, read as the reverse complement.
AAACTCAGTCATAAGTTTCGAGTTCAAGCATAGAGTTTAAATTTACAATCACAGGTTTTCTGGATTTCAAAAATAGGTTTCAACATTAGAGTAAATTTTCAAAGAACATAGGTTATTGAGCACACAACTACGTATCCAATATACATATTAGCTAAACCATATGTTGAACTTTAAAACATGTCATTGTTAATTTAAAACTTGTTATTGAGATTTAAAAACCATTGATTGTGAATGTATAACTAAAATCCAGAAAACCTGTGATTGTAAATTTGAAACCTATGTTTGAACTCGAAACAAATGGCTGAGATTTATAAACCTATGTTTGTGGACTTTTTGTGCACTTGGCATTCATAATTTTGTTCAAACTTATATTTGAGAGTTAAATCATGAGTTTAAAAATGTCAGATTTTGAGACCTATGATAGAGATTTTAAAACCTATGACAGAAAACCACAAACCTATGATAGTGATTTGCAAATGTGTTTTTCAGATGTGATTTTCAAGTCGTGTGTGCAATTTACAAACCTATGTTTGTAGACATATTGTGCACTTAGCAAGCACATAGGTAAGAAGGTTATATCACTGGATTTAGAACGTCTTTTTTAAACCTTCGATAGAACTTTAAACACCTATGTTAGAACTTTAAAAGCCTATGTTAGAGAATTTCAAATCTGGGTTAAAAGTTCAAACATAGGTTTGTAATTTTCAAACCTATGTGTGTAGACTTATTGTGCACTTGGTTTGCCATACAACTATGATCAAGCTGCTTCAAAACTTTTCATGAAGCAGCTTCTCTATTACCATCTTGATCGGCCATCGATCTAGTTCGGCATAATTACTTGGGTAAACCAGAGCAATACCCAGGCCCCGAGGTTATAAAACTTTTTTCATGCTCAACTCAGCTGAGTATGACATTTCAGGTGCTAGTAAACAGTAAATTACTGATAAGTACAGTTGTTTTCTTGCTCAGATGAGCTGAGCATGAAATTTTCTCTGCTTATGATAATGAAAATGCCAACGCCAACATTAGTTGACATTTTCATATTTATCAGCAGAGGAAATTTCATGCTCAGCTGAGTTGAGCATGAAAGAAGTTTTATAACCTCGGGGCCTGATATCTCTCGGGCAACTCGAAGATAGGTATGTGCCAAGAAATGATTGCGCAAAAATGGCGAGAGAATTTAACTATCGTAGAAATTCTAAGTATTGGGACAGATAGGTCTGAGCAAACAGTGCAGCCCCACATCAGACTGCTCCTAAATACACAGTCTTTCTTTCACTCTATATCAGTGCGGATGCTGATCAGACTGTTCCTTTAGGTCTGCACGGTTTGCTCAAACTGAAATGTCCCAATATTTAGGATTTTACGGCAACTATGTACCTGTGTTAAGGTAGAAGAGTTTGTCTGTCCGTGTGGTGTAATCCCATGCTATAAATTTCGAGTCGTCCTGCACAGAGTACCTGATGAAGTCGTAACCTTGGCTGGCGTCCGGGTCAGAATACCGGATCCGGTTCACATAGCTGTTTGTACTGTGTGTGTTTTTGTTAATAGCAACGGAATTACCAGCTGTAATGAACATAACATATCTTAAAGTAAATGGATACAACTCTAGAGGAGATATCATCCTGACATGGAAAATTTAGTCTCATAAGCGGCTACTATTAACCTTATACCTAGTGTACCATAAAACAAACATAGGCGGACTGAACTATGACAAGACGCCGCAAAACGCGGTGTCTGATCATGGTCTATCCTGTTAGGCTAGGCATAGATTTTACAGCAATTGTCCCAGACATAATGAAATTGGATCTCTAAATGAATAGAATACTATTGTACAAATTCTAAATCTTTTTCTCCACATGTTCACAATTTGTGTTAGTCCATTTTGTACTTTATTTAAAAGGGGTTGAAATGTACACTGCTTAGGGCTGCATTTAAAGCTGTGTTTCGCGTTTCCCAACTATGCTTTAATATCGTTTGATGGTGCCGATCGACCGAGCATCGTAGTAAGAAACATGTTTGAAACGAGAGACCTTGATCAAAAGTTAAAACTTTAACTTGACCTCTGGTATTCAAAACTCCAAAATGTACATATTTAGTTGACCGTATATACTAATCTTTATACCAAAGTCTTAAACAGTTTCTAGGAAATCTAATATTATTTCATTTTCTCGTATAAAAGGACAAAAACACTTTAATCCTGCCATCTAAATGGTCAAGATAATTCCTGGGTCATCATTTGAACAAATTTGATAAAACTTAGGTACCCTCGATGCTTATACCAAGTTTGAAGACCATCCGTCTTACGGTCTACACAAGGTTTTAACCCATTTATGCCTAGTGAGCGCTTCTATCCTTCTAAATTGGATGAGTCCATTCATAATTGCAGGAGTGTCTGATATATGAAGAGGATCTTACATGAGTGTTCATGTATTATTGAATTTATTAAACGAGTTGGGGTGCCTCGCATCTTATCGTTTTCACCAACGAGTTTAATAAATTCAATAATACAGGAGCACGAATGCAAGATTCTATTTATCATATGACACTTAAATCACATTTCATTAGCAAATTTTGCACTAAATCGTCACGATTTCCCCATTAGAAAACGCGACGTTTTTTGGACGTCAATGCATAACGTTACGACGTGAAGTGCATATATAATCCACTAGTGGATTATCGTTTTTAGTACATGGCTTTATTACACTCTCAGATGCGACGTCATATGATAAATATATTTTTAACATTTCAAAACCAAAATGCCTTCATTTTTTCTGCAAACTGTGCAGACTGATCAAAAGTCAAAGTACGCCCTTGACTCAAAACTCTTCATGTACTCATTTACCAGACTGTATATACCAACTTTTTACCAGTCTCCAACAATTACCAAGAAATCATGTGACGTATCACCTTGAAACTAGACTGGGGGGGGGGGGGGGGAGGGGGGGTGTAACCCGGAAATATGGCTGAAATATTTTGCTGTTTTGTCGTTACTCAGGGCAGTATTGCAGGAAATCAATTCACATTTCCATTTGAGCCGTGACGCACAGAAAGAGTGTTTACAGCATTTGCGAACGACAAAAGCTCAGACAAGCCTGCGCATCCGCACAGACTGTTCGGAGCTTTTGACGTTCGCACACAATATGTATGGCCCCATCTGCAGTCACAAATTAAAGCTTCATCTAGACTGCACGGACTCGCAGACTAGTCTGAGTCGTCCGCCTGTTCGCAAACACATCATTGCGGACAGGGATGACTCTCCCCAGTCTGTGAGTCCATTTTCCGCGTAGCGCGGCTCATACAACTTTACTTACAGTGTAACCAGATGGTAGGAGCGGCATTATCTGTTGCTTTCACTTTGAACGTTGTGGTATGGTATCCATCGCTGTGGTACCCAGTTGCCTTACAGCCGACTCCGACTGTGTGGGTGTCGCCGTTATTTAGACAGTTGGAAGCGTAGCAAGTCGGGCCACATCCAAAGGATGAGCACGATTTCTTTACAACGTTGAGGCCTGAAATAAGTAAAATTAAGGTGTATCGACAATCTTTCATATTTTCCGCCATTTTTATGAAGGTGATCAGGACGTAGTACCAGTAGATGTTTCCAGAACGAACCACAACATACTTGCTAAATCTGAAAACACTTCATAAATTAGAATCAGAATCAGAATTGTTTACTGGTGATACGCCCAAGGACAATCATTCACCAGGACCTGTGAATCAGGGAAGCTAGTCCCTAGCCCTTATAAGAGAAGTAAACTTAGTAACTGAATCCTCTGCGTAGATACTTGATAGTTTCTACGTTATTGAGGACCGTTCCATCTAAGGTATAAGAAGAATTGATCTTCTTGATCCGTTTTCTTGTAACGTGCATTCTATTACATTTGAGCGGTTGAAATCTCATGCCCCAACTCCTTGTCTAACACCCTAAACAATCTTTATCCTCCGAAAGTGTCACTGTGTCTTCGCTATCTCTGATTTCACAACAGCAAACAACAGTTGTCAGCAAAAAGTCTGAATTCCGAGTCAATGTTTTCTGCTATATCGTTAATGTACAACGAGAACAACAGTGGTCCACGCACGGTGCCCTGGGGGACACCTGACAAAACTGGGGCCCAATCTGATTTAACTCCATTTACTACTACTCGCTGCTGCCTGTAACAGAGAAAAGAATCTATCCATTTCAGAGTCTTCCCACCAAAACCATAGCCGTATATCTTACATTTAAGCAATTCCTGAGGGGGAGTGTCAAAAGCTTTCTCGAAGTCCAAGATAAAGATAAAGCCCTTATCCAAGATTTTAGCCCAGTCGTTTATAACCGTGATCAATTGAGTTTCACAACTATGTTTCTTCCAAAACTCATGTTGTCTGTCATCTAAATGTGTCATAATATTAGAGCAGACAATGTGTACGAGTAACTTGCATGGTACACAAGTTAGAGAAACCGATCGATAATTGCAAGCCAAAGACCTATCTCCTTTTTTGAAGAGCGGGCATATATTTGCAAGAGACCATTCCTTGGGGATTATACCCGTGCCAATAGATTGTTGGAAGAGGTGAGCAAACATTGGGCCTAATTCAGATGCTAGTTCTTTTAAGACTCTATCATGCAATACACAGTTCCGAGCCACGCCCAGAATTTCACTCAAAATCACGTGATAGCGTATATCTGGCCAATGCAACGACAACTTAGCACGTGACATAGTCTCACAAACAAACCGCACGTGGTCAATACCCAACATAAGTCCGTGATTTTACCTTGCAGTTAATGAAGGAATGTATACCTGTTTAAAGAAAACATACTAACACCACTTTTAGTAAACTTACTATGCTCTGCAAGAACAGAACGCATCGGAAATTCATGATGCGCCAACTGCCGTGTGTAGGTCATGAGGAGGCTGACTCTTCGCCATAGATCGCCAACATTTAGCAGACACTTTCATTTGTCATTTGTTTTTCCGCCATCTTTGTGTAAGCTTGTGAGACGTAGTAACAGTAACTAAGCAGGCGGAGCTTAGCGGCTATTATCGGAACTGTGTATGGGTTTTCGATGGGTTTAAGCCCCCAAGAAGTTTAATTATACCTTCTGTCGAAACACGAATGTCCTCCATGAAAGGAGCAGAGCGATTAGGAAGGGGGACTTGGGTGTGCTCACTTTTATTAAACACATCCGAAACATTTATCTGTATCGGTGCTGCTTAATACATGTATGTTCACCACATTAAAAAGGTACATATGTGCTTCTAGGCGCCACATCGGCTCCTTTTCATGTGTTTCGACCCGATCTCTCACCTTTAACAAACTGAAATTCTTTCAGAGTTTTAACAAAATGGATGTCAAATGACGGTTCCGATATCTGTGCTATGACGCAGGTTAATTGTTACCACTGCAAATGCTGTTGCTTAAAACGAAAGTGTGACTCAGTTTGAGGATCAATTTGTATAAACTCACTGGTAAGACTCCTGGCCCAGAGGTTATAAAACTTGAGAACAATCTAAAACTCCAAATAAAGCACACCAATTGGCTCTTCCGAGCACATTCTCGGAAGCAGCCAATCAGTGTACTTTATTTTTGAGTTTGAGATTATACTCAAGTTTTATAACCTCGGACCCAGGACATCCTAGTCCTCTTTCCACTCTCGCCCCATGATGAATAAATATCTGCATCATGTATACATCACCAGTAAACTATTCCGAGTCGATTAAGCTTAACAGCTTCCATTCAGAACCTCAGAAAATTAAGTGCTTTCAATTATGTATATATATGCCTTAGCCATAGATAGATGGATACAAAAAATATTGTTTGAACCAAATTCTAAGGCCGCGTTCACACGAGCAAAGTTTCTATGTCACAGAAACTTTAACAAAGAAAGTATGCCAACGTTTTGCGTTTACACGGAGCAAATTATTTTTTAAAAAATGTGACATAGAATCTTTGTCAAACAAACTTTGGCAATGAAATATTTGCTGTAGTGTTCACATGACCAAATATCATTCGTCAAAGTTAACTGCAGCAATGAAACAAAATCTTTGTCACATTTTCCTTCCCTATTGCAGTGTTCTTTGTTACATAATCTTTAGCAAAGTTCTCCGTTTACACGGACAAATTTAATTTATGGCAGTAACTTTACCATATATATTTGTCAAAGAAACATTGTCATATTTTGGCATTTACATGAGCACATTTTTCTGTGGCAAACCGTCTTTGTCACAGAAACTTTGGCTTATAACTCACCGCTCGTTTTGAACATGGAGTTGCTTGTAATGCTACATGAATTACACTTTTTATCTTTGTAGCAGTAGTAGTACACAGCTTTGTATCTGGAAAAAGATGGAATTAAGCAGCTATAAAAGATAGTGTAAAAGATGACCCAGAAAATATAGGACTGCTGGTTTAAGGTGAATGGATACACTTCCGGTGTGGGAGGGGAGGCAACTCTGCCGTTTATAGTTTTGCCTCCCTTCTCAAGAGGTGACAACTATTAAAAGGAAGAGTGTTTCCTTTAAGAGTAGATGCCTTTTTGGAAATATTTTATGTCCAGAGAAACAAGCAGAAAATCGCCGAAGTTGTTCCCTTTTGTAACAATGACAGAAAAACAGTTTGCAGCTTATGACAACTTCTGTAAGGTGAAAACAAAATTCCAAAACATTGACGATATTTTTCTATGTTGGCTTTAAAATAAAGTCATGGTCTCTAACTCAATGACTGTTCTTAATTCTATGTTTCAAGGTTGGTCGAAATTCGTCATTAGCTACAAACAACTGTTGCTTGTTCCAATTATATAACTACGCCAATTTATCAAAAGAACCATAAAAAGACTAAATATCAAGTAAGTAAGTAAGTAATTTATTAATGCAATAAGCCATAAGGCCCATGAGCACATATACATATAATAACATACATGTTATGCAGGATAGCAAATAAAATAAAATAATAAGTAAGTTTTACATCCTCGGGAGAGGTGCAAATTTAGAATCAAATTCATGAGAAGCGCTATCTAAAATCTAACATAACACATTACATATTTCACCATCCGGACATATATGAACACACGGGTATAGTTATACATAGCAAAACGAAGTTGTCGTTCATATTTGACACAACATTATACGTTCAAGTCGTTTTTAACTGTAATATTGAATAAGATAAAAGGGATGCATCCATTTGATGAACCTCCACGCCGCACACAAAAGAACCATGGGGAAATATTGAGACAGACAGGTCTGAGCAAACAGTGCAGATCCTATCAGACTGCTCCTAAACCAGGTTAGGGCCTACAGTGCTTTCCATTCTATCTGCACCTGTTGGTGCATTCAGTGCTCCAGATAAGAAGGGGTAACAGAGTTAATTTTGGGATAATTATCAATATTTCTCCACAAAAACATATTTTGTGGCCCATCATTAGAACCGTCTCGTCGAGACGGTTCTAATGAGGGGTTACAATATATGTTTTCGTTGAGAAATAAGAATAATCCTCAATACCCTCTCTTATCTGGAGCTCTGGCATTACTGCATTGTACAACCAAGCGTTCCATGTTTAGACTGTTCAGTTAATGAGTCGCGACATGACAAAACGAACAAAGTGGAATGTGGGTCCAGCGAAGACTCAGATCAGCCAAGGCATCTACCTAGTCTGTGCGTGTGGAGCTAGATCAGACCCTTAACTACCCTTTAAGCGCACAGCAACTGAGACTCTGTCATACAGTGTATGTCTCTCTTTCTTACTACCTACACTGTAAAAATCGCGCTTAGCTATAAAACACAAGTGGATACATGTTTAGGTGTAAACATGTTTAGGAATATGTCATATAGCTAAACATGTACGTCTTTTCTATTATTTTCCCGGACAAAGTCTGCTAAACACGTTTTATTCTGTTACGCGTTTCGGATGAATCCATTCTCTTTTCCCCGTTAAAGAACGAAAAAAAGAGACGAAAATGTTGACAGAGGAAATCTTCAAAATAAAAGGTAGATATAACCAGTTTTGTACATGTTTAATTTCTAAACATAAACCTAAACATGTTGCAAATTGAACATGTTACGATTTAAACACATAAAAATCGGACTGCATTTTTTGCATTGATTCTAAACACATTTTTACAGTGTAAGCGCTGCTACACGACAAAACCAAGAAAGTGGCATGTTTACCCAGCGAAGACTTTGATCCACCTGGGCTTTCACGGACGGACGGACGGACAAGCGAATGAGTACTTATGTGGCTTTCATGAAAGTGACTAAAAATATTATGTGACTATCAATTTTAAGCGACTAGCCATATAGGAAACATATTAAGTGGATATATAATATTCGTCCGTAATACAAGTAAGGAGGTCCATACAGTAGTATAGGGGTTTCTTTAGCCTCAACCCTCTCCACGACACTTGTGTCAACATGGATGCATAATGACGGATCATGTGTCACCTGGAGGCCATCGACTTTTGTGTCAACAGGGATGACGTAATTACGGATCACATGTTTCTACGCCAAAGACAGCTAAACTTGTCTGGGAATGGTCGGGTGATGGTGCTGCGTGTAACTTCCAGTGTCGGGGTTGGTGGGGTGGTGCGTGGGTGCTGGGTATAACTTCCAGTGCCGGGGCGTCCTTCTGATTTGGATAATAGTAGGGTAAGAGCCTACTGTGCTTGCAGTAGGTGCGGGTGGGGTTGTTTGGACATTTTTTCTCTCTCGCCTATCATTTCTCTTCTTTCTCCCTCTCTTTGGGAGACGACCTGATATAGACTGAAATACTGTCTCAAAGGGCCGTTAAACCCAAAACAACCAATCAACCAAATCCAGTGTAGGGGAATCCTACTAATTTGGATAATAATAATAGGGATAGGGTGTACCGTGTTTGCAGTAGGTGCGGGTTGGGCAGGTTTGGGCATTTTTTCTCCCTCACCCTGGGAGACGGACCGATATAGACCGAAAAACTGCCTCAAAGGTTAAACCCATAACAATCAATCAATCAGCTAAACCTAACTAATAAAAGTCTTGTGAGCCGTAAATGTAGCAACATGCCCCGACCTAAAGCTATATATTTTAGTTGGTTGGGACCGGAGCCTTTTTGTCTGTTGCTTGGTCCACCGGGGCTCAACTGGTGACCTTCTTTTGCTTCAGATTTCCAGTGGGGTTGTTTGGCAGGACAGGGATCTCCACCTGTCAGACGGCCCGTTGTATCTGTTGAGTCCTCGTCTTTGCTTCTTCATGGTGTTGAAATTTGATTACTGTGTTTACCGTGATGATTCATTGACGAGTTAGAGGGTTATCATGCGAACCGAACAACCAACTAAATGTTTTGTACCACTTCAGAAACTGAGGGTGAGGTTGGGCCTGTAAAATCGATTTAAGCCCCCCAGTAATTCATTACTGACCGTTCCAAGGCGGTAGTTCTGTTGTGGTTCTTTGTTGCCTGTTTTTGGTGTCAGAGTTTCTGTGATGTTTTACCTTATGTATGTTATTATTATTTTTGGTTCGGTTTGGGTTGCTGAGTGGCCACCTTTTGGGAACAAGCTGCTCACTCGGTTGGCCATATGTTCTTTGTATCTTGATTATTTGTAATCTTAGTTGTTTCCAACTATGGTTTGAGGGCTGGATTTGGATTTTGATTGTTTCAGTTCCTGGTCTTTGCATACTTTTTACGTAAATATTTTATTTGAAATGTCACAAATACATTTCGGGTCGTTACCCTTCAATTTGGTAAGTCTTTCGATGCCTCGTTTTTCTATTACATTCACTCTCCTGACGCTTACAGCGAAATTGTGATAGGGATGAGTTTTTGTGTGTCAAGGCGCAGTCTGATCGGGTCTGCACTGTTTGCTCTGAACAATGTTTAGAATTTTTAACGGTAACGACATCGTTATGTTGACTCGATCGCTTTATTCAAATGTCGGTTTTTCATCGCCATTGTACCTTCTATTATCATTTATAGTAAATAGACTTGGATACGAATTAAATCCCTTTCTATAGAACCCTGGCCAATGTTTACATAAGGTTTTAGTAACGGATTAAAATGCTACAAAATATAGAGAAAAAAGAGTCTATGATCATATTTCTATACCAAGATACCCATATACTTTCATCGTAACTAAAAGCTATATGGGCATCAGTTTTTCGACTTTTATGCTGACACTTTTCTAGGTTATCATATGAACCCTAATAAAAAGTTCAGCCCTTTCCGAGTTATAGTCCTCTACTACCTTTAAACCCAATATAGTGACACCTTTGTAAAGGTTCGGTCGCGCTTAATATGGGTCCGTTGAGTGCCAAGCCCTGCGCATGCGCGGCAGCCATATTGGATGACCTAGTTTCTATATGTAGTAGCTTATAAGGCATATGATGCATGGCGGCCATTTCGTTTATCGTAATAACCTGATCTTCACAAAATAAGTCAATTGTATAAAAATAACTTACTCGATGTTTTCTCCTCGGCGTCTCACTGACATTCTCCCTTAATGCGCATTTATTTTTAGAATGAACTAGATAATGTGCATCAAACCCGATCGCCATGTGTGTTGATTTTGTACAAAGTAAACATGTCAAAGTTAATCCCCTTTAAAGGTCTGGCGTGCGTTGATTCAAGGACAGAAATGCGAACAATACCGCGTCTATTTTTAGCTCTTTAGTGTTTATATAAGGTCGGATAATAAAAAAGAAAACTTAATCACTTTAAAGGGCTGGCGTGTGCTTATTTAAGGCCAGATATTGATTTTATCGATAAAAGTATTGACATAAAGACAAAGGGAACTGTACACGCTTTCAACTTGTAAATTGTGTGACTAGTTTAAGCCTTTACGGCCCCTTTACTGGACATAGATTCAGTCTCTTCAAACCCTGTTGATTTCAGGAAAATGTCCCATCACGTTGATTCCGAAGCAATCATTTCTGTAGCTCTTCCCGTTCCCGAGTTATAGCTGTTCACGTGATCCGTGACGTCATGAATACTTAACTTCAATGGATATTAATGCCCTTTTCTCGGCCGATTTTGGGTGATCTCTGTGTCTATTCAACACAAGTAAAGCTTTCACAGAGAAAAGCTTGGTCTACCTTAGCAACCATTAAGACTTGATGTCTATCAAATAAACCATTGCAACCACAAAAATCTAGAATAATATTTTGTTTAGATCTCAAAAGCCGACCTAAAGTCTTCACTGGTGGATTTCTTCAAGCACGTGTGCGAGTGGTAGGTGTCATAGTATTCCACAGACAGTTTAAAAGACCGTAAAAATCACAAATCATTCATCTGTAATTTATGTGTGATACATTCTGCTACCTTGTAATACCATATGTGCGGTATTTCGTATGACCGCTAACGACATCTAAGCGAAAAGTGCTCACGACAGATATGCAAACAGCTTATGGCCGCTCACGATATCTTTACGAATAGTGCTAACGCCACATATGCGAACAGTTGCTTGAAGGTCAAGTGGGTAACTAATGGCTGTACTTCCAAAGTCAAAAGCAATTACTAAGATAGTCTACGCCCATAGTCTAATGACATTTTCTGACCCTTAGTTTTGCACCGATTTTCATAATTTTGTTTCAAATGAAAGACCGCTATCAGGTGACAATGTCTTGATAAATCATTAAGATATATTTAAAATGGCTTACCAGATCCTAATTCCTCACTATCCAAACGGACAATGACCCAACTGACGCCCAGCATAGTCTTTCCATCAGGTCGATGGCTCTTTTTAACTACCAATCAGAATAATTATTGAAGACCTCCATTTGGAATCAAAACTATATAGGAATGGAGTATAGCTGAGGTACAAGGGGAGAATGACAAATAGCATAAAGAAAACACAACACTGATATTCGGTTTAATATTTATTTATAAGAAAATACAGTCTTTTTATGGTGTTCGACGGTTTCGTTTTAACAATGTCATAATTCTAGTCACTATTGAGCGATCATTGTGCTTCTTTTGTTGTGGATTAAAGTCGTTCACTATGTCTCTCATTTGAGGGTCTCTGTGTTCAAAATGATTCTAACGTTGTTGTGTGTATGTCACGAATATTTGGCCAAATCTCTGATTCCCACCTATCAGTGGCGTTCGAAGTTATGGAAGCGGCCAACCGGTTTGTCGAGTGTTGGGAATCCGAACTCTTTATAAGAAGCCTGGATTGTCGATCAGATTCCAGGCACGATGTCGAAGGAAAATGAACAAACCTATTATTTTGATCAACCTGAGTTAAAGTGCCATATCACGGTCGTAAAATGGATAGGTGTTGCCGCTTTAATTGTAGTCTTACTTTCAACACCACTGTTTGTCTTAGCCAGCAGGAACTGGTCAGAAAGCCATACTGTGGATTACGAAGTGAAAGTGGACATCAACCAGACCGCATGCTCCTATCTGAAACAATTCGACCTCAAAGACCACGTCATTTTATCAGTGTGTCACAGAGGCGGCGAAACTATTTTGGATATACGTCTGTTCTTAAACCAAACTGCGACCATTCGCGGTATTCCGTTGAATCTAAGGCAATGGAATGTTCTTCAGCGAGTATCTGCCGATGTGAATACAGCCATCAAAGAAGGGAAACGCTGATAAGAACAAACATGCCAGGAAAGAACTAATGGATTCTTTTAGTGTGTTCATTACATTATAATGTAAAAGAATGCAACACGATATGACAGAATCACCATGCTGCAAAAATTCTGGGACAACTGGCCTGTATAGGGGAGGTAGCCCGTAGAGTATATCACCAAACGTGTCCTTTGCTGACTCGGCTTACTTTGATGACAGAAGCATAGTGTTAAGAACATTGTTTTCAAAAAGGGTAACTTTTTTCAGAAAAAAGAGCCACGCTCCTTCATTATTATACCAAGGCTTTTTCGAAAGATCTCCAAGCCACTATTCAAGATCAAATACGTTCCCAGAATCCTAGAAGTGTGCGTATCGACCATTCCACCACCACCACCACTACCGCCACCACCACCACCACTACCGCCACCACCACCACCGCCACCACCACCACCATCGCCACCACCACCACCACCATCGCCACCACCACCACCATCACCAATATATCGTAAGAAGGCTGAATATTTCTGTTCAAAAAGACAAAATGAACCCCTGTCCAATTTGTGGCCAGTCCTTTAGCAGGCGTGACGCTATGCTTAGACATAAGCGCAATATGCACGAAAATATTAATGATGCCGATCCATCAACCGAATCCACAACGATGATCTTTCAACATCCATTTTCTATGGTGATCACGGGACCCAGTGGAAGCGGGAAAACGGAATGGACTAGAAAATTGTTATTTTCCTCGCTGATACAGCCACCAGCTGAACGCATATTATGGTGTTTCGGACAATGGCAACCTCTGTACAATGACATTCAGAAGAAAAATCCCTGGATAGAATTTGTGCAAAGGATCCCGGACTATCTAAACAGTTCTCAGAACATCAACGCCAGTAAAAGGAACCTGCTGATCTTTGACGATTTAATGACAGAGGCCAAATGCGCCCAGAGGATAGCCGATCTCTTCACTAAAGGCAGTCACCACAGAAACATATCCGTCGTGTATCTGACCCAAAATTTATTTCCTCAAGGAAAGGCTTGCAGGGACATCACTTTGAACACGCAGTATCTTGTGCTTTTTAATAATCCCATCGACAGACAGCAAGTGGCGACTTTGGCCAGAAGAATTTATCCGTCAAACAGCGCCACCTTTATGAAACAGTTTGAACAAGCGACATCTCGTCCATATGGTTACTTAGTGGTAGACCTGAAATCGAGTACACCAGAACAAGACCGGTCACGCAGCGACATATTCGAAACCATGAGAAACTTTGATGAACAAAGCCTGCCTGAGATCGACTACGCAAGTAGTGAAGATGAGAACGAAGAAACTGTGGGTTTTATAAATAATCTCGGACCTCCCGGTAAACGCAGAAAAGTGGAACTTAAAGAAGAACGCTTTCGGCGTGATATATGGAACAGGAGATTTCAGGATCCTCTCAGACAGGCCAATACAGAACAGTTTAAAGGTAAAGTGAACGATTATCTAGAAAACGGATTCGCTTTGGACCAAGCCATTCATCACGCTGCCAACGATAATTTGCCGTATCTCAGAACAAGACTCAGACAAGAGTACGCCCGGTTTCTGATCGACTTTTACGAGTTACAAGAGGATTCTATTCAGCAGCAAGTCCTGGAATCGGCGAGAACGTTCAGACACCAGCACGATATGAGTCGAGGAGAATCTATCAGGCAGGCCGTCAAACTCAGAAAAAGCTTATTTGACGATGTCTGGCCAGATCATAGTATCGAGGAAGTAGCTTTCAAACGGGACGAGGGTCAGAAGAGGATTGAAGAATGTAAGAAGGATGAGTTATTACATGTTCACAAGAAAGATGGGTTCGATAGAAGTATTTGATGTTAAACAACAGAAATGGGTCCCTTATGTATCGGACCCAGAAACATGGTACCAGCATTTCAAAGACTTGAGCGACGGGTACGTTCAACCCGATCACATGGGACGGTATATCGTCGGTAGCGGGAGAAGAAACAGACAACTGAAAGAAATGGAAGCTCGACAAAAAGATATTCAGGAACACCAAAGGCCCGTGTTGAAACAGGTCACGCCCGTGGCTCAAGCCTTAGAGATAGCCAAATCCGAAATAGAACGAGCACGAAAAGAGAATAGTATGGATGCGAGTACAAAGGGCGGTTGCCAGCGTAAGAAAACCCACGGGGTAGACTGGACATCATTCAGATATTAAAAGAAGAACAATCGACAACTAAACGATATACTCGTCGGATATCCTGTCACTATATGTTCTGCGGATCAAATTAATACACGCAAAGGTAGATTCGTCATTTCCAATACGGACACAAGTGATGAACCGGGACAACACTGGGTGGCATTTTCCGAAAGGTGGATTATACGAAGTTTTCGACTCCTTGGAAAACAGACCTGAAGATTATGGCATTGGATTTGAGAAGATACTCAACAAGAAATAACTCATGTACACTGGACAGTTACAACAATCTTCGTCTTATGTGTGTGTGTGGCTTGTACTGCGTCTACTACGTCATGAACCGACATCAGGGGATAACAATGAGAGACATAGTGAACGACTTTAATCCACAACAAAAGAAGCACAATGATCGCTCAATAGTGACTAGAATTATGACATTGTTAAAACGAAACCGTCGAACACCATAATAAGACTGTATTTTCTTATAAATAAATATTAAACCGAATATCAGTGTTGTGTTTTTTTAATGCTATTTGTCATTCTCCCCTAGTACCTCAGCTATACTCCATTCCTATATAGTTTTGATTCCAAATGGAGGTCTTCAATAATTATTCTGATTGGTAGTTAAAAATAGCCATCGATCTGATGGAAAGAGTATGCTGGGCGTCAGTTGGGTCATTGTCCGTTTGGATAGTGAGGAATTAGGATCTGGTAAGCCATTTTAAATATATCTTAATGATTTATCAAGACATTGTCACCTGATAGCGGTCTTTCAGGTGACAATGGCGGCCGTAAAAAGTCTCCCCGTACATCATCCATAGTGCAGATTATATTTTATTTACATCCTTTGAGATCAGAGGATATATTCTGAGAAATCTAAAATTTACGATCGATTTAGACTATTATTCTAGATCATAGTCTTTTATATTATTTGGATCCTTTTGAAACTAATCAGTCTTTGAATCGACTGCCCAATTAAAATTAAGAAATTACAGGGTGCCTTTTTCTGGTGTCGTCACCAGATATTGTCAGGGTCACTGACGAGGCTTTATTAGCCGAAACTACGTAGTCTGGCCCATGTTCCTACTTAAGTATGTATTCTCTGCTCTTGAAGGAACTTTTTCAGATTTTAATTTTACCTCACTGCAGCTGGTGTTGTGCCGTGTGGCGGCCGTAAAAAGTCTCCCCGTACATCATCCCTAGTGCAGATTATATTTTATTTACATCCTTTGAGATCAGAGGATATATTCTGAGAAATCTAAAATTTTCGATCGATTTAGACTATTATTCTAGATCATAGTCTTTTATATTATTTGGATCCTTTTGAAACTAATCAGTCTTTGAATCGACTGCCCAATTAAAATTAAGAAATTACAGGGTGCCTTTTTCTGGTGTCGTCACCAGATATTGTCAGGGTCACTGACGAGGCTTTATTAGCCGAAACTACGTAGTCTGGCCCATGTTCCTACTTAAGTATGTATTCTCTGCTCTTGAAGGAACTTTTTCAGATTTTAATTTCATTTGAAACAAAATTATGAAAATCGGTGCAAAACTAAGGGTCAGAAAATGTCATTAGACTATGGGCGTAGACTATCTTAGTAATTGCTTTTGACATGGGAAGTACAGCCATTAGTTACCCACTTGGCCTTCAAGCAACTGTTCGCATATGTGGCGTTAGCACTATTCGTAAAGATATCGTGAGCGGCCATAAGCTGTTTGCATATCTGTCGTGAGCACTTTTCGCTTAGATGTCGTTAGCGGTCATACGAAATACCGCACATATGGTATTACAAGGTAGCAGAATGTATCACACATAAATTACAGATGAATGTTTTGTGATTTTTACGGTCTTTTAAACTGTCTGTGGAATACTATGACACCTACCACTCGCACACGTGCTTGAAGAAATCCACCAGTGAAGACTTTAGGTCGGCTTTTGAGATCTAAACAAAATATTATTCTAGATTTTTGTGGTTGCAATGGTTTATTTGATAAACATCAAGTCTTAATGGTTGCTAAGGTAGACCAAGCTTTTCTCTGTGAAAGCTTTACTTGTGTTGAATAGACACAGAGATCACCCAAAATCGGCCGAAAAAGGGCATTTATATCCATTGGAGTTAAGTATTCATGACGTCACGGATCACGTGAACTGCTTTAACTCGGGAACGGGAAGAGCTACAGAAATGATAGCTTCGGAATCAACGTGATGGGACATTTTCCTGAAATCAACAGGGTTTGAAGAGACTGAATCTATGTCCAGTAAAGGGGCCGTAAAGGCTTAAACTAGTCACACAATTTACAAGTTGAAAGCGTGTACAGTTCCCTTTGTCTTTATGTCAATACTTTTATCGATAAAATCAATATCTGGCCTTAAATAAGCACACGCCAGCCCTTTAAAGTGATTAAGTTTACTTTTTTATTATCCGACCTTATATAAACACTAAAGAGCTAAAAATAGACGCGGTATTGTTCGCATTTCTGTCCTTGAATCAACGCACGCCAGACCTTTAAAGGGGATTAACTTTGACATGTTTACTTTGTACTAAATCAACACACATGGCGATCGGGTTTGATGCACATTATCTAGTTCATTCTAAAAATAAATGCGCATTAAGAGAGAATGTCAGTGAGACGCCGAGGAGAAAACATCGAGTAAGTTATTTTTATACAATTGACTTATTTTGTGAAGATCAGGTTATTACGATAAACGAAATGGCCGCCATGCATCATATGCCTTATAAGCTACTACATATAGAAACTAGGTCATCCAATATGGCTGCCGCGCATGCGCAGGGCTTGGCACTCAACGGACCCATATTAAGCGCGACCGAACCTTTACAAAGGTGTCACTATATTGGGTTTAATGGTAGTAGAGGACTATAACTCGGAAAGGGATGAACTTTTTATTAGGGTTCATATGATAACCTAGAAAAGTGTCAGCATAAAAGTCGGAAAACTGATGCCCATATAGCTTTTAATTACGTATATGGGTATCTTGGTATAGAAATATGATCATAGACTCTTTTTTCTCTATATTTTGTAGCATTTTAATCCGTTACTAAAACCTTATGTAAACATTGGCCAGGGTTCTATAGAAAGGGATTTAATCCGTATCCAAGTCTATTTACTATAAATGATAATAGAAGGTACAATGGCGATGAAAAACCGATATTTGAATAAAGCGATCGAGTCAACATAACGATGTCGTTACCGTTAAAAATTCTAAACATTGTTCAGAGCAAACAGTGCAGACCCGATCAGACTTCGCCTTGACACACAAAAACTCATCCCTATCACAATTTCGCTGTAAGCGTCAGGAGAGTGAATGTAATAGAAAAACGAGGCATCGAAAGACTTACCAAATTGAAGGGTAACGACCCGAAATGTATTTGTGACATTCAAATAAAATATTTACGTGTTGCTACATTTACGGCTCACAAGACTTTTATTAGTTAGGTTTAGCTGATTGATTGATTGTTATGGGTTTAACCTTTGAGGCAGTTTTTCGATCTATATCGGTCCGTCTCCCAGGGTGAGGGAGAAAAAATGCCCAAACCTGCCCAACCCGCACCTACTGCAAACACGGCACACCCTATCCCTATTATTATTATCCAAATTAGTAGGATTCCCCTACACTGGATTTGGTTGATTGGTTGTTTTGGGTGTAACGGCCCTTTGAGACAGTATTTCAGTCTATATCAGGTCGTCTCCCAAAGAGAGGGAGAAAGAAGAGAAATGATAGACGAGAGAGAAAAAATGTCCAAACAACCCCACCCGCACCTACTGCAAGCACAGTAGGCTCTTACCCTACTATTATCCAAATCAGAAGGACGCCCCGGCACTGGAAGTTATATCCAGCACCCACGCACCACCCCACCAACCCCGACACTGGAAGTTACACGCAGCACCATCACCCGACCATTCCCAGACAAGTTTAGCTGTCTTTGGCGTAGAAACATGTGATCCGTAATTACGTCATCCCTGTTGACACAAAAGTCGATGGCCTCCAGGTGACACATGATCCGTTATTACGTCATCCATGTTGACACAAGTGTCGTGGAGAGGGTTGAGGCTAAAGAAACCCCTATACTACTCCATACATTTGGACAATCTTTATAGGAAAATATGTCTGAATAGCCTGTGGCATTCCCTAGCTACATAGGGTAAAGTCAGGTAAATTCGGACAGCAGGTAAATTCGGACAATGCCATTCTTTCCTTTATACGTCAGATGTTTGGATTTGAAACTAAAATAACTGGGCAAACAGTGAAAATTCTGATGAGCCATCTCATCTGAATTTTCACTGTTTGCAATGGTATGTCCGAATTTACATGCTGTCCGAATTTACCAGAGTTTACCACTAGGGCCGATTGCACAACACTGGTTTAAAGTTAACCCCAAGGTTAGCCATACATTTTGTACGGACTAAACTCGAGGTTCGCTTAAACTTGCTTTGAGCAATCGGCCCTATAGAGTTTAATGGGCGTCAAATCAAAATTCTTTTATGTGCCTAGTTGCAAAACAGATTTTAGCAACACAAATATCCAAAATACTCATCTAAAGGTACATAAATAGCCATTCGTGAACAGGGATAAACGGGTGGGTGGGTGGGTAGGTTGGTAGGTAGGTATACTCACCTGCATTTCCAAGTTACAAGCCAGTTGTTCCAGCCGGTCCAGGTTTGATAGTAAGTACAAGTATATCGTACACATGTTGTTAGTACATAGCAATAGGCATTTATATTACTCCACACAGTTTTCTCCCAGTCATAGTTCTCGTGAACATAAACAGTTCCGGGGTTGTTTGAAAAGGATCCAGCATCTAAAGTGGACAGAGATCTTTATGCTGTTATTTGTAAACATTGGTTAAAAACGTACAAAGCTTGCTCGCAGACAAACCAGGCCCAAAGATTATAAAAATTTTCATGCTCAACTCAGCTGAGCATGCTACTATAATAACAAATTACCGATAAGTACAGTTGTTTTCTTGCTCAGTTTAGCTGAGTATGAAACTTTCTCTGCTTATGAATTTGAAAATGCCAGCATTAGTTGGCATTTTCATATTTATCAGCAGAGAAAATTTCATGCTCAGCTGAGTTGAGCATGAAACAAAGTCTTATAACCTTATGGCTTGTGCTCTTTTTTACATTTCAATCGATAAAAATTTGTCATTTCTAGAGTAGGTCATTATGGTTGCCAACCAAAATGACCTCAAGTTTTTTTTATTACAAACTGAATGCTGTTTTATTGGTTTAAAGCTGGCCAATCACAATTATTCAAAATGCCGAAGCAGTTATAAAAAGCTTTCAGTGATATCTCACAATCAAATATCACAAGTCATGTATTTTTACCACAGGGAGAGCTATGGGGGCAGTTCTGTCAGTGCTGTAAATGCATGAAAAATATTATTGTGAAGTATAGCTGCAGTCTTCTCACTTCAGTTGGGTTATCGTAACTGGCCGTAAATAGCCATTTTCAACGTTTCACATTGAACACTTGTCAAAATGATTTGAGTTTAGACGTTTTTTTCTACTGGTAGGACTATGGAGAAAACTATTTTTACAAAACACGAATGCAAGTTTTGGGATATTCATTTCTAAATATTTCTTGTTTAAGTGAAGTATTGGAGGCAGTAGGGTCGGGCGACGATCACGTGCATAGAAAAATTAATGAATCACTTTGGTTGCAACTAAAACAGTCATTAAAATACTGAAACTGTTATAAAACGCTTTAAACGATGTATCAGAATAAAGTATTAAGAAGAGTTCATGAATTTTACCACTGAATTTAAGTAGGGCGATTGCAGTGTGGGAGCTGTTTGGCTCTCTCTCTCTCTCTCTCTCTCTCTCTCTCTCTCTCTCTCTGGGAGACGGGTGCGATATTGATTGAAATTGTGTCTCAAATGGCTGCTAAACCCCAGTATATCAACAATAATAAAATATTTATTCGTTTTCATTATGCATTTAATTTATCTTATTCATTTATTTTATTTTTTTTTATTTTTATATTTTGGCTATAAATCAAAAAAAATAACGTATAATGAATGAAGACCTAAAGTGAAAAAAAAAAACTCTGAAAACAATTATAATATTATGCAATCACGTATGTGGCCACCAGTAGTAGTATTTCAATTCTCATATCGACGTTGCCCCAGCACCTCAGCGGAAAGAATCCGTAGCCGCAGTAACGGGGCGCCGAGCGTCCGTCCATGAATGTCAATCGTTAGTCAAATTCGTCCGTCAGTCCTGCTTATCAAGGCCCTACGGCTGCTGCATGCGTGGAAAAGGAGTACATTAGCAGGGTCCAGGAAAGTGTGTGGCCACCCTACGTTGATTTCAATTTTAAACAAATGGTGGCACATACTGGAGTTATCCATGTTGCAAAATTACTACCAAAGTATTAATTTCAGAAATGGCATTATTTAAAATTTCCTCATATTATTATTATTATTATTATTTTATTTTCCCCAATTATTGTTGTTGTAATCAGTATTATTTCCATTGTTATTTCCCCAAAGCATTATTTTCCCCTACTATTGCTTTTGTTGTTGTTAATTTATAATAATTATTAGCTCTATAATTATTTTCAGATTATTTATTTTATTATTATTATTATTATTATTATTATTCTTATTATTATTATTATTATCATTATTATTATTATTATAAAGATGTGTTTATTATTATTATTATTATTATTATTATTATTATTATTATTATTATTATTTTATTTATTTATTATTATTATTATTATTTTATTATTATTATAATTATTATTATTATTACTATTATTATTAAGATGTCTTTATTACTATTATAATTATTATTATTAAGATGAGTTAATTATTATCAATATGTAAATTTCACTGTTATCATTATCATTATCAGTTGCAGTATAATTATGTCCCCCAACCACAGATGAGGGGACATACTGTTTTCAGTGCGGATCCGGGGCGTCGGCGTTGGCGTGACAATTTCTTGCGTGCGCGATATCTCTTGAACCAATGGATGGAATTTCACAAAACTTGCAAGGAAACATAATTGGGACAAGTTTAAGAGCTGATAAGATTTTGGTGACCTTGACCTCATTTTCAA
This sequence comes from Ctena decussata, assembly GCA_963989385.1. NCBI lineage: Eukaryota > Metazoa > Mollusca > Bivalvia > Lucinida > Lucinidae > Ctena > Ctena decussata. The sequence goes on along the minus strand of OZ022505.1, from coordinate 15,889,930 downwards.
TGTCACTGGAGGACTCAGATGACAATATCTTGTACCCACTATATCTCTGAACCAATAAATGGAATTTCACCAAACTTGCATGGATACATTATTATTACAAGTTTAAGAGCTGATTAGATTTTAGTGACCTTGACCTCATTTTCAAGGTCACTGGAGGAGTGGACTTATGTGACAATTTATTGTACTCACTATATCTCCTGAACCAATGGATGGAATTAAATTAAACTTGCACTGATACATTATTGGGACAAGTTTAGGAGCTGACTAAATTTTGGTGACCTTGACCTCATTTTCAATGTCACTGGAGGACTTAGATGACAATTTCTTGTACCCACTATATCTCCTAAGCCAATGGATGGAATTACACAAAACTTGCACGGATACATCATTGGACAAGTTTAAGAGCTGATTAGATTTTGGTGGCATTGACCTCATTTTCAAGGTCACTGGAGGACTTAGATTACAATTTTTGTACCCACTATATCTCTTGAACCAATGGATGGAATTTTACCAAACTTGCATGGCTACATCATTGGGACAAGTTTAAGAGCTGACTAAATTTTGGTGACCTTGACCTCATTTCCAATGTCACTGGATGACTTAGATGACAATTTCTTGTACCTACTATATCCCCTGAATCAATGGATGAAATTTCACCAAACTTGCATGGATACATTATTGGGACACGTTTAAGAGCTGGTTAGATTTTGGTTACCTTGACCTCATTTTCAAGGTCATATTCATCTATGTAGCATATCTTTAGAACCAGTGGGTGGATTTTTCCAAACTTGCCTAGATATTTTACTTGTACAGGTTTTTTATTTATTAGAGGGGATGGGAAATGGGCTCGTGGGGGTCATCAGTTTTTCTCTGAAAAACATTTCTAGTTTCCCCCTATTTTTAGTATAATTATTATTAAATTCATTATTTTTTTGTCATCATTATTATTAGTATTATTGTTATTATCATCATCATGAATACTCTGTAGATTAAAAGTGCAACTTTCATACCTGTAAGTGCTATCACAGCCACTAATAACAACAGAATTTTTATTGTTTTTAATCCCATCATGGCATTTTTATAAAACAGCGCGTTAAAAATTGTGTCGCGCCCCACATGTGGTCTGAACGTACTGTCTGATTTGAAGATCTTTCGATTGTCAACAATAATGTCTTATTATAAGTCATTGTTTGTGTGCATACCAGTGACAGGACTTTTAGAGAAGTAACTTTTGACCTGTAAAATTTTCTTTGACATTGACGGCTATGGAAGATTAACTTCCACACCTTGGCTACTATTAAATGACATTAATGTTGATTCCAGGGCCGTGCTCGATTGGGCTGTGCGGATAGTCGGGATTTTTGGAACATCAATCGAGTGCTCTGGAACTGTGTTCTGGAACGGTGCGCACTGCTCCAAACGAGAAGGTGGTGTTGACAGAACAAATAGTCAAAACAAAATGGCGGACAAGCAGACGACACATGAAAGATCAGGAAAAGATATGAGGGGTATAACTCTAAGCTTGTATGATGAAATTTGAATTGTTTTCCCTTAAAATTCAGATTGCATGACCAAAAATGTCGTCAATAGAAGAAAATGTGTGTTTCTCAAAACGCCATTATATCATGAGTGTTCAATAGCCGTGCATTCGCCCCTTTCCTGCTCGTTTGGTACTCTCGATATCGGAATGCAAATAGTTGTTCTGGCACAGTGCGTACAGCCCAATCGAGCTCCAAATCCATGCACAACTTGCTGCAGAAAAAGATGACCAGATTTGTAACAGGCAGTTGGTATGTTTGGCACTCTAGAAAAACTTAAGTGGGTATCTATGAAAAGAAGAGGAGAGATAGCAGACTCATAATGCTTTACAAAGTTTTGAAGGGTGCAGCCAGTATACCTACAAATGACTTGTTAACCAAGCAGGCGTACCAGGAAGCATCATTCCCTGGCATTTCAAACTCCATTGCCTGGGACTGACATTTACGAGTGCTGTTAGAGATTGGAACTTTCTGGCAGATTCCCTGATTTCTGCTGCTGAGTGTGCAGATGATTCAGTTACTACGTTTACTTCTCTTGCAAGAGCTAGGACTTGCTTCCCTGATCACATGACCTGGTAAATGGTTGTCTTTGGACGTATCACCGGTAGACAATTCGGGTTCTGATTCTTGTTTTGATGCCATAATGTAGCTGCAATTGCTGGTAAATTGAAATTGGCTTATCCCCCACAGCAGTCCAGATATTTTGGAATCTATTTATGCACAAACGAAAATTCCAGTTTTTAAGCCATCAAGTTCGAAGTAAGTAAGGTACCTGCTGTTGAGCTGAATTCTCAACAGGGCTATACGAGACCCCGTGGCCCTGTTCAATCTTAACCTGCAATTAACCCTTTTTAGACTAGAAACCCCTTTTGGGGACATATGCAAACAGTGCAGACCCAGTTCAGCCGCCACAGACAACTGGAGCTTATGTCTTCAATGCGGGCTGAGTAGTGTAATCGGTTACCTGTTACCTGGAGAGAGTATTAATGTGAATACAGTTATTTCCCTTAGACCCGGGGAGCGATAGGCATTAATCGATATTTGGAATGTCATATCGATGTCCATATCCCAGGACAGGTGTTGAACTTCTCTGAAGCCGGTTTTGTCATCACTGTGTTAACAATACGAATGCGCTGGATGGAAACATTTTTAATTTTTAACTATGTGGATTTTCATTTTCTTTTTCTGAGATCAAATCAGTTTACTTTTTCAGTTGCTCCTTCTCGTTTTAATAAGTCTCGTTTTTCCCCTCTCTCTGATATTTAGGTCAAATTTCGTAAGAATTGGCGAGAAAATAAATCTGATTATTGGTCGGTTTTGACAGCGGTTTGTTTAAGTTTCTGACAACAAAAACATAAAATTACTTATAATAATGAAATTATGATATTTCTATCCCTTTGACGGTCTCATCTTTATGGAAAGATTAAGCCTGATACAGATACCCAGCCACCCACATAGTTTTTCTCATTTCTTTTTTTTCTTTCACCCCGCCCATCGGGGCTCGCGAAATAGACTGGCTGCCTGGTGCTTCTGCGACAGAGCTGCTCGTCCTGGGTGTCATTTATCGCAGGCCGAGCAATACCTGCAGTCCAACAAATTCAGAGGCAACATCTCGACGATGAACACTACTCAACAGGAACGATAACGTTTTCTCTTGATTTTCTGTTTTGACAAAACTGTTTAAAAGTTTTATGTAAACTGTGTCTTTCGGCATGTAACTAAGCTGCGATATTTAAAACAATTAAGATTAGTCTGACTTTCTCTGTTTTTCTGCGAACAAAAATAAATAAACTAATGAGCCATACCACGACATGTGCGCCCTGCGAACACTCAGAATAGCGTGTGCGTTCGCCCATCTGATCTGGGCCTTCGCTGTCCGCATAGAGGTAGCTTAGACCATTGTCTGTCCTGTAAGCGCACAGCGAAGATTCTGATTAGTCTGGGCGGCTGCCAAGGCTGATCTGAGTCTTGGCAGGGCGCTATAGCACTGCGTTGATTTTGTTGCGACGCGACTGAAATTACTGTTTCATACAAAAATAATCACAAGGATGACGTTCGGATTAAATATCCATTTCTGACCTTCATTGCCGTTAGCAGGTGTTAATTTTGAAATTGCATTGTTTTAACAAGACGTGTGACCAGCTGTATTTTCACACCTTCCGGCCGACAGCGACTACTCAGTTGATGTCTTTAGCAAACAATTAAATGAGCCGCGACAAAGGTGCATGTACGCCCAGCGAAGTCTTAGATCAGCCTGGGCATCCGCCTGATCCGATCAGAGGCTTCGCTATCGGCATGGAGGTAGCTTAGAGTCTTAGCTACCCTTTAAACGCATAGTTCAGACTCTGCTCAGACCGGGTGGCTGTCCAGGCTGATCTGCGTCTTCGCTGGGCGCACATTCCAATTTGTTCGTCTTTTTGTATTGCGGCTCATATGAGGAAACTTTTGAACATTGAGCAGAAAAGAAAGTGACCTGTCCATGGGCGGAACGCTGACGAGTGCCTTGCAGCTTTTAACTGTTCTTTCCGTATTTCTTACTGCATTTAATTCTATCTCAATTTAATTTCAACATGATAATTTTAAATGGTTTTCGCACAGTCGCAGCCTGATTTGATAACACGTGTTCAAAATATTTTCACAGAAATTCGGATCAGTTTGGTTTGTGCAGAAACTTGGGTAAGGTTATGTACAAACTCAAATTCAACTAAAATTGACAAATTATTAACTGATCATAAACTCAGACTAGTGTTTTGCAAGTGCATAAGTTGGTCTGAGTCAGTTTGCATACATAATTACTTCCATAAATTGACTATTGCAGCTTTATATTTTTGCATATATTTTTGTTCAAGTCATGATGACTTTAACAAACTTTAACGGTTTGACAATTACGAAAACAGTTTAGAGGTAATATCGGATTTTATGATCGATAATCGATTAATCCTCGTGTAATTATAAGTATGTTAATTGTACTGTATATTGTCAACAAATTCCGATCAGCTTGCGCAAACTGATCAGACATTGTTCAGTCTTATCAGTTTGCACATATCAGAGGCTGACAAGTGTCCGCAGGTGCACAGGTTTATTATCGTAAGTACTTATATTATAGCAAAAATACAAAAAAATCACAAAAATATCTTTCAATATTCCTTGCTAGCTTCACTAAAACAGTCATAAAATTAAAGTGAAAAACTTGCATTATGAACAGAAATATTACTAATAAAGTTAATTTATAGCCTTGCAAGAAAAATGTTTCATAGCATTTTTCCCATAGCGATTAATCCTTACACTACCACGGTTACGAGAAAATCTTCACCATGATTTAGTTTCTTATATTATTTTTTTTCGACAGTAATATCTTAAGAGAGCAATACAGTGTATGTATCTTCGTGTCTCCTGATTATGAATGAGCAAATCTGCCAGTCAAAAATATAATTCTATGGATTCTAAATTTCTACCCTGTGATACACAAAACATATTTCGGTTTCTTTGATAAAAACGCCCCACCACACTCAAATAAATTTCAATCAAAAATGTTAGAACAAACATTAGCAATTATGATAATAATTGATAGACTGATCGAACATTACCAAAAAATATGTAATTGGTTTGCAAAGTTTTTTTTTTTTAGCTTATAAAGGGATTTTTAAAACTATAAGTAGTCGATTAACTGTCTGTTCATTTTTGATGGTCACGTGTAGGAGTTACGTGACTTCTTTCTCTTTTTTCCTTTCTTGTGTTCATTCGTTTATTCTTTCTTTCCTTCTTTCTTTCTTAATAAGACAATATGAATATTCTTCCTTTCTTAGTTAGATCATAAAAGCACATATATAAATACATAAACAAAACACGAATACCAAGAAATGAAGTGGTAAGCCTTTGAGCAATATAGGCGGATTTGGACTTAAACTATTTGAAACTATTATTAGCGAGGTTGTTTCGAAACGCGATTTTCTGTATGTTTAGAGATCGATGGAAGAAACTTATAGTAAACTTATTTTATAATGAATTACATCAATGTAAACCTTATAAAAATCTCTCAGTGGTGATAACTTATAAAAGTTTTAAAGAAAATCCGATCATTTTCAAATTTTAGGCTGAACATAGCTTCTTAGGCATTTTTGACATTATCCTTATATACTTTCATGTGACTGAAGCTTCAACTTTAAAAGCCGATGGAAGTATCAAAACATGAAGTTAATTTGTATATTTTTATACCATATTAACGGACAAAGACTGAAGTTTATGATCATAACTTATAAAAAATTGTCGTAATATCATATATGTATTTAATTTCACATTTTATATTATATTTCTATGTAATTGCATATAACACTCGACATTATTTGAACAGGTAAGCTCTCGGATAAACCCGTAAGTCGCTATCGGTAGTTTCCGCCATATTGAAGCATTAAGTTCCCTATGACATGGCGTCTGATCATGGTCAACACAATTTGCTTACAGGAATTCTGTATCCTGCATTCTGTGTAATCTTGACCTCCTACATAGGAGACCATTGACATAAAAGCATGTTAACAGTCAAATGCCAAAAAACACGTCAGCATAAAAGTCTGCTAATCAGCTTAAAACGTTTTAAAACGCAATATCTCTTCGAAATACAATAAAAGTGAAAACATCAAAACCCCTGAAACCAGATATGGACTTGTCTAAATGATACTGATAAACAAGTTCACTGATCAAAAAGGGTTAAAACTCCATTTTTGCAAGCTCTCGGAATGAGCCCAATGATCCCAAAAAGTGTATCCATTTACCTTAGCTCGAAAAGTAGTGAAGATAAGTCACTACAAGCTTAAAAAAGCTAAAAATTCCATACCGAGGGAATTTGACTTAAAGAATCTATTTGAGCCGCGACACGACAAAACCAACAAAGTGGCATGTGCGCCCAGCGAACTCAGATCAGCCTCGGTACCCGCCCAGTCTGCGCAGAGTATTCGCTACTGGCATGGAGCTAGATTAGACCCCCGACTACCCTTTAAGCACACAGCGGAGACTGATCAGACTGGCGGATGCTCAGGCAGTTCTAAATCTTTGCTGGGCACACGCACCACTTTGTTTGTTTTGTCGTGTCGAGCTCAAATAGATTCTATAAGTCAAATTCCCTCGGTATGGAATTTTTTAGCTTTTTGTAAAATGCGACTAACAGACTGTTAAAAATGAATAGTAGCCAAAAGAATTCAAGCAAAATTTGCCACCAAGTTGGAACCTTAACAAGAAAGAGAACAAAATACCCTAGCTGAACATTACCGAAAATTGCACAAGCCATATTGTAAATATAGAAACACGACTCAGACGAATGTCTACAAGTACCATAATTGGGATTGGCTGGGGTGGTGTTGTTGGTTTGGTGCAGCAAGCCAAATAAATTGGAATGTCAAATACGTAAATAAACTTGGTACCTGAAAAAATAATTTGGCTTACAAGGGGTTTCCCACACTGCCATAATATTGCAAACCTTCCTTTGTCACTGAGTAGTTCTACCCGAGCGAAGGATGGGCGGGGTAAATATACACGCATACACGATGGCCATATACTAAAGGTCATGTAATAAATGTCATACTTCCAAACGAATTTAAATCTGACCTAAAAAGTTGATCTCTTTCACTTGTTTATTTGGTATTAAATTACTACTGAGTGTAAATTACAAGATCAAGATAAGGAAATTAATGTTCCGTAACATTTGTTTGAACGCTTCCATTGTGATCATAAGATTTCACTGACACCTCACTGATTAATAGGTTCAGTTAAACTTAGTATATCTTTTAGGCCGTTATTTTGTTGTTGTTGTTTTTTTTTCACGGAGAGCAACTTTTCACTGGTCCATCTTTATGTCTCAAGTTCTGCAATTTTATGCCCCGCCACACGAAACCTGGCGGGGGTATTATGTTATACTCTCCGAAATGTTGAGTGTCCTTCCGTCCATCCTGGCTTCCTTCCGTCCGTCCATTCGTCTGCCCCGCGGTCAGTGCTAAACTCGTGTCGCTCTGTAATTCAAAATCCGTTTGAGATAAATGTAAAGCATTATTAGACGACGTGCAAAGTGCAAGAACCGTAACTCCGAATTACATACTTTTGAAGTTATAGCACTTTGACTATTGAAAATAGTAGATTTTACAATGAGGTTTTGTCCGCTCTGTACCTAAAATTAAAATCTTAGAGTTCCTTCAAGAGCAGAGAACACATTCAAAACATGGGCCAGACTACGTAGTTTCGGCTAATAAAGCCTCCTCAGCGACCCTGACAATATCTGGTGACGAAACCAGAGAAACCATACTGTAATTTCTTAATTTTAATTTGGCAGTCGATTCGAAGACTGCTAAGTATCAAAAAGGATCCAAACACTGTAAAAGACGATGATCTAGAATAAGAGTCTAAACCAATCTAAACAAATCCGTTTCAGATATGTTCATGAAACTTAACACAACATAAAGCATCATTAATCGACATGCAGAGTGCAAGAAGCGTAACTCTGGATTACATGCTTTGGAGTAATGGCATTTTGACAATTGAAGCTATTAGATTTTGCGATAAAGTCGTGTCTGCTCTGTAATTCAAAAACCGTTTCAGATATTTTCATGAAATTTTACACATATGTAAAGCATCATTAGACGACCTGCAGAGCGCAAGAACCGTAATTCTGGATTACATTTTTGGAGTTATGGCCCGTCGACAATTAAAAAAAGTATATTTGCGATAAGGTCATGTTCGCTCTGTAACTCAAAGGTACGTAGGAACATTCTCAGGGACTGACACTATTCAATCCAAGATCCCACCCAACACACTATGTGGGAATAGACACCACAAAATTAGTCACCACCAAACACATCATCAGCGACAGTCATGTGAACAGCCATTTCCCATGTACATGGTCACCGGGTTAGCATTAACATCACAAACATTATATCAATAGCAGACATATAAACAAACAACACATAAAACAACCAGCAAGAACCAAAACAGAAGTGCCGCCTTGGGACAGGCAGCACTGAAATTACTGGTGGGGGGGGGGGGGTTAATATAGTTTTTCTTTACAAAAGCTCCTGGCAAAGTAGATGAAAAGGCACTGGTCAGGAACTTATACAATCGATTTCCACAACCTGCTATAAACACCAACCATAAATACGGCATACAAAGCAAAGCAAGACAAGTGGAAAGCAAGGAGCTCAGCCTTTTCCCAGCAGATGGCCTCGAGTCTGTCCTTAATAATGTACAAAAAGTCCATGACTTAAGATAAGATAAGATAATTTTATTAACGTCTCACCAATTTTACATGTACCTAAACACAGTTAAAACAATCGATATAAGATGTAAAATTGTGACTCAATATTGAGCTATGAGAGACGATCGCTCTAAAATGTGTCTTTTCTTGTGTCCTGCACCAGCACTACATCCCCTAAATACCCCACACTGAGCCAAGGAAGACGGTTATCCAACCAGCAAGTCTACGCTTCCAGACTCAGCCTGGAGTATTAAATGCAGTACTGGGACAAAACAGCAATTAGTATGATAAAAAAGCGACACGCATTATCTATGAGCCATTATCACTCTAAAACGTACCATAAATTAGTGCCCTGCATGCGCTACCTTCCCTCGATACCCCATGCCGAGTCCGGATAACCGGAAACACGCGGTGGAACCAATGTTCACACAGCATGTTGCCGGATCCGGACACGGCATGGGATATGAAATGCAGCACAGGGACCAGAGCAACAGATAAAATGAAATTGCAACTTTAATCTGCACTAAAAGAGATAATCGTGTCCGTTGAAATGTATACTGTCCCAGTGGTAAATCCTCCCTGATACCCCACGCTGAGTCCACGATAACAGGGAACATGTGGCGGAGCCAATGTCCAAACAGCATGGACCCGATCATGGACTCAGCATTGGGTATCAACCGCACCACCGGGGCAAAACAGCAGTTAGTATTGTAAATAACAGACAGCTTTTTACATTTAAATGGACACTTATAAAAATATGGTACACAATATACATATTTACATCAACTGTACAGCAGAATACGCCTTTTGTTTAAAATCAAATAACAGGTTTTGGCACTTATCTTGACTATGGAAGGATTAGCTAAAATAAAAGATACTTTTTCAATATCATTTAAGTTCTGAAAACCATTTAGTGTAAGCTCAGCTTCAATAAACAGCTCATTTCGGAACTCAGTGTACAGCGGACAATGTAATAAAACATGGATTTCATCCTCAACAGCATTCCTACAGCTAAAGCATTTTCTTTCACTAACTTCTAAGCCATTATAGCGGCCAGTTTCAAGTGCAATCGGGGCGGTTCCACTTCTAAATTTAGCCAAAGCCCCTCTATGAGACCTATTAAATATCCTTGTACAATATTCTTCAACTACAAAATCCTGCTTAAAGGTTCTGTATAATCGAAGTTTATTCCCTCCAACTCCAATTGATTATGCTTTGATATCGGCGAAAGCTTTCGATATTTTACATGGCTTCCAGATCACAGACGTTGACAGACTTTTTTCAGATGGACATTCATTACTGTCAGTCACCTTAACCACACAACCTGATGAAACACCACGTCAACTAGAAATAAATGATACAGCCCATACCAATTACCTGAGGCCCACTGAATATGAATGTTTTGTTGACAATATCGACAGAGGCAAAGTAGATCAAATCCTTACCACACTGCAGTCTTGCGACAACAGCACTCCATCAGATACCATTAATCATATAGCTTCACAAATATGCGATACATTTCAGTTCAGTGCAGCGAAAGTAGAGTCTTCGAGAGTTAAAAATCGTCCCGTAAAACAACCCCAACATAGACCCTGGTTTGGATTTCAATGCAAAACCGCAAGGAAAAAATACCATTTAGCAAAAAGAAAACATAACATATACAAATCCGATGTAAATAAGAGAGCACTAATTTCAGCTAGCAGAATATACAAGAAAACAATGAACACATTTATGAACAAATACAATATGAATAAGCAAAATGAACTTAGGAGTATGCAAAAATGCCAACCTAAAGAATACTGGAAGTTTTTAAACAGTTTAAAAAATAAGGGCAAATTTGAAATGCCACCTTTTAACCAATTTTACGAGTATTTTAAAAATGTTTTCTCTTCCGACGATGAAAATGACGATGTGGAATTAAGCGACATTTATCCCGAAAACTCGACAGAGTGTTTAAATTGCCCGTTTACGAGTTGCGAAATAGAAAGATGCATTAACAAGCTGAAAAATTCGAAGTCCCCCGGTGGCGACGAAATTTTAAATGAATATATAAAACTGACGAAAGACCTAATGTTACCTGTGTATGTCTCCTTTTTCAATTTGATTTTGAATACAGGGCATCTTCCAGATGATTGGCTTATAGGGAAAATCAAACCCATTTATAAAAATAAAGGAGACTCACTCGATCCAAACAATTATCGTCCCATTACTTTATTAAGCTGCCTAGGGAAGCTCTTTACTGCCACACTTAACGAACGCTTACACAACTTTCTAGAGGAAAACGATTTACTAAATGAGAATCAAGCTGGTTTTAGAAAACATCATTCAACCACTGACCACATTTTTACGCTTTACTCCCTCATCGAATTAATGAAATACGAGAAGAAAAAACTGTTTTGTTGTTTCGTAGACTTCTCCAAAGCCTTCGATTCTGTATGGCGAATAGGGCTTTGGAGAAAACTTATCAATACCCATGTAAATGGAAACTTTTTGCGAGTATTGCAAAATATGTATTTAGATATTAAATCCTGTGTAACAGTTAGGGGTGATGATTCCCCTTTTTTCTGTAGTAATCGCGGGGTAAGACAGGGTGATAACATCTCACCCGTTATGTGAAGACCACCTTATTTATGACAGAATTGATGGCATACCAATCGAATGTGCAAACGAACATTTATTTCTTTACATTAAAATCTTCATTTTACTATACGCGGACGACACCGTAATACTAGCAGATAATGCAGAAGATTTCCAAAAAAGTTTAGACTCGTTCGCTAGATATTGTAAGGAATGGAAACTTAAAATTAATGAAACTAAAACCAAGATTATCATCTTTGGAGCTCGCAAGACTAATACTTTCTCGTTTAAACTCGAAAATCATACATTAGAAATTGTTGACAGCTATAAATATTTAGGAACTATTTTTTCTAAATCTAGAAGCTTTTTAAATGCACGTAAGCACATTGCTGAACAAGCGAAAAAAGCTATGCATCTCTTACAAATGAGAGTGAAAAATCTCTTCCTACCTGTCGACCTCCAGCTTAAATTGTTTGATCACACGCATGTGAAATCTGGGGTTATGAAAATTACGGCAGTTTAGAAGCTATTCACACCCAATTTTTACGTTCAATATTACACGCGCGCAAAAGCACCCCACTTTATATGATTTACGCAGAGCTTGGCAGATACCCTCTTGAAATACATGTTAAAGGTAGAATGGTAAATTTCTGGAGAAGACTGATTAGTGGCAAGCTAACCAAACTAGCATTTATTTTATACCAAAAATTGAGAAATACACCTGATATTAATTCAAAATGGATTCGGAAAATGCAAGAAATATTCCAACAATGTGGCCGACCTGATATATGGCAAAACCAAATATCATACTTAAATATCTGCCCTATTATTAAACAAAATCTAAAAGACCAGTTCCTTCAAGATTGGGGATCAAAATTAGACCATTCTTCAAAGGGTATTAATTACAGAATCTTTAAATCTGATATTCAGTTAGAACAATATTTTCTAAAATTACCAATGAACTTGTATCTAAGTCTAGCAAAAATCCGAACTGGAAACCACAGGTTTCCATGTGAACGTGGTAGGTGGCTAGGAATTGATCTTTCTGAAAGAAAATGTCTGCTTTGCAACTTACAAGAAACTGGCGATGAATTCCATTACATTCTTATCTGCCCTTTTTTTAATGATGACCGTACCAAGTATATCAAAAGGTATTTCTATACAAATCGTAATATTATCAAATTTAAAGAACTTATGAATTGCCAGAAATTATCGCAGCTAAGGAATTTGGCTTATTTTGCAAGAATCCTTGTACAGACCATACAGTAACACACAACCCACTTGGCAGACGGTGTCGAATCGATGTTGAATCAATGCTGATTCAACGTCAGTTATGACGTTGAATCGGCGTTGATTCGGTGTCGAACCGACGCTGTGTGCTTGCTGGAAAACTAATGATTGTATGCTTATATCTCTTCAAACTTTTTCCCTTTTTATTCATTAATGTTAGATTTTCCGTTCTTGGCATTTTGGGAAAATAATGAAATAACAACCTTTTTCTGATGACTTAACCAGACTAATTTTATGACAAATTATCAAATAATATCATAGTCACTGACTTCTGATCAACCAAAAAAGAAGAAGAAGAAGAAAAAAAAAGTCACAATTGTACTCCAACGACGACTGACCAGACCAACTTAATACTATGACCAGTGACTCATACGACTATTGACATAATTGTAGTTGACTGAAGACTAATCAATTTATCATAAGTTACCTTTTTACTAGTAAGTACAAAATACCGCTGTTCTTTTCCTTTATTTTGTTAGCGTTACCTTTGCATCCCTGAGTATTGGAACGGAAATGCATGAGATATAGTGTAGAACCGACTCGGACTGCTTCCTAGAGCATTCCGATCCTGGTCTACACTACCTGTTTTTGCGTCTGTAACTGTGTAAGTTTTCAGTAAATAAAATCCAACTGCCGACACGGTATTTGGTTATTTGTTCCAATGTTTGGGGTGTCTACGGTACGGAATGCCGCCTGAGAGCTCGAAATGGGCCAAAATTTTGGGACCTTTCACGTTGATTCTCATTAGAATCGCTTCAGTGACCCCAATGCATTTGCTTGTTAGTTTGCATGGGGCGGGGCTAGTTGAGGAGGGGTTGGGGCGGAGTTTAGAGACGATCTTTTGACCCAGCTCGAGCCCTAGGCACCTTGTAAAAATATACATTTTATATCTTTTTTTAAAATACCTCTGAAACATGGCTGTAATCCATAATGTGCCACTTTGTAAAACTATCCATGTGTACACTTTTTCATTCACAAACGATGTTTGTCCGGCCTGAAATGTGCTCAAGAATTGCACGAATTTTAGCTGACCTGTTTGGTCAGTTCCACTTAACTGCTGGTGTTAAGTATTCAAAATAACGCATCATTTCAATAAATCCCATTCAATAAGCACTGCGTCTTACCTGGCTAAGTGGAAGCGTCCAAACCGGTCTTGCTAATAATAACTTGTGTAGAGTAACGCAACAAAATATTTTCGCTATTCTGCCGTTGTTTGTATAGAATAAGCCAGAGTTTTGATTCCCTTATTTTTCCTATGTCCCCCATAAGTAGCCTGTGGGACATGTGAAAGTAGCCCGAAATTCTGAGCTTATCCACATATTCTGTGCCTTACTACATGTCTGATAAACATGTTTCCCCTTCTCCTTTCACACTTTTATTTATCTATTTTAATTTATTTATTTATTCATTTATCTATTTATTTCTATTTTATTTCATTATCTTTCTTTTTTCTTTTTTCCTTCTCAATTTTTTTCTCTTTTTATTTATTCATTTATTTACTTCTTACTTGTCTGTAAATTATTCACCTTAGTTTGTTTTTACGTTGTCTTTGTTCTTTTCTTTGCAGGATCATTGTTTCCAAATGTCGATCCCCCACCCCCTTTAACATTCCCTCTAAGATCCACACAGTGCTAGGGTAGTGCTTTACTAACTAGTGCAAGAGTTGCTTGCCCTTTGCACTGGTTGGCTACGCACTCCCTGACTTTTGAAAAAGAACGTCTGTTTGGTATACCATATAGTTTACTGTGATTGACCATGCTCCACATAGTTTATATTCTATAGTGTAGATACTCATATGTCATATGGATGACCTGAGATTTAATAAAGTTTTATGTTCGTTCTTCCCGAACGTGAACTATTGCGATTTACATCAACTGCCCACTGATTAATATATTCTTGCGTAATGAAAGGCAAAACGTTATTTAAAATATTGGTCTTATTAATGGTTTGATTTATGTTATTATAAATGTGAAAATTGGACTCTGTCAATTTCTGACCTACCCTGAAATTCCAGTTTTTACATCTGGTACTTACTTTTGAATTTGACCAGCAGAATATTTTCCTGTTCAGCCTTGTTGCGTCCATATTTATACAGCGACACCAGAATGATAACACAGACTTCCAACACTTTGTGATCATATAAAACGCCGACAAAACATGAATATATATATAGAGTTTATCAATTAATCGTCCCATTTAAAATATGGGATTATTTATAAACCGAGGGAGGTTTAAAGATCCGATAAAGAAACGAGTCCGAAGAACGGAAGGTTTAAAGATCCGATAAAGAAACGAGTCCGAAGGACGAGTTTCTTTATCGGATCTAAACGAGTCCGAAGGACGAGTTTTTTATCGGATCTTTAAACCTCCATTTAAAATATGGGATGATTTATAAACCGAGGGAGGTTTAAAGATCCGATAAAGAAACGAGTCCGAAGTCCGAAGGGCGAGTTTCTTTATCGGATCTTTAAACCTCCCGAGGTTTATAAATCCCATATTTTAAATGGGACGATTCAATAAACTGTATATTACATTCGTATGTCCTACAACTAAAGAATAGTTCCATCTGTTTATGTTTTCAAGAGTCCTTCTGAGAGCCTGTACACAATAGTGCGAAAGAATACATGAAAATCGAAATAATATGATTTTGTTTTCTGAAGGGGCCAAGGTTTGTCAAAATAAGAATAATTTACTTGCCTATGAGACCTACATTATACCTTTTCAATCATTGTCTGTACGGCTACTGGTCCCGACGATCCAAGGCTCGAAGAAAGTCTCACGGCTATGAACTGAATGATATGCAATGCGGAGCGTATGTGATAAACGGCAATGCAGTCCAACATCGAACTGACTATTAGTAGAATAATTCAGTTGTGCACGCCAGTAATACATACCAAAGTTTGTTATAGGTTTGACATTTCGTAATTTAGCGTCTGTTGTTTTTTCTCAATATCATAAAAGGCAACACTGACGTGTTTTTATAGCTTCAACTGCAGTCGAAAGCTACACTTTGAAAAGTAGTTCTAAAAGCCGGTATCCGGCCGTACATCATAAACCAATCTTTGCATATTATGGAGAAGGTAACCAATCTACAGGGATTTATTACAGGGATTTATTTCCCTAAATCCTTTATTTCCCTAAAGGAAATAAATCCTCTCAGAGACCTGGGAAATAGCATATTTATATTGGGTAGAAATCCTTGTATGTCTTTGCTAAGAATGTAATGTAACAGTAGGCTACATCACAACAGAAGCACTGCTATTCGATTCCCACCTGAAAATTGAAAATTCTGCCGCTTTTGCAAATAGCCAAAGTATAGCAATACTCTAGTTTAAACATATTTTATTGCCAAATAATTGGTGCAGCAATTGGGTTGGGCCACAAGTTCTAACAACATTAATTACGGCCCTCCCCGTACATATGTAAAATACAAAGTTATAGGCAATGACATGAAGATTAATACACACATTAAAGTAAGGTGTGAATTCTATATAACGTAAACACACAATAGGATGGCTATGAAATGTAAAGAAGTAAAAAAAAAGTGAGAAAAAAAGGGCAACAACTAATGCAGCAAGCAGCATCCAGCCAGATAACAGTAACAGCTATTATATGATATAGTAAGTGTTAAATCAAGAAAAGTTTGATGCAATACTCTCTGACTAATATGCATGTTAAGCATATTAATGCAGTCTTTCAGCTTTGTAAACTGGTGGAGTTACAACAAAACTCCTGAAAGTGGCCAAACCGAGTTTTCGGTTCAGCTTTAAGGTAAGATAAGATAAGATAAGATAAGATTTATTTTGAGTCGGCAAGTATTAAACAGTACAACATAAGCTCTGGTGAGCTTTTGAACCGACTATTTAACAAACAAGTGTATAAAATCGACATGTGTAAAGTAGCTGAAAGACGAATTGCACATTTTAGTGATTAAATCAAGCTAAAAAATCACACATCATGATTAAAAAGTTGAATGTTTATGAAAAATTGAAATAAATTATATTTCATTGATAAAAAGCTCCAATTACTCGGATATTAGATTTAGAAATTAATGCAATGCATACTTTAGATAAGGAAGCAGACTAAATAAACGATTAGATATCGAGATGTATCTGTATCACATAAATGCCCCGCCCATGGGAGAGATCCTGCGAGTCGTCAAATACTTACTCACCAGTGGACCTGGCACCGGAGTGTCACCGAAGCTTCTCTACGAGCCACCCCCGACTCTCCAGGAACATGAGTGATACTGAGTGTGCCCGGAGCAGTCGGTGGACAGAGCTTATGAGATGCCAGTTAAATCTCAAAAATGTCTCATGAATTGCTCAACTCAAAGCTAGAAAATTAAAAAATGGTTAAAACATTAAAACAAGTATTGAAAATACTTTGAACAAACAACTAAAAATGCAGAAAACACATGTAACAAGTTGAAACACAAGACGACCCTGCACTGTGACTTCTTAATAACCATTGCAGGCTATACATTTACAATCTTTTCCATTCCACGATAAGATCAATTGTTTAAAGTGGTTAAAATTTGAGCATTTTCTAAAATCTTCTGGAAGGGAGTTCCACAGCACAGGGGCGGCATATTTGAAAGAACTCTTACCAAACTTACTGGTGCGAACCGATGGGATCTGTAAAATATTAGAATAGCGAAAGTTATATACATTGCCACGCTTTTGAAGTAGATTTGTTAAAACTATTGGGGCTAAACCGTTTAAGATCTTAAAAGTCTCGATAGCCATGGTTCTCATTCGTCAAATATGCAATGTTGAAAGTTTTGTTTTGGTAAGAAGATCTTCATATGAGCTGGAAAAAATCATCATAGACAATTCTTAATCCTCTTTCTTGTAATTTCTCCATCTTTTTATACCCCGCCACACGTTAGTGGCGGGGTATTATGTTTTCCCGCTGGCTGTCCGTGTGTCCGTCCGTCCGTCGTATGTACGTCCGTCCGTCCGTGAGCACTTCGTTTCCGTTCGATAACTTGAATATTTATTAACCAATTTTCTTCAAACTTGGCATATGCATTGGTCTTGGGAAGATCTCGGTTGGGATTTTTGATGGGCAAATTTCGATATCTTCTGATGGAGTTATTGCCCTTGGCATGGTCTTAAAAATAGTTTTTGGTCTGTAGTTCCTTTACAGTATGAAATATCTTGATGAAATTTTACAGAAATGATCAAAGTAACATAAGCTTTCTGTTACATGTAGAATTTTGTCCACCTGGGTTATCTGCCCCTGTCCATGGGCTATATACATGTATTAAATAATGAAAAAATAGTGTATATAAATCAGGGTGGAAAGGGATTTCTCTGAAACTTGTTTCAAATTATCATATTAATATAAGCTCTTTGTCATGATCAAAATTTTGTCCCCCAGTGGTTATCTGCCCCTGACACAAGCTTTATACATGATATGAAATCATGAAAAAATCTATATAAAATCAGATTTTCAGTATATCTTGAAGAAATTTCATAGAAATGATTGAAATAACATAAGCTTTCTGTTACAACACATTATCAAGGTAATATGAGTTTCATGTCATGATAATAAATATGTATAAAAGATAAAAGAAGGGCTATTGGTTTGCAGTGGCGGGGTATTACGCAGTCGTTTACGATGTTTTTATTAGTATTGGTTTCTGAACAAAAATGCCATGCCAAAGGACAAAAATTGAAATTGGATAGTACAAAAGTGAGAAAAATTGTCAATCTGTTTAAAAGGCTGAGATTATGTTCGATTCGTCTCATTACATTCAGTTGCTGTGCCGCTTTGTGCAAATGTTACTAATATGAGAGTCGAAACTTAAATTGAAGTCAATATCAACTTTGTAAACGATAAACCAGTGGAATGACCACAAAACTCCTGAAAGTGGCCAAACCGAGTTTTCGGTTCAGCTTTGTAAACGATAAACTGGCGGAGTTACCACAAACCTCCTGAAAGTGGCCAAACCGAATGGCAAAACTATAGTTATTACCACAGAAATCCTTAAAGGGCAGATGCCCAGGCTGATCTGAGTCTTCGCTTGGCGCGCATGTGACTTTGTTGGCTTTGTCGTGTCTGGCTTTTGTTATTGCACATACGTTGGCACATTTAGCTGTTGACCCCTAATATCTTAAAGTTATTTATTCTTATTTTACCGCATGACGGCTTAGACACTGTTCTTTCCAAAAATAGAACATATCTTTTATCTAATTTCAGTGTTAATTAATACATATTGTTACTGACTGGTTTAAACAAAAGAAGTATTTATAAACAAACAGATCAAATTAAGAACGCGTGACCTTATAAACAGCCGAAAGTAATACTGCGGAAGTTTCAAGTGTACGAAGGGCAAGAGCATTTCAAAAACAGTTTTCTTACTCTCTTTCAATATTTTGTGATTTATTACCCAGCAAGGGCATGACGTTGAAATAACGTCATACTGACGTGGATGCCATCACGTAGCATCGACATCAATACGACGTTGTGTGCCTGCTGGGTACGAAGTGGTCTATTAGTAAATTATGTTAGTTCTAGGAAATATAAATGCAATTTGGCGGTGACCTCTTGGCTTTTCGCTTGTCTTGTTTTGCTTTGTGTGCCGTCTTAATTGCTTTCCTTTCCAATTTTGGTGTTTAGGGCAGGATGTGGAAATTCATTATGTCGTGGAAATTCATTATGTCGGTTCTGAGCTGTAGCCCAATATCAGCATGGGGCACACTTAGTTTCATGTTGGTAAAGCCGGTTTTACCAGTTGCAGTCTGATGTGGATTATGGTTTGGACTAGCTCTATTCTGGGCTATAGATTCCATCGTCCTACATGGGATGGACTTGGTTATCTTGGAATCAAACAGTCTCATGCAAGTAGAATCGGCCTTTGTCAGTATGCTGTATGCGTATCATACTTATATGTTTCATGTTGGTGAAGTTGGCATTTAACATTATGCATTATGTTTATCCTGGCTGTAGTCTGGACAAAATGTATTCTAGACTATAGCTCCTATCAGCATAGGGGCACTTGGCTAGATTACATATCTATGCCGATGCTGGGCTCTAGTCTAGACTCGTAGTACCCCAGGTTGTAGCCCCCATTCAGCATTGGGAACATCCGAATGATATGTAGATAATATGTTCCAGGGTTTATTACATATAAATTATATTGTATTTAATTTCTTCTAAAGCCCCGTAAAAATATGTACTTTTGGTGTTACCTCATGTTGCCATTGTAAATGGACTGAGTAAATAAATGATTTGTTTGACTTGGTTCCTGACCATTGCATTCTCATCTACTGAGCAGGGGTCGTGTTTATAAAACCACTCAAGTCGTTGCTATGCTGTTGCTAGGGCTGAATTTCTATGAAGGAGATTCCCTACAACTATGCAATTTGCTCTGGAGGAACAGTCTGAATAAGACTTTCCTCCAGAACAAATTTCATAGTTGTAAGGAATCTCCTTCATAGAAATCCAGCCTTAGCAACATCATAGCAACGACTTAAGTCCTTTTGTAAATACGGCCCCAGGGCTGCGGTACAGTTAGCAACGCCCAACTGCTCAGTTAAAAAGCACAAAAATAGAACTTTTAAAAGTCTTAAAAGTGTAGCAGGTAAGAACTACAGAAGAGTACAATACAATACTTTTATTCACGCACTCCATTTCAAGACAATGGCAATATGAGGATACAAAGAAATTATACAATGATGCAAGAAGCAAGCCATGAAAGCAGAATATAATGACAAACGTTTCTGATGTTAAATTCCTGCTGGTCATAACGCATAGAAACATTTTACAAACCAAGAAACAAGCCAGGACAAGTTTCAGGATTTCATTATGAGAAGTAGAGTAGGTGACACCAGTGCATACGATATAAAATTCGCCTAATTTAAAGGAATGAAATTGTTTCGTCCAGAACATATACCTTAAATATTTCTCTTGTCACATAGACCCGAGTCTAAGCACCTTCCATAGTTAGTATGCCAATCACAAAACACGGGAGGAAGGGCTGAATTGTCTTTTATCCCGGGAACATTTTCAACTACAAAGACAGACAGACGACTAAAATCTTTAAAAAAAATCAAAGAAGAATCCCCAACAGGCGGCACACAAGACTGTGTACTCGCTTGGTCTGATATAGGAAATCAGCACGTTAACAGTTCTAATAGTAAGTTCTATGAATTATTACGAGTATTACTTACACCCCAACCACCCCTACCAACCCCACCATCCCCACCGGTTTCCCATCCCAGATGCAATAATTCAACGGACCTAAGTAAAACATTTGCCAAATAGTTCTTTGTGTCCTAATTAAAAACATAAGCACAACGTAAATTATGTTTATCTATGTGTGGAGACATGGACGTTTCCTGAAAATCGTCCCCAGCCTGCAAAATTGTTAAGAAAAAGTATCAAACGTAGAACCCCAATTCCAGCACATTTGATATTTTCATGGCATGCTAACGTGTTAAAACTCTGTCTTTAAATAAGATATAAAATGTTCAATACAGTTTGAAGTCCGCCAAATCTCTGTAAATTGGAACTTGGAACAGAGCTTTTCCAGAATGGATTTTCTAGTGGGGTGGTGGGGTGGGGGTGGGGGCAAAATATGAGCCTAATTATGTCAGGTCTTTAGATGCTACATGAACTTGTAAACGCATTAAAAAGAAAGCGACTATTCCGCTTCAAGTGTATGGATACACAATGGTTGCGCAGTTTAAAGGGAGGCAGCTTTCAGAGACTACTTTTGACTCCCATGTAGGAAACACTCCATTCAAAACGGATCAACTTTGAAAAGAAAGAATTTCTTTCATTTCGTAGTTGATCCCCATTAAGAAGGGGAGCAATAATAAAAATGACACAGTGGCTTCGGCTGAAAGTGTATTTCATTCACCTTAAAGTATTTAATGAAGCTAAATATAGCTAAATCATACGATTGGAATGGCCTGACAATGTCTGTCTACAAATCTAAGCCTAGGTATGCAATGAACTTAATGCTCGACTTGCTGTTAATTGCAGTTTTTAACAACGCCAAAGCGTCGAAATAAATGTGTTACAGTCGGTCACTCTCAGCTGATTGCAAATAGGAACGCAACAATCATTCTTAACGATTAGATCATAAGTTTATTAAAGTTTACATAAAAATCTCACTGTATCGCATTAATGTTCATGAGTATTTCATGGCCTAATATCGTACATGTAATATGGATAAATTATTTAAAGTATCCAAAATAAGACCCCATGATACTTTGTTTATATTTTTGTTGTGAATCTGTGATACGGGGAGGTGGAGGCGGATACTTGAAAATTTAATGAACAGCAGATTAATAAGAGATTTAGACGAGCAACTTTATTACAAAAACGCACGTTACACGGCTTGTTAGCCATTGACCAATTGAAGTCATATTTCATGTGAGTTTCGCTAGGGTGGAGGAACGAAAGTTTGTTCACATTGTCTTGGCCGACATGCCCATATATGGTAAAAAAAAAAACTTAAAAACTTTTCCTCCTGAACCGAAAGTTTGTATGTAACATTGGGGTTTCGGGCCCTACAAAGCTTATTAAAATCATGATGACTCTGCATTGACCTTGACCTAATGTATGACAAGATCAACTTTATTTTGTGATGCTTTTATTTTGAAAATGCTTAAACAGTGGACTTTTCAGAAATTGTTTAAGCTCAAGATATAATACTTGGTACATATGATTAACTAAAGAGCAGATGAAGACGTTATGTTGCCAAAGGTCAAAGTCATTTCTTGTTCTATGTTCAAGGTCACTGAAATTCCGTCCTCCGTCAACCCTTTTCAAACATCTTCTTTGAAGCCACTAGGTCGATTGAAGCCATATTTCATGTGGGGCTTCCCTGGTTCGGTGGAACGAAAGTTGTTCAGAAGAGTTTGTCGCATGACCAAGATGGCCGATATGCCCATGTATGGTAAAACTCATAGAAATCTTCTCCAGAACCAAAAAGCCAATGACCTTGAAACGTTGTATGTAACATTGGGGACTCGAGCCCTACGAAGTTTGTTCAATTAATGACCCTGCATTGACCTTGACCTAATTTATGGCAAGGACAACTTTGGTTTGTTAATTAAGCTTTGATATGGGAAAATGCTTAAACAGTGGATTTTTCAGAAACATTTCAGCCTGGATATAATAATTGGTAAGCATGGTGAACTCAATGAATTAATGAAGATATAAGGCCACCAAAACTTGAGGTCATTCTTCGACCTTTCTCAAGGTTACTGAGATTTTAAAATCAAAATATGCACTCCTCTAAAGCCATTGGTCTAAAATTTCCAGCAAATGAGCAAAGTGACAAAAATGTGTCTGTTGACAGTAAGGCCTCAGGTGAGCTACAGAACCGTTTGCCTTGTTTTTGTTTTGTCCGGCCGTGCTTGTTTAGCGTGGCCACAGTTCCTGGGTTCGAAACCATAACAGACATATTACCTCGGTATATGTTGTGTGTTGCGTACAATCATGCCGGTTTGATAAGGCGGGACGCCTCCGCCGACGTTCAGCGATATATATATGAAAAAAAAACGTGTCATCAAGGAATTAAAAGATAAAAATGCATAAATTATGGGACTAAAATCTGTTTATAGTAACATAGAGCCTTTGAAATGTTGAATTTTTTGTTTAAATTGTTACAGTTTTTAACTGGTATGGATTCTTTTTCATGCGGTTTTCGACGTTCTTCTCATATTCTATTTTATGGCATTTTATTTTATCATTCCAGAGACTCTTTAAGGGTCTGGGGGCATACTACGTTTGACTTACGAAAGATACAAGGATGGTTCTGATATCATTTTGTTCAGATTATATGGTTACTTTATAACAAATCAATAATCGCTCGATGAAATCGACGGACGGACGAAAGGCGCCCCGTTACTGCGACAATGAATACTATGTGACGTTCCTCTGAGGAGAGCGAGGGCCAGGGCGTCGTTACGAGGGAGGGGGGGGGGGGGGGGGGCGTCGTTACGGGAAGTGAGATAATAAAACAGCTTGGTGAAATTGGCATAGTACTGCAGGTGCGAAATGTTGAAATATTTGTCTCCGTAGTAACGACATTCAGATTTTGTGTGTATGAAAAGCTGAAGACTTCTAGTCTCCGAAAATACTTTGGTTCTGAACAGAAGTCAACTATGAGCGATAATACCAGAGTTTTGAACATTAGCAATTAAATTGTTTTCCTGGTGCAAAGTATTAATGAGACATCAGAGTTGTTCCTAGGCCCAAATAATTGGAGGACGCACTGACCCTTATGTTATTTTTCAGAGGGCCATTAGTTTTGTGAAGGGAATTTCAGTATTTGAAATAAAGGAAAACTTAAAACTTTAAAACTAGTTGTCTATGCCTTTCCCAGCAGGCACATGGTAAAAATTATGCTTTTTGAATGCGAATTGTTTGCTTTATCTTTGGCTATGTCTAATATTTGCAGCAGCGTAAAATGCTTGACATTTGGTATGCTATTTCTTTTAGTTTCCGCTTTCCACTGTCAATGAATTATTGCCGTCAACAATGGTTGCACAAGCAGTGTAAAATATGGTAAGAGGGTCATACAAGGATGACAAAGTGACGTCAAACATTATACCCGGTATTTTATAGAAGTTTCAGTTTTTTTATATATATACGAGAAATCACAGAGATAATTTAAATGATCAAATTTGATATTATTTGACCCTTGTATGTTAGTTAGGGCTCCGCTAGACGAAGTCTGCGGAGATCCTATAGTGATCACCTTGTCCGTCCGACCGTCTGTCTGTCTGTCAGTCCGTCTGTCTGCCCATCTGTCCGTCCGTCATGATTTCGTTTCCGCTCCATAACTCTAAAACCGTTTGTGATATTTTCACGAAACTTGGTGCAAATGTAAAGCATCATTAGACGATGTGCAGAGAACAAGAACAGTAACTCTACCTGTATTTTACTGGTTTATACCCCGTTGATTTTTTTCGGGCGGATATCATGTCCGTTCTATAACTCTGCAACTATTGGAAATATTTTCACCAAACTTGGTACAAATGTAAAGCATCATCAAACGATGTGCAGAGAACAAAAAACATAACCCTACTTACATTTTCTACTGAATTATGTCCTTTTGCAAGTTTTAGTACAGAAATCCAGAAATCGTGTCCATAACTCTGAAAACATTTAAGACATTTTCACAAAACTTGGTAAAAAATGTAGAACATCATCAGACGAAGTAAACAGAACTAGAACTGTAACTCCACCTACATGTTTATACGGAATTTTGCCCCTTTCTAATTTTTAGTATGGAAGTCATGTCCACTTCATAACTCTGAAACCGATTGAGATATTTTCACGAAACTTGGTACAAATGTAAAGCATCACCAGACGGTGTGCAGAGAATACGAATCATAACTCCATCTACATTTTGACAGAATTATGCCCCTTTGTAATTTAAGTATGGAATTCATGTCTGTTCTAGAGCCTTAAAACCGTCAAAGATATTTTCATGAAACTTGGTACAAACATAAAGCATCATAAGACGGTGTGCAGAGATATGGAACTGTAACTTCATCTACATTTTTACAGAAATATGCCCCTTTATGATAATTTTCAGTATAGAAATCGTTCCGCTCTCTAACTTTAAAACTGTTGAAGATGTTTTCACACAATTTGGTACAAAAAATATAAAACATTATCAAATGATTTGCAGAGAAAAGAACCGTAACTTCACCTTCATATTTTACAAAATTATGTCACTTTGTGATATTAGATATTTAGAGATTGTCCGCTCTATAACTTTGAAGATATTCTCATAAAACTTAGTAAAAATATAAAGCATCATCAGATGATCCGAAGGTGTGCAGAGTGCAAGAATGGTAACTCCAGTTTCCTGTTTTAGAGAGGGTTGTTGCCCTTGTATTAGTCAGTCATGATTTTGTATTTTGCCCATATCTTAATGACTCTACCGGAGGCTTAATTCCAAACAACATATTGAAAATGAAGGAACAACATGATAATAGAGAGCCGTTATTGGGGACATTTGACTTAAATGCCCTAAACAGTCCCATAAAGAGGGGGCCCTGTTAGTTACCATGTTTCTAGTTTTATCTGATGCTGACACTTTTTAGAGGGTTGCAGACCTACATTTAGACAAACACCACAAAAATAAATACGTTGACACGATACTGAAAGAAAAATTTAGGCTTGGAAATGTGAGATGAGTATGCTATGAATTTCTTCAAAACATTCATATTGCATGCATAGGTGTCCAAAAATTGGACAAAATCATGAAAACCCTGCTAAGAGGGTGTCAGTTTGTGAAAACGGAGAAACAGAAGAACCTCTGCAATGGTAAAACGGGATAACATCAGACGTCATTGATGTGTTGCTCCGCTGTAGCTGTACCTGTACTTGACATATAATGAAGCTTTTAAAAATGTCCTTTTTTCCACATACCATTCCTTGGTGGAATGGTATTCACATTTTGTGGTCTCCCCAGAGACCACAGAGCAGTTTAAAACCCATATTCAAACCTCATAAGAGAAGTATGTGTTTTCACGTACCTTTGAAATGCTCCATGTAAATAATTTTGATAAATCATGTCCCCGGTTTTATTTATTTATTTATTTATTTATTTATTTATTTTGGTGGCTGCCAAATTCTCACTTTAACACCACACATAATTATGTAATGGTCAAAAACGATCGAGTAGTCAAGATAAGATAAGATACGATAAGATAAGATATTAAGATAAGATATTAAGATAAGATAAGGATAAGATAAAGATAAGATAAAGATAAAGATTAGATTAGATTAAATTAGATTAGATTAGATTACTAGAATTAATTACCGGAATATACCAAAATACACCGGAATATACCGAAATACACATTACTGTTTACCGAAATACACTTTATTTTGACCAGAATATGAATTTAAAATATGTCATTTGGTACTTGCCAAACTAAATGCTGGCAAGTGACTGACATCTACAAAGACCTAGAGCAGCTTTCAATCTGCTCAGTGATACCTATCCAAGACCTATACGTTGGTCCATTTGTTCTCTCTATCAATCAAAAAAGCTAAGACTTAGATAGAAATGGTACTTTTTTTTATTTCTTCCGGCAATATTAAAGTTTATTTTAAAAATAAATATATAAATATAATACATATAATAAATGTATATTTTGGTGTATTCCGGTGTATTCCGGTATATTTAAGGAATGAATTTCATTTTTCTGAGGTTTATCGAAATGTAAACTACATTGGGTCACGTGCAAAGTGAGTGAACCCCGAAGGGGTTCATGTAAACTTTGCTAGTGACCCAATGTAGTTTACACTTCGATAAACATCAGAAAAATTAAGTTCATTGCTTATATTTACATTCGTTTCAATCAAGTCTTTCATAAAAAATCTTGTAGAAGTGCTAATATTGAAGCGGTAAAACATGTACACGCAGTTTCTTCTGCTAACAGCAGAACGGCATGCATGACGTCATGACGTTGCTGGCGTCCAATCAGTTTGTAGAGAGCCTTTGTTTATTTTTACGTCATTGACGTCGCGTGTCTCAATGTAATTATTGGAATGTAAACTACATTACGTTCCAATGGTTTACTTTAGGGCTTTTCAGTAAATACACCAAGAATGTAAATATTCCGGTATTAAGGTGTATTCCGGTAATTTAGGTAACCCGCTGGCTCGGTTTACAGACAGCACCTATATATTATATGTATGCCGTTTGTACGTATGTACATATGTACATATATAGACACTAAATATGCTTGCATGTCTGCATATATGTTTGACAGCATATGCATGTTTACATGCACATGTAAATATATGCATGATATATACCATTCAGATTCATGGAAGCACACCGGATACACTTCTTCCATAAAGCTGCAAATGTAAATCAATTACATAATGTATATATATTGATTATAAATGTTTTGGCATGAGCAAACATTTCTGAAGCAGTGTGAGTTCCTGCAAAATACCAAATTTGGTTTGTAGTGATCTGCTTTTGGTGGTTTGAGGTGTATTTTTGGGCCGGTTTGGGGTGTTTTGTGGTGGTTTGAGGTGTTTTTTTTGGGGGGGGGGGGCGGTTTCGGATGGTTTGGGTGTTTTGGGGCGGTTTAGGGTGGTTTGGGGTAATTCGTTGGACCGCAGAATTGAAAAATTCATTAAAAAGTTTTTGAAGTGTCTACTTTCAATTTCTGTGACAGTTGCTGATGCAGCTGTCTACATATTGCCTGGTACTATCCCGATGCAGTTCGTGATAGATCAACGAACTCTCAGCTTTTCGGTAATGTCTGTCGGTTGCCTGATACTGTGGTGGAGAAGCAGCTTGCTAAACGACAGCTGATTGTAAAAACTACAGATAGCCATAGCTGGTTCATTGCAGAGAAGAAGTTGATGATAAAATATGGTCTACCGGATTGTCTCGAGATCTTTAATAATCCTCCGGTGAAAGCCAAGTGGAAAAGGAAAGTTCGCAACGCAGTCAACAAGTATTGGGTAGCATTTATAAAGGCTCAGGCAGGTCTCTTTTCAAGCCTACATTGGTTAAATATCAACGCTTACAAGCCAGGGGCCTGTCATGCTCTGGTGACTATTACGGGTGATCTACGTGAGGTGCCACGTATAGTAATAGCGGTCAAGCTGAAAATTGTCACGGGTACGTACATCCTCCAGTCCTCACGAGCGTCATTAACCAGAATGCAGTGGATCCAACATGCCTTGTTTGTTATGGAGAAGATGAGACCATACAGCATTTTCTGCTTGACTGCCCTGAATTGCAGTCATGTCGCGAACCTGTGATGCATCAGATAATACAGCTCTGTGAAGATAATGGTATTGACTTTGGTACTACAGACATTCTTCAGCTTATAATTGACAGCGCCGGCTGCTGTGATATACCCTGTGAGTTACATGCTGATTTTGAAAAATTGACAAGACTTCTGTGTTACAAACTTCACTCTGAATGCTATAAGAAATTAGAACTGGTCCCTAGACGTAGAAGGAAGAAATAACTTTTTATATTTGTTCCTCGTTGTGGAGACAGTGGTACACCTCAATTTTAAAAAAAACTGTATATAGTCTTAGAATGTAGGTAGGGTGATGGGAAGTGCATCATTTTAAAATGGACATTCATGTGATGAAAACAGTTACTGTTCAACTCCAGGAGAGGTGTTCCTATTAAGGCAGAATTTATCAACAACAACAACAACAACCTAGCGGTATTTAGTATTACCCACCTCGGAGCCAGTAACGTTACAAATCAAGTGTGCCGTTACATAATCAAACGTCGCAAGACGTAATTTTCCTCCAAAATGTTCTCGCGAACAGCTTCGCTTTCGAGAAAGGTATTTTCTTTTATTTATAATTATAACAAATCAGTAAATCAATGCAAAACAACAGCTTGTTATGTGAGTAAACACACGTATTTTGCTTTCAAGAGTGGGTGGGGTGAGAAGTAGGGTCGTTAAATGTAACGATTACAAAACAGGGCTCTCAC
The DNA here is from genome assembly GCA_963989385.1 of Ctena decussata. Lineage (NCBI taxonomy): Eukaryota > Metazoa > Mollusca > Bivalvia > Lucinida > Lucinidae > Ctena > Ctena decussata. The sequence continues at coordinate 15,860,820 of OZ022505.1, read as the reverse complement.
ACCCTTTTTTGGGAATGGGGCCGGGGCCTTTAGAATTGGGAAAAATAGCGTCGTTTTGTCTAAAATTGGGAAAATTTTCATTGTTTTATGTGTGAAGTTTTCATTGTCAGATCAACACAACTTTCATATGGTATTGTTATATTTCAGAGGAATCCAGTCAATAGGCAGACATAGATCTAGCAGATAGTGAATCATAATAAATTTTATCAAATAGTTGGGATATTAGATAATAAGAGAACTATTTGTGTGTTGAGTTTTTCTTTCTTTCCTTTGAACTGGCAACTTCCCTATCTTGCCACTCTCAAACTGGAGACAGGACTGGGACCTAGGAAAAAAAGTGTTTCAATATAACAATAATATAACACTCTAGGTTTGAAGCATCTGTGAACTAAGCATAATGTGAAGTTGAGAGAAAGTGGACTGTCACAATGCAGAACATGACATTGTTCTAGGACTAGAACTGATATTTGACTGCATATCAGTTCTAGGTCATTTGGGCTGAAAAATGAACAAAATGCCAGAGTGGCATTTTTGCAAAATTGCCACTAAACTACAAACCTGACTTCATTTAGACATTTTTCTTGTGGTTCAAGAATAATTTTTCTTTCGGAGCATAAATATTAGACCACCTCCTCTCATTTCAGATGTGTTTTATAAAGTTTTTTTCTTCATTTCCTGATTTCAAAACAGATTTGACAAACTGCAGGCTTTCCATGGGAACTAAAATCCCATACCAGAGCAGAACTGGTCATACTAAATACCACAAGGCGGGGTACAGGTCTATCTTGTGCTATCATAGCACAAGGTGGAAGTTACATATGATGACCACAATGTATAATAAAATAATTAAGCGCTAAATTAAATATATATGTGCAAACAGCTGAAAACAGACAGAGATCTATCTATCTATCTATCTATCTATCTATCATGTTGTTGTGTGCAGGTGTTAAATTTATAATCTAGCATAGAAAAAGATATGACAAGAAGCAAATCCCAGATATGCTCAAACACATACCTCTGGTATGGCCGGGTAGTATGGAGCCCTGCAGTACATTCCACTGTACAGTAGTACAGAGGTCTGCCTGCACTTCTTCTCCTCTGGCATTTGACTTTGGAACCAGCTTTCAGAGTTCCCTGCCATGTCAGAGACCCATGAGGGCTTCAGGAGAGATGTATCACAATACTTCACTGAGGAACTGTCTATAGAGCTTTTCACTTGGGGTAGGGGGAGGGCATGCAGAGAGGAGGGGGTAAATACTTGGACGTCAGCATATGAACCAAATAAAGCTCTAATTCCAACCGATACCTACTGATGCTAATCTGACTTGGTGGGAGAATCCAAAAGCAGGAATGCCCGCCAGACTGTTAGTGATGCGGTATACCATCACTATGGATTCTTCTCAGTTGTTAGAGTGTTTGCCAGCTGATGACCTCTATAATTTGGGAGGTTCTATTTGCTATGTGATAGTTGAGATCGATGAGATGCAGTGTGGCTTCATGCCTGGCCGTGGCACTACTGATGCAATTTTTATTGTACGTCAGCTACAGGAGAAGCACTTGGCTACTAACAAGCTGCTCTACATGGCCTTTGTGGACCTGTAGAAAGCATTCGATCGTGTGCCACGGGATGTCATCTGGTGGGCAATGCGCAAACTAGGAATTGACGAGTGGCTGGTGCGCTTGGTCCAGTCCATGTACCAGGATGTGAGAAGCAGGGTAAGAGTTGGCGATGGGTACAGCGAGGAGTTTGGTGTTGGAGTGGGTGTTCATCAGGGCTCTGTACTTAGCCCGCTACTCTTCATCATTGTGTTAGAGGCTCTATCCAGGGAGTTTCGCACAGGCTGTCCATGGGAGCTGTTGTATGCAGACGACCTGATGATCAGTGCTGAGTCTATGGAGGAACTGCTAGTAAAGGTGCAGACATGGAAGTCAGAGATGGAGAAAAAGAGCCTACGTGTGAACATGGGGAAGACAAAGATTCTGGTGTCTGGCATTAATCTGGACGTGCTGAAGAAATCTGGAAAGGACCCTTGTGGTGTCTGTCAGACAGGAGTAGGTAGCAATGCAATCTTCTGTGTCGGCTGCAAGCGCTGGGTGCATAAGAAATGCAGTGGCATTAAGGGACCCTTGCGCCCTGACCCTGAGTTCAGGTGCGCCCGATGCCTTGGGACTGCTCGGGCCATTGATGAAAGAGAAAATACAGAGGTTGAGGTTGGAAACGAAAAGCTTGAAGTTGTCCCAGAGTTCTGCTACCTTGGAGACATGCTGTCTGCAGGAGGTGGCTGCGAGCTAGCTGTGATCACACGCTGCAAATGTGCATGGGGCAAGTTCCGGCAATTGCTTCCCCTTCTCACAATCTGCCACTTCTGACCAGAGGTCAGGTGTACTCAACATGCGTGAGGAGTGTGATGCTGCATGCAGCAGAGACTTGGGCCATGAAGATGGATACACTGAACCGTCTCCGGCGTAATGACCGTGCCATGATCCGTTGGATCTGCAATGTCAAGGCAAAGGACGAAGTTAGCTCAGACTCCCTTCTCACAAAGCTTGGCATCCAGGACTTAGATGTGGTGCTCCGAACCAGTGGGATGAGATGGTTTGGACATGTAGAGCGCAGCACAGGCTGGATTGCAGAAGTACGCAAGCTGAATGTGGTTGCACAGAAAAGACCGGGCAGGCCAAGAAAAACATGGGATGAAGTGCTTATGAACGACAGAAAGAAGCTATGTATGGATTCTGCTGACCCTCAGAATCGTTCTGAGTGGAGAGGACGCCTTCGAAGAAACTTGTCAAACAAGCCCAACCCTCGGTAGAGGAAAACAGGGCTTTAAAATGGATATGATGATGATGATGATAGTCACCTTAGACAAATCTGGCTGCTCTAGGTTGTACTACCTCAAACTGTTGGATACATGATGTGGTATAGGTATCGTGCTGAAGTGGCATACTCGATGATGGGTCTGTCTACAGCCTTGTGGCTCTTGATAGCCTCCTATACCTCAAGATCTCAAGTCTAGCTGACACATCAACGCTGCAGAGGGACTTGGAGTGGGAACAGGACTGACAGATGTCGTTCAACCCCAGCAAATGCGAATTGGTCAGGGTGACCAAAAGGAGAAATCCAATCGAAGCCGCTTACAAGATCCATGGCCATGACCTAACAATCTCCGAGACTGGGAAGTATTTGGGAGTTGCCATTTCGGAGGATCTCTCATGGAAGGCTCATGTGGATTCTACCACGAAGAAAATGAACAACAGCCTAGCCTTCCTGAGAAGAAACCTTTCCAGTTGTCCCCAGGATGTAAAAGCCCAGTGCTACAAGACATTGGTCCGGCCTGTCATTGACTACGCCACATCAGCATGGGATCCACACACCACATCATGCAGACAGCAGTTGGAGGCGGTACAACGACGAGCTGCCCGGTTTGTAAATGGAGACTTCCCTACCACAAGTAGCACCTCCCAGATGATACAGAACCTTGGCTGGCAACCGCTCCAACAGAGGCGCCAAGATGCCAAGCTCATCATGATGTACCGCATCACCTATGGACTAGTGGACATCCCTGCCTCCAGATTCTTACATCCAACTGGGACATGTACAAGAGGGTAGGCCCTTCGATATCTGGTACCGTGCTGCATGACAGACGTCTTCCTGCACTCCTTCTTTCCCGCGGGCATTAAACTTTTGAACAGCCTACCAGAGAATATCCCCATGTCAGAGACCCTTGAGGGCTTCAAGAGGGGTCTGGCAAGTCTCCATTAGCCCGTACAGAACTGTTTTTACAGATTTTAATCAGCCACAGTTGTTTTATCGTCACTTGTTCGTGCCTCACCTCAGCCTTGTACATAGTTCAAGTAGACAATGCTCCAGAGTGGGCCCTTTACGGGTCTGTGGAAACACCCCAAACCACCCCAAACCTCTACCAAACCACCCCAAACCAGCCTCCCCAGATTCACATCTGCCCCCTGTCCCCTCCACACACACACCAACACTGCTCCCACCCATCCCAAACAGTATCTATATAGATTCAAAATAAAAAGAACACTTCAATAAGTGATTGCCCATGTACGTATGTATCTCTTTTAATAACTTCTTAAATATTAACAAAAAAAATTATAATCTCAGTATAATAAAGCAAATTGTGTGTGTGTGTGGGTGGGGGGGGGACCATTTATACCACCCTCAACCAGCCGCCCTGGATACAAACTAGAACCCCAGCCCTCGCGCAGTGACATGCTTATTTAAAGTAAGAAGGGTGCGGATGGAAGGAAAAAACTAATCGCCAATTGACCTCAAATGTTGGTGACTTGGTGGGGGGAGGGGGGTGGGGTTCTAGTTTGTATCCAGGGAGGCTGGTTTGGGGTAGTATGAAAGTGGTTTGGGGTATTTTGGGGTGGTTTGGGGTGTTTCCACGGACCGGCCCTGTACTGTACAGCTGTACGGGAAGAAGGAGAAGATTGTTGAGACTCCACATTCTAAGTAAATAAGTTAAATTTATTATCCATTTTACGATCAAAAGACTCATTAAAATACTCTTAGTCATCTAAAAATATGAAATAGTATGCTACAAAAGATCCCCCCCCCCCCCCTCCCTCATCCTCGACTCCCCCGGTAACACCACCAACCCTCCCACATCCACTGTCTGTTTATGTAATTCCAGGTGCCCTTGCATTTAGTAATATTTCTTAGTACTGGAAATGTAATACAGGTATTTCTTTAGATGTCTTTGTGGTGTTTCAGCAGTGTTTAGTAGGACCCAAGTTGGGTACTGGATTTTACCTAGCACGGATTTTTCGAGCGTATTTCCTACTCAACCAGGGCCCAATTTAATGGAGAATAAACAAACAGCTGTCAAAAGCATATATCTTTTTACTTTGACTGCGTACTGCTTTGTGGTGTATTGATGCTTTGATATTTTATAATGAGTGCAAAATATAGAGGAATAACTTAATGGTGGACTAAAATTTGTATGGAAAAAAACTTCAGAAAAAGGTAAAATTTTGTCGCGACTTTTGTCTGCCCATATTGTTAAAAATCTGAACGGTTAAACTTACAGCTCTAAAGGGTCCATCAGAGTATAAAAAACCCTTTAGAGCTGTAATTTACATCTAAACATGACAAAACTTTCAGTCCTGCAAGTACAAAACATCCACGGTATATCACTATCACTATACTAACTCTTGGATGTCCCGGTAATCCTGTTTATGATTTTGGATATGGACGAAAATGTCTGTGAAAATCGATTCAGGTACGAAAGGCTAAAACAGCAGAATCATCCACCATAGGTGAAAACTCCGATCAAATTTTAGCATTGGAAGGCTTTAAATTAAAGAATAAGTCAAACTATTGTTCACCACAACAATATTGGCCCTTGAAGCAAAGAAAATATTAACATATTGAAGCGAAAATCGCTAGGCTATTCACCCTCTAATGGCAGGGAAGTAACTCTAATAGTACATGATAAAACCCGGTACCACTTTCCAGTACTTAACAAAACATGACGATCGTGATTGAAAATGTAATCGCTTCCCGATTTTTAAAGTTATAAATTATGTTAACATTTTTAGTTTTAGGTGGTTTTTAATACATTTTGCATTGATGCAACTGCAGTATTCTTGGACCAAACAGGCTTAGTCAGATTGGGAATTTTTCATCTGGAATTGGGAAAAAAACATACTTTTTGGCATTGGGAATGGGGCCGAATTTCGGCCCCAAATTTCGGTGATCGAGAGCCCTGCTGAAAACGAACATCATTTGCGGGCACTTAGGCGCCCCGATAGCTCAGTCGGTAGTGAGGTTACCTATAAACCGTAGACTGGCTACATACCTCTGCCGCATAGGTTTAAACTGGGCACTGGCTAGTTATCTGTTATCTGTAATCTTCACCGCCTATAAAGGCGAACCTCGAACACTGTCGAGAGGGGGTAGTAGTAGTAGTAGTAGTTCTAGAATCCCTCCACCAATAATGTTGATACACAAGTTAAAAGGTTTGTGCTACTATATACAGTTCTTAACACTTTATATGTACACTTATCTGATAAAAACTCAGTTCTGTGATTGGTACCCTGTCAGTATCCCTATCGCCTCCTAGGTTTTATGGCACTCAACATCTTATATCTCGCAGCATCCAGAGAGTAAACTAGTCTTTTACACTGAAATTCTAACTTCTGTAGATGATCTAGGTTTACTTGTGTAATATGAGTACAGTCTAGCAAAATATGAATTTTGTAATCTAAGTCTTGTGTATCAAATGCATCACCAGTTATGAGTTTATATTCTGTCTCTATATCGACAAGAATGAATGGTTGGCTAGTATGAATGGTTGGCTGTTCCCTTCGGGGTTGGGCAGGGGTTTCACTAACGTTTTTGACATCCGGCAGTCAAGACGAAGTAGGCGGGGGATTTTCCAGGTTTTTCCAGATTCAGAAGGCCAACAGAACCCTAGGATTCTTAAGGAGAAATTTGTTTTCTTGTCCCCAAGAAGTGAAAGAAGTAGGCTATAAGACATTGGTGCGTCCCATCCTCGAATATGGAAGCTCGGTCTGGGATCCCTATACACAAGGCCTTCAGGAAGAGTTAGAAAAGGTGCAAAACCTTGCAGCTAGGTTTGTAACTAGGAATTACACCCGAGAGGCGGGTAGCATGACTGGCATCCTTGAGCAACTTAAGTGGGAAAGCCTCAAAAAGAGGAGGAAGGATAACCGACTCATATTGCTATACAAAGGTCTGAAAGGTAAAGCCAGAATACCTACAGGTGACCTTGTCCCCAAAACTAGGCGTTGCAGAAATCAACATTCCATGGCATTTCAGATACCCATTGCTAGTTTAGATGCATATAAATGTAGCTTCTTTCCCCAGACCATCAGGGACTGGAATGACCTCCCTGATTCCCTGATTTCCTCTGCTGAAATGTCAGATGATTGTGTGTCAAAGTTCTCATCTCTCGTGAGAGCTAGGGACTAATTTTCCTCCAGGCACGCCCCCCTGGTGAAAGATTGTCAATTTTGGCGTATCACCAGTAAACAATTCAGATTCAGATTCAGATTCTTATTACCCATACAAGTTTATCAAAAGTAGCAGGGGGAAATGCCTAATTTTGACTAAGCAGAAGGGGAAAATCCCGGCCTCCCGCCTCTTAACCCCTGTTGGGGTGGTTTCACAGGGTACTTCCCAGCCCCTTCACAGCTGAGAACTACTTCTGGCTTTCTTCCACCATAGAACAGTCCTCTGATGTAATGATCAGATATTATGGAATTCGAGTATGAAGGAAAACAAAAATTACTTTGAGCATTAGTATAACCGAACTGTTATTATGTCCCAGTCTCAGAAGTCCTGTTAGATCGTTATGTCATGTTGCCAGAATATAAAGTTGTGAGCGATGTGTGCTGGGTAACTTGTCTTACTTATTTAGATACTAGTAGGGCCTATTTGGCTTGCAGTAGGTATGAGTGGGGGTTGTAAGATAACACATTTTATTTTAAGACGGCATGACATAAGGCAACAAGAAACATAAGCTTCTAAGGGCTTCTGACAGTCTTGTTTGGATATTATTTTCTCTCGCCTGTTGTATCTTTCTTTCTTCTCTGAGAGACAGCTCGATTAAGACTGAAATACTCTCTAAAAGTGCCTTTAAACCCAAAACAACTAAACTACATCTTATCCATACCCAGATAGCTCAGTAGGTACAGTCTGTGGAAATACGGAAATGTAGCAAAATGTTGGAACACATCTGTATTTACAGCAACACACCCTAAATATTGGGTTTTTCCCATACAGTTAGTAGCTGGTTTAATATTTATAAGATATTGAATTTATATTGGGTATTATTCGGCACAAGTTCATATGGAGAAGGACACACGAGTTTGTGAGTGCGTCTCCACCATATGAACGAGTGCTGAATATTTTGCAATATAAATTCAGTAACCTTTTTATTATGTACCTTTCATATTAATCTGCTACTTTCATCAGCACTCTCTTCTTAAAAAAAATCAAAATATAATACTGGTATATCAACCCATTAATTGCTTTAAATTTGAAATAACAGTATGCCGTTTGGTGTCTTCTAAAACCAACAGTATGCAGTTTGGTGTCTTCTAAAACCACGCCAGATGGCGCAAAAGGAAAGATGAGGTTTCAGCATTGGATGTCACTCATTAAACAAACGCTGACTGTAACAGGAATGAGGCGCCATTTTCCAGTCTTACTCTCTGCCACTCTTTCGAAAATCTCCATTTTTTTCTGCAGAATTTGTTTTGAAAGCGTGACAGATCAAAAATAAATCACCTGATCAGATTCAATTACACTTTATGTCTGTCTGTCTCTCTTTCTGAATTGGAAAGTATTTTAACTAGAAAACGGTACTTTTTCTTTGGATTTTTATCAGAGATATAGAAAGTTAGCCCAAAATTATCCCTGTTACTCCTCCTTATCTGGAGCACTAGTCCAGACTGGATAAATTATGGCCCCTTATGGGTCTAATATGTGGATCTTTTCAAGGATTACAGACTTGTAAATACATTAAGTATCATTAAATAAGAACACCCCATGTGTTTCTGTGTTTTTTTTTTTTTAAGGAAAAAAACTCTTTTGTGACCTGACTTTTAACCCTTGTGAGGAAATGAGCCCCATATAGACTAGGGGCAAAAATGAAATTGGCAGAGTTGCTTCCCCTGAAAGAGTTTTCTTATTTTTTTTGTAGCTTCATGGGGCTTTACGAAGATTACAGAGCACACTTGTCATAGCAGAACACAATAATGAGAAGCTGACACCAATTACACTGAACACAATCACAGCCGCAGGTAAACTTGGAGATGTCACTTGTTTGGTAGCTGGGACAAATTGCAGTAAGGTAAGCTTTGATGATGGATAAATGATTTGAGTTTTTTTTTTGCTCTTTCAACAGTATTTTAGTGATATGGAGTCAATGATGAATGAAAGACTGTCAAGTGCAGCGGAACCCTGTTTACGGTTGTAAGATTTCCGACTCCAGGTAGATTTAATCCCGTACCTCTAGATTAGCAGGGTGTAAGCTGTTAAGTAGTTATGAATGTGAGTTCTTGTAGTGCTCTAAAACTTAAAACATTAATTTGTGACAAAAATGTCTAGACAGCCAGTGTACATCCGGATCAGACTGCTCCTCATTGGGAATAATGAAAAATTATTTCTGGATTATTCTCAGAACTCCACCTTCTCTGGAGCTCTGCATCAGTTATGAGTTTTTCTTGCAGATGCATTGCAGGTGCCAATTTATACACAAAGCAAGTGTGAAAGCACTTGCTTTGGGTATAAATTGGCACCTGCAATGCAAAGTAAGACCAAGTGTTAGGTATCTTTTTGTTTTTCCAATTTTTCTGTTTCAGTATTTTCTAATCTTTTATCCAAATTTTCTAGGTATTAAAACACCCTTCCTCAGGGTTTTAGAAATTCTTTAAGCAACAGCTATAATTTCTCTGCTTTGCTGCTTTATATCATAATTCTGTGGTTATAAGATAAAGGTTGTTTCCTTCCAAAATCTCCGAAAATTCTAGATCTGTCTTATAAGATGGATCTAGATTCACAGGATTGTTTTGGAAGGGAAAAAACCATGTTATAGCAGAATACCATAAGACTGATTTAGACATTAAAGACAGGACTTCTCTGCCGGGGGTCTGGTTCCCAGCACAAAACTATCTTACCTGTAAAGGTAAAGGTGTGAAAATTTATTCAACCAATCAGTGAACCAGAATTACCAAACATGAAATTTCATTGGCTGACTGGAGGTGTTGACACTATGTGATCAAGAGAAAGAATGACACTATGAAAGATAATCCTCCTCATATAGTGCCACTCCTGTCTTTAAGTTCATGCCTGAAAAGGGAAACCCCATTTTATAACCCAATGAAACTGGTAGCTCAGCAGCTACACACAGTAGTAATCTTATTTTAAAAACACCTCAGGGGTTTTGCATTTTACAAATGGGAAGGTCGTTATTTATAGCTTAGTATATTGTAGTAAATCATTCACTGCCAAATACCTCTAATATACAGTATCAAGGTGAATGGGTTTATTTACAGAGGAAGCAGCTTCTGTCCCGTTACAGTAGGGGTCTACTCTTTAAGGAAAGAATTTGCTCCTAGAGGAGCAAATTCTTTCCTTTAAGGGCAGACTCCATGTCAACAACCTACTTCATCCAGGACCAGAGAATCAAACAGGAATTCCTGCAAGTTAATATGGTATGACATTATCCTCGGGAAAAAAAGGCAAGGGGCAATCATTAGAGCAGGGGCATTTATTAGGATTGATATGGTAACTTCTGTTGCATGATTGATCCTTTCCTTTGAAAAGGAATTAAGTATATTTACTGATCCAATTTTTGTTGTGCAGGTGGCAGAGGAGGTGAGCAAAGTGTCAGGAGTCTCCAAAGTTATACTGGCAGACAATGCTGCATTTAAAGGATTCCTTCCAGGTTAGCCTAGTACTGTTAAGTAGCTCTTGCATTCTATATTCTTGTCAGTTTTGAAAACATCAAAGACTGAATGGACTATCTTTTCCAAAATTATAGATGAAAGTAACTGGTTGAGCAGCATATTCATCTTTCATGTGACCAGGGCCATGCTCCATTGGGCTGTGCGCACTGTGCCAGAACGACTATAGAATTCCGAAACTGAGCATACCAATCGAGCAGGACAGGGGCGAATGCACAGCTATTGAACAATCATGATATGATGGCGTTTTAAGAAACACACATTCTCTTCTGTTTGATGACATTTTGGGTGATGCAGTCTGAATTTTAAGGGAAAGCAATTCAAATTTCATCAAGCAAGTTTAGAGCTTTATCTTTTTTATATATTTTCCTGCGTCATCTGCTTGTCCGCTATTTTGTTTTGACTATTTGTTCTGTCCACACCACCGCCTCGTTTGGAACAGTGTGCACTGTGTCAGGACACAGTTCCAGAGCCCTGGATTGATGTTACAAAAATCCCAACTGTGAGCACAGCCCAATCGAGCACGGCCCTGTTTAATAGGGAATTAAATCATTTAAGAATAACTAATAGGTTTGAGATATTTACACTTTTCCAACTGTATGAATTGCAGGTATCATCTTACTTATAATTCAAGAGGAGCATGGCATGCACTGAAAATAAGTGAGATGAAGCTACAGATTTGTTAACATAGCAACTATGGAATTGCCAATTATTTTGCTTAATACCATAGCAGATTGACGTCTCAGTGACATCACTTAGATATACATATAAACTCTTAGTCTATGCTTAACAGATATATGACGTCATTGGTTCCAGAGCATGGAGTGAATGCCATGCTCCCCCAATTTTTCAGTGACATCACAAACTGAAATTTTTCCAACAGAAACTTCAGATTTTCTCAAACAAATAATTGTATATCTAGTGATTTAATAATATGTTGTTTGTATCTTTGCTGTTTGCAGATATGTAAAGCACATTTTTTGCTTAATTTGGCTCATATTCAGGGTCAGGGGAAGTTCTGAAAAAATAATTCTTTCAGGTCAGGGAATTCTGAGATTTTCAGGAAGGTTTAAAATAGACTTGCAAAGTAGGGAAAGCTGTGGTAATGAAAATTAATGGCTACAGTAGTCTTCATAAAATATGTTTATTCTGCTCAATGGGGAAGCATTAAAGTATTAATCTCCCTCCTGTTTTGGGGCTATTCTTCCAGAAAATAATCTGTTCCAGGGGTGTCAAATTCTTTTCTTTAAGGGCAAATCGGCAATTTTCAAGTGATACGTATACCACTGTGATGGGTCAATCAAGTTTTGGATTTATAAAAGGATATTGAAAATTGAATAAAGTGTCAGAAGAAAAATTAGAAAATTTTGAAGCAAAGGATAAGTGGCAACCCTGCCTAATACTGCCTATTATTTTTCAGAGGCTCTCACACCCCTTGTACTGGCAATGCAGAAACAGTTCAACTTCTCACATGTTTTAGCTGGTGCTACAGCTTCTGGGAAGGTAAGTTGTCTGTATAGGTTGAACTGTATTTCTTTGGCTATATGTCGGGGGCATTTTCCCTCTCCGAAATGACCCCAAATATTTTAATCTGTCATATTAATTCTGCTGCAAGACTTTTTTCCCATTTCCAAAACAATCCCAAAAATATCTAGATCATCTTATAAGATGGATCTAGATGTTTTTGTTTGTTTTGGAAGGGAAAAATACATTGCATTACTGAATAGTACGGTATTTGGGTCGTATATGACCACCTTCATGCCTGGTAAACGTGCAATTCCATTCCCAATTCCCATCTGGAAATCAAAAATTCAAAGTCTGCAAGTAGACAGCCAAATTATAACAAGGTTTTTTGACTAATACATGCATCCATGTATATTTCATTTGGTACAAAATATCAGACTGTTGGAGTTATCACAAAACTCCTGAAAGTGGCCAAACTGAAATTTCATTTTGGCCACTTTCAGGAGTTTTGTGATAACTCCAACAGATCTTTCCCTTTAAAAAATAGTGTGCACATTTATGCTTTACATAAATAAGAGTCAATTATAGTTTTGTTATATTTTGGCGTACTTTTTGCAGTAGCTTAAATTCTTAATTTCCAGGTCCAGGTGGGAATGAAATGGGCGTTTACCAATAACCATGTGTGACCTTGCTCAGCGATAACTGTATTTTTTTTCGAGGCACAGCCTCGTATAATTTCGATATTGTTCCACATTTCACAAGATTCCATTGGTCAAATAACGCGTATGTCAAAATTTAGCCAATAATATCAAAGGTCAATGAAAATTTAATCTTCGTTTTTTCTCGTCGTACTTCACTGTGAACACTAGCACTCTGTCTTATATTTTACGATAGAAATGATATCGAAAACAGACACAGATATTCAAAACTTTGTTGTTGTTTTTGTCATAGATCTACTTGCAATTTCTACTTTAACACACACAAACAAACAGTGCAACATATTGATAACTATTTTGAAATCAGGTCAGTTTCAAGATTGACCACGGTTCATTTTGGAATTCCAAATTAGACAACTCAATTTTTAGATAGGTTGTTGTCGATACCCATTGTCAAGATTACGGTTGTGGATGCCTACCGACATAGCTTACTTATTCATGAAAGTCATTGTCAAATCTTCAACTAGAGACATATAACAAAACACACTACCATTTAATCTGCCCCAATTATCTTTTTTTTAAAGATTTCTCTTATTTAAATATATATGGCTGGCATCTGCTTGACATTTTTTACAGTACCTGAAAAAGGAAACAACAGTTTAAGAAATGATAGAATAAACTTGAAAAGAACCTTTTTGTGCCCTTTGCTGTGAGCGCAGAATGATAGAATAAAATTGAAAATAAATTTGTGCCCTTCCCAATAGGCATACCTGGAGGCATCCAGTATCCAAACATGCTTACAAGAGGCAAATGATAGCTTGTTTGACCACATGGAGTTGTGTGTAATTGTACAGGAGAGAAATTAGCTGCTGAGTTATTCATACAAAAGTTACCTAGCTTTACGCCGGGCCGGGTAGCGCAATCGGTAGGGCACCCGACTCGTAAGTCAGAGGTCCTGGGTTCGAATCCCGGTCTGGCCACATACTTTCGTTTCTCCTTCCGCTGATTCAAGAAGGGCAGTTGTCAGTTACTGGCGAAAGTATGTGCACTTAATACTGGTTAACCGCTTAGGAGGCCTAAGCCTGCCCAGGAATAGTGTGGTTAGGTTAACTGACCATCCCGACATGACCTTAGTTGTTTACCGTGGACGTTAAGCATCAAATCAACCAACCAACCAACCAACCTAGCTTTACACCAAACAAAACAGCAAGGCGTCAGTGTAGGAAGTGCCGACTGATGGAGACAGTCTCTTCACATGCTCTTTTAAGAGTTGTCCCCTATTGAGAAGGGAGGCAAAAATAAGATTGCCAAGTTGTCTTCCAAAACAATCCCAAAAATTTAGATCCATCGAATATGATGGGTGTAGATTTTGGAGAGTTTTTAGAAGTGGAAAAGCCCATCTCGTGTTAAAATTGCAAAGAGTGATTTAGTTTTTGGGGTCATTCTATAGACAGAAAAAAACACACCATTTTTGTCACACCTGCTTTAGCAGTGTGCGATGTAGGCGTCCGGTTTTCCGTCCGCCATTCCGTCTATCCATCAGTCGGTTCACATTTATGTTAACCCTGGCGTTAAAATTTGTACAGTTAATTTCTCCAAAACCACTGCAGCCACAGTTCTCAAATTTCATATGGAGCATGATCAGGCTACACCGCTTCAGATTTCAGAAATTCAGCTTCAGATTTCAGAAATTCAGCCTGGTCGAGAGTACAAGATGGCTGCTGTTACTAAAAATAGAAAAACAACATAATTCACATTTTCTCTAGAACCACTTGGTATATTTGGCTGAAACTTTGCATGGAATATCAATAGGACCTTCTATTTGAAAATTATGAAAATGAAAAAAAATCAGTGATGAATTAGGTTACAGTGACCTACTTTTGGTTTACGCGTCCGAATTTTGCTTGAATGCCAATAATCAATAAACACTGAGTGGATTTTGCACAGGTTTAATCAGAATGATTCTTGAAAGGAGTTTTTTATGCCCCTGCGACGATAGTCAGAGGGCATTATGTTTTACCCTGTCCGTCTGTCTGTCTGTTGCCCTTTTTTAGTAGTAAGTTTGTGTAATCAACTCCTCCCACAGCTTACGATGGATCAATTTGAAACTTTACACACACGTTGCAGACATATTGAAGATATGCATGAAGATTTCTTATTGCCAAAAAATTATTTTTGACAAAATTACAGGCTTTTGGACTTTGACATTTTCAGTGTTGGATAGTGATATAAGGTAGCAAGTTTGTGTAATCAACTTCTCCCAGAGTTTATAATGGATCAATTTGAAACTGTGCATACATGTTGCAGACATATTGAATATGTGCATGAAGATTTCTTATGGCCAAAAAATTATTTATGGTAAAATTATGGGATTTTGGACTTAGACATTTTCAGTGTTGGTTTGTGATGTAGTGTATTCAACTCCTCCCGGATCAAGCTGAAACCTTGCACACTTATTGCAGACATATTGAGGATATGCATGAAGATTTTTGAAGGTCACAAAGTATAATTTTGACAAAATTATGGGCTTTCAAACATAAGTCATTTTCAGTGTTTGATATCAGTGTGTAATCAACTTCTCTCACAGTTTATGATAGATGGCTTTGAAACTTTGTACATGTGTTACAGACATAATAAAGATGTTCATGAAGTAATTTTTTAAGATAAAAATTTTGTTTTTAGCAAAATTGCAGGTTTGAACTAAGAAGTTTTTAGCTCGTCTGAACGAAAGTTCAGGAAGAGCTATTGTTGTCACCACGGCGTCCGTGTCCGCGTCGGCGTTCGGATTGGATGTTTTGGTTAAAGTTTTTTAAAGACCTATATCTCCTTAACCCATGGATGGATTCTTTTGATACTTGCACTGTAGTTAGATATTGGTCTAAGATTTAACAGGGTACCACCCCCACCCCACTCCGTGACCTTGATATCAAGGTCATGGACTTAGAAAATTTGTAGTTTTTTTGGACTGGATGTTTTGGTTAAAGTTTTATAAAGCCCAATATCTCCTTAACCCATGGATGGATTCCTTTGATACTTACACTAAAGTTAGATATTGGTCTAAAGTTTTCAAAGGTACTACCCCCACCCCCCTCTGTGACCTTGATGTCAAGGTCATGGACTTAGAATATTGTCTTTTTAGTGATTGGATGTTTTGGTTAAAGTTTTTTAAAGACACATATCTCCTGAACCCATAGATGAATTCTTTTTATAATTGCACTGTAGTTAGATCTACCCAGTACTCCCCCAACCCCGCTCAGTGATCTTGAGTCAAGGTCAGGGACTTAGGAAATTTTTGTCTTTTTTAAAGTTTTGTAATTGCAAACGGATTCATAATGCTTTGCAGAGATTTAGTTTATACTTGAACTGATGTTAGACTCTTTTTGGAGTTTTTACAAAACACCTTATACTTACCCCACTGGATGACCTTGAAGTCAAGGTCATCGACTTAGAATTTTGTCTTAAAGATTTTGGTTAAAGTTTTATATTTATGAAGACATAATTTCACAGTGCCACGATGATGGACTCAGTTGATACTAATACTTGGACTGATGTTAGATAATGGTTCAGGGTTTTGATACATCCTAGCCCCCCCCCCCCCTCCACCCCCCACCCTCCCACCCCCACACCCGTCAGTTTTTTTACCTCAAGCTCATGGACTTTAAAATTTCATTTCATTTTTTTTTTATTTTAATTTTATTTTAAGACTTACATGTATTTCTGAGATAGCTTTTGTTTATAAATGTGTTTTCATTATGGACATGCTTGCATGAAGTTTTATGCATAGCAGTCCACACCACCATAGCGTCTGTGTGATGAGCAAGCACCAATTCAGGCGAGCTATGCTGTCAGGTGACAGCTCTTGTTATCTTTTGTTTTTTAACAATATAGGTGACGAGCCAGTGTTCTCAAGACATACTGCAGCTTATGACTAATCAGTTTTTAGCTCACCTGGCCCGAAGGGCCATAGTGAGCTATTGTCATACCAATGCGTCCGGCGTGCGTCGTCACGTAATTTGTCCGTCAACACCTAAAAACAAATATTCAAACATCTTCTTCTGTAAAACTACTGGTCCCACGGTTCTCAAATTTCACATGGAGCATGACCTGACTCCAGGGTTTCAGAATTGTAAAATTGGGTCAAGTTGAAAATCCAAGATGGCCGCCGTTACTAAAAATAGCAAAAAGAACAAAATCAACTTCTTCTCCAGAACCACTGGGTATATTTGTCTGAATTTTGGCATGGAACATCAGTGAAATCTTGGTACTCAAAATTATAAAAATGAAAAAAATCTGTAGCGTAGTTTTGTCACAGTGACCTACTTTCTGTTTACGTGTGTAATTTTGCACAAATGCCAATGTCAAAAACTGACCTATTTAAACAACTTCAAACAACTTCTTCTCTAAAACCACTGAACCCATGGATCTCAAATTTCACATGGAGCATGACCAGACTGCAGGGTTTCAAAATTGTAAAATTGGGTCAGGTCAAGAATCCAAGATGGCTGCCATTACTTAAAATAGCAAAAACAATAAAATCAACTTCTTCTCCAGAACCAATTTGGCATTCCAAGATGGCCGCCATCTGCCGTTACTAAAAATAGCACAAAACATGAAAATGACAATATCTCAGTAACCGCTGAATGGATTTTGATGAAATTTGTGTCAAAATGATTCTTGCATTGAGATGTATCAAAAATATGTAACTGTAGACCAGTCATATTGGCCTCGCTGTACTAAAAATAGAAAAATGTGAAAATTAGAAAATCTCAATGGAATTGGGCTAATTTTGTGTCAGAATGGTCCTTTCATTAAGCTTTTTCGATTTTTTCCATTTTGGCATTCCAAGATGGCCGCCATCTGTCGTTACTAAAAATAGCACAAAACATGAAAATGACAATATCTCAGTAACCACTGAATGGATTTTGACAAAATTTGTGTCAAAATGATTCTTGCATTGAGATGTTTCAAAATAACTAACTATAGAACAGTCATATTGGCCTCTGTTACTGAAAATAGAAAAATGTGAAAATTAGAAAATCTCAATGGAATTGGACCAAATTTTTGTCAAATTGGTCCTTGCGTGAAGGCTTTTCGATTTTTTGCATTTTAGCAATCCAAGATGGCCGCCATCTGCCGTTACTAAAAATAGCACAAAACATGAAACTGGCAATATCTCAGTAACCCCTAAATGGATTTTGATGAAATTTGTGGAAAAATGATTCTTGCATTGAGGTGTTTCAAAAGTAAATATATAAAGACCAGGCAAGTTGGCCTCTGTTACTAAAAGTAGCAAAATGTGAAAATTAGAAAATCACAGTGGAATTGGACCAATTTTGTATCAGAATGGTCCCGTTGCACAATAGCCAGGTGAGCGATTTCAGGCCTATTTGGGCCTTTTGTCTCAGTTTGGGACCATGCACACTTTTTTGAATTTGTGATGATGGTGGGGGTGGGGAGGAAGGAGGGAGGGAGAAAGGGGTGCACAGGTTAATGGGGAGCACGGGGGCATCACCTGTGTCTTACACACACAATTCACCTGTGTCTTACAGACACAATTTTCTAGTCTTCTTTTTTCACATTTATGGGAATGTACCATCCAAGATGGCTGCCACTTACTACTAAAAATAGCATAAACATGAAAATGACTATATTTCAGGATCCCCTGAATTGATATGGCCCAATTTTGTGTCAGAATGATATATTTCATATAGCTATTTTGGTTTTTGGCAAATTGGCCATCCAAGATGGCTGCCATCTACTGTTACTAAAAATAGCACAAACATGAAAATGGCAGTACCTTAAGAACCATTGGACAGATTTTGACAAAATTTGTATCAGAATAATGCCGAAACTATTTCATTTTCTTTTAATTTTCAATTTTTGCTTTCTTTTCACAACATGATCTCTGCTACTGTGGAAATGCAATGCAGGTGCTACATAGCATTCCGCAGAATTCTTGTATATCCAAATACATGTAGATATGATATGAATACAGCATATTTTGTATGTATTTAAAGAGCCTGATGCCAAGAGTTGCTGCCAAGCTAGATGTGTCACCTATTTCTGATATAACAGGCATCAAAGATAAAGAGACATTTGTCAGAACAATTTATGCAGGTTAGTACAGGCAGCAACACATGTTCAAAAGGGTACAAGCTGGCATATATTTGACTTGATCCAGGTCTGTAACCTTGATATTTTGTAAACTGATAGGCTTAACAGCAAACTTTGCTTTTCAGCCAATCAGTTTATAGAATAGCCCCTGTCAATACAATGGGCTTGTCTAGCTTTAAGGGTATGAGTACACCCATGTATTTCCATCACTACTAGAAAGAGAGACAACTTTTGTCACTTCCTGTTTTGTTC
This sequence comes from Ctena decussata, assembly GCA_963989385.1. Classification (NCBI taxonomy): domain Eukaryota; kingdom Metazoa; phylum Mollusca; class Bivalvia; order Lucinida; family Lucinidae; genus Ctena; species Ctena decussata. Next base: position 15,841,870 of record OZ022505.1, on the reverse strand, counting down.
CCTGGATGACAAATCCCTTCGAAATGGGGTCTACTCTTAAAGGAAAGGACTTGCTCCTGGAGGAGCAAATTCTTTTAGAGTTGACTCTCCTCTCAATCAAAAGAGGCAAAAATGCAAAATTGCTACCCTGAAAGTGTACCCATTTGCCTTAAACATGAATTTTTAAGTCATCACAGGAATCAGTAGGGTAAAGAATTTGGTTTACAGACATTTTGAATAGTTATTCACATTAAGGAAAAAACCTATGGGCAGTAAGGGAACTTTTAGAAATCTTTGAGTTTTTGTGTACACGCTAACTATCCATCCCCCACCCATCCAACACCACCAAAGCTCCAAGGCTGAGCTGCTGATAATTAAAACTACACTAGTGTGATGTTTTGTGGTCTTAAGACTGAAGTGGCTGAGTTGTTAGTGCTCCCCACTTTGGATCATTGAGTTGCTGGTTCGAGTCTCCCTGTCTGCACCCAAACAGCACTTTATTGCACAGAGCCTTTCATAATCACCCTCCCATCATCCTGATGTGGCTGAAATTCTGTTGTAAAGGATGTAAAATCACAGGTCATCTAGCCATCCATCTAGAACAATACTTGCAAGAGAACCTATCTTTGCATGCTTGAGATGATTTGGTCAATAATCGTCAGAAAGTAAAGTAGACTCAACAGTATCAGAACAAGTAAAAGACAAATCATGGTTTATTGTATATGAATACTAAAATTATGTTTGTCATGAGACATGGTAATTGCAAAATATCCCTTCTTTCTGTCAATGCTTAATATACACCAAATTTACTTATTTAAAAGTCAGTTACTCCTCTAGACTTACAGGAGGGTCTAAAGACATTGAGTCATTAATCTCATTATCTGATCACATAAGAATTTTTTTCCAGTGTGTTCTGACAAGACATAACAAAACATGGTGGTGTATCTGTTAACCTGAAGTTAAATATAAGCTGTTTTCATTTGTCAGGAAATGCTATACAGACTTTGAAGTCAACAGATCCAGTGAAGATCATCACAGTAAGAGGCACTGCATTTGAGGCTGCTCCAGCCTCAGGGGGCTCTGGGTCCTCTGAAACAGGTAAGTTAACGCCCTGTAACATGTGGCTTAGTTTAGTTGTTGTTCAACTGACTTAGTAATATAACCAGTGATCCAGATAAGAAAGGGTATCAGGAATTATTTTGAGATACATGTTCATATTTCTTTACACGTATGTTGTGACCCTTCATTAGAACCATCTCATTGAGATGGTTCTAATGAGTTGTCACAACATATGATTTCATTGAGAAACAAGAAAAATTATCTCAGAATTATCCTCAAAAAACCTTCCTTATCTGGAGCTCTGAATTAACATCTCCAAAACTTCAAGTAGGTGAATGAGACATGTATTTTAAGGTCCATTGAGTTGGCTCTACACCTTGCACACAGTTTAATAGATTTGCATTCTACTGAAGATAGCACTTCAGTCTGACACTGCATATGACCTTGTAATATTTATAGATCAAAGAATTCTTGAGTGCTAGGTCATCTGACACGGCATATAGCAGGGACATCCGTGTAACTTCGGATACTTATCTTGTTAACTTATTGTGTTGGTGGTTGTCACTATTCTGTTAGAAAATCTGTATGCATGTGTACATCGAAAGGACCAGCTATACAGTCTGATCAATACTAGCCTTGTAAAAATTGTTGTGCATTTTATTATGTAGTATCAAACAATTTAAGTTTTGATCAGACTGTAGACCTCCATTTCATCAGTTACAGTACCATTATGCGGAGAGGCATAAAAAATGCCACTAGTTTTACCAAAAAAAAAATTGGTATCTGGACCTGAAAGAAGTGTAGTTGCACTTTCAGATCTCTGTTTATTCTGTTTCAGCACCATCTGTTGATGTGAACAACACAGTGTCAGAGTTTGTTGGACAAGAGTTGAGTAAGAGTGACAGACCAGAGCTCACCAGCGCAAACATTGTCATATCTGGAGGTAACTACTGTAGTTATAGAATCCTTTTAGTGTATTAAGTTGAATCAGGAGCATATAATTTCTCTATTTTGGTGATGTTGGTGGAAAAGAAGAAAACTGCCAAATTAAAATGACGCCAATTTAAACTATATCATGATAGGAAAAGCTGCGGTTAAATGCAGTCCCTCCGCCCTCCCATAATATCAGTCATTTCACATTATATTAAATAAGTACAACAGAAGATCTCAAACAAACACGCCGGGAAAATTGAGTGTGAAAATGCTTTATATTGGCATGCCAAGCTTCTTAATACACAAGCCAAATTGATTAAATCAGACTGAGCAGCACAAAATATTTTCTCTATAAACAGTTTTATTCATAGGAAAAGAAATGCATAACAATATGCAGTCACAAGCATAAATGAAGAAATGACAATATACAGCCTGGACTAAATTGTTATTGTGACAATTTGTATTTATTTATCTATTTTCTTTTTTCAAAAAACACAAATCCGCAAAAATAAAAATCCGCCAAAAGGTCCATTTATGAAAACCACCAAATTTTTCTACCGCCAAATATAAGTGTTTTACCGTAGTTCCTTGCAGCTAAGCCAAAATGAATGCCGAACACTCACATGTTGAAACAGATATTACATGGTAACGAAAGTTGAATTTGATTCAAAGTCCAAGTGACCTGGGCCCGGTTGTTACCAATCAAGGACAGCATTAGTAAAGGAGGCGCTATATTTTTTAATGTATTGTACCTTGTCAGAGTTCCTTATATGAGCCACGACACGAGAAACCAACAAAGTGGTTGTGCTGCCAGCGCAGGCTCAGATCAGCCTGGGCATCCGCCGAGTCTCATCAGAGTCTTCGCTGTCTGCATGAAGGTAGCGTAGACCCCTAGCTACCCTTTAAGACCTTAGCGAGGAGTTTGATCAGACTGGGCGGATGTCCAGGATGATCTGAGCCTGCGCTTGGCGCACAACCACATTGTTGGTTTTGTCGTGTTGCGGCTCATATGTATTGTACCTTGTCAGAGTAACCTTATTATATATAATATGCCACAGGTAGAGGAATGAAGAATGGTGACAACTTCAAGCTGCTGTATGACCTTGCTGATAAAATGAATGCTGCAGTAGGAGCCTCTAGAGCTGCCGTTGATGCTGGCTTTGTTCCTAATGATATGCAGATAGGACAGACGGGAAAAATTGTTGCACCAGTAAGTTTGATATTGTAGGATGGTCAATAAAAAGGACTTTAGGACATGCGCAGACAGCATGAGGTCTTTGCACATTTGACACTTGGATCTTGGATTTCTGTTAAGTACAGTCAAACCTGTCTTAAGGGGTCACCCCATGGGACCCACAAAAATTGGCTGCTTAAGACAGATGAACCCTTAATACAGGTTCATTTGCACTGTATTTGGGTCTAAGGGACCCCCAAAAAGTGGCTGCTAAAGACAGGTGACCCCTTAATACAGTGACCCCATAAGACAGGTTCGACTGTACGTGCAGAGCTACATGTATGATTAGACTTGCAGATCTGAACCTTGGCTAGTTGTGCATGGCCGCACTACTTGTTGTAAGTTGGCCTACAAGCATATATGAACTGCACAAGTGTAGACCATGTTTGTCAGAGCATTGTCAGGTTGCCCAGACAGTGAAACTGGCCTTTTAAAAAGCGAACTGTTGCAACAGGACACATTTTTATGGAGAGTAAATAAAGTTTGTCTTTTTTAGTATCTTCAAGTCCTACATGAAATTCAGATTATGCATAGGCTTATCTAAAGAAGAGAAAAATAAAATGAGCCGCAACACGAGAAAACCAACAAAGTGGTTGTGCCCCGAGCGCAGACTCAGATCAGCCTGAGCATCTGGCCAGTCTGATCCGTCTTTGCTATCACATGGAAGTAGCTTAGACCCTTAGCTACCCTTTGAGTGCAACGTGAAGACTCTGATCAGACTGGGCAAATGCCCAGGCTGATCCGAGTCTGCACTTGGCACACAACCACTTTGTTGGTTTTTCTTATGTCGCAGCTCAAATGCAGGATAAAGGTTAATAAGTGTTCCATGAAATGCATGCCCAACTAAAACTTTCTGTATGTCAGTCACAATAAGTGGCCTATCATGAAACACCAATGTAAGTTCTAGGTAAGAGTTAAATCTCTGTTCTGTTCCAGGACTTGTACATAGCAGTAGGAATATCTGGAGCTATTCAGCATTTAGCTGGTATGAAAGACAGTAAAGTGATAGTAGCCATCAACAAGGACCCTGAAGCCCCAATATTCCAGGTGGCCGATCATGGACTAGTTCAAGATTTGTTCAAGGTAAGATGATTTCCAGGGTAGTTCCTCTATTGAAAGTCAATGGGTAGTTAGAGACATTTTTATATGACCACAAAATAACAAGATTACATCGGCTGAATCAGCTTCACATGCAGGTCTTTATTTTGTGATATTGTGTGTGAAACTGAGCTGATAGTATTAATTTGTAATGTGATGTCACTAGTATTTTCTCAATGTAAAATAAAAATGTCTTGCTGTAAAATGCTTATATTTGGAGTTCATTCATTTTGCCAATATTGGCATCCATTGGTCTGGCATTCAACACAGGTAACGAAGCCAACGTACATGAAACTTGCTTGTTCTGCTCATCAGGATAAGTTTGTTTCAGAAGTATAGTCTCACGGACCATCCGACTCCCGACTCTTGAAATAGGAATCAAAAGTTTTACTCAATTGATATGCGTAGTCAAGAAATGCTTGAAAACAATTTTTGGGCTACACGGACTAGGCAATGTATTGGTGTAGAAACTTATTCAAGCACTGTATTTATACTACACGGAATTTCTTCGAAAATCTGATCTGACTAGGAGGTATAACAAACTGCCGGGTCCGTAAGAATAATAGTTTGAAATTAATCTAAGAAGTATGCGAAAATAATTGAGTTTTATAGTACGTTGCCTATGTTGAATGCCAGACCAGTGTGAGTAGGCAATTGCCAAATTAAAACGCCTCTTATTTTAAAATGATGATGTTGATAGGACAAGTAAGCATGGTGTATATATTACATTTCATCAAGCCAATATACATCATACATTCTGGCACAAAAGGCAACTCCAAGTTTGGGAATGCATGTTACTCATCATGATTCCTAATACCTATGCCAAGTTTGATAAAGGTATTTCTTACATGACTAGGAAACATTTTGTTCCAGCCATCTACCTGTGACTTGTTGTGAGCTGGCTTCATATTTCTTATGTCTTTCAGTGGCATGCAGTTACAGTAGAAATTCAGTGGCTCGAACCCTGATGGCTCGTTATCCCTGCCTGACTAGAACTCTTTCCTTGGTCCCTAAAGGTCATTTTATTTAGAAACTTACCCTGGATGGCTAGAACTACCCTTGGCTGGAACTAATTATCATGGTCCCAAGCCTGTTCAAGCCAGTAAAGTTCTACTGTATACTGATTTGTAACAGTGAGAGTCAAGCTCCCATTAGGCACACTTCATTGTCTTCTGACACTCTTGTTTCTTTTCAGGCTGTTCCAGAACTGACAGAATCTGTGAAATGATAGCACTGTGGTACAGAACGGCGTCAGAGATCTCAGAATTGTGATAAATAGGATGCCTCATTGTATTATCTCCCTTAGCCATTATATGTAAGGGGAAGTAATTTTTTGCAAAGGGAGATTATGTTGTCAAGAAGACAATATTTTGCCAAGGGAGGCAATTTAATTGCCTCTCTTGGCAAAATTTTGTCTTCTACTGGTATTGGTTTTCTTCCTTCATAAAAGTAAATTCCGCTTACCAGTATCTCTAAGGGAGATAATTTTGATGTGTTTCATGTTGGAAATCGAATTGCCAGACAGTCTTAAATGAGAAGAAATTTTTAATCAAATTTCAAATGTTATTGTGTTATCTGTAAATATTCGATTAAGAATTTGATGAATTGAAACTGAGGTGACAAGAGCTTCTAGACTCCTTGGACAGATTTTAATTGATGATAAATAAATGTGACTAGTCTGCTGCTTTTATTTATTGATTTTGGCAGGTAATTCATGGTTTTAATTCTGGCACTTATGAGCTGCATGCATGATTAGCTACTCTTTTTATGATTTTCTTCTTCACATGTAAGAGTGGTTTTGTACAAACAAAAATTGTTTGCTTGCTTTGAAAAATTAAAATGGATGCAATCACCTGTTTGCAGGTATAAACAGAGGACATGCACAGTTTACTTCTCAGATTGCCATGTAAGGCTTTAAATCTGTCAGGGATGATATTAAGAGGCAGGTAAAATTTGAAATAAAGTACATGAATGTGCAGCTTTGCGTTGTGGAGATACCTTAAAGATGTGTGAACAGATAAGACTGAAATGAGTCACAACACTTCAAAACCAACAAAGTGGCATGTGCTTCCAGCAAATACTCTGGTCAGCCTGGGCAGCCTCCCATTCTGATCAGCGTATTGGCTGTCAGCATGGAGGTAACTTAAACTCTTAGCTACCTTTTAAGTGCAAAGCAAAGACTCAGATCAGACCAGGCAGATGCCAAGGCTGATCTGAGCCTTCGCTGGGAGCACATGCCAATTTTGTCAGTTTTGACATGTCACTGCTCAAATCAACTTGCACATTTGTTTAGTCTCAAGTGATATCCCTACAAATTAAGTAAAGACACCATTTAGTATCAACGGATGCCTGAGTTTGAGTTAATTTCCAAGGCAAGGCAGTTCAGATATAGTTTACCTGCATCAATATAACAGATTTACTAATTGAAATGATTCTTACGTCATTATACGATTAATGGAGTATTTGTTCAGTTAAAATCTTTATCAATAAATTAATGAGAAAATTCTGGCTTACGTCACTCCTTACCATAAAATAAATATTTGGTCATTTTTTTTTATTTTGGAGATACTGGTAGACAAGCAAAATTGCCCAAACTAAAATGTCACCAATTTAAATTGATGATGTTGACCACTATGCAAACATTTATTCGCTTTGCCTCATTAACAAAGCTAAAACACAGTCCTACTGCAGTGTACCAGATAAGAAGGGTTAATAGATAATTTTATATTTCTCTGCAAAAACATATGTTGTTACCCCTCATTAGAACCATCTTGTCTCATCAAGATGGTTCTGATGAAGGGTCACAATGTATTATTTGTGGAGAAATTTGGATGATTATCCTTAAATTATCTGTGTAACCCCTTCTTATCCTGAGCACTGCGGCTACTACAAAGTCTAATACTCTCAGTGGTTAACAGTCTCAGAGTCACCTGTAACAAGAGTTAACCCTTAATGTGCGAAAAAAGCAGACAACAAAATTTATGTGTGCAGAATTTCAAAAAATGTCTCGTCCAAGCGATATCATATTGAGAATTCAAACACTAGAGGGCAAACAGTGAAGATTCAGATGAGGTGGCTCATTATGAGCCACCTCATCTGGATCTACACTGTTTGCCAATTCAGCAATTTTAGTTTTTGGCGCTTTAAGGGTTAACACAAAAAACAGATTTAGGAAAACCAGGCTTTTCTCACCAAGGGTCTTTTGTTTACTGCAGTTGACAAATGACCCTATGTCTGCCACAATACAGTTGGAATGGTAAATTGTTTAGAACCTGCAGTTTTATGTGAGGTTCCTGTTTAGACGTTCCTCAGCATCTTTACTGCATACTGAGGACCAGTTAGCTTCAGCTGACTAGTCTAATTTGGGTCCACACTTTTGGCTTGGTCATGTCTGTCACACAACTTGCAGTTTGAATGATAAATTGTATAGGACCAGCAGTTTTGTGTGTGATGTGAGTAGAGTTCTTGTTAAAGATTTACACCCTCAATATTTCTATTAACAATTAAATTTCTCACAAATGATTATATCCTAGACATGATAATGATTGCTATTAAAAGTACATTTATCTGCCAAATTTATGATTTGTGATTGTCACTGAAAATAGGAGAATTTAAGAGTGAGTGAACTCTGATTTAACATCCCACCAACAAGGACGTCATATGGAGACGGGACCTCGGTTTAAAGTCTCATCCGAAAGACCGGAGAAGCGGGGGATCGATCTTGCGACCCCTGGATTGGTAGTCTGGAGTGTTCTCCACTACACTACAGCCGCTCCTAGGAGAATTTAAGAAAATACACAAAAAGAGCGGCAATAGCGTACCGCCATTCCCCCCAAAAACCAGAGGGCCAATGGCCCTATATCGCTCACCTCAGCACTGAGGTTATGTTGGAAAAACTAAGTTGCCACAGCAACAAAACAACATGCACAACAGCAATAAAACATTTTTTTATATCACAAACATTTATGCAAAAAATAAGCTGTATCCCCCCTTAATGGCTTCTGAGAAGAAGATCTTTGGCAAAAAAAAAAGAAAAAAAAAAAGAAAAAATTGAAAATTAGGCACTTCAATTGCAACGGCAACCAATCAAAATCAGGTCTTTGGGCAAAATTCTTATAGCTGATAGAGGACTACTCTAGGAACATTTCTGTAAAGCTTTTGTCAAAATATCTGCCGTAACACAGAAATAAATACCAAATGTCCACTTTCCCCATTGTAAGTCTATGGAAACTTTAAGTTGCCATAGCAACCAGTTCACATGGGCAATGATAATATGAAATATACTTTAGGTAGAGGCTAATGTTATTAATATGTATGCAAAGTATCAGCTTCATCCTCCTCATGGCTTCACTTTCCCCATTATAAGTCAATGGAAACTATAAGTTGACATAGCAACCAAAGTTCTTATTGGGTTGGAAGAACAAACAAAATTCATGTAGAGGCTTCTGTCATCAACATGTTTGCACAATATCAGCTTCATCCCCCATATGGCTTCTGAGCAGAAGATTTTTTCATTTTTAGCTCACCTGAGCCGAAGGCTCACAGGTGAGCTTATAGTATAGGCAGGCATCCGTCGTCCGTCGTACGTCGGTCGTCCGTCGTCCGTCAATAAATTCAAACAACATCTCCTCTGAAACTACAGGGCCCATTGTTACCAAATTTCATATATAGCATCTACAGGCAGGGGGAACCAATAATACTGTTTTTTATCCAAATCGCTTCATAACTTTGGTTGCTATGGCAACTTAAAGTTTCCATTGACTTGTATGGGAAAAATTGAAAATTTGCATTTATTGCTATGTCACTGCAGATATTTTGACAAAACTTTTACAGAAATGTTCATTGAGTAGTCCTCTATCGACCACGTGAAATTTATGTAAATTGCAAAATTTGGCTGGTTGCCATGGCAACCGAATGGTTAAAAATAGAAAAAATATTCAAAAATCATCTCCTCAGAAACTATGCAACCAATAAAACTCAAACTTCACAGAAAAGATCTTGGTACTGCCCTCTATAAAAATACTGTTTTTCTTGGCAATTGCTCCAGCAGATTGGTTGCTATGGCAACTTAAAGTTACCATTGACTTATTTCGGGAAAATTGAAAATTTGCATTTATTGCTATGTCACTGCAGATATTTTGACAAAACTTTTACAGAAATGTTCCTTGAATAGTCCTCTATCAACCACGTGAAATTTATATAAATTGCAAAATTTGGCTGGTTGCCATGGCAACCGAATGGTTAAAAATAGAAAAGATATTAAAAAATCATCTCCTCAGAAACTATGCAACCGATAAAGCTCAAACTTCACAGAAAGGATCTTTGTACTGCCCTCTGTAAAAATACTGTTTTTCTTGGCAATTGCTCCAGCAGTTTGGTTGCTATGGCATCTTAAAGTTGCCATTGACTTATAATGGGAAAATCTAAAATTTGCTTTTAATGCTATGTGATAGCAGATATTTGGACAAAACTTTTTTAGAACTATTCCCTGAGTAGTCCCCAAACAGCCATGTTAAATTTATATAATTGCACAATTTGGCTGATTGCCATTGCAACCGAATGGTTAAAAATAGAAAAAATATTGAAATATCATTTTTGCAGAAATTATGTGGCCGATAAAGCTCAAACTTTACAGAAAGGATCTTTGTACAAGTCTGTATAGAATTACTGTTTTTCGTGGCAATTGCTTCAGCAGTTAGGTTGGTATGGCAACTTATAGTTTCCTTTGAAATATAATGGGAAAAATAGAAAGCTGCAATTTTGCTATCTCCCTGCAGTTATTTTGGATTTTTTATCTACAGAAATGTTGCTTGAGTAGTCCTCTATGATTCGTATTAATTTTGTCCAAATCGCCGAATTTGATTTGTTGCCATGGCAATATTAAGGAAATATTTTCGAAAATATATTCAAAAATCTTTTCCTAAAAAACCATATAGGGGGATGAAGCTGATTCTTTGCATACATGTTCATGACATTAGCCCATACGTAAATGTTTTTTTTAGCTCACTCAGGTCATGCATACATTTGGAAGAGTGACGATGAAAACTATTATCAGTATATTATCTTGACCTACATTTTATGATTCACTGATTTCCAAAATTTGCATTGTGTTTCTCGTCTCACCTGCGACTGGCATAAGTGAGACATCGGTATTACTTTTTTGGTGTTGACAATGTAAATTTTGCTTGGAGTTTTAGTGCTTATTTCTGCTTTGTGACAATGAGCAGACAGGCGAGACAGAAGAGCCCATAGAATTCTTGTTCATCTGGAGATGTCGACTTGTCTGAATTCACCAATCATGCCTGTGAAATAAATTATGTATATGATAATAATAAGTTGTTTCTATTTTCAGGTAAGACATTTATTCTTTTCTATTCTATCCCATAACCATACAAGGTCATTGGGTAAGACATACAATGCCTAAAAAGAATTGGTGGATGAGATCAGTGGTGATGGAGACAGGTAAGTTTGAGGACAGACGTAATGAATATGACGTGACTGAGGAGCTGGCCTCACTAAAAACAGAAAACAAAGACATAGTGACTTCTGTCACCGAGCCAAAAAATCTGCCAATTGTTTTGCTAACTAATCTGCCAAATAACCTGCCAGATAATAGACTAGAAAAGGCAATCAAGGAGGTGAGAATCAGAGGAAGTCTGTTGTTATTTCTAGGATCAGAGAGCCATCTAAACATTTAATAGTTCGCCGACTTTGCAAATCTCTGTCCAGTTTTCATGTTTATAGCCCGTCAACTTTGCAAATCTCTGTCCAGTTTTCATGTTTATAGTCCATTGACTTTGCAAATCTCTGTCCAGTTATCATGTTTATAGCCCATTTCTAAAAAGGTATAAGCACTAGAGCCAAGAACATTTTGTCAGTGTTACATTTGGAAAGGTAACCCTCAAAGCCACCATCAATATTTCATCTGGACTGACAGTTTATGGTTTACAGGTTTGGCAAAAAGTATAGAGTTTAGGTTTAGCTTTGTTTCTCAAGAACTATAAAGGCTAGGGTCATGAAACTCAGGTCATGCATACATCTGCAAGAGTGGAGATAAAAATCATCATCACTCCTGTGTCTTGACCTACATTTTACGGTTTACTGACTTAGCAAAATTTACATTTTTTTTTTTGCTGGAGACTGGCAGGAGCGAGACATAGGTATTACTTTGAATGAGGGTTTTTTGTGTTTACCTTTGCTTTGTGACAATGCACAGCCAGGGTAGCCACAAGATTCCATGCAATTCTTGTTCAACTGGAGAAGATGCAGACTAGCCTAAGTTCACCAATCATTTCAAAAGGCACCTGGTTTTTGTCGCAAGGGATCGATATAAGAGTTCACTTTTCCATCCATCCGTCCGTCCATTCGTCCATCCATCCGTTATTGTTTTCATCGAATCGTCAAAAAAATTCTTTGAGCCTAGTGTTTAAGTCACTTTCTCACAAACTATGATACCTACAATCATCAAACCTGGTTTAGAACATTATTGAGGGCTATTGCACTTATTTTTACCCTTGACCTATATGTGACATTCTGCTGACTTAGTAAAATTTAACATCAAAATTACGTCGACTCTAGTGTCGACCCTAGCATGTAAGTCAGTGTCTCACAAACTGTGATACCATACAATCATCAAACCTGGCGTGGTTTCTTCTTACAATGTTCTGGAGGGCTGTTGCAACTATTTTTGCCCTTGATCTGTATTTTACGCCCTGCTGACTTAGTAGAATTTTACATCAAAATTACATTGCCCCAGCGTTTAAGTTAATTTCTCACAACCTATAGGATACCTACGATCATCAAACCTAGTATAAAGTTTCTTCTTAGAATGTTCTTGAGGGCTGTTGCACTCATGTTACCTTTGACCATATTTTATGCCCTTCTGACTTAGTAAAATTTTATATCAAAATTAGGTTGACCCTAGCGTTTAAGTCCATTTCTTGCAAACTGTGATACCTACAATTATCAAACCTAGCATAAAGTTTCTTCTAGGGCTGTTGCAGTTATTTTTACCCTTTACCTGTATTTTGCACTCAGCTGACTTAGTAAAAAAAGCCCAAAGTCGCTGAGAATTTGTTTTTTATCCAAATCGCTTCATAACTTTGGTTGCTATGGCAACTTAAAGTTTCCATTGACTTGTATGGGAAAAATTGAAAATTTGCTTTTATTGCTATGTCACTGCAGATATTTTGACAAAACTTTTACAGAAATGTTCATTGAGAAGTCCTCTATCGACCACGTGAAATTTATGTAAATTGCAAAATTTGGCTGGTTGCCATGGCAACCGAATGGTTAAAAATAGAAAAAATATTCAAAAATCATCTCCTCAGAAACTATGCAACCAATAAAACTCAAACTTCACAGAAAAGATCTTGGTACTGCCCTCTATAAAAATACTGTTTTTCTTGGCAATTGCTCCAGCAGATTGGTTGCTATGGCAACTTAAAGTTACCATTGACTTATTTCGGGAAAATTGAAAATTTGCATTTATTGCTATGTCACTGCAGATATTTTGACAAAACTTTTACAGAAATGTTCCTTGAATAGTCCTCTATCAACCACATGAAATTTATAAAAAATTGCAAAATTTGGCTGGTTGCCATGGCAACCGAATGGTTAAAAATAGAAAAGATATTAAAAAATCATCTCCTCAGAAACTATGCAACCGATAAAGCTCAAACTTCACAGAAAGGATCTTTGTACTGCCCTCTGTAAAAATACTGTTTTTCTTGGCAATTGCTCCAGCAGTTTGGTTGCTATGGCATCTTAAAGTTGCCATTGACTTATAATGGGAAAATCTAAAATTTGCTTTTAATGCTATGTGATAGCAGATATTTGGACAAAACTTTTTTAGAACTATTCCCTGAGTAGTCCCCAAACAGCCATGTTAAATTTATATAATTGCACAATTTGGCTGATTGCCATTGCAACCGAATGGTTAAAAATAGAAAAAATATTGAAATATCATTTTTGCAGAAATTATGTGGCCGATAAAGCTCAAACTTTACAGAAAGGATCTTTGTACAAGTCTGTATAGAATTACTGTTTTTCGTGGCAATTGCTTCAGCAGTTAGGTTGGTATGGCAACTTATAGTTTCCTTTGAAATATAATGGGAAAAATAGAAAGCTGCAATTTTGCTATCTCCCTGCAGTTATTTTGGATTTTTTATCTACAGAAATGTTGCTTGAGTAGTCCTCTATGATTCGTATTAATTTTGTCCAAATCGCCGAATTTGATTTGTTGCCATGGCAATATTAAGGAAATATTTTCGAAAATATATTCAAAAATCTTTTCCTAAAAAACCATATAGGGGGATGAAGCTGATTCTTTGCATACATGTTCATGACATTAGCCCATACGTAAATGTTTTTTTTAGCTCACTCAGGTCATGCATACATTTGGAAGAGTGACGATGAAAACTATTATCAGTATATTATCTTGACCTACATTTTATGATTCACTGATTTCCAAAATTTGCATTGTGTTTCTCGTCTCACCTGCGACTGGCATAAGTGAGACATCGGTATTACTTTTTTGGTGTTGACAATGTAAATTTTGCTTGGAGTTTTAGTGCTTATTTCTGCTTTGTGACAATGAGTAGACAGGCGAGACAGAAGAGCCCATAGAATTCTTGTTCATCTGGAGATGTCGACTTGTCTGAATTCACCAATCATGCCTGTGAAATAAATTATGTATATGATAATAATAAGTTGTTTCTATTTTCAGGTAAGACATTTATTCTTTTCTATTCTATCCCATAACCATACAAGGTCATTGGGTAAGACATACAATGCCTAAAAAGAATTGGTGGATGAGATCAGTGGTGATGGAGACAGGTAAGTTTGAGGACAGACGTAATGAATATGACGTGACTGAGGAGCTGGCCTCACTAAAAACAGAAAACAAAGACATAGTGACTTCTGTCACCGAGCCAAAAAATCTGCCAATTGTTTTGCTAACTAATCTGCCAAATAACCTGCCAGATAATAGACTAGAAAAGGCAATCAAGGAGGTGAGAATCAGAGGAAGTCTGTTGTTATTTCTAGGATCAGAGAGCCATCTAAACATTTAATAGTTCGCCGACTTTGCAAATCTCTGTCCAGTTTTCATGTTTATAGCCCGTCAACTTTGCAAATCTCTGTCCAGTTTTCATGTTTATAGTCCATTGACTTTGCAAATCTCTGTCCAGTTATCATGTTTATAGCCCATTTCTAAAAAGGTATAAGCACTAGAGCCAAGAACATTTTGTCAGTGTTACATTTGGAAAGGTAACCCTCAAAGCCACCATCAATATTTCATCTGGACTGACAGTTTATGGTTTACAGGTTTGGCAAAAAGTATAGAGTTTAGGTTTAGCTTTGTTTCTCAAGAACTATAAAGGCTAGGGTCATGAAACTCAGGTCATGCATACATCTGCAAGAGTGGAGATAAAAATCATCATCACTCCTGTGTCTTGACCTACATTTTACGGTTTACTGACTTAGCAAAATTTACATTTTTTTTTTTTGCTGGAGACTGGCAGGAGCGAGACATAGGTATTACTTTGAATGAGGGTTTTTTGTGTTTACCTTTGCTTTGTGACAATGCACAGCCAGGGTAGCCACAAGATTCCATGCAATTCTTGTTCAACTGGAGAAGATGCAGACTAGCCTAAGTTCACCAATCATTTCAAAAGGCACCTGGTTTTTGTCGCAAGGGATCGATATAAGAGTTCACTTTTCCATCCATCCGTCCGTCCATTCGTCCATCCATCCATCCATCCGTTATTGTTTTCATCGAATCGTCAAAAAAATTCTTTGAGCCTAGTGTTTAAGTCACTTTCTCACAAACTATGATACCTACAATCATCAAACCTGGTTTAGAACATTATTGAGGGCTATTGCACTTATTTTTACCCTTGACCTATATGTGACATTCTGCTGACTTAGTAAAATTTAACATCAAAATTACGTCGACTCTAGTGTCGACCCTAGCATGTAAGTCAGTGTCTCACAAACTGTGATACCATACAATCATCAAACCTGGCGTGGTTTCTTCTTACAATGTTCTTGAGGGCTGTTGCAACTATTTTTGCCCTTGATCTGTATTTTACGCCCTGCTGACTTAGTAGAATTTTACATCAAAATTACATTGCCCCAGCGTTTAAGTTAATTTCTCACAACCTATAGGATACCTACGATCATCAAACCTAGTATAAAGTTTCTTCTTAGAATGTTCTTGAGGGCTGTTGCACTCATTTTACCTTTGACCATATTTTATGCCCTTCTGACTTAGTAAAATTTTATATCAAAATTAGGTTGACCCTAGCGTTTAAGTCCATTTCTTGCAAACTGTGATACCTACAATTATCAAACCTAGCATAAAGTTTCTTCTAGGGCTGTTGCAGTTATTTTTACCTTTTACCTGTATTTTGCACTCAGCTGACTTATTAAAAAAAGCCCAAGGTCGCTGAGAATTTTCTACATAAATACATCATATCTCGCCTACACTCTCTTTTAACTATGACCTCTACCACTGTGTATGGGTAATGCAGGTGCGGCATAAGATTCCACGGAATTTTGATGTGAAATAACTTCTGTATACTGAGAGATTTTTCTTTCTATTTTCAGGTAAGAGATAACTATGCCTAAAAAGAAGGGGTGGAGGAGGTCTGTGGCTATGGTAGGGAATCTAAATGCTAGGACAGGTAAGTATGAGCCAGGTGAGTATGAGGACAGACGTAATGACTATGACGTGACTGAGGAGCTGGCCTCACTAAAAACAGAAAACAAAGACATAGTGACTTCTGTCACCGAGCCAAAAAATCTGCCAATTGTTTTGCTAACTAATCTGCCAAATAACCTGCCAGATAATAGAGAGACTAGAAAAGGCAATCAAGGAAGTGAGACTAAGAGGAAATCTGTGGTTATTCCAGTTGATGTTTGTAGGATGAATAGAGAGCCGTCTGATTATGTAGAAAATGATAGTATGAGCAATTTAAATACAAATAATCAGAAAGCATCATTGACAACTTTCTCTTGGAATGCTTGTGATACAATTTTTGGGACTTTTCATCAAAATAATCAAAGATTTTCAAATGAATCTAGGGGATTTCAATGCACATGCAATGCATTGTGTATTTTATCATACTCAGCTTGTCTGGAAGTAGAGAATAGCACAAACTTAGATAAAATTCTTTGTGATGGAGATGCTGTTTATCGAAATGTGATAAATAGGTTGAAAGCAGAAGGGAAGTTTATGCATCCATTATTAAGTTTGGAAGAAATTCCTGACAATTTTAAAGTTGATATTGGGACATTTACTGTGAAGAAGCAATCAGTAATAAGTGGCTTATTGGTGAACACTCAGCAAGATGATGGCTTTCCCACACTTCATCATGCTTTACAAACAGCCTTTTCTACAACATCATCCGGCCTCTTAATGATTGGAGCAATATGTTCAGCTGTATATAAGAAGAATGATTTGTATGTATTTTTTGATTCTCACTCGCATGGAGAGAATGGACTTTCAACTGCAGATGGTACATCAATTTTGATATCTTTCTCATGTCTGAATGATCTAATCACTTACCTGTATGCATTTTATAATAGTATGAGAATAGATATGAACTTGCAGTTTGACTTTTTGCCGGTCACGGTTGAAAAATGTGAATTGAATGAAAGCTATAAAGGACACTTGGACTGTAGCCTTGAAGCTTATTTTGAGGATCAAATGTTAAAACAGGCTGAAAAAATGCAAAGTCATGCAAGTAACTTACGTATGTCTAAAGAAGCTTCACATGCTAACAAAAGGAAGAAACTCATAGAGTACAATACAGCGTACAAAAAGAAACAAAGATTAGATCCTGCTTTTAAAGCAAATGAGAAGGTAAATGAGGTTGCATCTAAGCAGAAAAAAAGACAAGATCCTGCATTTAAAGTAAATGAGAAAGTATCTAAGCAGATAAAAAGACAAGATCCTGCATTTAAAGTACACGAGAAAGTATGTCAGCTTGCATCTAAGCAAAAGAAAAGACAAGATGCTGCATTTAAAGTAAATGAGAAAGTATCTAAGCAGATAAAAAGACAAGATCCTGCATTTAAAGCACATGAGAAAGTAAGTCAACTTGCATCAAAACAGAAAAAAAAGACAAGATCCTGCATTTAAAGAAAATGAGAAAGTATCTAAGCAAACAAAAAGACAAGATCCTGCATTTAAAGTACATGAGAGAGTATGTCATCTTGCATCTAAGCAGAAAAAAAGACAAGATCCTGCATTTAAAGTACATGAGAAAGTATGTCAGCTTGCATCTAAGCAGAAGAAAAGACAAGATGCTGCATTTAAAGTAAATGAGAAAGTATCTAAGCAGATAAAAAGACAAGATCCTGCATTTAAAGTACATGAGAAAGTATGTCAGCTTGCATCTAAGCAGAATGCTAGAAAAAATCCAGAAGTCCTAGCTAAAGAGCGTGCTGAAAAGGAATCTTCAAGAAAAAATCCGGCTTTTAAAAAGAAAGAAAAAATATATCAGCTTGCATCTAAGCAGCATGCCAGAAAGAAGCCAGGTGTCTTATCTAAAGAATGTGCTGAAAAGGAGGCTGCAAGAGAAGACTTTGCTTTTAAAGCTAAGGAAATAATATATCAACGTACATCAAAACAGAAAGCAAGAAAAAAAACTTATGTACAGGAGTGTGAAAGGATCAAGCAACATCAAAAAAGGCAACAGAAACAAAAATTGAATGTGCTATTTGATCCAAAGGACCCAAAATCTGATAAGGAATGTAAAATGGCCAAAGATAATGTTCATGACCAAAACTCAAACAAATTATCTGGTGGAAAAGTGTTGAAAACTATTAATGAATGTATAAAACAATTTCATTCAAGTATTGCTGTTGGACCATTATTTGTGTGTACATCCTGCCATCAGACATGGTTTAGAAAAAGTGTTTCAAAATTAAAGAATACCCACATCCCAGCACAAAGTAAAACACTTTTCTGCACAAATTTTACATCTGTTAATGATGAAGAGTGGGTTTGTCATACTTGTTTGAGCGCATTAAGAGACGGTAAAATTCCAAAATTATCTGTAGCAAATGGAATGAAATGGCCAGAAAAGCCTCCAGAACTTTATTTACATCAGCTTGAAGAAAGGTTAATAGCACTTCGTATTCCATTTATGCAAATAAGAGAATTGCCACGTGGTGGCCAATACTCCTTGAAAGGAAATGTTATTATTAATGTACCAGTTGATATTCAGCCCACTGTAAACTGTCTTCCAAGACCCATGGATGAAAACTTTACAGTTGCTATCCAGCTCAAAAAGAAATTGTCTTATAAGAAAGTTGATTTTAAAGAAAATGTTAGACCAGTAAGAGTTTTAACTGCATTACACTGGTTAGTAAATAAAAGTGAATTATATAAAAATGCAGGTTTATCAGTTAATGACAGCTGGTTTCAGGAAGTTACTGAAACTGCAAAAGACACAGTTAAAGAATTTTTGGAAATGACAACAGAGCAAACCAAGGACAGTAATAACTTGGAGAATCCAGTACATGAACAAGTGAAAAACATTGGTACATTTGCTAAAGACTGTACTGAAACTGATGGTTATGATTCTGATCATTACAGTGAAATAGATGGCAATGATAATGTTGGAAATGTAGATACATTAGTGGATGATGCAAATATTGCAAACAAATATGATCAGGTATTTACCTTTGCACCTGGAGAAGGACAACATCCACTTAGTTTATATCAAGATAAAGATGCAGAATATTTATGCTTTCCTACAATATTTTGCGGTCAGAGGCCACCAAGCAAAGATGAAAGACCTATTTCTGTTCATTATAGTGATATTGTTAAATGGGAATTACGAAGTATTGATAGGAGAGCAGCACAGTCAGTTCCAAACATCTTCTTTAAACATAAAAAGTTACAGATGAAGCAAATCAGTGACAAAGTGAATTTAGCTGTAAGAAGATGTAAAAGTAAAGGCAAGAAAATTACAGCAGCTGAAGCTAGAGATTCTGCATATTTGGATAAGCTTGTAAAACTTGACGAAGGCTACTACATATTTCGTCAGCTCAGAAATTCACCTGCTTATCTTGAAGCAAGAAAAAAGGATATTTTTGCAATGATAAGGCAGCTCTCCTTGCCCACTTGGTTTATGTCATTGTCAGCAGCTGATACTAGATGGACAGATCTTTTGAGAATGTTGGCAAAACTAAATGATGGTGTTGAATATTCAGAGAAAGATATAGAGAATTTGACATGGCAAGAGAAAACAAAACTTGTTCAGAAGGATCCAGTAACATGCTCAAGGTACTTTGATCATCGTGTACAGGAACTCCTGAAAACAGTTCTTAAAAGTGATTGTCAGCCAATTGGAAAATTAAAAGACTTTTTCTATAGAGTTGAGTTTCAACAGCGTGGTTCTCCTCATATCCACATGCTTGTTTGGATAGAAAATGGTCCAGTGCTAGAAAAGAATTCAGAAGAGGAAATAGTTCAGTTTGTCAATCAATACCTTACATGTGATGCTGATAATGAGGAAACCGCAAGTCTTGTTAACTTACAAACACATAAACACTCAAGAACTTGCAGAAAGAAGGGAAAACCAGTATGTAGATTTGGATTTCCATTACCACCTCTTCCAAGAACTTTGTTGCTATATCCACTTGATGAAGAAGTTGAAAAGTACACAAAGAAATACACGGAGCTTCAAAAGGCCATGAATGAGTATAAAGACAATGTAGAAATGACGATTGATGAATTTTTGGAGAAAGTAGCCAAATTGGATTTTGAAGATTATATCAGATGCATACGAAGCTCACTGAATGCACCAAAAGTATTTCTAAAAAGGAAGCCAAATGAAATGAGAGTCAATCTGTTTAATGTTAAAGTTCTTGTTGCATGGAAGGCAAATCTTGACATTCAGATAGTTCTTGAACCATATGGTTGTGCATCATACATTGTTGGTTATATAAGTAAATCTCAAAGAGGAATGAGTGCACAGCTTGATGCAGCAGCCAAAGAAGCTCGAAAAGGAAATTTAGATCTTAAAAAGCAAGTCAGACATATTGGAAATGTTTTTTCAAACTCTGTTGAAGTGAGTGCTCAAGAGGCAGTTTACCTTGCTCTGCAAATTCCTTTGACAAAATGCACAAGGGACATTGTTTTCATAAATACATCAACTCCTGAAGAAAGGGTATTTCTGCTGAAACCGAAAATTGTTCTTGATGAGCTACCTGCTGAGTCTACAAACATAGAATCAGATAATATTATCCAGCGTTATTCAAAAAGACCTAAGCAGCTTCAGAAATTGTGCTTGGCAGATTATGTCTCAAAAGTTGATGTTATTTATCCTAAAGAAAACAAACTATCAGAGAAAGTGGAAGATAAAAATGATGATAGTGGCAGTGAAACTGATTCAAGTGATGAAAATGAGGGGAGCTGTGAAGAAGGAAATGTTCCAAATGAAACAGTTTGTTCAGACTTGATATATAGAGCAAAAAATGGAACAAGATATAAGAGTAGAAAAGTCCCTAGAATAATACGGTTTGTAAGGTACAATAGGAAAAAGGACCCGGAAAATTACTTCAGGGAACAATTAATGCTTTACATGCCATGGCGAAATGAAGAAAAAGATCTGTTAGGTTCGTTTGACACCTATCGGGACCATTATAACTTGATGAAAGAATCACTGCAGTCTAAAAGCAATGAGTATGAACATCACACTGAAAATCTTGAACTTGCAAGGCAGATGATTGAAGAAGAGGAGAATGCATATGATCAGATTGCACCAAATGCTGAACAAGAAAATAGAGAGGCAGAAGAAGGAGCAAATGAATCTGAAACTTTTGTATATTTTAATCCAGATAGAGTAGTCGAGCACAGACAGTATGATATTGGTATAGAACTGCAGTCCACATGTTCAGTACCGCCTGTAGAAACAACTGGCATTATGTTACCCGAAGAAGAATATTTAACTCTTCTGAGGAGTCTGAATTTAAGACAAAGAGAATTTTTCAACCATGTAGTGCATTGGATAAAATGTAAAGATGAACCAATTTATGCTTTCTTATCAGGGGGCGCAGGTGTTGGCAAATCTGTAGTCATAAGAGCACTTTATCAAAGCCTGTATAGAACTTTGAATTTGAAGGAAGGAGAAAATCCAGAGGATATAAGAATTCTACTATGTGCTTATATGGGCTTTGCTGCTTTCAACATAGGTGGTCAAACCATTTGCTCTGCGTTCCACAAAAAAATATATCAGGGTACAAGCCTTTTGTCAGCTGATGAGTTGAATACATTTAGAATAAAGTACAGATATCTAAAGGTTGTTATTATTGATGAGATATCTATGGTTGGCACACAGTTACTCAGTTTTATTGACACACGACTGCAGCAGCTGACTGGAACAAAAAGAACTTTTGGTGGCTTAAGCATAATTGCTGTAGGTGATTTTTACCAGCTGAAACCAGTAGGTGATTCAATGATATTTCATGATTTGGAAAAGGAAGCTTCTTCGCTTGCACCTAACTTATGGAAGGAACTGTTCAAAATGTATGAATTAGTAGATATAATGAGACAAAAAGAGGATCATGAGTTTGCCCAGTTACTGAATCGACTTAGACTTAATGAAATGACCGAAGAAGACAAAAACAAGTTGCAAACACGTGTTGTTGACCGTCATAGTGATGACTATCCAAAAAATGCCCTTCATTTGTTTGCTGAAAACTTAGGTGTGGATAATCATAATGAGAAAATTTTGAATCAGATGCCTGGAGAGAAAGCTGTTATACCTTGTCATGATACCGTTGTTTTAGCAAACATTTCTGCAAAAAGATCTCGTGAGCTAATTAATTCACTTCCAGATGATTTTTCAAAAACAGGCAGTTTGTTGAAATTGTTGACAGTAGCTGTAGGAATGATTTATGTTATGACAGTGAATGTCAGTGTAGAAGATGGCTTAACAAATGGTGCTACAGGGATTGTAAAATTCATTGAGTACAAGATGGAAGGAACAAATCGTCCTAGTATTATTTGGGTTTTATTTGATGATCCTCGAATTGGTAGGTCAACCCGAGAAAAGTTCTTCAATAGAGGATTCTATAATGTTAATATCCAGAGAGAATGGACTCCAGTGTTTGATACAGAAAGAACTTTCATATACAAGTACAAAACCTATCAAAGACTTCAATTTCCATTGAGACCTGCTGCCGCGAAAACGGTCCACAAAGCTCAGGGTGCCACAGTAGCGAAAGTAGTGATTGATCTAACTCAGAAAACTGTTAGAAAAGTAGCACATATTCACTATGTTGCACTTAGTAGAGTAAAGAAGCTTGAAAATTTATACATTTTGAATCTTAATGAGCGTGCTATGGCTTTAGATGCAAAAGTGTCTGAAGAGATGCAAAGATTGAAGACTGAAGCAGTTTTGAAACTTTGTTATGTGCCATTATATAAAGTTGATCCAGGCAAAATCAGAATTGCATTTAACAATGCAAGGTCTTTGCATAAACACTTTAAGGATATAGAATTTGAACCAAATGTGTTGGCTGCAGATGTTGTTGGTTTTGCAGAATCACGGTTATGTAAAAGAGATGAAAATGTTCATTTTGCTTTAAAAAGATTTAGGCTTATTAGATTAGATGATACAGAGACTGAACCATTAAATAGGCCACACCATGGACTTGCTGTATACATAAAAGAGTATTTTGAAGTTAAAAAAGTCATAAAAATGCATTGCCATTCATGTGAATTCATTCTGACTGCCTTGCAAAGCCCTTCAAAAGGATATTTTCAAATTGTTCTGTTGTACAAATACCCAAAAAGTTCCCAGACTGATTTTAAAGACGACATTCGTTGCCATTTGAAACCAGTGGTAAATGTCAATGCAAAGTTAGTCATATTGGGGGATTTCAATATTCAGATAGACTCTGTCAATTCACAGTTTGTTGATTTCATGGGAACACTGTTCAGCTGTGTGCAACTAATCAAACACTCTACTTCTGACTCTGGATCAGTATTAGATCTGATTTTTGCAAATTGCCAAGCGTTTTGTGACATTATTGAAGCTTATTGGACCGACCATAAACTAATATATTGTGCCTTAGATACATAGCAGTTTAAATCAGAAGCATTGTTGGTGTATTTTATCTGTTTTAAAGGTAAAACTTTTATATAGAGCAAGAGCAGGCTGTACGGCATGTAAGGTAGAGCAGGTTTACAGCATGTGATATAGCTTGTTTCTGGATGTTATACACCTTTTTTTACCATGTTATACAGATAATGAGTCTAGACCTTCAAGATTGAAGTTAAATTTTAGACATCAGTTAAGTATTTCTTTTGCGTAGACAGTCAAGAATGTTGTTACGGAGAAAGTTGAAAAGAAGTTACATGGAAGTTTCTTAAAAAATTGCACACTGTTTACTGGAAAGTTACTGATTATTTCATGACATTCTGATTGGACAGATGACAGACTTATATATTGTTTCATTGATACATTCTTGAAAAGCATTTTTGAAGCATTTTATGTGTTTAAGAGGTGCAGCTTAATATCTGTGACAGGATGTTATAAAGCATATTGTTACTGGATGTACCCATGATATGTTGTAAAGATAACGAGCTCAAAATTTGAAGATACAATGAAAATTTTATGTATTGATCAATATTTCTATGGCTTTCACTGTCAAAAATATTGGTACTAAATCCTCATGATGAAGAAAGTAAAAGCTTATTTGTTATTTATCTGAAGTTAAAAAAATACACACTGTTTGCAAGAAAGGTGCATGAAAGTTGAGAGTTTAAATGCTGTTTTAAAATGTAATACTGGATGACAAATTTATGGATAATATTTGAAGTTATTTCAGAAAGTTTCTTAAATGAACTTTAATAATTTACAGAAACTATTCAAAAACCCATTGAATATAGTAAAATATATATATATTTCAAGTTTTTTTTTTCTCTCTCTTTTTTTTTTTTTTTTTTTTTCCCTTTTGTGCTGTGGTCATTGATGAAACTTGGATACATAGCAGCAGTACGAGTCACTATTTAAGTGCCAATCAGCACATCCCAAACTGCCTATGACCAGAAACGTTTTGATAAAAACAAGGATATGTAAAGACATTGCTGATATGTGTGTGTGTTTGTAAGAATATTATCTCAGTGCTGTTCAGAAAGGTCAAAATGTAAACAAAGAATACTACAGAACATTTCTTTCAACAACATTGATGTCAAAACTGAAATGCAGACACCTTTTCTTGGGTCTGTCAAACCACTAATGTTTGAGAATGTCTAATGTCATAAAGCAGATATTGTGATGTCACTACTGCGGGATTTAGACTGGGGTTCTTCAAAAGTCTACGTATTCACCAGAGCTAAGTCCATCTGACTTTGATCCGTTTGAAAATTAAAGAAGTTAACAGACTCGTTGGATCTATTACAACTAAAGCAAGCTTTGTGTGCAAGTGCTTGACATATGATTGACAATTGCCTAGCAGCCAGTATAAGATTGAAACCAATGAGATGACTGCCCATCATTGATCACACTGGAGATAAGCAGCCCATTATTGATCACAGGGAAAATAACTTCAAAGCAATCTAGATGGGTAAGTACCATAACTTGCTAAATATTCAAAATAGACACTGCTTACTCATCCACCCTTTTACTATCAAAACCCTTGAAGCTGTGTGCCACAGTGTATACAAAATAAATAAAGAACACCATAAAAATAACTGAAAGGGCTCATTAGTAAAAACAATTAATATGGCTAATCAATATCAAATATTACCTTGGTATATGAAACATTTACTGTGAGCAAAGCTTGCAACTTGGTCCATTTATTATTTAAGATACAGTATGTATGCCCCCTACTTCAAAGAAATTGATGGGGCATATTGATTTGAGTTTTCCATGCATCAGTACAGTCCTCAGAGTACATTTTTTATACATGCAATATCTTACGAACTAGGTATCTTGGTGCTTTGAGATTTCATTAATGGATTCTTCATGAAAAAAATTGCTGATCATATTTTTAGTTCAACACAAAATATATTCATTCATTCAGTTGTCCCTTATCGAATTACCAAGATGGCTGCCTTGTCCATATCAAATACGTAAAAACTAAATGTCTTTGACTCTAGAAATGAAATGCAGATGTGAGTCAGTATGTAACTCAACTCAAATACTATCAATTTCCTTGAAATGAGGACAGTAGGTTGATGTTTTACCTATAACAATAAGCTTAACTTGGTTTGGTTTTGATCAAGAGGCCTGTCATTAACATCTGACCTGGACTTCTTGAGCACTGTATTTTTCACTGTCTTAAGCTATTTTTATAAGCATTGTAGCATCTGATGATGCTCAGGTCAGCAATTCACAACCTATGGTCTTCTGGGTTAAAGCCAACATTTACATGCTGACAATAAATGGACTCAGGTGAGCTACAGGACCAATGGTCCTCTGGTTTCTTTTTTTTTTTCGAAAATTTGCCCTATATTTTGCAATGGCAACCAATCAAATTCAGCGATTTGGAGAAAATTCATATGAAATATAGAGGACTTCTAAAGAAACATTTCTGTAGAAAGAAAATCTAAATAAAAGCCGTGAGACAGCAAAAATTGCCAATTTCCATTTTCCCCATTATAAGTCAATGGAAACTCTTAGTTGCCATACCAACCAAACTGCTGGAGTAATTGCCATGAAAAATAGTAATTCTATTGAGGCTAGTACTAAGATTCTTTCTGTAAAGTTTGAGCTTTATTGGCCACACAGTTTATGCAGAGATGATTTTTTCATATTTTTCCATTTTTAGCTCACCTGAGCCGAAGGCTCACAGGTGAGCTTATAGTATAGGCAGGCATCCGTCGTACGTCGTCCGTCTGTCCGTCCGTCTGTCCGTCCGTCAACATTTTCAAACGACATCTCCTCTGAAACTACAAGGCCCATTGTAACTAAATTTCATATATAGCATCTATAGACAGGGGGAACCAATAATACTGTTTTTTATCCAAATTGCTTCGGAACTTTGGTTGCTATGGCAACTTAAAGTTTCCATTGACTTGTATGGGAAAAATTGAAAATTTGCATTTATTGCTATGTCACTGCAGATATATTGCTATGTCACTGCAGATATTTTGACAAAACTTTTACAGAAATGTTCCTTGAGTAGTCCTCCATCAACCACATGAAATTTTTGTCAATTGCACAATTTGGCTAGTTACAACCAAATGGTTAAAAATAGAAAAAATATTCAAAAATCATCTCCTCAGAAACTATGCAACCAATGAAGCTCAAACTTCAAAGAAAGTATCTTGGCACTGCCCTCTATAAAAGTACTGTTTTTCTTGGCAATTGCTGTAGCAGTTTGGTTGCTATGGGAACTTAAAGTTGCCATTGACTTACAATGGCAAAATAGAAAATTTGCATTTATTGCTATGCCACTGCAGATATTTTAACAAAACTTTTATAGAAATGTACCTGGAGTAGTCTTTAACCAGCCTTGTTAAATTTATACAAATTGGGCAATTTTTCTGGTTGCCATTGCAACCGAATAGTTAAAAATGGAAAAATATTAAAAAATCATCTCTGCATAAACTGTGTGGCCAATAAAGCTCAAACTTTACAGAAAGAATCTTAGTACTAGCCTCTATAGAATTACTGTTTTTCATGGCAATTACTCCAGCAGTTTGGTTGCTATGGTAACTAAGAGTTTCCATTGACTTATAATGGGGAAAATGGAAATTGGCAATTTTTGCTGTCTCACGGCTTTTATTAGCTCACCTGAGCCGAAGGCTCACAGGTGAGCTTATAGTATAGGCAGGCATCCGTCGTCCGTCGTCCGTCATACGTCGTCCGTCGTCCGTCAACATTTTCAAACGACATCTCCTCTGAAACTACAAGGCCCATTGTGACTAAATTTCATATATAGCATCTATAGGCAGGGGGAACCAACAATACTGTTTTTTATCCAAATTGCTTTGGAACTTTGGTTGCTATGGCAACTTAAAGTTTCCATTGACTTGTATGGGAAAAATTGAAAATTTGCATTTATTGCAATGTCACTGCAGATATTTTGACAAAACTTTTACAGAAATGTTCCTTGAGTAGTTCTCCATCAACCACATGAAATTTTTGTCAATTGCACAATTTGGCTGGTTGCCATGGCAACCAAATGGTTAAAAATAGAAAAAATATTCAAAAATCATCTTCTCAGAAACTATGTAACCAATAAAGCTCAAACTTCACAGAAAGGATCTTGGCACTGCCCTCTATAAAAGTACTGTTTTTCTTGGCAATTGCTCTAGCAGTTTGGTTGCTATGGGAACTTAAAGTTGCCATTGACTTACAATGGCAAAATAGAAAATTTGCATTTATTGCTATGCCACTGCAGATATTTTGACAAAACTTTTACAGAAATGTTCCTTCAGTAGTCCTCCATCAACCACATGAAATTTTTGTCAATTGCACAATTTGGCTGGTTGCCATGGCAACCGAATGGTTAAAAATAGAAAAAATATTCAAAAATCATCTCCTCAGAAACTATGCAACCAATAAAGCTCAAACTTCACAGAAAGGATCTTGGCACTGCCCTCTATAAAAGTTCTGTTTTTCTTGGCAATTGCTCTAGCAGTTTGGTTGCTATGGGAACTTAAAGTTGCCATTGACTTATAATGGCAAAATAGAAAATCTGCATTAATTGCTATGCCACTGCAGATATTTTGACAAAACTTTTATAGAAATGTACCTGGAGTAGTCTTTAACCAGCCTTGTTAAATTTATACAAATTTGGCAATTTTTCTGGTTGCCATTGCAACCGAATAGTTAAAAATGGAAAAATATTAAAAAATCATCTCTGCATGAACTATGTGGCCAATAAAGCTCAAACTTTACAGAAAGAATCTTAGTACTAGCCTCTATAGAATAACTATTTTTCATGGCAATTACTCCAGCAGTTTGGTTGCTATGGCAACTAAGAGTTTCCATTGACTTATAATGGGGAAAATGGAAATTGGCAAGTTTTGCTGTCTCACGGCTTTTATTTAGATTTTCTTTCTACAGAAATGTTTCTTGAATAGTCCTCTATATTTTATATGAATTTTCTCCAAATCGCTGAATTTGATTGGTTGCCATGGCAAAATATAGGGTAAATTTTCGAGAAAAAAAAAAGAAAAAATGAAAAAAATCTTCTGCTCAGAAGCCATATGGGGGATGAAGCTGATATTGTGCAAACATGTTGATGACAGAAGCCTCTACATGAATTTTGTTTTTTCTTCCAACCCAATAATAACTTTGGTTGCTATGTCAACTTATAGTTTCCATTGACTTATAATGGGGAAAGTGAAGCCATGAGGAGGATGAAGCTGATACTTTGCATACATATTAATAACATTAGCCTCTACCTAAAGTATATTTCATATTATCATTGCCCATGTGAACTGGTTGCTATGGCAACTTAAAGTTTCCATAGACTTACAATGGGGAAAGTGGACATTTGGTATTTATTTCTGTGTTACGGCAGATATTTTGACAAAAGCTTTACAGAAATGTTCCTAGAGTAGTCCTCTATCAGCTATAAGAATTTTGCCCAAAGACCTGATTTTGATTGGTTGCCGTTGCAATTGAAGGGCCAAATTTTCAATTTTTTCATTTTTTTTTTTTTTTTGCCAAAGATCTTCTTCTCAGAAGCCATTAAGGGGGGATAAAGCTTATTTTTTGCATAAATGTTTGTGATATTATCCTCTACATAAATGGTGTGTTTTATTGCTGTTGTGCATGTTGTTTTGTTGCTGTGGCAACTTAGTTTTTCCAACATAACCTCAGTGCTCAGGTGAGCGATTTAGGGCCATTGGCCCTCTGGTTAACTATTCCGTTGCAATGGCAACCGGAGAAATTGCCCAATTTGTATAAATTTAACAAGGCTGGTTAAAGACTACTCCAGGTACATTTCTATAAAAGTTTTGTCAAAATATCTGCAGTGGCATAGCAATAAATGCAAATTTTCTATTTTGCCATTATAAGTCAATGGCAACTTTAAGTTCCCATAGCAACCAAACTGCTAGAGCAATTGCCAAGAAAAACAGTACTTACATAGAGGGCAGTGCCAAGATCCTTTCTGTGAAGTTTGAGCTTTATTGGTTGCATAGTTTCTGAGGAGATGATTTTTTAATATTTTTTCTATTTTTAACCATTCGGTTGCCATGGCAACCAGCCAAATTGTGCAATTGACAAAAATTTCATGTGGTTGATGGAGGACTACTCAAGGAACATTTCTGTAAAAGTTTTGTCACAATATCTGCAGTGACATAGCAATAAATGCAAATTTTCAATTTTTCCCATACAAGTCAATGGAAACTTTAAGTTGCCATAGCAACCAAAGTTCCAAAGCAATTTGGATAAAAAACAGTATTATTGGTTCCCCCTGCCTATAGATGCTATATATGAAATTTAGTTACAATGGGCCTTGTAGTTTCAGAGGAGATGTCGTTTGAAAATGTTGACGGACGACGGATGCCTGCCTATACTATAAGCTCACCTGTGAGCCTTCGGCTCAGGTGAGCTAATGAAGACTGGATATGCCCAGCAATCATAGTTAATCAGGTTAAAGTTATATCATGAATAATTCTAAGCCCTTTCTTTAATCGTCTTCAGACAGTTATGGGCTGAAAAGAACTCACATGCACAGATTAGAGGCTAATGCTATTGTAAAGTTATTTACTCCACCAATTATAAAATTCTAAACATGCTTGCAGAAACACCTGTGGGAGTCAATTTATGACGACAAAATACTCTTGAATATTCAAGAAAGGTATGCTTTGATATATCATCTCTGACTCCATAACAAAGATGTTTTCGCTGAAGATTTTTTGAACAAATCTTAATTATGTTGCATACAACTAGCCAGTTTCATAATTTTGTGATTATTTTGTAATGAAATACGAGGGAGTATACCTTTAAGGCATGTTAATCAACATCTTTACTGCATAGTCCAGATAGCCCTGGTACATCAATGGGTTAAGCCCTGGCCTGCCCTGTCCAGCAAGTGGCCGTGATTTGATTCCAGCTGAGGGCAGAATTTTTTCTGACATGAACATGGTTCCATTTCACAGAGCGTTTCGTTATCATCCTATCGAGTGTTAAAATGGAAATACTATTGAAATGGCCATGAAACATCAGGTCATCCATATTGCATACTGCAGACCAATGTGCTCAAGCTGACATATCTGAGGCCTTGAACAGACACAAAAATGAAATTACTGTAGAGGAGCACAGATGCTCTTTATTTCCTTGTAACAAGAACATTATTTCTTTAGATCTTTACCTCGTATTGACTAAATAACTTATAACAAGAATGGTATAAACATCAGGTGAGTGTTTGGAAACCCCACACTGGGTTTTTCTCTACAATATGAGCCGCCCCAAGGCAAAACCAACAAAGTGGCATGTGTGCCACTTAAAGACACAGATCAGCCTGGGCTAATTCCCAGTTTTATCAGTCTTTGCTATCTGTGTGGAGGTAGTTTAGATCCTTAGATACCCTTTAAGTGCAAAGCGAAGACTGTTTAGACTAGGCGGATGCACATACTGATCTGAGTCTTTTCTGGGCGCAAATGCCACATTGTTGGTTTTTTTGTGTTGCGGCTCATTCAGCAATGGTATTTGCCCTAAATATTTGGCACTCTGTGCTTGGTTGTTCAAAGCACTGTTAGCTTAGCCAGGTCCTTAGTCATGGCTTCGTTAAGTCTTCTGGTACAGATAAATGTAATCAAGTGTGCTGATATTTTGTTCTAAGAAAATGCACAAAGCTTTTTTGCCAAATAAATAATGCGAAATCTCTGCACACTTTGCAGCAGAAAATGGCAGTTATTAAATGTGCATTTTATGTCTCATTGACAAACGAGCTCTGGACCATTTTTGTTATGGACACTAACATTTTTATACGCCCGTTTTGAAAAAACGGACGTATTATGTCATGGCGCTGTCCGTCCGTCCGTCTGTCCGTCCGTAAACATTCTTGTGCGCTCCATAACTCATTAACCGTTTGGGATATATTCATGATATTTGGTAGGAATATGTATTAGGTTGGGGGAACGTGTCGCGTACAGAAGTGGTTGCTCCCCCTTCCTTAGTTTCCAAGTTATGCCCCTTTGATTCATTTTTTCCCTGCCAGTCTTGTGCGTGCCATAACTAGATAACCGTTTGGGATATCTTCATGAAACTTCACAGCAATGTGTATGAAGTCTCAACGATGTGTCGCGTACAAAAATGGCTGCTCTCCCTTTCTTCATTTTAGAGTTACATCCCTTTCATTAGTTGATTATGGTTATTTTTGTGTATACATATCTTGTGCATACCTTAACTTTGTAACCGTTTGGAATATCATGATGAAACTTTATAGCAATGTGCATGATCACAAGACGATGCGTGGCATACAAGAATGGTTGCTCCCCCTTTCTTCATTTTGGAGTTACTTCCCTTTGATAAGTAATTTTAGGCATTTCTCAGTCACTCCATATCTCCTTAACCTTTTGAAATATTAGAGTGGAACTTTGTAGGAATATGTATAATAATGGGGCAATGTATCCCGAGCAAGAACCACAACTCTGGCTTACTGAATTATCTGCCCTTGCATAAATTTCCTGTTTCCTCTGTGATTCCTTACCCCTACATGTGATTTTGTCAGGGGAATGTAGTAGAGCCAAGAATCTAGTATATTTAGTTTATGAATTATCTCCCTTGTTCAACTATGGCATTACTCAACTTTTGAGCCACAATAACTTTGAAGCTGATTTTTGGTATACTCATAGTATTTGATGTGTTAAATATTTGAATAATGTTGCTGTCATTAGTTATAAAGTGGTTGCCCCTGTTTGTCTGCCTATCTATCCTTTTGTAAACGATCTTGTTCATTCCATACTCCTTTATGACATTAAAACGGGCGTATTATGCGCCGCTTGCGAAGCCCTTGTTTTAATCTGGAAAAGTCAACCATAATAATCCACCCATACATCTGGGGTTTTCTCCCTCTTAGAATCACCCCTCAAAATCTCAAGTTAAGATCTGTCTTATTAGACTTGCCTAGATTTTTGGGGTTATTGTGGTGAGGAAAAATCCCAGCTAATTATCAAGTGAATTTTGTATTTTTTTGAATAAACATGTTTTATTAAACTGTTGACAATTATTGCAGTCTTGTAGTCTAATCTGGTTCTACTCTGTTTGCTCAGAACATAGTCCAAATAATTAGGGTAAACATGATAAGAATCTCCGATAGGGACCATTCAGGTTGTACATGTCAACATGGATGTTGGTGGAATCGAGACTGTCTTTACAAAGTCAGTTTCATGATATGTCAACTGATTTCACCACATGCACAAGCACACAGCTACAAAATAACTACTACTCTTCACATTTCAACTGCGCAGTTTCTGCGAAACCAGTTGCTTGTAAATAATCTTAAGGTGAATGGGCACACTTTCAGGGGAAGCAACTCTGCCATTTTCACATTTGCCTCCCTTCTCCATTGGGGTTGGGGGCAACTCTTTAAGGAAAAAATTTGCTCTTCCAGGAGCAAATTCTTTCCTTTAAGTATGGAACTCTTTTAAGCAGGGTTTTTTTCCTTTAAGGAAGCAAACAGGAAGTCATTAAAGTTGTTCCCCTTTTGTAAAAATGTTGGAAAAACTAGGAGGTGTACCCATATACCTTTTAAGAAAAGTCTAAAAGTTTGTAGCATTTCACATATTCGCATAATCACAAATCTGCTTGACTCTAAACTTTCATGTAAACTGATTCTTCAAAAGCACATGATCATATTGCACAAATAAACAGTAGTTTAGGAAACAGTAAATAAAGTGTACAATACATACAAAGTTCTTGAGATGGTACGTTGTAATATATAGTATTATTCTCATCACAGTTTGTGCATCTTGATTGTAAGATACATAATAATGATCTCAATACAAAGCTCCAGAAAACCAAAAATTTTTGGGACGATTATTTTTACTGTTTTCATATTTTTCTTCCTTGCCATATGCTCTGAGAAATTGCTTAAGACAAGTATTTGAGTTGTGACAGGACAAAACCTACAAAGTGGCATGTGCGCCCAGGGAAGACTTAGATCAGCCTGGGCATCCCCCTGTCTGATCAGTCTTCACTGTGCGCAGATGCCCAGGCTGATCTGAGTCTTTGCTGGGTGCATATGCAACTTTGTAGGTTTTGTTGTGTGGTGGCTCATTTATCTTCCTTACTGTTGGGGCTACTATCAGGAGCAAAAAATGGCATTTTGTTGAGAGCAAATTAATTCTTCTAAAAATATCACAATCTGGGAGAGGGTTTTACCAACCAAGTAAGAAAATATTATTCCACTTGAAGCCAATGAATTCACTTTCAGGGCAAACCACTCAATCATTTTTGTTTTTGCCCCCCCCCCCCCCCCCCCTTCTCAATTGGGAACAACTCTAAAAGGAAAGAACTTGCTCCCTTTTAAGAGTAGACCCAATTTTGGTAGAGCTTTGTCATCCAGGGAAGCACAGCATATTGCTATAATCGCAGTAGCTGCAAGCATTCATGCTGGCTCCTGCGCTCTTGACCTTTATTCATGGTCTAAAGATTTTGCCTTATATTTCCAACACTGTTTGATGGATTAACATCCTACTTGGCATAGTCAATCAGTCTGAGATTGCGAATGACCACATACTATTTATAGATCAATATGACCTACATTTCATGGTACAGTGACTTTGATATATCTTGAGCATTATTTAGGTAGATACCTATCAAACCTGGATAAACGGTTCAGTCTGACTCTGCAAATGACTTCATACTTCATGTATTTGTATGTCACTGTGACCTATATTTCATGGTTCAGTGAAAATAATCATCCCTAAAATTTTCATACGTTGCTGGAAGCTTTACAATATATGACATATGAATGGTCCCTATTGTATAACAACAATTTCCACATTAGCACCCGACTGTATGACACTAACTCTTGGTGTTCAATAAATAACAATATAACATACTGATGGTAGCGGTAAAATTCTGAAAGACTGATGGTATTTCTCTATACCCAACTCTATTGTCAACATATAATGATCAAACTCAATATTGTAAAACTGGTTTCATTTACAAGTCACTTGTTTTCTTAAAAGTAATGCACTATCGAGCTGGATTGCATTATTTAATTTTGGGCGGTGTGAATATATAGACGTACCAGTACACACAAGCTGTGACCACACGAAAGATGATACCTATATTGCAGGGCTGGAAAAATCTTTAAATTGTCACTCGTCCTGCATCACAAGATGTATAGTGAAATTAATAAGTTACCTTGGCAGTACAGAGAAATTCTACTCGTCCTGTAGCTTGAGGCACTCGCCATGGCGAGCGGACAAGTGGATTTTTTCAGCCCTGTATTGTTCACATTTTCAATCTGCCTGCAAATGCTTTGTGTATGTACAGGGTGATATGGGCTTATTTTTATTTTCAACTTTCAGACCTATTTTTTTAAACCCAGCATATAAGATTGACAATTATCCAGATGATGAATTTATGCCTAACTCAGTTGATATGCCTATCTACATTATGTGATTGAAAATAAGTATTATGGAAATAAAGCCAGTTTTACCGTTAGAACTGGTTACAAACTTCCGAAACAAATATAATGAAAGTAAATTACTTATCTATATGTTGCTTGCTTCTCCTTTAGGGTGAAGGGGTCAAACTCCACACTTTTCTGCCACTTTGTGACCTGATTTGTTTCTCTGAACAAACAAGCCCTTCCAGAATGGGATCTACTCTTAAAGGAAAGAATTTGCTCCCAGGGGAGCAAATTCTTTTAAGAGCTGACATCCATTGAGAAGGGAGGAATTAAGAAAATGGTACAATTGTTTTCCAGACAGGGTACTCATTCACCTTCAAAGCAGGACACTACCCGCACATAATGATTTTAGCCGTGACAAGAGAAAAACAACAAAGTGGTTGTTTGCCCAGCGCAGACTCAGATCAGCCTGGGCATTTGCCTGGTCTGACCAGACCCTTCGCTAAGTGCTTAAAGGGCAGCTAAGGGTCTAAGCTACCTCCATGCGGACAGCGAAGACTCTGATCAGACTGGGCGGATGCCCAGGCTGATCTGAGTCTGTGCTATGCTCACAACCACTTGGTTTTTTCGTGTCATGGCTCAAAATTTTATTTGAGAATTCTCATCTCTATACAATACCACTTTTAGCAGATGCTGTGCATAGCTCTATAGCCCTTGATGCTTGAATTTAAATGCAAAAAAATCATTGTTTTTCTCAAAGACTATATCAGTTTGTAACCAGCTCTAATTCAACACAGTTGTTCCTGTGTTTTCAATGGCAACAAATAATTTCAACATTGTTAACACATCATTTATGATGGATCTCTTTAGCATGCATAATAACTTTGTTACATCATAAATCCAAAATTGGTTGTTCTTCAATAATTCAAGAGTTTACCTTTAGTTGTACGGATACTCAGGGGAAGCAACTCCACTATTTTTGCCTCCCTTTTCAGTAGGGGTCAACTCTTACAGAATTTGCTCCTATAGGAGAGTAGACCCCTTTTTGAAGGGTTTCAGTGCCCAGGGAAGTAAACAGGAATATCTCCATCTTTATCTTTGCACAGCTCAATGAATAAAGGCACAATGAAGACTGGAGGCATCATCAGTTTGTTGTTTCCCAAAGAATACTTCTGAACTCAAAGCAGGCAAAACGTTAACACTGTTAGATGTGTCTCATTTTAGCAATAACTGGCACATTTCAGGATTGATCTTAAGGCAATGGAATATACCTCCATGATTTTCCAGGAAAAGGGAGAAAAATCTGAAAGGCTTTCTCTGAAGGAAGAGCTCACCACTCCATTGGGTTCTACTGTGTAATGTGATGGTGCCAATAATTGAGAAAGGGGGCAAAATTGAAATCAGCAGTGTTATTTCTCCTGAAAATGTATCCATACACCTGGATTTTCTTTACAAGCCTGGGCCTAGTTGTTCAAAAATGATGACATTGTTAGTTAACAAGACGTTAAAAATTCAAATGTATTACTCACAAAAATCAGGGGCGTAACTAGGGGAAATTTCATGAGACGCACAACCATGTTTTATGCTCTACTTCTTGACAGGAAAGCTAGTATTTCAGCCACTTTAGTAATTGGTATTGAAATCTTGTCTAATTAATAAAATTTCAGCACGCAAATATGCAGGTGCGTTTTGAAATTTTGTCAATTTTGACAAAATTTCAATACGCACTTGCGTATTTGCCGTATACGTAGCTACGCCCTTGAAAATGATGCCATTTTAGTTCCTCACATTTTCTCAGCAAAAAATATGTGCTCTCTTGCTTTTATGCATACTAGAAGACTTAATGAATCACTTACTGGCAGCTTCATTAAGCTCTCAATGCTTTAACAACTGGGCCCTAAAGAATTAGATAAACTCTGGAATCTTGACCTAAGATCTCATTTATAGCATCCTGTGCTCCAAGTACATGGACCACAGCACAATATTTACATCGGACAACAAAAGGACAGTGCCAAAAAAATAAGTGTTTTATCACCCATGCAAACAAGCCAAAAAAGCTCTACTGTAGATAAGCAGCAACTAGTATTGAAAATTCTGAGAAATTTGGTTTATTCAATGTTGTCAATATAACATAATGTTGTGGCCCTACATCTGAACTGCCTCCAAACTAGATGTAATCTGGCCCCAAGGTTATAAAACATTTTACGTGCTCAACTAAGATGAGCATGAAATATTCTCTGCTGATAAATATGAAATGCCAACTATCTAATATTGGCATTTTCATACTCCTAAGCAGAGAAAATTCATACTCAGCTAAACTGAGCAAAAAAAAAAACAACTGTACTTATCAGTAATTTGCTATTTATTGACAGGAAAAATTCCATGCTCAGCGGAGTTGAGCATGAAAAAGTTTTATAGCCTCCGGGCCTGGTGTCACAACATTTTTTATGGAGAAATGAGAAATCATCATCAAAGCTCCTACTTGTTTCCAGT
Organism: Ctena decussata; assembly: GCA_963989385.1. Classification (NCBI taxonomy): domain Eukaryota; kingdom Metazoa; phylum Mollusca; class Bivalvia; order Lucinida; family Lucinidae; genus Ctena; species Ctena decussata. Next base: position 15,804,555 of record OZ022505.1, on the reverse strand, counting down.
TCTGAGATTTCAGGTTAGTTAATGCAAATGGATTAAGGGCTTTTCCCATTCTCAAGCTCTTACAGCTGAAAATACCATGAACTCTAGTATGGATACACAGGCTGACCTGACTCTTTGTTGGTCCTTGCTTATTACACAGGTGATAAAACACATGCATTATGTATACACTTGGCATGGGCTATAGCTGGCCCTGCATGGGCAACCTTCAAATAACATATGAGGCTAAGTATTTCAAAACTCAGAAAAAAAATGCTGAAAATATAATTGTTTCTTTTTTTTTTCTCTCCCCCACCCCCACCACCCCACTTAAAATCTATAGAAATTGTCTGCAAGTGAAGAAAGTATATAGTTAGGACCTACAAATATCAGATCCTCTAAATTATGCATGTATACCATTTCTCTAGTGGAAGCTCAGAGAAAAGCTCTTTGCTGCTGAATTGTAGTCCAACCTGCATTAAGCAAGCACCTTAGGGCTTGCTTAAGACGGGTACTTGCTAAAAACAGGTACCTTTCAATGTATATGCCTGTTTTGGGGAACTGAATACATGTTTGCTAAATATAGGTTTCTTGCTTAATAAAGGGGGCCACTAAAACAGGTTTTCCTGTACTGTTGGATTGCATAATTTGGTCCTTTGCCCAATGCCCATACAGGACCATTAAGCTCAAAAGGCAACAGACTACCATATGTGAATTGGCACAACAGACACAGGGCCATGCTTCCATTAACTTAAATTCATTAAGAAACACTCAACGTCCATAAACTAGAATACACAATGAAATGCTTAATTTCCAGTAACTAAGATCCATAAAATACAAAATTTCCAGTAACGAAGATCCATATACATGCACTACATTTTTCAGTAACTACATGTTGCTACAACTGATAAAGCAGTACTTAATTCCCAGTAGCTAGGATTGATAGGTGATTACCAAATATCCCGTACTTACAATACATAAAGGTACAGAATTTCCTATAACATGGATCCATAAAGAAATAATCAAGGAATGTATCCTGAGCTTCATTATTATCTTCTTTTTTTTTTTTGTACAATAAATCGGAACTTTGTCCATTACTGAAATGGCTTAGTGGTATGAACATTTACCAAATAATTTACAATTTGGGACATCTAAGTAATTACCAAACTAACAAACACTATGGAACATTTTGGTCTTACAAAGCAGTTACCCATCAAAAAGAAGTAGATGGAATTGCTGTGAAACAGTGTAGACCCTGATCAGACTGCTCCTTTTTATGGCAGTTTATAATGCCAATCCACAGAGTCTGTTACAATACAAGAAGAAGACATAAAGCAACAAGACAATTATATACAACTGCCATCTTAAATATCAAAATCATTATTTTACTTTTGCCATTCTTCTATAATCATTGACCAACAGCAAAACGTCTAACTCAGCTGCATCAATATTATGCTAATTTCCTGCAAAAGCTATGGCTCTTTATGAAAAAAAAAAAAAATTTATTTGCCCTCAAATAATGACTATTGATCAATTTCATCAGTGTGACTAGTTCACAGTGTAACTGCCAATGAACTATCAATTCAAAGCTAAAGGTAAGAATGAATACCCTGAAGTGCATAAGAATAGGGACGCCCAAAACCATTAATTTTCCATTTGTCCCAAATGGAAAATTAATGATTTTAGGTGTCCCAATATTTAAGCACAATAGGGTAACAGGGATAATTCAAGGATATTTTTTTCTTATTTCTCAGCCAAAGCATATGTTGTGACCCCTCATTAGAATTGTCTCCCTGTTACCCCTTCTTACCTGGAGCACTGTCTTAATCATCAAACTGCAATCTGACTGACACGACATATCCAAAAGAGAAAATATGTTGTTTGTTGGTTGGCTGGTTTTTTTCTCATTAACACAAACAGCTATTTTATACAATATACATGTATGTGTTTCTTATCTCATATTCTTGGAACAGATACTGTGTAAGTTCTTGATATTTAAGAAGGCTTTGATCAGGACTGTGACTCTAATAACTGCAATTTTTTTATACTTAAGTAACTGACACATTTGGTATAGATAAAACTACCTTGGCTTAACAATGACTTCTTTGATGCCATTCTGTAAGAGCCCCGGCAATTAAGTGATATGGCACATTTTTCTTTTTCAGTTTTTTCTTTTCTGTAACTCAGAGGGAACATGAACTCCAAGGGAGATCAAACTCTGACATGTTGATTTGCCTCCCTTTTCACAGAGGGAATCCCTAGAAAGGGAACTCTTTTCCTTATGAGTAATTTCCTTTGAAGAAGGGATTCCAAACCTGATTCCACTTAAGGCGTCTCCCTTATAAGAAATGTGCCCAAACCATGGCATCAACATCAACAGCTTACCGGTAAGCAGTTTTCTGTAAGTCACAGTCCTTACACAATATGAGCCGTGCCACGACAAAACCAACAAAGCGGCATGTGAGCCACACACAGACTAAGATCAGCCTGGGCATCCTCCCAGTCTGATAAGAGGATTTGCTGTGCTCTTTAAGGGTAGCTAAGGGTCTAAGCTACCTCCATGCTGACAGCAAAGACTGATCAGACTGGGCATATGCCCTGGCTAATCTGTCTTTGCTGGGCACACATGCCACTTTGCTGGTTTTGTTGTGTCATGGTTCAATAAGCAGTGCTCACAACATTGAAACCTCCATGATTTTCCTAAGTTGAAAGGATAAGACAAAATATTTTCCGTTGATTTGCCAAAAATACAATTAATTTTACTTATTTGGAGTTCTCAACTGAATGACTTTGAACACTGCCTGTATCTACTCTGTAAACACACACTACAATACATAATACATTTACATAATACATACTAAGCACTATGTACAAAACAAAAAATAAGCATATGGTTATTACACTGCATGAAAAAATCAGGTATGTTAGATTAGCTATCAATCAATAATCCAGAGAACTAATGTAATTCAGTTTGTAAATACAGGTTGGGGAACCTCTAAAAAGATGCATATATCAAATATTCTTATTCAATAATTTAGAAAATGTTATTCTGTCAGTTAATATTTTTATCATACTATAAAGTCTTGCTATGTAGCACAGAGACATAGCACCTGTACAATATGCATGTGTGTAATATAACAAGAATTCCGCAGGATATAGTGTCTCACCTGTCAGTCAGTGCAATGTCACAAAACAGAGCTAAATCTGAAAACTGGACAAAAGTTTACACCGCCGAGGCCGCCAATGACTAAAATTAAGGAGAAGTAATACATATGTCTCACTTCTGGTAGTTGCAGTTGAGACAAAAACTCTGGAAATAGAAAATGTGTCTCAGGAAAGGCTCTGAATGCATACTTACCATAAACTGAAAGAGTTGTTCCAAACCCTCAGCTAATTATAATTTCTTTTATCAATCAGATCTTCAAGCCTATAAGCTACTACTTATGTAGGCACATAGTTACATATGATATCAAAGCACTTCAGGAACTCCCAAGGTGAATGGGTACACTTTCACGGGTAACAACTTCGCCAGTTTCAATTTCGCCTCCCTTCTAAATTGAGATCAACTCATAAAGGAAAGAATTTGCTCCATCAGGAGCAAATTCTTTCCGTTAAGAGTAGATCTCATTTTGGAAGCTCTACATTATCCAGGGAAGCAAACAGGAAGTCATGAAAGTTGTCCCCCTTTGTAAAATGGACAGAAAAACATGGAGGTGTACCCATATACCTTAAGATGAACTGATGCATCCCAAAAAGACAGCACTGTGACTTCTTCTTGAGAGTGCATTTCGTCATCATAAATTGGTGGTTACAGTTTACACAAAATACATACATGCATTTTACATGTTTTAACTAGTTATCACAGGATCGTAACAATTTTATATTCTGAGATTATTTTCCCTTTTTATAACAACATGATAACAGCGATGTAATACTGATGAAAAAAACAGACTAAGTCACTCTTATTGATGACAACAAAAAGATCTTGATCAAGCATGACAGAATAATGTAACACGAATGTTGGTACCACTTCATGATGTCACACATGTCAAAATGACGTCATTTAGACATTGAGTGACTGCTGAGGTTGACACTGTAGTAACTGCTTAACCCTTCCTGTATTGTCGTACAAGCAAGATAAACACTGGAATGGTTTCACACTCTATACAATATTGAGATATCAAGATGCACACTATAGAATACAGTCACATTCTACCCTTCATACTTTCTAAAGGTGAATGGGTAGACCTCACAGAGAGTTCACTTTCCATTTAAGGGTATTGGCTGAAAGTACATTCCAAGGGAAAGCAACTCTGTCATTTTCAATATGCCTTCCAATTCAGTTGGGGTCAGCTCTTGCAGTCCGCCACAGTGGAGCAAGAGAGTTGGTCCAGGGGTCCATAGGCACGGAAAACTTCCTCGGTCCCGCAGCAGGTCCACATCGAAGGGCTGTAACTCCGTCCCCGAGGGGTCGGTTACCTTCCCAATGAGCATCTGACTGCGCGCAGAACCGGTCATGGCACTCGGCCCGGAGAAAGTGCACCCTAACTTGCTCCGATAGGAGCAAATTCTTTCCCATAATAGCAGACTCCATTTTCAAAGGGCTTTGTTTTCAAGGGAAACAATCAGAGAGTCATGGAAATTGCCCCCCCCCCCCCCCTCCCCACACCCCTCATGCAAAAATGACAGAAAACATGGATAAGTTCCCTTTCACCTTAAAAGCTTTTTCCTTTTCCTTCAATCCCTCACTTCAGGCAAAAGGAATCTGCTTCCCTGGTGGCTGAATACTTAGCATAGAGGGGACAGAAGGGACGGATTGGGAAGGAAGTGTAGCACCCTGAGAAATGAGACATACTTGCAGTCAGAGTGACCTCCCTTTCATTTTGAATGTGTAACTGTAAATCACATTATAGTTCCAAGGGTTACATTTTGGCTAATATATGTTAAACCACTGGCTCATGTATTCAAGACCCTCACCAATATTTTTCCAATGACCAAATGGAAACTGTCAACTCATAACTACTTGATTGCGAATTTAAAAGCTTTCCTTAAGTCCAACACACTTATCACAAAATAAATATTACACAGAAATAAAGCAATCATAAACAGTATCATTTCTACAACTCTGAATTTTAACAGTAACTGTTATATTTCCGCAATACTTACATACATTATACATGCATATTAACACTATATATATATGAAAGGTGATCTTTCAGCAATCAGCAAATGTGATATCAAGTATTTCAATAAAACATGACTATAGGCTGGTTGGAAATCACCATACATGAATCATGTAAATAATAAGTTCAAACAACATAACCAGCATGATGTTAACGGTAACTACAGATCGTACATATACTAAGGTGTTAAGTTGAACCAGCAACCTTAAATACCAACATTTTGTAAAAAATAACAAATTGAATCAGTAAATCACAGATGATGCAGTCCCTGATGTTATCGTGTATCACTTCTAACAAATGCTGACACTAACTTATAATTAATATAGTTATGTAGCTTTTAACAAGTGCTAAACGGCACTGTTTTGAATGTTTGACTGTTTGTATCACTGTTGACTAGTTTGAGTCATATAATATGGCAATGATTGTTCATATCACTGTTGATTAATTGGAGCCTAATAAGGTGTATGGGTACACCTCCATGTTTTCCTGCCAATTTTGCAAAAGGGGTTGAATTTTGCAACTTCCTGTTTACTTCTCTGACTGCCAAAGCCCTTCCAGAATAAATTCTACCCTTTAAGGAAAGAATTTGCTCCATGGGAAACATCTCTTTTCCTTTAAAGTGACTAAGTCTGAAATTATGATCATTTTCCGAAAATTTTTACTTTCTTTTTGAATCATTTGTAAAAGTAGAACTAAGTTATGCTTCCACAATAAATATGTTCACTACAGCTGTAAAATGCATGGAAAAGTGAATAATCTTTATAAAAACAAGTGTTTTTCTCTTGTTGGTATTTATTTACATCCCTCCAGAAATTCTAGACAGTTGATTATTGACATAAATGCGATTTTTTGATAGTGATAATTTCTTAAGATTAATGAATCTGGTGAAATGTATACCCAAATCTTAGCTATATTACTGTTATCTTGAAAATTAGAAACATTAATATTAAAAATAAAAGATCAAAAGTTACAGACTTTGCAGCTTTAAAAGCTGATCCCCCATAGAGAACAGCAGCAAATATGAAATGACACACTGTCAGTTGCTTTCCCTGAAAGTGTACCCATTCACCTTAAAAATACAGCAAAGACAGCAGCTGTTAATTACATTGTAGTAACACTGTACATGAACTTGTTTCCTCAGAGCTTCACATGGGTGAATCCAGGTGCCGTATTCATAAAACGACTTAAGTGGTTGCTATGCTGTTGCTAAGGATAAATTTCTTTGAAGGAGATTCCCTACAACTATGAAATTTGGTCTGGAGGAACAGTCTTACAAAGACTGTTCCTCCAGACCAAATTTCATAGTTGTAGGGAATCTCCTTTACAGATATTTAGCCTTAGCAACCGCATAGCAACGACTTAAGTGGCTTTATGAATACGGCCCCAGGACTAGCTGTTAAAACCATCTTTAGCTTAATGAAGTCATTAGCAGTTCACATAAAATCAAGAGTGCTATTATATTTTGGCTGAAAAACTGTGAGCCACTTTCTGCTGTGGTTTCAGCAAAAAAAAAAATAAATAAATAACTTTTAGATTTTCATAAAATGCATTTGAAAACATGTCGTTAATTATAACAACATCATCAGTTTTGAAAAAATCATCTCTTAGCCCCTGGATCTGTAGAATTTGCTCAACAGAAGCTTTGGTCTTGAACAATTCATGCCAAATAGATTTTTAAAATGACTGGGATGACCCATTAGTTATTTGGAGTGCAAGGATATACATGTACATCAGATTGGTGGTGTACTGTGATTATAAGTGACTGCATTGAAACTGATATATCAATAATTTCTGATACTGATAATTACTTCAAATACTTTTATTACTTATTACTGTATGATTTCATGGTAATCCCCACAGTGGGCAGAGCTCCATATAAGGTAGGGTTCAGTTCAGTTCTATTCTCTTATCGACGTTACCCTAGTGGCTCAACGGTACGTAACCATAGTTGCACACACTTGGTGCAGTGTGTCCGTCCAAATATAAGGTGGGGTTTGAGGTTCACTCAGATATAATTTTTCTCTTTCCAAATGAAAACCTGTTGTGACCCGCCCAGACGTTCTAATGAGGGCTTAGAACATGTTTTTGTCAAGAATTATGGAAAATTATCCCTTCTTATCTGAGGCTCTGAGTCGGGCTATCAGTATTGTTACGTACCATTGAGCCACTAGGGGTCTATTTTTTTTTGTCTTAAATCCACATTTTGGCTGTTTCAACCTGCTTAATTTGTGAAACATTTTATTCTTTATATTGAATTTAATATAAAAATTAACTAAAGCATCATTAAGTCATTTAGTCTGAATATATATTATTTTAAGTTAACTTGGTTTTGGTTTTAGCAAGATTTAAAGATGAAAAAGTTCAATCGACCAGTATTAGCCAGTATTTTCCACTTTGGGAGTATTTGCCAGACTGGTAAATACCGGTAATTTCCAGTGGTAAATACCGGGGGTGGAATTTACCGCCCAACCTTGTGTGTGTAATGATTAATCGAGGTAGTCAAAACTGCGCAAGTCAGCCCTTTCAAATGTTTATGGACCAAAATCTCTTTTGTGCATCTGAGAAAACAAGTTCATATACAATTATCAACCTGAACCTCTTTACTATAAGTCCTTGTATCTCTGGTCTTCTGACAGAATGTCTATATATGCCAACTCCGCATCAGCGTGTTCATCATACACCGCAGCTGGTAGTTCATTATCATCCAAAGGTTTCCAAGTAAAACCAAGACTTGATGATATCTGTTAAAATGCATGATGAATATTTGAGCCACACCACAACTAAACCAATAAAGTGCCATGTGCACCCATCAAAGACTCAGATCAGACTGGGCTGATATAAGCCTGGGCTTTTGCCCAGTCTATTCAGAATCTTCACTGTCTGCAGGGCGCCAGCTTAGACCATAAGCTACTTTAACTTTAAGCATACTGCAAAGACTCTGATCAGGCTGATCTGAATCTTTGCTTGGGGAACATACCACTTTGTTGGTTTTGTCGTGTCACGGCTCAGTTTGCTTAATATTTTTATCTGGCTATAAGACTGGGTATTTTGCCATCTAGAATGACCCCAAAATATTAAAATCAGTCTCATGCAATTCTGCAAGATTGCATTGGTCTTCACTTCCAAAACAGTCCCCTAAAATATAGATGTCTTGTAAGACGGATCTAGATTTTTGGGATTGTTTTGGAAGAGAAAACCCTATCTTATAGCAGAATTAAACAAGACACAATTAACCAAATAAACACGGCATAATTTATACTTACTGTCTTTAACATTTAATTAGCCTGCTGTAGGCAACTCCACTTGCCTCCTTGTAGGTCAACTTGAGAGCTTATTGAAATACATCAGTGGAGGTTCTCTGATGCGGGAGATAATGTACTTACAACCAAGAAGACACATTTTAACCATTTCTCTAGGAGTTGGATTTTATAACCAAAAATAGAGTCCAAATGAGATGATTTTTCAGATACCAGTTTTCCGAGGGCCACCCTTACCTGGTTCATCGTAATTTTTTTTAAAGTAGACTCTATCCATGTAAACTGTTTCTTGTGAGAAATATGCATCAATAACAGTGGTAGGCAGGATGACAGCAATTACCTTTGTAGAGCATATACTGAGCGCAAATCTCTTGAAGTTTTTTCTTTAAAGTAATTGTGCAACATTTACCCGTCAATCACGTGACAACCATTTTAGGAAGTCACGAGACCCAAAGCACTTTTGCCAAAATGAGCAAAGTTAGTTGAAGTGTAAGGAAATTATAGCTTAAAGAGGTATGGGTACCCCGTCAAAAGAGCCAGATTTTGAATATGTCTTGCATGCGTGTTAAATTCAAAATGTCAACATAAAATTTCATGTCTACATAGTATCAACCTCTCTTCCCCCACCCTGTCTCCAACTTTCCCCATCCCACCCAGCAGCTTACCTTTTCTGAGAAGGCAGGATCAACATACTCCCAGTACTGTTCTTCTGGTACAGTGCTTAGTGGTGAGATGCACTTTAACGGAATGTTCAAACACTTGAGACTGTTGCCTCGGAGACGGGCGATGGCTGTCACATTGTAGTCCTCTATCTCATAGCCTGCCAGAAAGAAAAGGGGTTTTAAAATTGTGTACAAGCTATGGCTATTTAGAATCATCTTGGCAAGGCTGTATTCAAGAGAGACACTTCCCAGCTGGCACATGACGTCGAAATGACGTCGTACTGACATTGATGCGACGTCATTGCGTCGCATCGACGTCAGTCCGACGTCATGTGCCAGCTGGGTTAATCTTATACAGTAATGAACAAACTGAATCATAATATCACCTAAATTATCCACCTACTGGAATACCAGTTACATGTACCGCTATCTCTAATAGAACTTTCAGCAGAAAGAAAACAGTTAATATAAACTCATAAGCAAATAACCTATATAAAGATAACACTTACAGTGCCAGAAATGAGAACAGCTAAATTTGCAAACAGCGTAGACCCAGATAAGGCAGCTCAAAATAAGCCACCTCATCTGGACCCACTCTGGGTCCAACTTTGCCCTCTATATTCTTTGAATTCCTTGACATTAGAAAGTCTAATGTCTCTATTTTAAATACCCGTGAATGGCCATGATACAGTTAAGAATATTGGTGGCATCATGAATGCATTGGTTGGATGATTCTAAGAATGGGAAAATTTGAATGAAAAGAATACTTTTTTAGCATCTTTGAGTGTAAAAATCAATATAGTTCAGCTCTAGCATTGAACTGATGAGTAATAATGCACTGTTTCTCTGTCAGCTGTAAGTAGATATATCACTTGTGCACCATGCTCTTGATATGATCCACTTTACAACTGACCTCCAACCAGTGAATTAGTTATTAACTAACAATTCACTGCTTGAGCAATCTATTTTTTAGATGAATTAGATCTTGTAATTTGTTTTTATTCCTACCTATGAGAGTGAATTTCTGGAGCTTAGTACACTTCCATGCAAGCATCACGAAAGGATCCTCTGGAGTTGTGACCTCATACCCATTGGGACTTTCTGGGTGTGGACATCCATCTATTATATGGATTGAAGTCAGAGTGTCACCATAGTGTTGAGCCATAAGCGAGACAGCTGCAGTGTTGATTTTCGAGCAAAAAAACTGGCGGTAATGTGTCAATGGCAAATTTGGGTGTAGAATGTCCAGTAAACTGTCAACACCAATGTACGAGTGGACAAGATTCAGAGTAACAGACAGATCTTTACAGACACGCACAAGTCTTCCCCAAGTTTTATTTGTTATTTTCTCATGTTCTGGATCAATGCCATGAACATGAATTATGAGAGTCTGAAGATGCCTCTGACTACTGTCAACAAAAGCTTGTAAGGTCTGATTGTCAAGGTAATCATAATCAATGCTCAGATGCTTGAGATTTTGGAATTTGTATAGCTTCTGAGTGTCAAGCTCAATTATTCCATAGTTTTCTGAGTCTTCTTTAACACTTGCTAAGTATAGACCTTGTAAGGAATTGGAATGGCGACTTAGTAACTTATTTAGTATTGAGCTTGAATGCTCAAGAACCTCTTCAACACAACCCAGAGAAACATGCCTCAACTTGCGACTTGTCTCAATAATATCTTCAGTGCACTTCACAATTCTGAAATAAGAAACAGAAACTTCCTGTAATAATACAGTTATTTAATATGAGCCACCACACGACAGAACCAACAAGGCATGAGCGCTCAGAGAAGACTAAGATCAGCCTGGGCGTTCTCCCAGTCTGAATCAAGTCTTTGCTGCACACTGAAACAGAAGCTGAGGGTCTAAGCTACCTCCATGCCCACAGCTAAGATCATCATCAAACTGGGCAGATGTCCAGGTTGATCTGAGTCTTCGCTGGACACACATGTCAGTTATTGGTTTGTCATGTCTCGGTTCATACGTGGTGATGTAAGAAGCTACAAGGGGCCCTGTATACAAGTGTACTCCTGGCACAGAATGTCTTTCTCTCCAGTTCAGAGAAGAGTTTTCATATGCAAGCTACTTTCCTTCCATGTCAACTATAAGGGATACATGTACATGTGTAAAAAGCCTATTTTAACCTTATATATGGCTTATTGTTCCAAATTTCAGTTTATTTTACCAAGTTACAGTCAGTCACTCTTTTGTTTACAATTTTTGACAGTTGTCACGTGGTCCGGATTGTTTGTTTACAGTTTGGTCACTCTATTTTTAGACGTCAGCTGATTGGATCATTTTTTACGTTTCATAATATTTACCTTGAACATGAACCGTTTTCTGGCCATTCTACGTGGCAACCAGATGGCTCAATACAGAGAACCTGAAGATTTTTGTTTTGTGCCAAGATCGACAATATTCTCATGCATTCTTTCACCTCACCAGGGCTGTGCGAGTTGAATTTCACAACACATTCTTTGATAAAACGTCCGCAAGCCGTCGAAAGAAATCTCGATTTGTCCCGCTTTCTCAAGCTCGCGTCAAACGTTATTTTCTTCCATAACAGTGGATGAAATAGACACGATCTCCATCTCTTACATACTGAGCTGGCTTTAAGTCTATCTGGTAACGAAATATACGAAAGAATCTCGACAATTAACACACTGGGCATGAGAACCCAGCCTGTTCCAGCCATTTGCAACTTCAATACGTCACCAGTCACGTGAGCAGAAGGTGCCAAGAAACACCGGAAAGCCACAGCTCCTCTTTAGGTTTAATGTCGCAAGGACTAAAATGGTGTGCTTATCACCCTATTTACACTTGAAATATACTGTGAATGGTTTTGGAAATCGGGATTGTTTGTACTGCGGTCACCTTTTATGCTTAGGTATACATGAAAGTTTCTTGTACCGCTCAATAGAGAGGGAAATACATGGCTTAATTACTGACTGTCTCAATAATGTCCTAACTCTTGACCAATTATCATTATTCTGCAGTTTACTGCAGTCAGTTAATAAATGAGTCAGTGTAGGAGGGCCGTCAGGATTCTGTACTAAACCTACTGCTAGCCCCAAGAGTCTCTCTAGCATTGGGCGCAGCAGCCAAAGCACGACAGACCAACAGGAAATGTTCTAGGTCTTCTTCTCCTAATGGCAAAACATACAAGTAGGATCCACTCGATTTTGATTAAAAACGTGCCCTGTTCATCAGTAGGATGTAGGTTCCGGCCACAAGCTTTAATTTTACCTTAAGAGTTGCTGTATCTCTTACTTCACCTGTATGCAGTATCCGATTGAACCTACGTGAAACTTGCCAGGTAGTTATATTCAATGTTCAAACAATTCAAAGAAGGATAAAGCCGAGCTCTTTGCTTAACACTTCTTGGGCGTTCCATCTGCACTTAGTGGGTGGATTCTCTATCAATTCCCAGCAGTCTGGTATAAAGTCGTACTTCATAAGGAGTTTACTACCCAGCGGGCACATGACGTCAAATGACGTCACACAGTGACGTCGATACGACGTCATTACGTCCCATCGACGTCCATCCGACGTCATTATGACGTTATGTGCCTGCTGGGTATGGTGTTCCGATAGGGTCAAAAGTCTATTTTAGTGTAACACTAATATTATTTTACGTCGAACGTAAATTATTTAAAATAATTCACGGTCGACGTAAAATAATTAATGTCCATTTTACGTATTCTATTTTACGTTCGACGTAAAATAATATTAGTGTTACACTAAAAATGAACTTTGACATCGTCTTCCTTTTGGTATCACTTAAAAGATGTAGCATTCATTCTGTGCACATTCTGTTTGGATATTTGCTTGAATTTGACGTTCGATGGAGTCTTTAGATGGGTATAGCATACCATCTGCCTGCGCTATCAAACCGCAGAAAAATGACTCGATGTGAAATCCGACACTATGGTCGGATATTAAGAACTTGCCAACACTTAATAGTTTTACAAAGAGAGTAGTTGATTGGATTACAAACGAGTAAGTTAAACTTGTTTTTGTTGATAGACAGTATATACCTCCATCCCAGCTCTGCATTGTATATATCATTTTCATATGTATCAGTTTGTCACCATGTATTTCACTTACTCCTATTTCAATTTGTATAATGTCATGTTTTTGTGTAAAAATCTGTTAATAATGTTAATAATGACTTGAAAGAGGGCCCCATGGAAGATTGGTTATACCAAATGCGTTACCCTCTCTAAATAAAGAATTTACTTACTTACTTACTTACTTACTTACTTACTTAATTTTATTCAACACAGGGTTGACGAAAAATTTATAGGCCGTCGGTGACAAAATTCCTCCCTGGCTGACGCCCTGCGTTTCATTGAAAGAGCTGGAAAAATCGCTCTGCCATTTTACTTTGCGATGTCGTCTTCTTGAATACCAGTTACTCATAAATAACCAGCTCTTTTCACCCCCCCCCCCCCCCCCCCACCCCCTGCCTCATACAATCTCACCAGTATTGAGTCATGCCACACCCTGAGCTATGTTTTTATACCACATATGGCTGCTCCGAGCATGCGTTAACTGCCCAATTATGATCATTCCGAGCATGCTCGCTTTTTACGAAAATTGCATTTTAGAGCAAGAGATCCTGTATATAGTCAACACCTGTATAGTCTAGCAGTATATAATCTGTGACACTAACTTTAAGTATACTTATATTGCATTTGGGGAAGCCAAACACACATGCACAATCCTAGTTCTATAGACTTTGAACAGTGGTTGCTCCACGCACCGCTTTGTTGTTTTTGTTGTTGTTGTTGTTTTGCCAGCACGCGCGTACTTTATCCATCTACTTTCCAATTTATGTGGTTGCCCAGCTTAATTTAGAAAAAAACGCTCGGAGCACCCTTCAGCATGCCCTGGGTGACCAAAACTGGAAGGTTAACGCATGCTCGGAGCAGACAAATGTGGTATAAAAACATTCCTGACATCCTAGCAAAGGCTTGAGTGACAGCGATAAAGATGGCGTACAACTACTGTTTCAGATCAAGTGATGCACAAATTGCTTCTGTCAGTATTCCATTTGAAAGTGAAATTCCACTGGCATAACCGCACTGTAATGGGTTTTGCTGTGGTAAAATTATCCTTACATCCAAATATATCTTTTCAATCATCTGTCCAAGACTGCTTGCTACTGTAATTCTTCTATATAAATTTGACTTTTTCTACTGGTTTATCCTGGCCTTTTAGGTAGGCGGATCAATCCATGTTTGAATAAATCTGGAATTTCAGAACTATTCAATATGCGTTCAGCTAAAGATGTTATAAATTTTATGATAGGTTCACCTCCATGCTTCAGATGCTCCGACCTCAGACCTTTAATAACTGCAGCTTTCCCGTTCCGCAAGCTGCTGCTGATTCTATGCATTTAATCATTAGGGACCACTATCTCTTCCTCAATGACACTGGAACACCTGGTCTTTAGTAACAATTTGTTCAGTTCTTCATGTTCTTATACTCATCATTATAAGTATTCGGTGTATTATCAGGATTTGCTATTGTCTCGAAGTAGGAGGCCCAGCCGTCTCTATTTCTTGTAGGTCTGTCCGGTATCTATCGCCAATAAAGAGCGAACTCAGACGTTTTCTGTTACCATGCCTTTGTTTATCGTTTAGTTTGTAATTCGATGCTATCAACAAATTTTTTCGGCTTTAGCCGTATAACATTATTATTGACCTACATTTTAAGTATTTTATTGGCAATATGAATTCACCAAGAAATTTGATGTAAGTAGCTTACTTTCGCTTTCTCTTTCTGCTTTCAGTTTCATTTGGCTGTTGGCCTATAAACCGTGTTGTGATGAATCTAGATATTTCTGTCCAAATCGCTTTTTGCCAAAGAACATTTCGCCCATGTAAAATATGAAACAAACAAAATAAATTTACACAGAAATCGAAGACAAAATTAAGCAATTGTTACTGGCTTAGTTGTTGATTTTGTGTTGGAACTGCGACACTTTTAAGGTTATAATGTGGGGCGGTCAGCAAATCAATCAACATTACGTGCAACACAGGCAGGCCCCAATCAGAATTCAACAGCATTTCCGAAATCGAAACCCCAACACCAACAACAAACATGCGCATCCGTACGATCTGTTCAGCACATTCGATATCTTACCTGACTCATACATAAATTACAATACACACTTCTATTTAATCTTAGCCGATTATCTTTTTTTAAAGAAATTTCTTGTTTACAATACACAGTAAAACGCATCAAACGCATTTCATATTAGCTGTGGGGGGAGGTGTGTGTGTGGGTGGGGGGGGGGGGACAGACGAAGAACTCAGTTTATGTAATATTCAATAACAGTCGTGAGTGACTAAGAACAACCTTTCTGTGAGAAAAACAATGCATCAAATTAAAAATCAACCAAGTCACGTGACAGAGTAACGAAGGTTAACTGAATCCGAATAAAATTGAATCAGTTGGTTTCTTTACTTGCATTAACTTTAAGAAGCCATGTCATGTGCTCATTTGGTTAATGTTTGTTTCCATTTTAACTGTTTATTTGTCCGAAAGGTAATAAAACTTAACTTCGATACCATTTTGAAATGACTTACGCTCGATCGATCGTTACCTTACTCCAAGATCTATATAAGAATCGCTAAAATGAAAGCTTTAATATCCTGCTTCAGTCGATGAATAATTGTTTGAGGACTTTTGATAGCAAATTAATCTTCGCGTATTCATACATAGTTGTGAAATCAAGCATAACAATAATATATATGATTCGAAAGTGTAAAATCATAATTCAGTGGTTTAACTTCAGCGAGATTCATTTTGTAGAAATTATAAACTGTATATCCTACAAAAATTAATTAAGCAAACAGCATTTAACAGGGATGCAACAAATACATTAGATTTGTAAATAAATGCACAGCTTGGTTGAAAATTAGCTTAATTGGGTTTACCTCCCCACCGCCATACCTTATATGATATTAAAATACTGAAGACATTTTCATTTTTCTTAATAGATGTATCATTATATCATTTACATGCATATTGAACATGTCTTTGAGAGAGAGAGAGAGAGAGAGAGAGAGAGAGAGAGAGAGAGAGGGGAGTTTTTTCTTTTGCTAGTATCTGTAGACGTATTGTTTTTTTGGGGGGTTTTTTTTAGGTCTCAAATTGCACTTTGTATATATTGTATGTTTATGTGTCTTATCAGAGGGCCTCAAGGAAGATTGGTTCGCCAATTGAGTTACCCTCTTTAAATAAAGACCTTACTTACTTACTTACTTACTAGATCGCCTATATGAACAGACATTTTTGCAACGCATGAGTTCTTATTTTTAAATCTTCGTTATTCCCCATACCGAACTATATTCATAAAATAGAGTTCAGTTTAACTGTACAATTAAAACATTGCTCCTTTTCCAGGCACGCTCAGCAATGCATGTAGTTTGATTAATCGTCTGTTGAACTTCTGGAACAGTTTTGAAAATAATAATATGGTTAGCTCTGATATAGTGTATACAATCTGAAATGCTACACAAAACGTACATTTCCAGGTCTTTCAAATTATTGTGACGTACTATCACTACGGTACGAAGACATAGTGACATCATATTAATAGAGCAAAGAGCTGGCATAGATTTGTTTTCAATTTTTAGTAACGAAATTTTAAGTAAATGAGGTTTCAGAACGTACTCTCTTACTAATCATTGTTGCGGCGACAGTAACGAACGAATAATCCTCAAAAAAGCCTGTAAGAAACTATCCGATGCACATGAAATATTAGCCGCGACACGAGAAAACCAACAATGTGGTTGTGCACCCAGCGCAGACTCAGATCAGCCTGGGCATCCACCCAGTCTGATCAGAGTCTTCGCTGTCCGCATGAAGGTAGCTTAGACACCGAGCTATCGTTTGGGCATTTAACGAAGAGTTTGATCAAACTGGGCGGCTGCCCAGGCTTATCTTAGTCTGCACTGGGCGCACAATCACATTGTTGGTTTTCTCGTGTCGCGGCTCAATTATGATGACATGATAGCCGAAAATATGTGACAAAGTTAAAGGATGAGGACTGTTGTCTTTGACACCAAATGGACCCACTTTATGGGGAAAAACAGTGTCTTATAAACTAGTTTGGAACCCGTAAGCGGCATTTGCATTTTTGAAAGGGTCTTGAACATGCCTTCTGCATGTGTCCATGTCAGCTTTCTCAAGATGCAACTCATTTGGGTCGCATGTGTCACGATCATAAAGATGAGATTTGCTTTCACTAATGGTAATAAGATAACCATTATTTACTTTTGAACATGCACAAAATACTTTGGTTTCAAGGTGTATTTTTCAGATTAACTTCCGCATATATTTGTAACATGAATGATTTAATATACGTGTTTCGTTTAGCATGCATGTTTTAAGGCGCCTTTTAATCCCCTTGAAATTCTCTTTCATATCGGAATAATGAAATGTACGAGTATAGTATAGAGATAGCTATATCCTAAATGAGTAATCTCATAAGGCTGCCAAGTTATCTGCTTTACGAAATAAAATATCTAATACCGAATTTAAGATATCTTATATAATATGCAAACTGTTTTTATCTAATATATGATACATCTTGTATATAAATAATGGTGTCTTATAAAGTAATTAAGATAACATACACTGTATTTATATTTGATATCTTACTTGAAAACTAAGGTATCTTACATTTGGAATATATTAGATATATTTATTTAGCTTTCTTATACACTGTTCATTATATTAGATATCTTAAAATATTATTATATTAGATATCTTATAAAGTATATATCTAATTTATTGTTTATTTATATATGAAACCTTATACGCAATGAAAAAATGTAGTATTTAACATACTAGATATCATTAATACAATTATTATTGACCTTTGTTCAGGTGAATATGCAAATTTTATTGACCTGCAAACTAAATATTGACTGACGTTTAGCGGCGGTCTGCATGTATAGTTTCAGGTCAATAATACTGCATATTCACCGACATAAAGGTCAATAAATATTTTATTATGTGATAATTCTAAGTTCAAATTTCAACTAAAACTGACTTCTGACGAGACGTCACGAAAATACAATGAAGTCAACGTAAAAGTAATATTCACTGACTGGCAGATGAATATCGCAAGATATTGACCGGCGCATGACGTCAAATCAGCCAATGAAATTGTATGTTACACCTTGGTCATATGATAAAGTTAACATATATCTTCTTTAATGACTGAGATATGCTAAACTAAATAAGGTGCCTTAAATAGCATACAAGATATTTAATCTAATACATAATAAGATACTTTTTTTTATATCAAATGAGCAGCTTGATCAGTTCTACGCGGTTTTCCATTCCACCGAAGTTACAGAACAGTTGTGTACTTACATCTAAAGGCATTGCAATGGAAACTGCAAGTGACCCGTAGCCAAATGTACCTTACTTGGGTCTGGGAAAGGAGCCCCGGTAGCTCATTAGGTTAAGCCTGGCCAACTGATCTGGCGGTCCCGGGTTTGAGACCCGCTGGAGTCCTCCCTCTTTCCAACCGTAAACAGCCATTCATTATCACCCTCTCTTCGTCCTGATATGACTGAAATACAGTTAAAAAGAACCGTTACGTACAGTCGCAAATCATCTGTCCTTTGTTTGGTCTGGGGCCACCAGCCATCTATAGACTATAAACTTGACCTGTCTAATGAGCTATTTGGGCCGCCAAAAGTTTGATCTGTTAAAGCATTCACTTCAATACTATTTTACTTGTCTTACGAGTATAACAATGCTACATGAATTTGACTCGGGTACTTAGATAACTAGAAAATGTGTTTTATGAAACACTATGCCCCAAACCGAATGCTTGCCTCTTGAAGGTTCATCCCATAATGTTTAAGTCAGAAAGGAGTATTTAGTCTGTACCTGTATGCCAAATATAAGGAACACAGCTTAAGTGGTTCTTCAGATATTTTGTTCTCAAAGTTATTTCTATAGCTTGTTCCAAAACAAAATGCTTATGTCCGAAAAAGGGGAATAACTCCACCAAACATTTATGAAATAGGCTCAAAAGTTAATCAGGTCATCTACACCTTAGTCCAAACCCGCATGCCAAATATAAGCATCCTAGCTTATGTAGTTCTTCATATATTTTGTTCACAAGCTTGTTCCTATACAAAATGCCTATGTCCGAAAAAGGGGAATGACTCAACCAAACATTTATGATAGGCTCAAAAGTTAATCAGTTCATCTACACCTTGGTCAAAACTTGTATGCCAAATATAAGGATCCTAGATTATGCGGTTCTTCAGATACTTTGTTTACAAGCTTTTTCCTGTACAAAATTCCTGTCCGAAAAGGGGGAATAACTTAATCGAAAATTTACGAAGTATGCTCAAAACTTATCACAAATTTACGAAATATGCTCAAAAGTTAATCATGTCATCCACACCTTGGTCTGTAACTTTATGCTAAATTTCAGGATCCTAGCTTTAGCGGTTCTTCAGATATATAGTTCAAAAGGTTGTTCCTATATAACATGACAAAGTCGAAAAAGGGGCATAACTCCTGAACGAAAAGACTGGCGAAGGGGGAAAAATAACAGTCTGCTTATTTTCAATGTTCAGGTCATACATAAAATTTCAAGTTCCAATCTCTTACGGTTCTTGACGACATGTAAGGCCTTACAATGCACTAAGTCGAAGAAGAAGCATAACTTGGTAAAACAAAATCATGATTTTTTTTTTCAGAACTATCAGGTCATCTACACCTTGGGCAATTTCTTCCTGCAAAAAAAAAAAAGAACGTGATCCTAGCATCAGGGGTTCTTGAGATATTCTGTTCACAAGTTCCATAGGCTTACAATGCACTCAGTCAAAAAAAGGCATAACTCGGTCGAAAATTCACGATTTATTTTTTCGAAAGTTAATCAAGTCATCTACATCTTGGACAATGTCTTCCTGCATAAAAACAGGATCCTAGCATCAGGGGTTCTCGAGATATTTTGCTCACAAGGTTCCATAGCCTTCTATTCTATTCTATTCTATTCTATCCCATAACCTTACTAGGTCGTTGGGGCACCACAGCTGACTTCAAAACAATCCCTTTCCACCTTGTCCTGTCTTCAGCTGCCCTAGTTGAGGTGGCAAAATCCATTCCAGTCCACTCCTTGATATTGTCTTCCCACCTCTTCTTCTGTCTACCTCTTCTTCTTTTTCCTTTCACTGTGCCCTGAAGAATTGTCTTTGCTAAACCAGAAGACCTTGAGACGTGGCCAAACCACCTTAGTTTCCGTTTCTTGACCAGCGTCAGGAGTTCATCATATTCTCCAATGGCTGCTTGGATCTTCCTGCGAACCTCCTCATTGGTTATATGGTCCTTGTACGAAATGTTCAGTAACCTTCGGTAGCATCTCATCTCAAAGGCCTGCGTTCTTTTCTCTAACTCTGCTGTCAAGGTCCATGATTCACAGGCATACAGAAATATGGAAATGACAAGGGAGCGCATAAGTGTCACCTTTGATCCAAGAGATATGTTGTTATCTCTCCAAATTGGTTTCAGCTTGGCAAGAGCTGAAGTGGCTTGTGCTATCCTTGAGAGAACCTCCTGTTTTAAGCCATCATCTGAGACAACTGCTCCAAGGTATTTGAAGCTGCTTACAGTACCCAGCTTCTGCCCCTTTACCTTGATCTCCCTCTGGATGCCATCTGCGCTGTTTGTCATCAGTTTGGTCTTCTCAGCACTGATCTCCATCTTATACCTTGTGCAGGTCTGGTCGAGACTTTCAACTAGAGCTTCTAGTTCCTGCTCTTCCTCAGCAAGAGCGTCTATGTCATCGGCAAACCGCCTTACAATGCATTAGTCGAAAAAGGGATATAATTCGGTCAAAAAATCACAATTTGTTTCAAAAGTTAATTAGGTCATCACACTTTGGGCAATGTCATCCTCCAAAAAATCATGATCCTAGCATCAGGGATTCTTGAGATATTTTGTTGGCTAAGTCGAAAAAGGGGCATACCTCTGGAAATATGTGTCCGGCGGAAAAAATACAAAAAAATACGGGTCCGCTTATTTTTTCATGTACAGGCCACATATAAAATTTCAAGATCCAAGTATAAGCGGTTCTTGAGTTTCCCAGCTTCCAAAAAGCGTTATGGACAGACGGACGGACGGACGGACAGGCCCAAACCAATATGCTCCCTCAACTTCTCCAAAGTTTGGGGCATAAAAAAGAATTCAGCTTTGTCAAAGTTACGAAAACATTCCTGAAAGTGGCCAAACCGAAATTTCGGTTGGTCATTTACAGAAGATTTTGTGATGGCTCCAACAGGTCTTTTTAACAAGCATGCAGAAATTGTGTACAAAATTTGAGCCGCGACGCGAGAAAACCAACAAAGTGGTTGTGCACCAAGCCCAGACTCTGATCAGCCTGTGTATCCATCCAGTCTGATCAGACTCTTTACTAAGCGCTTAAAGAGTATCTAAGGGTCTAAGCTACTTCCATGCGGACAGCGAAGATGCTGATCAGACTGGGCGAATGCCCAGGCTGATCTGAGTCTGCGCTGGGCGCACAATCACTTTGATGGTTTTGTCATGTCGCGGCTCAAATAGTTTTACGTATGAGTCAAATAGCACTATGCATATTATACATATATTTGGGTGAATGTTTGCAGAAGCTTTACCGTATCCAGGTGAGAATGGGGTTGCGCGACTATATACAAAAAAGGGGTGCGTGTGCGGGAAAGGGGTGTGTATTTTAGAGAAAAACGCAGGTACGATCGAAAATAAAGATTTAATAAGCAAAGTGAAACAGCAAAAGTTCTTCATATAAGAATCATGTGTACCCAAATGCGGTCTGTTGACCCGATCTTTTTGAAACATAATGGACGCTTTTCTTTATTCATACAAATTCGGTCGCGACAGTTGCCGAAAAGGGTTATTTTTTTTTTATTTTTTTTTTTTTCGAATTCCATTTGTATAAAACACTAATTTTGCTAATTTACATGTACGTACATGTATTTATGAAATAAAGTTTAAACTAAATGTGCAATGCTCTTAGTTCAATTTATAGAACGTTAATGCATTATACGGTTACAGAGGTTAGCCGTATTTGACATGGAATGTGAATAAGTAATCCATTACTATTTAATTAATCTGTATGTATGTGCAGTTGTCAACAACGTTTCGCCCGTCTGTCTGCAAATGACTAGCTAATCCAAATATTTATTTCTCTTACATCTGGAGAACCACATTTGCCCTTAATATTCGGACATCTCAGATATTTCTGTTTTGAACTGCATGTTGACCATGCCGAAACTGCTCATTACCGATTGTTTGTACCTAAAGTGAATGGGTATGCTGTTTTATTGTTTTACGTCCACGGTAAACAGTTATGGTCATGTCGGGACGGTCAGTTAACCTAACCACACTATTACTGGACAGGCTTAGGCCTCCTAAGCGGTTAACCAGTACTAAGTGCACATACTTTCGCCAGTAAATGACAAGTGCCCCTCATGAATCAGCGGAAGGAGAAACGAAAGTATGTGGCCGGACCGGGTACTTTCAGGCAAAGCAACTCTGTCATTTTCATTTTTGCCTCCCTTTTCCATAGGGTCAGCTCTTCAAGGAGAGAATTCGCTCCTTTAACAGCAAATTCTTTCCTTTAAGAGTAGACCCCCTTTTCGAAGGGTTATACCGTCTGCGGAAGCAAACATAAAGTCACGAGACAGATGTCCCCTTATGCAAAAATGGTAGAAAAACATGGAGCTATACCCGTTGCGTCACATAAATATTGACAAAACACACCGGGTAGGCGGCAATCGAAAACGCTCGTGCAATCGACGAACGCGGATCAAAAACGGTTAAAAACAGCGTTTTCGATTGCAAGTTTTGCAATCGAAATCGCTGTTTTTGATCCGTGTTAATCGATTGTTAAGAGCGTTTACGATTGCCGCCCACCCGGTGTGCAAAAGAACAGATCCTGAGTTGCTGAAACTGTCTGTCCGAATATTATAGCTATATTTTCGGTCAAGACTCAATATGCTTCATTAATTTGAAAAAAAAAAAAAAAAATAAAATAATAAAAATTGCCACACAAGTTCAACGTATCGGTCCTCACCCTCCAGCCGTGCCAAAAGAATTCCTTTGGTAAGGTGTGGTGTATGCAAGGACCACCGGCATCTAGGTCTCTAGACTGGCACAGCGTTGTTTTGCGTTAATGTGAATACATCGTGGTTTCAATATCACCATGCCACCAAATCCAGACAGAATCTTTTCATGAGCCTCTCTACATGAAAAAGGGCATAACAGCGAATACTCAAACCAGTATGTGCGTCCGCGCAATCTGATATGAGTATGTTTTCAAGTGACGCAGTTGTATCTTCGGGAGGAGCGGTTTTACGGAATGCTTTGATTATGAGCAAATCATTAGGATGGAATTTAGACTATCGCCTACCCAGTCGTTTTAAAGGGTGATCAAATCAAATTTAAAACAGGGCGGTGTGAATTATAGGACCAATCGCTGTTTGAATGTTTAACTGCTTTAGTGCCAGGAAATGAATTTCCCTGTTGTCAAGACATACTAAATTTTAGCTGCGACATGAGAAAACAAAGTGGTTGTGCGCCCAGCGCAGACTCAGTCAGTCTGGGCATCCGCCCGGTCTGATCAGAGTCGTCGCTGTCCGCATGGAGGTAACTTAGACCCTTATATAGCTACCATGTAAGTGCTAAGCGAAGAGTCTGATGAGACTGGGCGGATGCCCAGGCTGATCTTAGTCTTGCTGGGCGCACATGCCACTTTGTTTGATTTTTCCTGTCGCGGCTCATTTTAGGATGTGCAATTAGCCGATATTACACTAATATTGAGACACTATTACTACTCAGTTATCCTCAAAGTTATACAAGTTCATTTTAAAATCAGGCTATGTCAATTTTTTTTCATGGCGGAGGTCAAACCGTACAGATCCTAATCAGAATTCTCCATTAAATCTAATTCGGTTCCTCAGTGACTTTCTTATGCATTTCTCTCCCAACATATAGAGTATTGCGGTACTAAAGCTATGATTTACATATGTGGTCAAAAGTTAGCAGCACCACACAAATATGCTCTAATCTAGTCTAGCCCATAACCTTCCAAGGTCGTTGAGGCACCACAGATAACTTTGCAGCAATCCCTGTCTTCAGCTGCCCTAGTTGTGCTAGGCCTGTCCACTCTTTCAAATTGTCTTCCGACGTCTTTTTCTGTCTACCTCTTCCTCTTTTTCCTTTTAAAAACTGCCCTGTAGAATCGTCTTTGAAAAGCCAGAAGACTTTGAGATGTGATAAACCAACCTCATTTTCCATTTCTTGACCATGATCAAGAGTTCGTCATGTTCTTCAGTTGCCGCTTGTATCTTTCTACGACCATCCTCATTTGAGTCGCGACACGACAAAACCAACAATGTGGTTGTGCGCCCAGCGCAGACTCAGATCAGCCTGGGCATCCGCCCAGTCTGATCAGAGTCTTCGCTGTCCGCATGTCGGTAGCTTAAATCCTTAGCTACCCTTGGAGCATTTAACGAAGAGTCTGGTCAAAAAGGGGGAGGCTGATCTGAGTCTACGCTGGGCGCACAACCACATTGTTGGTTTATTGTTCATTTATAGTTGCATAGGCCTTGCATGAGATGGCAGCATCTCATCTCACAGGCCTGCGGGTTTTATCTCTAACCCTACTCTGAAGGTCCAGAACTCAGGCATACAGAAATATGGATATGACACGGGAGCGCATCTTTTTCATCTTTGACCCAAGAGAGAAGTTGTTATCTCTAAACACTGGCTCAAGTGGCTTCAGTTTCGTTATAAATCATAACGCTACAACTCTACTGTATAGCAAATTTCGACACTTTGACACTTAAATCCTACCTTACTACTGTTAATACAGACATAAAATCTTTTTCTTGTCCTAAACAATAAATTATAATTTTTAAGAGTTCCTTCAAGAGCAGAGAATACATTTAAAAGAAGGAACATGGACCATACTTCGAAGTTTCGGCTACTCAAGTCTCATCAGTGGCCCTGACGATATCCTGTGGCGAAAGCCAGAGGCAAGTGTTATTTCTTAATTTTAAAAAATCAGTCGATTCAGAGACTGATAAGTATCAAAAAGGGTCTAAATGATTAAAAAGCGATGATCTAGAAAAAGAGTCTTAGCGATCGAAAATTCCGGATTTCTCAGAATATATCCTCTGATCTCAAAGGACAAAATTAATATAGGTAATATAATCTGCACTATGGATGATGTACGGGGAGACGTTTTACGGCCGCCACACGGCACAAAAACCAGCTGTAGTGAAGTAAATTAAAATCTTTAAAGAGTTCCTTCAAGAGCAGAGAATACATTTAAAAGAGGGAACATGGGCCATACTTCAAAGTTTCGGCTACTCAAGCCGCATCAATGCCTCACCCGGGCTATACGAGTAGACGTTACAGAAAACATGCTTCACAATAGTTGGCTGCAAAATATTTAAACCAACAGCGAAATAATTTGCGCTGATCACAACTGGAATTACGGATATCTGTTATTCGACTTATGTACATCTTAGTTTCAGTCTGATTTAAAGAGAGTTTTCCGTCCTCCGCCGAAATACGGATATCCATAACCTATAACTTTCCCATCTGTACGCATGTGTCTTCCTGAAGCAGTGGCAGCGTCAGCGACGTTACGACCCATATACGATGCGACTACAGCAGTGTTATTGTTCAACGTTTTTCTAAATAATTTCTTTGCGGAGAAGACTATTTCCCTATAGCAGATCCGGCGGAATAAGCAATGTATAGAATATGACAGGGACTACTTTCCCTATAGCAGATCCGGCGGAATAAGCAATGTATAGAATGTGACAGGGACTACTTTGCCTATAGCAGATCCGGCGGAATAAGCAATGTATAGAATATGACAGGGACTACTTTCCCTATAGCAGATCCGGCGGAATAAGCAATGTATAGAATATGACAGGGACTACTTTTGAAAAATGTTTAACACAAGACATTTAAGCCGCAGAACTATACATTGTCCTCCTCGTCCGCAAGGTCGTATCATTACTTTCGTCTATGAAGAAACGTCAATAAGACATTGTAAATGACAGTTGAACCGCGACGCAACAAAACCAACCACAGGCGCTTGAATTTCTATGCTATTAAATATATTTCAATCATGCCGCTAAACATCCAGGCTATGAGCCATTTACGAAATGGCCTATAGACTGCGTCAAGTTTAAAGGGTTTTGAGTTTGTTTTTTGAGCACAGAACTTCAAGCGCATGTGAACCAACAAAGTGGCATGTGCGCCCAGCATAGACTCAGATCAGCCTGGGCGTCCGCCCAGTCTGCTATCCGCGTGGAGCTAGCCCGGGCCCTTAGCTACCCTTTAAGTGCACAGCAAAGACTCTAATCAGACTGGGCGGATGCCCAGACTCATTTGAGTCTTCGCTGGGCGCACATGCCACTATGTTGGTTTTATCGTAAGGCAGCTCAGTCATATTTGCATAGATGATATCTGGCAAGGTAAATTTTTGTGCTTGATTCCTTAGAGCAAGCCTCAGTACTTCCGGAATGCCCCTCGTGTGAAAATTAGACTCTCTCTCTCTCAGATGTGTTACTGTATATCCAATGTGTCTCTCAAAGCGACAAGAAATGCTTATTTTTTAAACTTTGGTATAGGTGCGAAGTGTTTCGAGAACGGGATGACTAAGTATTAACCGTGACAACTGTTTTGGGCGCATTCTTTTTCAGAAAATTCGGAAGTTACAGAATTACACACATAAAGAGGTGCGTTCTGGAATTTATGCACATGTATTTAAACGAGTAATTTAGGAGAATAGTGTACAGTTTGGAATTAATATTGTTATTGTGCTGGAATTAAAACTTTTTGGATTTGTTTTAATTCTGTGTCTAACGGTGTTTATTTATTTTTATATACTATTTCTTATCCCCCCTTTTTTTTATTTCAATCACAGAAACTTAAAGCAGTAGCCATTGCCACTGTATAATAATTTGCTGGCATATCTCTTCAGAAAGGTCCTGTGACAGTGGGTGACAGTGGTAGAATTTCCTAACAAATTTTCTTACTTCAGCACTTCCATAAATGATGTTAAATTTATTTTCTGACTTTTTAATATGATGACTTCATTCTTGGGGGTGGAAACCTTTATAGTTAAAGAGAACAGGATTTCTTTTCTTTAAAAAAAAAGATACACCCCTCCCACACGTGCCTCAATATACAAACCACTTTGCCTGCACATAGGGTATAATCAATTCCGCCAATTTTCGCTTCCTGCAGAGACTGTACATCATATTTGGCTTCCACCGAGACTGTCCGCGAACTTTTGCTTCCTGCAGGGACTACTGTCCTCGAAAAATGGCTTCCTGCAGAGACTGTCCGCGTGATTCTGCTTCCTGCCGACTCGGCGGAAGCCAAATATGATGTACAGTCTCTGCAGGAAGCGAAAATTTGCGGAATCGATTATACCCTGTGCTGCATGTGTATCAAATAATGCCTGTCTTTGGTTCTAGAGCTTGATTTACTAGATCTACTTTTTAGAAAATTGTCAGCATAATTACAATACCAACACTGAAAGCGCCAGATAATGAAAATAAATGACTTGCAAACATCGTAGTTCCAGATGAGGCAGCTCATGACGGGCCTCCTATAGCTTGGGTGAAACATTTTTCGAAATTTTGCAGATGTAAATTTTAGAGCGCTTTCGAGGTTAACTATCTCGTATGAATGGATGAACATCGTGGTGAGTGAGCTCGAGTTTTACAATCTCATCCGAAACACCGCAGTAGCGGGGAATCGAACGTGCGACCCCTACGTCGCTACGGCAGATGGTATTTTTGTATTTTGGCGACTCTATGAGAATATTGAATTCAGAAATTTTCACTATATCATTGAACTTGCTTGTTTGTATTCAAAATAATTTTGAAATATATGCTGAATTTCAGATGGTACCAAAATTTATCGGGATCGTATTATTCCAGTGTTTGGCACTGTGTGCTTCAACGTCCGAGACTGATAATCAGCCTCAGGTAAGTTTGGCGAGCTGCGTATAATAAGACCGGCCTATGCGTGTGCTAAAATGGATGAAACTGCGCATGCCCGGCCGAGGTTACCAATATTGTGTTTGCCCTTTAATCGGGGAGTCTATCTATGCTAACCCCGCCCCCTACACACACACATACACCAGTGCAGCATGAAGGGATCGTGGGGATAAAACTAGAATCTGAGTAAGAGCGTCACAGTAACCCTACGTGGTAGTTCTGTGGTAGTTCTGTGCCAGCGACCGTAGGCTGTGAAAAAACATTAAATTGGCAGCTCCATGAGAATGGAAAATGTTGGTACTTTCAAAAGATATGCTACGTGTCATAAATGTTTTTTTGTTGTTGTTTTTTTAAGCGAGCTTATTTTGGCGCTTTTTATGCTTTACAGCATATAAATTTTATAGATAGAAGAACCGCTGGTGCATATGCATGGGAAACTAGGTTGTGTTGGAGACTGCAGTTTTTATGCCCCCGTGACCATAGTCAGGGGGCATTATGGTGTTCCTTTGTTCGTTCGTCCCCTCTAAAATTTGTATAATCAACTTATCCCAGTTTTTTAAGCAATCAATCTGAAACTTTGCACAGATGATGCAGACATACTAAAGATGTGCATGCGCCTTTTGGAAAAGGAGGAAAAACATTTTTGGACAAAATTACGGCCTTTTCATTAGCAAATTTAGAAAATTCTCGTGTTATGGCTGATACAGGATGACAAGTTTGTATAACCAACTCCTGACGTTAGTCAAACTGAACATGTGTATGTATGAAAAGAGTTAAACAATGGACACAATTACGGCCTTTTCTAACTTAGAAATTTTTCGGGTTAATGCCAATACAGGATGGCAAGTTTGTATAATAAACGCCTCCCACAGTTATTGAGCAATCGATTTGAAATTCTGTATAGATGTCACAGACGTAATGAAGACTGGCATATACGCTTTCAGTATAAACTAGAAATGTGTCCATAGTACACAGATGCCCCCGCCTAGTGCCTTAAGTAAGTCGGTGCCTTGATTAAGGTACTGGCACTTATAGGATAAGTAGATTAATATTAAAGGCCACAGGCAAAGCATTGTTCAAAGTTTGAAATGTGACACAAACTGCAGCCCTTTATACAGTTTCAGAGTCACTGTATGGCCACAATAGAAAATATTGTGTATTACAGAACATGGTAATAAACCAAGTCAGTGGACCGTGACATATGGATCTTCATGATCTTATTCTTGTATTCACATGTTGTACTTATAGATATTAATCCTCATACAGAATTTCAGGTTGTTTAAATAAAAGGCACCCTTAAATCTACCTCTTACAAAAATCTTAACCTTCCAAAATTAGCCTATGTCCGAAGTCAGTGGACCATGACATATAGATCATTATGCCCTAATTCTTGTGTATTACAGACATAAGCCCTCATACAAAATTTCAAGGCTCTACAATAATAGGAACCTTGAAATCTACCTCTTACAAAAATCTTAACCTTGCAAAATTAGCCGAAGTTCGAAGTCAGTGGACCGTGACATATGGATCATCATACCCTGATTCTTGTATATTCCTGTTGTACTTATTAATATATATCCCCATACAAAATTTCAGGTTGCTACAATTAAAGGAACTCTAAAATCTACCTCTTACAAAAATGTTAACCTGGATCACGTACGTACGGACGGACGCACGGACGGACGTACGGACATACGTACGTACTTAATAACGTACACACGTACGCACAACCGAAACACTATATGCCCCCGGCATCATATGATGCGGGGGGGGGGGGGGGCATAAAAATATATTTTTGACAAAATTACGGCTGTTTCAAATTTTGAAACTCAATGGCTCCATGCTAATACAACATGGCGTTTGTTTAATCAACTTCGTCCGGGGTTTTTAAGTGATCAGTTTGAAACTGCACAGACGTTACAATCTGCTTTTTTGAACAGGAAAAAATATTGTTGACCAAATTACAGCCTTTTTAAACTTAGAAATTTGAGGGATTCCTTCTGACAAAGGGTGACAAGTTTGTATAATCAGCTTTGCAAACAGTTTTCAAGCAATCATTTTAAAACTTTTCACAAATCTGTTACAGACATATTGAAAATGTGCACTGCCTGTATTTTCAGTGAGGAAAAACTATTTTTGATTAAATCATAGCTAATTCAAACTTACAATTTTTACAAGGTATGGCTAAAATAGGATGGAAAGTATGTAAAACAACTGCCACACTTTTTAAGCAACCAATGTGAAACTTTTTACAGACATACTGAAGAGATGCATTTTTTTTGAAGAGAGGTAATTTGGCGAGGCTTAGTGGGAGGATGCCAAAAATGGAGTGGGGGAAAGACATAATAAGCGTGGGTCGTTACCTGTGTCTTACAGACATTACTTATAATCTGGGTCTTACAGACATTACTTATAATCTGGGTCTTACAGACATTACTTATAATCTGGGTCTTACAGACATTACTTATAATCTGGGTCTTACAGACATTACTTATAATCTGGGTCTTACAGACACAATTTTCTAGTGCTTTTTATATAAATACAGGTTGATAACCATTTTGCTACGTCCGAACAATATCCACCAGATTAGTGAAATAATTCTCAGGGGGAGGGCTGTAACTAATGTTGTGAGAACTTGTAGCCCAACCCTATTGTATATAAAGGCAATAAAATAAGTTTAATCTAATTCTGCCTTGTACTGAACAGTTATCTTACGCTATCAACTATTGCATTTTCTCCTAAACAATCAAATCATTTGAGAAACATTATTTGTAAGGCATGCAGCATATACTCTTGTGGACTGGGGCTGATAGCGAAGTGGAAACTTGTAAACTGAAGTTAAGTTTGCATGATTCTACCGTAATTAATGACTGTTATTATAATGTCCTGAAAATGGAACGGTTTGCTTTTACAATGCGGTAATGCGTCCAAAAGGCAAACAATGCAGACCCAGATCAGACTGCTTTAAAGGAAGCAGTCTGATCTGGGTCTCCACTGTTTGCTCAGACCTGAAATTTTTTTATTTGTAACCACCATTTAACACATTTTGCCCTTTTTTACGCAGTGGATGTCAAAAGCAATAGAACTTGACAATGCCGTGAGTCAGGTGAAAGCGTCTCAAGCGTTGGACCAAGGGAGACTCAGACAAATGGCCCAGGCATTTTCAAGCCAGATTACGAAGATGGACAAGGATATCTCCGCAGCCAAGACAGTTCTGAATGTACTGGTGGAAGATTCAGTTAAAACGCAAGGAAAAATGCGAGCATTGCAAGGTAAACTCAGTGTAGTAGTTGCTAGCCTGAGAATTTGCAAGTGTGTGCAGTAATAATCTAGCAAACAGTGCATGACAAAATCAGACTGCTCCTAAAGCAGCAGTCTGATCAGGGTCGACACTGTTTGCCATTCTATCTTTTGAATACATTATTGCATTGTTAAAACAAACTGCTGCATTTTAGGATATTTACAGTAATAAGTATTTTACGTGTCCCAATTTTTAGATTTTATGACATATAGTAGAACTTCAATGGCTCGAACCTTGATGGCTTGTTTACCCTGCCTGGCTAGAAATTGATCTAAGGTCCCTAGAGGTCATTTTATAAAGAAACTAACCCTGGATGGCTAGAACTACTCTTTGCTGGAACTAATTTTCATGTCCCCAAGCCTGTTGGAGCCATTGAAGTTCTGCTTTATAAAGAAAACATCATTTTGGAACTGCTTTTTGGAAGCCTGTAGAAAGTTGAAATAGTAGGATGTTGAAATTGTAGCCTGAGGAACAATTATTCCTCTCTGCAAGTTTCCTCTGTGCTGTTTCATTAACTCTTTCATTTCTTTGTAGCTATTATTTGTTTAGGTAAAACATCTTAAATATCAAGATGACAAATTCATATGATTGGTTGCTTGATTTTTGGGCGTTTAACGGTTCTTTGAGACAGTATTTCAGTCTTTATCAAGCAGTCTCCCAGAGAGAGGGAGAAAGAAACAAGATATGAAAGAGGAGAGAAAAATGTCCATAGAACCCTAACTGCACCTACTGCAAACATAGCAGGCCCTTGCCAAATAATCAAAATTAGCAGGAAGCCTTGGCACTGTAAGTTACCCAGCACCATCGCCCAACCATGACCACCCGAAAATCCATATGAAAAGTAAACTTAAAATTAGCAGCACATCCGGCACAACTTACAATTTGTCATGGTCTTGCAATCCTTACAGTACCCCTTTAACCCTTAAAGCACCTAAATAGCAGAGAACAAAATTTACAACAGCAAAACTTCAAAAAATGTTTCATCCCAGCTATATCATATCTATAATTTTGTGATGTAATGATAGAATGTAATGAGGGCAGTGTAGATCTTGATGAGACGGCTTAAGTCTAGCCGCCTCATGTGGATCTACACTGTTTGCATACTCAGCTAGTTTCAATTTTTTGATGTTTCAAGGGCTAATCACTTAGAAATAAACAATATTTACCATAAAAATATTTGGACCCCTGTTTAATAGTAAACAGAGTAGACCCGGACCAAGGTCTGTGCTGTTTGCTAAATATTCTACTAAAGTGTTATTAGTAGCTAGCAGCTAGTAAAACCACATCACGAAATATAGGGAAAATACAAGCCCACATCATTTAAATTATGCAGTGAGTCTCTAAGATAATTCCTTGAATGTTTCAAGAGTATCTTCAACATCTCTTCACAAGGGAAGTTATTCATGAAAATATTAATCCAAACCACTCTTTATTTCAAATTTTCAGCCTTCTGGCCATCTTAAGAAGAGTCAATACTATATCAAACTACATGAACCACGACACGACAAAACCAACAATGTGGTTGTGCGCCCAGTGCAGACTCAGATCAGCCTGGGCATCCGCCCAGTCTGATCAGAGTCTTCGCTGTCCGCATGGCGGTAGCTTAGACCCTTAGCTACCCTTCGAGCACTTAACAAAGAGTTTGGTCAAATTGGGCGAATGCCCAGGCTGATCTGAGTGTGCACTGGGCGCACAACCACATTGTTGGTTTTGTCGTGTCGCAGCTCACATGTGCATGTTTCACAGTTGCACCTCCATTACACTTTTTCAAGGTGCAACTGTGAAACATTAGTTCAATTTAGTACTGATTCTTCTTGATAAAGGTCAGGAGGCTGAAAACTTGTAATAGTGATTTTGATTAATATTGTTTTAAGAGAAGACCATTAAAATGGCTGCAGTGTCCAAATATTTAAGGAAAATACAATATTCTAGATCTTTATCTGATCATTTCAGGTATGAATACTGATGTTCACAATGTGAGAGACCAGCTAAACCGGTTCCACTACAATCTGTCATCTCTCATAGCTACTGTACAACATTCTGTTCAGGAGTTACAGACTGGGTTCGAGCAACAAACTACAGCTCAGCAGGCCCTCAACAACCAGAGAAACCAGGAAATGGTTCATCTGAGTGACAAAATTGATGCTCTGGCTGATAAGAATGCCGCACAGAATGCTAAAGTAGCACAGCTTGAAGAAATGGTGAATTATTTTTAACTACTACTATATGAGCCGCGACACGAGAAAACCAACAATGTGGTTGTGCGCCTAGCGTAGACTCAGATCACCCTGGGCATCCGCCTAGTCTGAGCAGAGTGTTCCCTAAGCCCTTAAAGGGTAGCTAAGGGTCTAAGCTACCTTCATGTGCACAGCGAAGACTCTGATCAGACTGGGCGGATGCCCAGGCTGATCTGAGTCTGCGCTGGGCGCACAACCACATTGTTGGTTTTCTCGCGTCGCGGCTCATATTTCTTTGGTTATAAGACTGTTTTTTTTTTTTTTCTGTTCCAAAACAATCCCAAAAATCTAGATCCGTCTTATATGATGGATCTAGAATTTTGGGATTATTTTAAATAGATCTAGATTTTTGTGATAACAGAAAAACTTTTAGTACCTGAATTTCCTGTTTGTTTAGATATTTAGGATTCTCGAGGTTTGACAGCCAAACAAATAATTGAGCCGCAACACGACAAAACCAACAATGTGGTTGTGTGCCCTGCGTAGACTCAGTTCAGCCTGGGCATCTGCCTAGTCTGAGCAGAATCTTTACTATGCGCTTAAATGGTATCTAAGGGTCTAAGCTACCTCCATGCGGACAGCAAAGACTCTGATCAGGCTGGGCGGATGCCCAGGCTGATCTGAGTCTGTGATGGGCGCAAAACCACATTGTTGGTTTTCTAGTGTCGTGGCTCATATACTCTTTAGTACTACAATTACCCCAAATATGTGGACCCATTTATGGATTCATGTCAGTTTGTTAATTTCTCATTGTTTTGAATGTCATGTGACAACTTTACAATGATTCTTCAAGAGCCTTTATCTATGTAAATTTGCTTACCAGCTGAATAAGAAGCGTGACACCATTAACACTGTTCTACAGAATGAAAACTTGCACTCGGAATGAAAATGGCAAAGCTGCTTTCCCTAAAAGTTTATTCTGTAAATCGTAATGCATCTGCATAAATATAGGACTCAAACAAGTCTCAGAATACATGCATTCTAGCTGGAGCTTTCCTTGCGTGTGAGGAGCCCTGGTAGCTCAGTAAGTTAAGGGCTGGCCTGCTGATCTAGTGGTCCCAGGTTTGAGACCAGCTGGAGGCATTTCAAACCGTACATACAGCCTTTCATTATTACCTTCCCACCATCCTGAAATGACTGAAATACTGTTAAGAAGGATGTAAAAATGCAAGTCATCCATCAATCCTTTTGCGTGTATATGTTCCTCAGAGTCCATACACGGTGTGCCAATAGAAAGGCTAAGGTCAGACTGTGTGGATGCATTGAACACCATTTTGCACATTGTTCTGTCTATATTTACAGGTCAAACAGCTGAACCATACACAGGTGACCACTGCCACGGCTGGATCTGGTGAAACACTGGCTGGACAGATCAGGGAGGTACAAGAGACCATACAATCCATTAAAACCCGCCAAGACGCCACTGATGATAGGGTTAACAGCCAGATGTTGGCTTTAAGAAATGGACTAGAAGATGTGAGGAAAGACATCAAGAACCATCGTTTATATCCCTATCAGTAAAAACCATAACAATCCCGGCTTATTTTTGTTTACCTGTTTGGTTATGGACTAATCAATATTTTTATTACCATAAATTAAGTACATAAAACATCTATTTACGTCTGCGTACCATAAAATTTCTAAGTATTGGGACAGACATGTCTGAGCAAACAGTGCAGACCCAGATCAAATGGCTCTAAAGAAGCAGTCTGATAAGGATCTACATCATTTTTTTCAAATCCATCATCTTTTGGATACATTACTGCATTGTAGAACCAAACTGTTGTGTTTTGGGGACAAATACGGTAACTTATTTGAAATTTGAGTATCCCAATTTTTAGAATGTTTAAAGTAAATGGGATTCTGTCACAAGTGCTCTGCTCTGCTTAATGTCACAAGCTTTTAAGATCATAACTGTATTTTTCCCAATGCAAAGAGTCCAGTAGATAATTGTTTTTCTTTTCCAAACAAAACATTATACATGTATGTCAAAAGCGTTATTCATCAAAAAGTTATGAATTGCAGTATCAGAAAAAAATAATGAAGAAAATATATTTGTCAAAAACTATGCAGACTCTTTCCATTATTGGCGCCAGACTAAAGTCTATGTGATCACAACCATACCTATTTCATGAAATTCGTTTGTTGCATTCTAAAATACGCTCCATTAAAATGTTTATAAAACTGCAGTGTAAATATGGTTTGTTCATGGTCTGTCTTTCCAAATCCCTTTCAGCCTCCAAATGAGCCGCGACACGAGAAAACCAACCATGTGGTTGTGCGTCCAGCGCAGACTCAGATCAGCCTGGGCATCCGCCCAGTCTGATCAGTCTTCGCTGTCCGCATGGAAGTAGCTTAGACTCTTAGCTACGCTTTGAGCGCTTAGCGAAGAGTCTGATCAAACTTGTCGGATGTCCAGGCTGA
Organism: Ctena decussata; assembly: GCA_963989385.1. NCBI lineage: Eukaryota > Metazoa > Mollusca > Bivalvia > Lucinida > Lucinidae > Ctena > Ctena decussata. Next base: position 15,768,444 of record OZ022505.1, on the reverse strand, counting down.
TCTGAGTCTGCACTGGGCGCACAACCACATCGTTGGTTTTCTCGTGTTGCGGCTCAAATGTGTATACCTTCAGTGGAAGCAACACTGCCATTTTCAGTTTTATTTCCCTTTTCAATAGGGGTTAGCTCTTAGAGGGAAGAATTTCTCAAAAAGAAGCAAATTTTTACCTTTAAAAGTAGACCCCATATTGGAAGGATTTTATAATCCAGGAAATTATACAGGAAGTCTCCCTTGGAAAATATGGCAGAAAAGCACATGGTGTATCCATACATATCTATTTTTGCAAATGGTAGAAATTTCCGAATGCACCATTCCTCCACTGAAGATCTTGATCTACACTGTTTGGTCAGCCACTTTTTCCCTAACTTTCAGTTACTCTCACTACAGTGTATCCCCATGACAAAAAGAAGTGCTGACTTGGCTGAGTCTGAGTGCTGGCTTACTGAATGGTCAGTCAGTACTCCCTGCTTTGGATCATGGGGTTGTGGATTCCAATCCCTCTGAGGCTGTACCTAAATGTGCTTATTGCACAGAACCCTTCACATTCACCCTCCTATCATCCTGAAATGACTGAAATACTGCTGAAAGAATATAAAACCGCCAAGTCATCCATCCAATCATCCACAACAAAGTAAAGAATGAGTTCACAGTTGTTTATTTACATAAAATAAAGCAACAGGATGACGGTAGACTTTTCACATTCCTTCTGTTACAAGATTTTTTTTTTCCTTCCAAAACAATCTAAAAATCTAGATCAATCTTATATAAAGATGGATCTAGAATGCTGGAAATGTTGTAGAAGGACCCATCTTATAGCTGAATTTTATAAGACTGATTTCAATATTTTGGGGTCATCCTAGAGACGGGAAAAACATTGTTTTATAGCCAAACAAATATGGTAGCTAAATGTACACATTTGAATCTTACCATTTAATGTAAAAGAATTTGAACTAAGGTGTATGGCTACACATTCCTGGAGCAATTCTGCCATTTTCATTTTTGCCTCCCTTCCTGATGGGGGTCAACTCTTAAAGGAAAGAATTTGTTCCCTAGGAGCATACTCTTTCTTTTAAGAGAAGTCTCCTTCTTGGAAGGATTTCATCATCCAGGGAAGCAAACAGAAAGTCATAACAGTTATTCCCCTTTGACAAAATGGCAAATAAACAAAAATGGAGGTGCAGTGACCATGCACCCATTTACCCTGAGAACAAAACACAGGGCATGGAAGCACACCCTACAAGGTACCCAAGGTCCAAATATGAATGCTTTCTGATAGGTGGTTGGAGAGTTGTTGTGTTCTTGTTTAACATCCACAGTAAACAGCTATGGTCATGTCAGGATAGTCAGTTATCCTAACCACACTATTCCTGGGCAGGCATAGACCTCCTAAGCCGTTAACCAGTACTAAGTGCACATACTTTCACCAGTAACTGACACCTACCCTTCTTAAATCAGCGTAAAGGGAAATGAAAGTAAGTGGCCAGATTGGGTATCGAACCCTGGACCTCTGGCTTATAAGTCAGATGCCCTACTGACTTCGCTATGTGGCCCCAGAAGTGGTTGGAGAGATATACACACTTAGAGAAACTTTAACTGAAAACTTTGAGGTCAATTCCACTGACATGATAGAATAACGAACACAAAGGGACGAATGGAAAAAACAAAGATATATTCACCTCAGCATAAATGCCAGGAGGTATAAACATTTATGATCTCAATATTCTAATAATTGTTACATGCACACTGAACAATAATGGGCTAAAAATAAATCAGATAATGTATGCTACCTGAGATTTCATCTGTAAAAATCTGACAATCTGCAGAAAAATTATATTCATATCATGTATGTGGAATTATGTGAAGTACTTTCAACATGGTTAAAATGTAATTAAAGTAGTCTTCTTAAAATACTTTTAAAAGTGGTATTTTAAAACAAATAATGAAACATATTGAAAACCAAGAAATGTTTTCGAAAGTTTTAATTCTGGGCAGTTTGCTAATGTTTGTGAAAGTGAAACTTGTTTGTAATAGTTAATGACTTGATCAATATAACACATCATCATGAAGAACGGTAAATTCAGAACTTTACAAACATCCTTGCTTCTTTTAATTAATCCTACATTATTCTCAAAAGCAAAGATTCTACAAAGTGTGAGAATTCAATGGCTGATCTGGGTCTTCATAATATTCTGAGCTGCAGAAAGGGCAGTCTTTTATTAAATTTCCTAATTTCTATCCATCCATAAAAATATAGTGACGTGGCCCCTCCCTGAAATGCCTCTGTGAGACACATACAGAAAACAAGTTGAGAATTTTCATCTGATATAAAGCACTTGTCCCAGAGATCTTTGTGCCTGAATACAAAAGGCACCAAGTTGATGTAAAAGTCTACAATATGACCCCAGTTAAGGCTAATGGATACACTTTCAAGGAAGCAACTCTGCCATTTTCATGTTTACCTCCCATCTCCATGGGGATCAAGTCTTAAAGGAAACCCAGGTGAGCAAATTGGAAGTCACAAAAGTTGTTCCACTTTGCAACCAGACTTGTCCATGTACATGATAGCTCACCCGACAGCACTTTGCCCATTTCATAAAAACTAGAAGGTTGTCCAGGGACAACTGGTCGAGCCCGCTGTTTGCTTTAGTGACCTATAAGTATGTCAAGACTAAGTAACTGCTTCACTCTAGAAAGAAGCCAAAAAACATCATGCTTAGCCAGCATTTTCTTCTGTTTTTTTTCAAATTTTCACAAAGGAAAAAAAATAGAAGTGATGACCCAGACAAGCTCATTTTATGACAGTTACAATATCTGACCTTCAAGTGTTACCTTGACCTTGGACCTACCCAAACACATATGTCACTTGACACTTCCACTCATCAAGAAGAACAATTGTGCCAAATTATTTTGAAATCCATCCGTAAATGTAGAAGTAATGGCTCGGACAAGCTCAACTTATGACCATTTTATCATTTGACCTTCAAGTGTGACCTTGACTTTGGACCTACTAGAACAAATATTCCAAATGGCACTTCTTCTCATCAAGGAGAACAATTGTATTAAATTATTTTGAAATCCATTTGTAAATGTTGAAGTTATGGCTCAGACAAGCTCAAATTATGGCCATTTTATCATTTGACCTTCAAGTGTGACCTTGACCTTGGACCTACCTGAATAAATTTTCCAAATGGCACTTTTAAACATCAAGGAGAACAATTCTGCCAAATCATTTTGAAATCCATCCATAAATGTAGAAGTAATGGCTCGGACAAGCTCAATTTATGGCCATTTTATCATTTGACCTTCAAGTGTGACCTTGACATTGAACCTACCTGAACAAATGTTTCAAAAGGCACTTCTATTTATCAAGGAGAACAACTGTGCCATATTATTTTGAAATCCATTTGTAAATGTAGAAGTTATGGCTCGGACAAGCTCAATTTATAGCCATTTTATCATTTGACCTTCAAGTGTGACCTTGACCTTGGACCTACCTGAACAAATGTTTCAAATGGCACTTCTATTCATCAAGGAGAACAATTGTGCCAAATTATTTCGAAATCCATCCATAAATGTAGAAGTTATGGCTCGGACCAGCTCAATTTATGGCCATGTTATCATTTGACCTTCAAGTGTGACCTTGACCTTGGACCTACCTGAACAAATGTTTCAAAAGGCACTTCTACTCATCAAGGAGAACAATTGCGCCAAATTATTTTGAAATCCATCCATAAATGTAGAAGTTATGGCCCGGACAAATCCGGACGGACAGACGCACGCACGCACGGACTAACGCATGCACGCACAGACATACACCGAACTGACATTGTAACAACTATGTCTCGCTCTCCACAAGCGGGCTCGACAAAAATCCTTTGTCGTAAAACTTTAAAGTACGACACCCATGCCAATGCAAATGTCAGGGTGATAACAAAAGCTCCATGGACTTCTGTACAGGCAAGCTAAAAATGGCAGACAAAAAAATATGGAGGTGTACCCAATTAATATCTGCTGCGTAGTATTGCACTGGCAATGTCCATTTAACATTATCATGAAATTACGATTCTCTGTGTCCATTTGTTTGGCCATCAGCTGTTGCTTGAGATATAGACCCGCCTTTCAGTACATCAGCTGAAATATAAGTACAGAAACTAATGTGCTTAAATATTGGGACACCTAAAACCATTAATTTTCCATTTGGTACAAATGGAAAATTAATGGTTATAGGTGCCCCAATACTTAATTGGGACACCTTAAACCATTAATTTTCCATTTAGTACAAATAGAAAATTAATGATTATAGGTGCCCCCAGTACTTCTTAGCACATCAGATACTGCTGTTAAACAGAATTACTGCAAAACTTCTTTGTCCTGAAACTTCCTGTTATGAAAAAATAAATTTTCACAAAAGGCAAGGACCTTTATCAATGTATAGAATCAATACAAAAATTGCAAATTTGCAACAGAAGTTGAAAGGATATACATTCAGGAGAGGCAACTCTGTCATTTTCATTTTTGTCTCCCTTCACAATACATCTTTCTGAGCTACACCCAGAATGTCACTCAAGTCACCTCAGTGATTTTTTTCTCTATATAAGTGGTGTCCGTAAAAAGCACAAGTCCCAATTCAAAATAGAATCTTTTTTTTTCCCAATTGCAAGTTGAAAAATTCCCAAATGCAGGAGGAATTTTTCTAGGGACCACCTAACAAGCATAAATTAACTTGCTTGCCTAGGGAACTGGCAGATATATAGCTATAATTAAATGTAAATAGTATATATTCAGTATTATGTCCCCTATCCCACCACTTGAGGCTAAATAAAGTTGTTTCTGAAATCCAAATTTTAGGAGAATACGTGATTTTTCCCAATTCCGTGGGCACTGGCACCATTCCCAAAATAGTGAAAAAAATCACTGCACCTGATAGTGTATATCTGACCAATGCAACAACTTAACATGTGACATAGTCCCACAAATAAAACTACATGTACACAATGTTGAAGGTCAAACAATATGTCTGTGACTTTACCTTATAGTTAATGAAGAAATGCATACCTGTTTATAGTACCGTAAAAATTCTAAATATTGGGACACCAAAAATAATTACCATGATTGTCCTAAAATTGGAACAGTTTGGTTTTACATTGCAGTAATGTGTCCAAAAATGCAAATTTATGGGATGGCAAATAGTGTTAACCCAGATCAGACTGCTCCTTGAGGAGCAGTCTGATCTGGGTTTGCACTATTTGCTCAGACCTAACTGTCCCAATATACAGAGTTTTTACAGCAGATGTGGCTTTGGAAAAGTGAACAGGGGCCATCACAAAGAATTTTCACGGTAAATCATAACTTCAACTCACCTATATCTAGAGTGAAAGCATCTCCATGGAAGTTCTGACAGACCATCAATTCTAGACTGAAACCAGAAGACCCTCCAAAGAGAACTAGCTTATCTCCGACTGTAGCTGCAGAGTGCTGGTCCCTGGCTGCTGGTATAACACCTTCTACAGTTGGCTGTAACCACTCACAAGTATCTAGAAATACATCGTACAGTAGAACTTCATTGGCTCGAACACGCTTGGGACCATGAAAACTAGTTCCAGCCAAGGGTAGTTCTAGCCACCCAGGGTTAGTTTCTATACAAAGTGACCTCTAGGGACCAAAGAAAGAGTTCTAGTCTGGCAGGGTTAACGAACCATCAGTTCGAGCCATTGAAGTTCTAAAAACAAAAAGTGTTGCTACTTATCCTCAAGTTAACCACCCTGCCAATCACTCAGACAAGCCTTGTTACTGCCCGCAATGAACATTAATTACTCGATACAGTAGCTGTGGAAAGGAAAAGATTTTTTCTATTCACCAATCAATCCCATGAAAACTTTTGACTGGTACCATTTTTTAGCTAACGGTGACAACACTGATCAGCTCCATCAATGTTAACACTCAGGTTTGCAACTTCTATCTCACTTCCTCACGTTTTCCCAAGTTCCTATACCTTTTTGCAGAGCCAAAAGTTGACTATACTCTTTAACAGTGCTATCTTGAAAAGTGAGAGTTACTTCAAAAGTATTTATAAATATGCCTCTTCACTAGAGGCTACTCTTGAAGCTAAGAATTAGGAAAGAATTTGCTCCCAGGCAGAGCAAATTCCTTTCTAATTTTTATCATCAAGAGAAGCCCCCAACGAGAAGGGATATACCGGTAAATACTTTTGTGCATCGGTCATCTTTCCTTTCCCCTTGAGAAAAATAGGCTTATTTAAAGACCTCTGCAGCTATTTACTTTCAAATGCTATTTTCCCTGAACATGGCAACCCCTGTCAGGGGAAGTGCTTTTCCAAATTCAGACATGGCAGAGTTAATTAAGTACCTGTTGAGATGACAAAATACTAAGTGTGTATATATGTTAATTACCTGTGTCATAGACATTGAAATCTCCCAGATGCTGATTATCACTGCTACGTCCTCCCATCACTACTATCCTCTTACCCACGGCTGTCGCTGTGTGGAATGACCTGGCCACTGGAGGCTGACCTTTAGTTTTCAACTCTGTATTCCATTTTCTTGAATCTAGTAAAGGAAATATCAACATGAACAATATTCAACACCTTCACCCTTTAATATTTAAAGTTGGGTCTCGGTACGTTCATATTTTACAACTAGAGTATCTGACCGACCAATAAAATTAACAATGTGCCCTGCCCCTAGTGACCTCTGATCTCTTAACCCCAAGTGTCACGCCCCCAGTGACCTCTGACCTCTTACCCCTGAGTGTCACCTTGGACTTTTTTTTTTGGGGGGGGGGGGGGGGGGGGGGGAGGGGGGTGACCAAAAACTTGCATCTGACACACCTTCTCATTATACATTACCTGTATTAAATTTTGCAGTCTGATGTTTTGTGATCTCAAGAGATATAATTTGACCTTTTAGATTTTTGAGATCATACATCTTAAAGCAGATTTTCAGAAAGATTTAAATATTTGGGGTTATTCTAGAGAGGGAAAATTGATTGATTGATTTGATGCTTAAAGTCCACGGTAAACAGCTATGGTCATGTCGGGACGGTCAGTTAACCTAACCACACTATTCCTGGGCAGGCTTAGACCTCCTAAGTGGTTAACCAGTACTAAGTGCACATATTTTCGCCAGTAACTGACAACTGCCCTTCTTGAATCAGCAGAAGGAGAAACTAAAGTATGGCCAGACCGGGTTTCGAACCCAGGACCTCTGACTTACCAGTCAGGTGCCCTACCGATTGCGCTACGCGGCCCGGCTAGAGAGGGAAAAATCCTTATCTTATAAATAATAGTAAACATGGTACTTACCAACATTAAATATGTGTAAATCATTCTGTCTTTTCTCTGTATCTCTTCCACCAAATATGTACAGGTCTCTGTCTACACTGCACATGGCATGTGCTGCTCGAGGGGTGGGAACACCAAGGTTCATCTGCATAGGCTGTTGCCATTTCTCAGTCACTACAAGTTATAGAGATCATCAATTTATTTGGGTACAAGACTGGGCCAAAGGAAGGAATGGTTCCCTCCAAAACTACCCAAAAAATCTAGATCCATCTTAAAAGATGGATCTAGATTTTTGGGATTGTTTTGGAAGGTAAAAATCAATCTTATAGCAGAATTACACAAGACTGATTTGGATATTTGGGGTCAGTCTGGAGAGGGGAATATCTAGTGTAACAGCTGATTTATTAATACATCAAAAAACTTTGTTCAAGGGAAGAAAACTCGTATAGGGGCAAATTCCATTAAGAGTAGACCCCACTTTGGAGGGCTAGAACATAGAAGAATATAAACTTAGCACAACACTTAAACACACATGTTTATGTCTGAGACCTTGACCAAAGGTCAGCAGCAGCATCCAAATGATGTCAAATATTCTGCATGAACATTTAAGTATTAAAACCTAGTAATATATCAAAAGGTTTCATTGAAGGATGTTGGAAATATAAGCAAAGAATATAAACTCAACACAAAACTTTAACGCAAATACACAAGTCTGTGACCTTGACCTTTGGTAAGCAGCAGCATCCAGATGATGTAAACTACTCTGTATGAACCTAAAAGTAACCCGAGTCAAATATCAAAAGGTTCCATCAATGAATATAAGAAATATAAAAGAAGACTATACAATTAACACAAAACTTTAACGCAAATGTTTAAGTCTGTGACCTTGACCTAAGGTCAGAAGCAGCATCCAGATGATGATAAGTATTCTGTTTGAATCTGTAAGTAAATCTAGGTACATACCAACAGGCTTCATCAAAGGATATTGGAAACAAAAGCAAAATTAAAAACTTAACACAAAACTTTAACGCAAATGTTTAAGTCTGTGGCTTTGACCCTGGGTCAGCAGCAGCATCCAGATGATGATAAGTATTCTGCTTGAACCTTAAGTAAATCTAGGCACATACCAACAGGCTTCATCAGGCTTCATCAAAGGATATTTGGAAACATAAGCAAAATTAAAAACTTAACACAAAACTTTAACGCAAATGTTAACGGATGGACGGACAGACAAACCCACGAATGACCATTTCGGTGGCTAAACATTTTGTGGCTAAAAACATTATGCGGCTACTAATTTTAAGTGGCAAATATGCTTTCCATGAATTAATGTGGCTATATTTTTAAGTGGCTAACTGAATACTTCACACCAAATGATCCAAATGTAAGAGAATTTGTTTGTTATTGAACCAGGGTTATCCCCCTTACAGTAGCTTTTGGGCAGTATTAAGAGGCACTGAATACATGACAAATTATATTGGAGTAGCCGCTTAAGAACAAGCCACAAGCTGTATGGACATGTTCCCTGAGTGATGGGCCTAGCCACCTTTATAGTATGTGGAAGTATTATACTGATGGACCTAAAGAGTTCCAATAATAAGTGGCATTTTTTTTAAACTTGTTTGGGTTATCCCCCTTATATCATATATATATCCAAATATACTTGCATACGTGGCTAGCCCCAAAAAACTGATTTGCCACCAAAGTATATTAAAAATGCTGATTTTAAGCCACGTAAGTACCCTCTCGTTGGAACGGACGGACAGACGGACAAATGGACGGAAAGACAAAAACTATATACCCCTCGACATACTTCGTTTGTCGGGGTTATAACAGGCCTCATACTGACAAAGCTTTTCCAAGCCTGAAATGCCTGCTTTCGCAGCCTAGAATAGCCCTTTTTAAGCAGAAAAAACACTGAAAACTTAAAAATCAAAGCCTGAAATCAAGTAAAATTCAAGAAATGAAAGCCTGAAATCCTGCAAAAGCCTGAAAAGTATGAGGCCTGTTATAAGCATAGAGGTGTACCCATACACCTTAATGATGTCAACAATCAAGGTCATACCTGTGTCATAGACATAAAGATCATTAAACCATTTAAATTGAGCAGCATGTTGAGAACGCTCCTCTTCTATTATGTCATCATCATCGTCGTCATCCATCTGTTAATCAAGAAAAAACATCATGCAAAATAGTTGCTAAATGAATCCACAAACAGCGAAGACTTCAAGTTCACCATTCAGAAGCCATGCCTGTTTTAAGCAGGTATGCATCCCTTCAATAACTGTATGGTAAAACCAACACAACAGCTTTCTGTGGGACATTCAAGATCTGCAATTTTGTCACGTGCTCAGTTGTCGTTGCAGTGGTCGGTCATACTATCAGTTGACAAAAATTTTGAGTGACATTCTGGGTGTGGCCATGTGATTTAAAAGTGACATAAAATTGGACCTTAGAGTTATTACACTACAGTTAAACCTGTTATCTCTATTAAGCTACAACCTGTCTTAAAAGGCCAAAACCTCATATCCCAAAGCAGCATTTTCTGCGTAAGTTGACCTGTGTTTAGTTTAAACAGTATTTCATTCTTCATAGGAGACAATGTTTATGAGCATTAATAACAGGGAGACCAGTATTTAGCAAGCACCTGCCCTAAGCAAGCAATTTTGACCCTTTCATGGGTGCTTGCTTAAGACAGGTTTGACTGTACTTACATCTTCCCACTCTTCATCATTGTCTTCCCCGGTCTGTACAGGTCCAAACCCACCAAAATAGTAAATCCTTGTGTCAATGGCTGTCCCCTGAAGCTTGTCTCTGGGGCTAGGCTTTGGTCCCTCAGATTTCTTTTCCTGCCATGTTGCTGTATCTGTAAAATAAAAGTTTTTTTAGCATAGATCCAAATACAACAGGTTTTTTAAGTTTGATTAAAATCACAGGGTTGATATTCATCCTCCACGTCAAAAGTCCCTGATTTTTTCCAGCTTTTTCCCTAAGTATTCAAATTTTCCATACTTGTTCATGGATTCAAAAGCTGCTTATACTCTTCTACTGCCCTAAAGGGATTGCCTGAAAATTGGAGGCTATTCTTAAAAGAATTTGCGCCCCCCCCCCCCCCCCCCCCCCAACCCTGGGAATTTCTCTCCATGAAAATATATCTTTTCCCTTTTATTAAACAGAATACACATTTTCTGACGCTTACCCCTCAAATAACTTTCAAATTCCCCAACTTTTCTAGTCTTTTCAAAATTTCCCTGACTAATCATAAAATTCCCTGAATTTTTCCCTGACAAAAAAAAAAAATCGATTTACAGGTGTTTTCACCTAACTATGCAACTCTGTTATCAAAACACACCACCATAATTTACCAAGCTCGAGAAATAGGGAGTAAAAGTCAGACATTCCTGTCTTCATTATTACACATTTGAGGTCCCTAATTAGAACTCAGTGAAGCAGTTCCAATCATGTTGTATAGAGAAAATACATTATGTTTAAAGGGGCTCATGTATACCCCTTGCCTGAGCCACCACCTAAAGGTCAAATTTAACATGAACTTAATTTAAATGTTGACAGAAAGACAAACGAATAGACAAATGGACAAACACACTGATGGAAAGATGAAAACTATATACCCCTCAACTTACTCCATGTGCTGTGAGTATAATGAACTTTCCCCATATTCCTTTTACTGAAGCTCTTAGTAATCCTCCGTGTTTTTCTGCCATTTTTTATCAAAGAGAGTCAACTTTTGTGACCATCTATTTGCTTTCCTCGGCAACAAAACCCTTTCAAAAAGGGGTCAACTCTTTAAAGAAAGAATTTGCTCCTCATGGAGCAGATTCTTTCCTTTAAGAGTTGACCCCCATTGAGACAGTAAGTGACAAGGGCTTTGCAAGCGGCGCATAATACGCCCGTTTCAATTTCCTAAAGGAGTTACAGAATGAGCAAGATTGCAAAAGGATAGACAGGCAGACAAACAGGGGCAACCACTCTATAATAATTAACTAGAACTGTCAGCGAATCCGACTATACCCCGCTTAATTGCTTAAATCAAATGATGTTATTTTCGTAACAAACAGCATAAAGAGGGAGAGAAATCATTGTTACCATGTATACCAAAAATGAATGGTTGCTGTGAAATCTGTTACAAAAAATTACTTTATATAAAGTCAGGAGAGAAAGAAAATTGGAAAAATATAGGGAAGAATAAGCAGGAGAAGACTGGTTATCAATCCCACAATACAACAAGTTATCATCAACATGCATACAAAAATCCCTACCCTAACTTACAGATGCATAGAAATCTTTTGCAAAAAAAAAATGCATTATTCAAAGTAAAGAGAGAAAGAAAATCAGATAAATACAGGGAATAAAATGAGGAGAAGTCTGGTTCTCAATCCCACAATACAGGAAGTCATCATTAACCTGCATACCAAATATGACTAATCTAGCTTGCATGGTTGTGGAGAAATCTTTGATGAAAATGTTCATTATTCAAAGTATGGAAAGAAAGAATATTGGACAAATATAGGGAAGAATAAGCAGATAAAGGCTGGTTCTCAATCCCACAATACAACATATCGTCATCAACCTGAATACCAAATATGACTACTCTAGCTTGCTTGGTTGTGGAGAAATCTTTGACGAAAAATTTTATTATTCAAAGTATGGAAAGAACGAATATTGGACAAATACAGGGAAGAATAAGCAGAGAAAGGCTGGTTCTCAATCCAAAGATACAACATATCGTCACCAACCTGCATACCAAATATGACTACTCTAGCTTGCATGGTTGTGCAGAAATCTTTGACGAAAAATTTCATTATTCAAAGTAGGGAAAGAAAGAAAATCGGACAAATACAGGGAAGAATAAGCAGGAGAAGGCTGGTTCTCGATCCCACGATACAACATGTCTTCATCAACCTGCATAACAAATATGACTACTCTAGCTTGCGTGGTTGTGGAGAAATCTTTGACGAAAAATTTCATTATTCAAAGTATGGAAAGAAAGAAAATCGGACAAATACAGGGAAGAATAAGCAGGAGAAGGCTGGTTCTCAATCCCAAAATACAACATGTCGTCATCAACCTGTATGCCAAATATGACCATTCTAGCTTGTATGGTTGTGAAGAAATTTTCGATGAAAAATTTGATCAAATGGGGACGGAAGGACAGATGGAAGGACGGACAGATGGACGGACGGACGGACAGACAGATGTAAACCAGTATACCCCCCCCACTTTTTCAAAGTGGGGGTATAATGACTGCAACATCATCTAAATATTTAACACTGATATACTGTTAGTATTCCAAGGTAAGGTTGGACAAGGGAGATAACCTAAATACAAAAGTTACACCATTTTTAGTTCTAGTTTTTTCCCTTGACAATATATTGTACAAGAAAACACGAAAATAGCCTTTTCGAACTAATGAAAGGGATTAACTCTAAAACGAAGAAAGGGAAAGCAGCCATTTTTGTATGCGACACATCGTTAGGACTTCATTCACATTGCTATGAAGTTTTATAATGATATCCCAAACGGTTATCTAGTTATGGCGCGTACAAGACTTACAGGGAAAAAATTAATCAAAGGGGCATAACTTCAAAAGTAAGAAAGGGGGAGCAACCATTCTTGTACGCGACACGTTCCCCCACCCTGATACATATGTCTACCAAATTTCATGAAGATATCCCAAATGGTTACTGAGTTATGGCGTGTACAAGAATGTTTACGGACGGACGGACAGCGCCACGACATAATACGTCCGTTTTTTTCAAAACGGGCGTATAAAAAAGAAAATGACAGAAATGCTTCCACTGAAAGTGTGTCTGTTCGCCTTAAAACACAAAACTTACCCAAGTCAAACACATGCAGGCTGTCTGTCCAACCCGACATATGACTAAGTCCTCCAAACAAGTAGAGTTTGTTACCGACCGCCACAAGACTAGCTGCAGATCTGCCTTGAGGAACATCACCTTTCCCTTCAACTTTGGACCAGTCGTCAGACACTGAAACAGATATTTTCTGACACTGAAAGAAATCTTAGAGTCCAGAATAGGCCGAACTTTGGAGAAAATGTCTCAGTAAGTTTATGATGGACGACTTGCGATTTCATGTCCTTTTCAACAGCATTTCAGTTATATCAGGATATGTAAGGGTGCTACTGAAAGGCTGTGTGCACAGTGTTCCTTTTCAAGCTTATCTGGGGCCGAAATTCGGCCCCATTCCCAATGCCAAAAAGTATGTGGGCATGTTAAAAAAAAATGTGACCGAAGCATTTCAGAGCATTTTAAAGGAAACAGGGCTTTAATAGTAAATTATTTTTGTTGCTGAAGATGTATCATGTAGCCTTGAAGATACTTGCCAAAATTCATTGAAATAGTTTGAGTAATGAAAAAGTTACGATAAAAAATATAGCCAAAAAACTCAGGAGTGTAACGCTTTTTGTGTGACATTTTTTTGATTACTGAATTTTCTGCCTTCATTTTTACAAAACTCTGCCGGTTACCATACCTATTAGCCATATGTTTGACTTTCCAGTCCTTTGGGCTGCATGAAAATGTAACATTTATCTCCTTTCATCATCGCTCATGGAATAAGAAAGGCTAAACGCAACAGCACTATGCTGAATTTCTGATGCACCAAAAAAGAAGAGGTTCTCATGTAAATGGATGTCATTTTTATATTTGATGCTTCTAATCTCTATAATATGGTCTGAAACATTGAATAAAGATGGTATATTGTATTGCAAATTTTCCAGTTGCTGTACCAGCATCCATCTCAGAATGTAAACCACTTCTTCTCAAGTACCCCTTGAACTCAGGAGTGTAACATTTGTGATTTGAAACCCCATGATTTTTTCCAGGGGTAGATTTAGTCAACTTTCATGCCATGAATGAAAAGTCTTTGACCCATCATGATAATTGGCACACAGGAAGTCTTCATCTTGGCTCTTGTTTTCTTCATACGCACCATTTAAGCCACTCAGGAGTGTAACACTTTTTTGAAAAAAGACAAAAATAGCTTATTTCTTTACCACAAGTAGTGTCATTTTCATTTATTAGGCACATACATGAAGACCAAGTCACCCTCAAACAATTTTGGAACATAAATTTAACTTCTAAACGTAAACAAAGCTGTACTGCCATGAAAATGTCTGAAAGTTGAAGATTTTGAGATTCCATTTTCTTCGTATCTATCACTAAGAGGCATTCCAAATAATATCCTTACATAGCTATCAAGTGTTTTGTGAAAAATAATAAGATAAAAGTGACCAAGATAATGATATTATGTGATTTAATTTGGGTTTTGCTATGATGTGTATTGTGCAAGGTGTTACACTCCTGAGCATTTTCAGTTTAATGCCATTTTGGACACTTTTTCTTCCCCTACATCAACATATTTGGATTAATTCATGCTAAATATAATGTTTCCAACATCTGAAAATGTTTTTGATGCAGTGCCATCTGTTTTGATAAGATTTTGAGGTTAATGATATTTTAGGAAGGGACATTTTTTACCGATTTATAATGTGACCATCAGCTTCTGAAACTTGTAGGGAACTATATTTCTGTAATGTCTTTTGTAAACAGGTAATGATATTCAGGTAAAGAAAACTGTTCAATTTCCAAAAGAAAGAGTGAAGAAGAAATTAATTAAATTCAGTATTTGTTTGATTTGTGTGCATTTAGACAACCGATTAGCAAATATATTGTGGCACACCCAAGCATTGAGTTGAAAGATATGATTTTGGTTTTTGCTATAGCAATGAGTGCAAGTTGCATTTATAGTGAAGACAACATCATAATGAAATCTAAAGGCAGAATATTCAACTTTTTTTTACAGTACCAACAAATGGCTGAAAAGTGTTACACTCCTGAGCAAGAGACCAAGTTTTCTTGTCAAAGAGGCCAACAAATTTGGAAAAACTGATGTTTACAACATGCAGTCATTGTTACTTTATTGCAAAGAACACTTAATCAATGATTTAAGTTCTTGTGATGCTAATTCCAGCAGTTTGAAAATAATACTCAGGAGTGTAACACATTACTTGAAACTTTTAGCACATTTTTGACATAGCATCACCACTACCAGTATGTTTTTATGTCAACAATCATTCTCTAGTTTAGTTCCCTACTAATATGCCATCATCCCAATGCAAATTTTACTGAGGCACAGCCAAGTAAAGAGAAGATATGGAAGTTTTTTAAACTCTACTTCTGAAAAAGTGTATCAAAATGAAGTTAAAATTTAAGTTTTTATTTCATTCAGGGGTTTCTAATAGAAAACTGCATTTATTTACATAATTTGGAAGTGCCCTGCATCAAATAATAGAAACCTAGAGTGATATTATCATGATTTTAGCTTCCAAAGCTTTCATAAAATTTGGTCATTTTAACAGATTTTTGGTGTAAATCTCTTCACAAAAACTGTCTTAATTTTTTTATTTGTAATGCTATTATTAAAATTTATACAGTTTTATAAACTGTAAGCACTGTAGATAAGTCTGGAATAAAAAATAAACCTATGGCAGAGTGTTTATTTTTGACCTCCAATGTCACACTTTGGTCACATTTTTTTTGAACATGCCCATGTATTTTTCCCCAAAAAGAGTGCTAAAATTCCCAATCGAAGGTTGGGAAAAAAATCGGCAAACAAGTCCGTTGAACGGAAAAAGTCCACGAAGTGTCCCGGAAAAGGAGGTAAATGAAACGTCGACCGTACTAATAGTCAATTCCGCGATCAGTAGACGCTTATAAGAAATACAGTTATGCATGAAAGCGTTTAGTTTATCAGTATCACGGAAGCACATAGCTACTTTAAGAATAAGAAAAGATATAAAAATCAAGTGTCTTGACGACCTTGGAGACAATATGGAGGCGCTCGGAAGATGCATAATGCGAAATACTACGTGAAGAAAATAAAGAATTCTGATTCAAACAAGTGTAAAAGAATTGATGTTTTTAAAACCTTTGCCTCCCAAGGAAGCTCAAGGTTGTGCATCCCTTCATGTACTCGTTGATTATCAAAATTGAGCATCCCAAATCTTGCATTTTCAAGACCTATTCAAAGAAGCCAATTTGTAAACAAAACCACAGGTACTGAGTTTAGATACCCATTCAGTAATAAAGAGTGCTACAAGTTAATTGTAACATGATATGTACTAGTTCTTTTTGCTTGACAAAATACAGAATAGGCCAGCCACAATAGCAAATATTACTTGTCAACTTTTCCCAATTTTGAGGTTTTACGCGTTAATTTTCCCAATTGTAAGGGCCCCGCCACCATTCCCAAAACAGTGAAAAGGAACACTGGTGCAATGGCACCCCATTTACTATTGGAAAGATTCCCCTCCCCTGAGAATCGAACTTGGGGTCCAATAGATTAGCAGACCAGCGCTTAACCCACTGAGCTACTGGGACTCCTCTCGATATTTTTTTCTCATATTCTCAATATGAGACAGTTAGTGAAATAGGAATTGTAGATTTGCTTCCAATGAAACTGAATTTAACACAGTATAGGTACGTAAGTTTGCTTGCATCTTGATTCAAATTGGCAGCATAAAGTAAATCGGGAGTTTAATGTGTATGATAACAGCAAAAAATCAAGTGTGAAGATGAGCTACAGCCTTCTTTTTGACAGTTTGAGCCTGTAAATTCCTCAGAGCCCACACATATAGTGAGTGAACAGCAAAGATTTTTACAAGACTGCATGGCTGTACAGACTGGTAAGAGACTTGGCTGTGCACACATGCAGTAAGCTCCCTTTCTACTTTGCAAGTGAAAATTCCAAGTATTGGGACAGACAGCTCTAAGCAAACAGTGCAGACCCAGAGGAGCAGTCTGTTCAGGGTCTACATTGTTTGCCTTTCCATCTGAATCTTTTGACTGCCTAAAAAAAGTACTGCATCGTAAAACTTGAAGTTATTTTTAGGAATGGTAATTACTTTAGTGTCCCATTTTTTTTTTTATGGTACCCCTTACCAACATCATAACAAAGAAGTTCATTGGACTCTACTAGTTCTTCTGTATGTCCCTGAATTACACCACCAAACAGGTACATCTTGTTACCATGGCTACATGAACACTGCCCCTCACGTAAAGGGAAAGTACAATCTGTTGCCTTCTTCCATGTGACTTTCATATTGTTCTTTAGTGGTTCACAAGAAGAACTTGACTGGCCTTGCTGGCTTTCCATCTTAAAGAGTTCTATGAAACCTGCCAAAAAGATAAAGAGTCTATTAGCACAAAAAAGTTGTTTTTTAGTTCTTTTTCTCATTTTATAGGTAAAACCGAAACCGATATATAGTAATAGTCAAATGTGACGGTTCAACGTACAGATGTAGATGTAGATATATAGTAGGGGTGTAACGATTCACCAAAATTTTGGTGCACCGCGGTATTTTTGTCTCGGTTGGATTCACGGTTGGTCTTGCCCAAATTTTGGTTCGGTTCACTTTCAGACAGGAAGTTTTAAGAAATTTCAAAGGAAAACAAAATGAAAAACAAAACCACGTTGCTCGTACTGTAGATAGTATCTATTTATAACGTTGAATTCTGTAATCAGGTGCCTATCAGGGTTAGCGCTTGGATATTTTTTTCTTTCGCCACCACTTTCGCCAAATTGATATTGTTTGTGCCAGATTCTTTAAACTTAAGCCAAATTTTCGCAATATTAAGAATTCTTTGAAAATATCTCCCCCACCCCTACCACACTCTCATTTCTTAACTTGCTGTTTACTGTGGTTGCTTAGACTGGTTTCAGTCTATTACATTACATAATCATTTTACTCTGACAACTGAAAGAGATAAACACTGCTAAAACAGCTTTAAATCTTGTAATTATATCTTTTAACTGCCCTCTGTTTTTCATGAGTTGTAGTCTCTTTTCCCTATTCTATTTTTGTAGGAACTTATCTCATTATAAATAGCCTAAGACATTTTAAATATCCTTATGATTATTTATTTCTAATTGTTTATTATTACTGTTCATTTTTCAGTATTATTAATAAGTAGTAAGTAAGTAAGTTATTATTTATTTAACTAGTTATTATTATTGTAAGATAATCTGGCCAAAAAACTAGCTTTGCAAAAGCTAGTACTTGAGAAGCTTTGCAAAAGTTAGTACTTGAGAGTTATGCTTTGTTGCCTCCCCTTACAACCCCCTTACTATCGGTATCAGTTTTTGCTTTGTCCTCTTCATGCAAACGAGTTTAGTTTCAGTGAACTGAGAGTTGTTGTAGACTAAGTATATATAACAATGTCCAAATTCTGTTTTGACATACAAAGATAGGCATGTGTAAGACGGCAGAATCAAAACTTACATCTTCAATATGAGTATGTTTTACACCATAAGCTATTAAACTTCAGATAAATGGCCCCAAAAAAACTACTTCACGGAGTTTGCGTCAAGTGAAGAAATTGATCAGCCTGCGCATTCATGCAGTCTAATAAGACTTTCGCATAATACAGAGTTTGCGTCAAGTGAAGACATTGATCAGCCTGCGCATTCATGCAGTCTAATAAGACTTTCGCATATACAGTCTATGAACTCTATGATCTGCAAAGTGAAAACGAAAGTCTCTTAAACGTATTTCACATGTTGATTTGTATAATTGTGAAAAGGGGCTTAACACATGGTCAACCGTCGGTATCTCCTTTGATCTTTTACACAAGTACCGCTATCTAATCAACAATCGGCAGGAATAAAAAACCCTGTATTTTCACAGATCAGTGAGTTTATTAGCTCGGAAGGTGTCAATGTTGTGTTTACCAGAGCTATCAAAAATAATGAGATGCATAGACATGGGGTGTGTTTATGTTTACATAACATGATTACGCACTGACCCTTGAGGCATGACGCGTCTGCAGCGATTTTTTTACCCCTGCGTCCTGCGTCTGAGACGCATAATTTTCCCAGAGGACGCAAAATATTTCCTTGGCTGCGTTCCGGGACGCATAAAAATAGCCGATCGGTAGTCCAACTTCCGATTTTGGCTTCCTTCACAAAGCTACTTTCGTTTTAAGAATATAGCAACGGTGCATTAGCAGATTGTTATATTACTGGGAAAAAACAGTACCATAGTCTTTCCTACTTTTTGAAAATCTAGAATGTATCAGGAGCAATCTGAGGCCCTTTTTGAACAAAATTGACAGTAAAACTTGCACCAAATTTTGACAATTTTTTACTGATAATTTTCATTTTAGTGCTTTTGAAAATTATAAGTAAAATGACTCTTATATAAATGCAGATCCTAGAATTTGTGAAAAATCTGAAGAACTAAACAATTGCTAAATCTTATTTTTTTTTGAGCCCATTTTTTTTTTTTTTTTCCCCCCATTTTCACCTGACCCTGCAGTGCATTGTTTAAATGCACATCTTTCCCCCCCCCCCCCCCCCCATTTTCACCTGACCCTGCAGTGCATTGTTTAAATGCACATCAGGGTCAGGTGAAAATGGGCAAAAAAAAAAAAAAAATGGGCTCAAAAAAAAACTAAAAAAAAAATGGGCTCAAAAAAAAACTAAGTCCAACCCTAAAAAAAAATTGGGCATAGGTTCCCCTGTATTTTGTACATTTTATTCACCCCCACCCACTACCATAGGCCAGTATAAAGTTTGGGCAAGAAGCAGAAAAAAGGAAAAGGTGGGTTGAGTACAATTTGGCTCATAAATGATAATGACTAAGTGTCCGTGTCCAAATGCACAGCCTTCTCCTCTATGTTACCTTAGACAGTTAACAAAACGGATACATACCTTAATGTCCTGTCAATATTTTATTATATTTAGATCTTATAATCTAAAAGTGCAGGTAAACCGTCATCATGTTTTTTACACGACGAGCAGATGTGGGTCGAGCGTGATCACGTACCCACCCACGTACCAAAACGTATTTTGGAACGACAGGAGCACGCCAAACCCTTTCGGGACGGCTCATTTTAAGCTCAACTGTCATATTTGATTGGGTTCTTACCAGTTTTCTTTGCAAAAAATCTGTCAAGTTTCTGCTGGGACATCTTGTTCAAAAATTCATAATTGTCGCGCACAAAAACTCTAAAATAATTTTCGAGGAGGGAGATAATCAATAGGCGTGTTCGTTTAATCATAGAATTCAATACGCCGTTATCTTGGCGGTTCCGGATCATTTCGGCCCATTTGAAACTAGCGTCGTAGCGTACGCCATCGTCGGTAAAAGACAAGGTCTCGTTAAAATCGAGCAAACGACCAGAAAACACGAAGAATTGTCTAATATTTTTCATTTTTAATTGAAAGACTTACATTTTCTTATTTCTTTTGCCAGACTTTCCATCTTTGATTTTTTTTTCAACTTTTTTTTTTTTGTCATGAAAGTAGACGGCGCAAATCGGCAGTGTAGGCGGCGAAATCGCCGGCCGCCGGCTGGTTTTGAGAACACTGAATACCAATAATCAATAGTAGTTGTCCAGTGCCGGAGGAACATAGTATTATCGACCACGGTGATGTCTTTTACCTAAGTGCAAACTTTTATCAATACACCGGGTCAATAAGTAATCATGCCTCCGAAAAACAAGAAAAAGATCAAACTTGATTCAAAGCAGCAAACTTTATTTGGTCTTCTTGGGCAAGACAAACACGCAAGGCCAGATGTTGCAGATCATGATGCGACCGATCAAACTTCCGAATCCGAAATGACAACGGATGTCTCCAAATCCAATACACTGTCTGACAATGAGACAACAGGTGATTTATTTTATTCCTGTGACCACAGGAGCTTGACGTTGGTTATTTTTTATATAAATAGGGCTTGTCCTTTGAAGCCCTTTAAGTTTGGGATGCAGAGAAAATATTGCTTTTGCATCCCAGTAAAGATGCAAACCCTTGAGCTTGGGATGCAAAGATTTTAGGTCTTGTGAGTCCTGGGACTCAAAGAAGGAGATTTGTAAAAAAATCACTGGTCTGCTTGGTGTCCTGTCACTGTGGACTACTTGAGGAGCAGATTAACAGTAATGGAAGGTGTTGATTGATGATTGTGGAGATCGTCTCTGATACCGTAAAACTTTGCCATACGTTCTTTTTTTTTTTTTCTTTTTTTTAATTTTTTTTTTCGCCACTTGTTTTCACCAAATCAATATTTTTGGAGCCAAAAATATTATTTTATCGCATTTGGCGACTTTGGCGAGCGGTAGCGCGTACCCTGCCTATACCGGGCTCCTGTGATTTCCTAGACCTGTACTCTACAGTGCTGACATGAGCAGGTTTACAGACTGATGCCAGATTCACTGCTTAATCAACGCACCTTTCAGTCGGTAGATAAATATAGACGTTCTTTAGTGAAGGTAAATAGGACCGAGATATACTCCCATAATATGAGATATCGGGTATTCTGACGTCCATATTTTATGTTTTTATACTGATATTTACATTTTTACTTTCATTGAATACCCGATCTCTCATCTACCATTGAGGTTTTGCATTTGCATCTTTAACCATCAGTTGATGTCGTGGAAAGAAATCGCCTTTAACAAGCCAAACAGACCTGCTTGTGTTTAGTACATGTTAAACCTGTTTAGAGACATACCAATTATCAACTTACCATGAACTGTTAACTTGAAAATTGTAAGAAAGAACGATTAAAATCATCAGAAATGAGAGTTCCCGCAACTGGCAATGGCCTGTAATCCAAACAAATCCCACAATGCAACAGATTCCTAAAGCAAGAATTTTTTTCTTTGGCGAAATAAAATTAATATAGATTTGATTAGAATATTCCATCCCATTGAATATATGTGTGTAAAAACAACTACATCTCACATATGTAATGTTTCTTTCCGCAAAAATACATATTTGTACAACATATTACATTGTTAGGTGTTTCTACAGACTGTTTTTATTGTATTTGTTAATTTCGTTCAAAATTATCATTTTCGTATTAACCGACTTTTCTGAAACAAAATGGATGCCAGTGGAAAGTGAAAAACCCTAACAAAAGAATCCAGACCAATCTGACAAAGTGGAGCGATCAAATCGTTGAAGTTTAATGATAATTAACAGCTTATAAATTGATCTTTATTATTCAGCTGTTATTTTCTCCAGACTTGATCAAAAGTGTTTGCTCTGGTTTCAAGTAGATGGTAGATAAAACGTCACTCTCCAAGAAATGAAAATGAAAGTAGAAATGAAAATGTCAGAATAAAAATAGGAATAATAAAATGAAATATTAAATAAGAGAGTGGCAAGTTTTATGTTATAGAACTAGACCGAGATATAGGTAACTATCGAATATAAGATTTTTCGACTTCTTTTGACGTTCTTTGAAAGGTGGTCTCGGAATAGATCGCATGAACATTTCGGTAGAACACGAAAAATTTACTAGGAGAGCTTATAAGTATTATAATAAAACCGTTGAAATGCTTTATTAAACGAATCTAGCTTAATTTAATCATTTAACACCTAACTTACAATGTCACTTTCCCGCAATTTTTCCGTTTTCTAAGGGGCTAGCCGTACAGTTACCGGACCATATGGGGCGGTCCTTCTAAATGCCTACGACAAATACAAGGTCTTCCAGATAAAACTCCAAATTGTGCTGTCCTCTCTTTACTGGGAGTACCCCCAGTTGAGGTCATTATACACAAGAACATTCTTAATCTATTTGTGAAACCTGCAAGATCACAGAACTCTGTGGAATATGACATCATAGAAAGGCAATTGGTGATGAAATCCCTTGAGGAGAATTCTTGGTGTAATGAGGTCAAACGTATTCTGAAGATAAGATAAGATAAGATAAGATAAGAAATTTTATTTTGAGACGGCATGACATAAGGCAACAAGAAACATAAGCCCTTAAGGGCTTTTGACCGTCTATAACATAGTTAATCACAGTATTTGTTTAAATTCAAAGATAGTAGGACTGTAAAAACATATATACACACTGAAACAGTAAAATTTGCAGATTAATACAGCACAATACTACATAGCAGATTATCATAAATATAAATCTTAAAAAGTCAAGAGCACTAAGAAGTTATAAGCACATACATCATAAGCTAACATTTGACTAAGATACTAAAACTGTTCAAAATAACTATTGTGTTTGGCAAGGGCCCAATCAGAAATTTTGTATGCCACGACATTGTGCTAGATGGTGGCGCTTCGCGAGTGGCAACTCAATTACTAAGCATCAGGCTCCACCCCACCATCCAGCCAATGTGCAAGATCAGACCCCAGACAACCCAAATATATTTACGTTTTCCCTCTGCAGCCTGTCTTTAATCCGAAAGTAAATGCGAAAGAACGAAAAATAATTTATGCATCAAGTGTCCTCGCAGAACATACAAGCTACAAAACGAGGACCCTTGAGCCGAAAACGAAAGTGGAGAAAAGACAAGAAGCAAATACAGACATGCTAACATCAACTAAAACTAAATAAGGCAACATAAAAAGCAGAACTAATTGCAGAAAATTAAGGAAAAGCAAAGCTCAGAACTAAGAACTAAACTAGCAAAAACATAAATCAAGACGTAGTCATGCATCATTAAAATTGAAACCAGCAGTTTCGTGGAAGCATTATCTACATAAATTACATTTACAATCCCCCCCATTCCAATTAGAGATTAAAGATTTAAACTGATTAAAATTGTTTACTTGTCTAAAATCCTCTGGAAAACAAATCCAAAAAACTGCTGCTGCATATTTAAAACTTTTCTTACCATATCTTGAAGTACGAACCTGTGGGATCTGTGAAACATTATTATATCTAAAATTATAAGAAGTACAATCTCTCAATTTGATCATATCAGATAAGACAGGGGGTGACATATCATTTAAAATCTTAAAAGTTTCAAGAGCCATTGTTTTAAGTCTTCTAATATGAAGTGACGGTATGTTTGCTAAAACTAAAAGTTCATCATAGGTTGAGGTAAAATCATCATAAACAAATCTTAATGCACGTTCTTGACTTTTTTTCTAATTTTCTTGAGTTCTTTCTGTGCAAAAATGCCATGCCAGCGGACAATAATTAAAATTAGATAAAATAAATGTATGAAAAATTGTAAGTCTATTAGTTTATTGAAAGTTTATGACCTTCCTAGTGTATATGAACTGTTCTTGAACCCACCTTCGAAAGATGCGTGGAAGTCTATGCTAAATTCTAAATTGGACTGTTATGTAGAATCCTGTTGGGAACAAGAAATTTTGTGTAAGAAATCTCTAAAGTACCTAAATCCTCGGCCATTAGTTATGGGAACTCCACATGTATGCTGGACAAGTGTGAGACACAACATACGAGATAACAGAAGAGCAGAATTGAAAGTTAAGATACTGACTGGCGCATATATATTGCAAGCGAACAGGGCAAGCTTTTACCAGTATGCTTTTGATCCTACGTGTAAAATGTGCAAGAAAGAACCAGAGGATAGAAAGCACTTCTTTGCCATATGTGAGTCACTGGAGCGTGTGAGAGAACCATACAGGCATAAACTTGAAAACATGTTTACAGACGTTATCCCAAATCTGATGGTAGACATTTCGATATTCACACAAATAATTTTGGATCATACTGTTGTGGCACAACCAGACTCTTTAAAGAAAATTGATTCCCATAAAGTTGAGCTATGGAGCAGAGAGCTGTTATCTAAACTTCATTATGAGAGACTTAGTTTATTGAACAAGATTGATATGAAGACAGCTGGGTCCAGAAGTTAGAGATTTAATACTTTTATCTTGAAAGACACCAGGATTTTAGCAGTGTATACATGTAACTGTACAATGTGAACTTTTTTTTATGATCTTATACCCGTTATATTGGACAAGCCATTTTACGCCTCGTAAGGGGTGGTGCATCGACAAAATCATCGGTGGAGAACTACGATCAACAACAACAACAACAACAATACCATCAGCTCCGTTGTTATATGTTATGGAAATCCGCACACGGCGCACACGTGGCGTTACTATGCAGGAGAATAATGGCATTATCATACAATATTCGTTCCCGAACATTTCACAAAGTGCAAGATGCTCGGGTGCTGACATATCTAGTCGACCCCCATACAAAAGAAAAGATACAGCAGCTAGTAAATGTTCAACTTAGGACTGCAAGGTGCACCATGAGTGATTACAACTATTCCCTTTCATAAAATAAAATTGCTTTCATAATTGCCAATAGTTTGATCATCGAATAAGCTGAAGATCAATGAGGTATTTTGTACAGTGAGCTATATTTCTAGTAATAGTCAGTTCCCGTTAGTTAAGCACTACTGCCTGGTGACAGCTTTTGATAAAGTACTTCAGGCCTGCTGTCTGGTGACAATGATTATTATTTGAGCTATGCTGTCTGGTTACAGCTATTGGTACATGAGATATATATTCTATTCTGGTGAGAGCTTTTATAATATTTTCTTTACTGCTGATGGTGGTTATTGTAAAATGAGCTATACTGTCTGAAGACTGTGTTTGCATGCTAGTAGAAGCTCTCAGCAGTCTCAGGATGTTCAACTACACAAAGATTACCCGACAGTCGTGCTGTGGAGAACCTGAATCTCTGCCAAATATGTGTTCTGCCTCATCCCTCAAGGACGATGTATAAGATTCATTTATACAACCAGAAGCCACATTTCCATGCGTTAGTTGTTGTTTCAATTCTCGTAAAGATGTTCGGCGGAACGTATGCATAGTTGCACACAACTGGCACCATGTGTCCGTCCATGCGTTTGAATTTCCCTGACTCTTTATGTGGTTATTCTATATAGACGTGGTTCACTAGGCAGACCAGTACCTTATTATTGAGTATTATCGGATTTAATGCTATCATGACATGGCTAGCCGAAGGTACTTCTTGATACTATGGTATCTTTTGCGCTTTGTCTACTGTGACAGTAACTTTGAACAAGTGCGACAGCATGCATACATGCTGGATATAATATATGCATGTCATACATCCACCTAAGAACTCTTTACTATCAACTGTGTACTGTTTACACGCTTCTGCATCCTGTCTATAGTTAACCATCTACTGTACTACAATATAGTGTTTGTGCATGGGCCAAACTATATGCATATATCATGCTGTTGCAAATGCTCAAAGACAGTGTTGCAGAAGACAGAATACAGTGAACAGGATGCTGTAGACAGTTATCAGTATAAAGTGGACGGAAAATAGGGCGCTGTATACAGTAGAAAGGAGACAGTAAACAGGACACGGTAATGATTAAACAGTCAGTGCATGCGCATAGCACGTGTGCATTAATTGTTATAGAAAAAAGCACTATACAGTAAAAAGTGGACAAGTGACTTTGTATACGGAATTCCACATGGTTCAATTAGGCTAGCGTACCTCTAAGGTTTCCTTCTTAAATGCCTGGCCCAAACACAAAAAACACGGGATTAAATGACTTGAGAATAATCATTTGTTTGAGAAAATCTGAAATTTTTGTTTAAAGAATTTCAGTATTAAATGTCATTGAAAAATTGGCGGAGCATGGCCAACATTGTTTGCCATGCCCCTACATCAGTTGCGTCATAGATATGTTACCATAGCAACTATGGAATTGCCAACTGTTGTACTTAGTACCTTGGCAGAGTGACGCCTCCATGACGTCCCTTTGACATCAATATGGACTTGTAGTTGTTATGGTTAGTTAGTTACAGATGCATGACGTCATTGTTCCCCGCCTTGTCGAAGAAAAGCGAGGGGGACATAGTATTCCGCTTTCCGTAGTTCCGTCCTTCTGTGGTTCGGTGGTTCCGGAGTTCTGTCCCCCTTTGACAGAAGTTATCTTGAGTGCGCAACTCCTCCTACAGTTTTTCATGAATCGTTCTGAAACTTTGCAGGCTTCTTCTTCGTGTTCTGTAAATGTGCATGTGGCCTAGGGTTATGCTCGAATGAATATACTACTTTTTTCGCTAAATGCAAACTTAGTCATTTTTCAGCGTCAGAATACCTATTGAGTATATACCTTGTCTGCGCAACTCCTCCAACAGTTCTTCATGAATCATTCTGAAACTTTGCAGGCTTCTTTATCATGGTTTAACCGTCCCGACATGACCTTAGTTGTTTACCGTGGACGTTTAGCATCAAATCAACCAACCAATTATCATGGTTTATAAATATGCATGTGACATTCTGATAATTTTATAGCACTTTTTTAGCTTTGCGAACTTAGTCATTTTTCAGCATCAAAATACCTATTGAGTATGTACCTTGTGTGCGAAACTTCTCCTACAGGTTTTCATGAATCATTCTGAAACTTTGAAGGCTTCTTCTTCATGGTCTGTAGATATGCAGTCGATTTAGGGGTTATGCTCGAACCACCTTTTGGGTTTGCGAAAGTCATTTTTCAGCATCAAAAGCTCTAATAAGTAGGCACCTTGTGTGCGCAACTCCTTGTACAGTTTTACATGAACCATTCTGAAACTTTACAGGCTATTTGTTCATGGTCTATAGATATGCATGTGACTAAGAGGTTGTACTCTGATAATTAGGGCCCCGCCAGACGAATTCGGCGGAGGCCCTATAGTAATCACCTTGTCCGTCCGTCTGTCCGTCCGTCTGTCCGTCCGTCCGTCAGCTTTTCGTGTCCGGGCCATTACTCTGAGATGGTTTGAGATATTTTCTCGAAACTTTGTACAAATATAAAACATCATCAGACGATGTGCAGAGAACAAGAAACATAACTCCACCTACATTTTTTTACGGAATTATGCCCTTTTGTTGTCCGTCCGTCAGCTTTTCGTGTCCGGGCCATAACTCTGAAACGGTTTGCGATATTTTCTCAAGCTTTGTACAAATATAAAGCATAATCAGATGATGTGCAGAGAACAAGAACCATAACTCCACATACATTTTTCACGGAATTATGCCCCTTTGTAATTTTTAGTATGGAAATCGTGTCCGGTCCGTACCTTTGAAACCGTTTGAGATATTTTCTCGAAACTTAGTACAGCTATAAAGCATCATCAGACGATGTGCAGGATGTAAAAACTATAACATCATCTACATTTTTCACAAAATTATGCCCCTTTGTAATTTATGTCTGGAAATCGTGTCCTGCCTGTAACTCTGAAACCCTTTGAGATATTTTCTCGAAACTTGGTACAGTTATAAAGCATTATCAGACGATGTGCAGAGAACAAGAACCATAACTCCACATACATCTTTTTACAGAATTATGCCCCTTTATAATTTTAAGTATGGAAATTATGTCCGGGCCGTAACTCTGAAACCGTCTGAGATATTTTCTCGAAACTTGGTTCAGATATAAAGCATCATCAAACGATGTGCAGAGAATAAAAACCATAACTCCACCCACATTTTACAGAATTATGCCCCTTTGTAATTTTAAGTATGATATTGTGTCAGGTCTGTAACTCTGAAACCGTTTGAGATATTTTCTCGAAACTTGGTACAGATATAAAGCATCATCAGACGATGTGCAGAGAACAAGAACCATAGCTCCATCTACATTTTTATGGAATGATGCCCCTTTGTAAATCTAAATTTCGAAATAACTCTGAAACGGTTTAAGATATTTTCATGAAACTTAATACAAGTAAAGTGCATCATCAGACGATGTGCAGTGAACAAGAACTGTAACTCCACCTACATTTTCTGTGGAATTCTGTCCTGTACTTTTTAGTATGGAAATCATGTCTGCTTTATAACTTTAAAACTCAAAAAGATATGTTCATGAATACGTTGCTCAAATATAAAGCATTATCAGATGATGTGCAGAGAATAAGAATCATAACTCCATCTACATTTTTACAGAGTTATACCCCTTTGTAATTTTCTATATAGAAATAGTGTCGGCTCTATAACCTTAAAACTGTTGAAGATACTTTCACAAAATTTGGTACGAATAAGAAACATCATCAGACAATATACAGAGGACAGGAACTATAACTCAGCCTATATATTTTTTACAGAACTTTGCCCCTTTGTAATTTTGTGTATGGAAATTGTGTCCATCCACTCTGTAGCTTTAAAACAGCAAAATACATTTCTCTAAGAAGTTGTTACAAATATAAAGCATATCAGACAATCTGCAGAGAATAAGAATTGTGACTCCATCTACATTTTTTACAGAATTATGCCCTTAGTAATTTTTAGTGTAGAAACTGTAACCAGTCTAAAACTGAAAGGTTTTATTGTTTTTTCCAGTTGGTGACATATGTCTTAATGCCATCAATAGTCCCATATAAAGGCGGGGCCCTATTAGTTAACATGTTTCTAGTTTATTCTACTTTTTTGCCTTTGACAACTTTGTGGCTTTCAGATTAAACTCTAAAGGCGGGAACATAAATTCATCGAATTTGCTTGTTGGTATAGGGGCATGGCAAACAATATTTGTTTGGACTAGAATTATCTCTACCTAATGGCCACATTCTTCGACTTAATTACATGAGGCTTCCTATTCTGATTCTGTCAGCTTGATGAATAGTATAAGACCTTCTGTCGTGGACATAAGCGGGACCTAAGATTGTCTGATAATTGTTTTTGTTCAGTGAGCTGTATTTCCAGAGTATTTCAAACTATTGTCGTTATTGAGCTATACTGTCTCGTGTCAGTTCTCGATAATTTAACTTTACTATTTGATGGTTGTGTTTGTTATGTGAATTATGCTGTCTGATAACAGTTGTTGCCATGTGATTGTTATTTTCTCCTGAGAGTTTTCTGGGGTGAGGTGTTCTGTCTAATAACTGCTTATGCATATTAGGCTGTGCTGTCTGAATAGTAGCGGCTCTGAGCTTTTGTTAGTTAGCTGTACTGTATTGTAACAGCTATTGAGAAGTGAACTGACCAATCTGGTGATAATTATGTACTAGATAAGCTGAGGTTACTATTTTAGCAAGTCTTGCGCACAGACAATGCTCATTATGTCAGCTGTACTGTCTGCAAAAAAAAAAAAAAAAATAGGATATGCTGTATAGTAGGAGCTGTTAGCTTTTGTTAGGTGAATTGTACAGTATGTTCAGAGCTCTTGATAGAGAAATCTATCACAATAATAGGGTGCGCCGAAAAGTAAATGGCGGGGCACTTTAATAGGGGTAAAGTATCGGAAATTAGCGGATCCAGCTGTTTGGCGAAACGAAACGGTGTACGCCTACATGAACAGAAAAGAAGACTCTAATACAAATTTTCATTTCTAATATGGTTATCCCCGAGGGAGGATAACCAAATATCTCATAATACTGCTATTATGGCAAAATCATCAGCAGAATTTCTTTCAACTGCAGGAAGTACAAAGTTTTCAAAACCACATACATGTATTCGACATTAGAATTTCAGAAACATATGAGCCGCGACACGACAAAACTAACAATGTGGTTGTGCGCCCAGCGCAGACTCAGATCAGCCTGGGCATCCGCCAAGTCTGATCAGAGCCTTTGCTGTCCGCATAGAGGTAGCTTAAAACCTTAGCTACCTTTTGAGCACTTAACGAAGAGTCTGATTAAACTTGGCGGATGCCCAGGCTGATCCGAGTCTGCGCTGGGCGCACAACCACATTGTTGGTTTTGTCGTGTCGCGGCTCAATTATGTAACCTTACAATATCTAAATTGTTACGGAAATTACTTGAAAAACAAATATCTCAGTCGATTTGATCCTTCAGCATATTTGTATGTAAGTAACGTCTCTGTATGCCAGTTCTGTTCTGTTTCAATTCTCCTAACGACGTTCACCAAGTGGCTCAGCGGTACGTAACCATAGTTGCACACACCTGGCGCCGAGTGTCCGTCCAAAATTTCAAAATTTGCAGACAGTCATATACACTAATAAATTTACAATCCATGCCTGGAACCATTCTGTATTTTGAAGTTCATTTGCAATGCGTCGAATGATTTGATCAGCGACTTGGTAATCCAAGGGCACCGGTCAAATGACCGAACTTATAACGGCCCCCATTATAGGTATAAATAACATTTATTAACATTCAGCTACATAATAATTCAAACAATGAAATGATTCTTTGCTACGACGGGGAAATATGACGGCGTGACTAATTTTAAAAAAGCCAATCAGGGACTGTTTTATTATTGTAGGTAGGTAGGTAGGTAGCTAGCTAGCTAGCTAGTTAGCTAGCTAGCTAGCTAGATAGATAGATAGATAGATAGATGGATGGATGGATGGATAGATAGATAGATAGATAGATAGATAGATAGATAGATAGATAGATAGATAGATAGATAGATAGATAGATAGATAGATAGATAGATAGATAGATAGACTCAAGACCTTTAGATAGATAGATAGATAGATAGATAGATAGACAGATAGACAGAACAGAATAGAATAGAATATTTATTTGGGTATGCCAACACTACAGGTGTTCTCAGCAGGTATATACATGCACAAATAGCAAATTATACTGCGAGCATAAATATTTAACTAGCATTGCAAGATAGGTAGGTAGGTAGAGACTAGCACTGCAAGATAGATAGGTATAGATAGATAGATAGATAGATAGATAGATAGATAGATAGATAGATAGATAGATAGATAGATAGATAGACAGAACAGAATAGAATAGAATATTTATTTGGGTATGCCAACACTACAGGTGTTCTCAGCACGTATATACATGCACAAATAGCAAATTATACTGCGAGCATAAATATTTAACTAGCATTGCAAGATAGGTAGGTAGGTAGAGACTAGCACTGCAAGATAGGTAGGTATAGATAGATAGATAGATAGATAGATAGATAGATAGATAGATAGATAGATAGATAGATAGATAGATAGAATACACACAAACAGCAAATTACACTACAAACATAAATATTTAACTAGCAACAAACAGCAAATTACACTACAAACATAAATATTTAACTAGCAATTAGATAGATAGATAGATAGATCGATAGATAGATAGATAGATAGATAGATAGATATCTGTGAGCGACACCATAATAGATAGATAGATAGATAGATAGATAGATAGATAGATAGATAGATAGATAGATAGATAGATAGATAGATAGATGGTTCATCGAATAACCGAAAAGCACAGAAATACAGAAAAGCACCTGAATAACCGAAAAGCAATTTCAAAAATTAGTTTTACATGAGAATAATTGTCTAAGTAAGTCTTTTGGGGGTTGGAAATTATTTGTAGTACTATTTGTGATATTTTTTCACTTTGGATGTCGTACTATAATAGCAGTGTAACAGAAAAGGGCGATAATATTGTTCAGCATTTCTCCCAGTGCTTTTCGGTTATAACAAGGCATGGGAACTGTCATCTGCTTTATGTACAAACAAAACAATCCAAATTAGTAAATGAAATTGCATGATTGGGAATAGTCGAAAACAGTTTATTTCATATATATGTACTGAACACACTACATGTATCAATCTTAGACACAATTTTCAATGGTCAACATGACTAGTTTCAAATGCTTTTCGGTTATTTGTTAGTGCACTATTTTGTGGATTCACATTGTCAATCGTGAAACCAAGACAACTGTAGTCTGTAAAATAACTCTTTCCAATGCATCTTTTACCCATGAATATAATATTACAATGATAATTCCCATAAAAACTGATTTTTTAAAATTGCTTTTCGGTTATTCAAGTGCTTTCCGGTATTTCTGTGCTTTTCGGTTATTCTATGTACCGGATAGATAGACATCTGTGAGCGACACCATAATTTTTCGGTAACAGAGTAACTGTTATCTGTTATCTCAGTTCTGTGATTGGTACCCTGTCAGTTTCCCTATCGCCTCCTAGGTCTTATGGCACTCAGCATCTTGTATCTCGCAGCATCCATGCAGAGAGTAAACAAATCTTTTACACTGAAACCATAGATAGAAATTATGATACAGGGAAGAGTATTACTTAAACTTTTTAGAAGAAATAATGTACATCTTGGTACCTCTACTTTCACATATAGCAAGGGCGAGCCTCACATGTGTTTGCTTTGAGTAACAGAACTTTTTTGGCACGGCAGTCAAGTGGATAGACGCACCCATCGAAATAAAATGCGCATGCGTACAGAGAAAGCTTCCTAAGATTCAAAATGGCGGCAACTGCACATTCTTGCTGCTAAGCAAGTGTACTCCCATATTTTCCAGATTTATGTGTCAAAAACACTTTTTGCGCTTACCTTTTCAATAGCAATTATAAGAAATAAGTGTGATGCACTGCAGGATGCGGAAAATGACTTACAAACATTTGAATAAGTGATGTACAACAAACCCAAATGCAGATTATCATTGATAAACAGAGCACAAGAGGTAAAAAGACCAGTAACAGGCGATACTAGATCTGTACATAGGGCCCTCTGTAGCTTCTTACATCGTTACGTCTGGTAGTAGAGTCGATCCACCTAATTTTGTGCAGTCGGGTAATTTCGTACACCATACAGATTTCCGCAATAACGTTGTTGTTGTTGTCTATCTGTAAGCATTATATCGCTGCTTATGGCCTCAAGGTACATCCGGGACACTTCGGTAATAAACTCAAGGTACTTTAGACGCTTGTTGCACTGTGCGCACGCGTAGTGTCCAAACAATTAATTTTGCCTAAATCTATTAGTGCACTTGATAT
Organism: Ctena decussata; assembly: GCA_963989385.1. Taxonomy (NCBI): domain Eukaryota; kingdom Metazoa; phylum Mollusca; class Bivalvia; order Lucinida; family Lucinidae; genus Ctena; species Ctena decussata. The sequence goes on along the minus strand of OZ022505.1, from coordinate 15,734,619 downwards.
ACTGAAGAAGTGCACTCAACATATCATTTTGACCCTGTCTGCTCATATTTTCTACAGCTCCATTGAGCACTTTTAAATTAACTTCCCCTACAGAATCTAAGCTTTCTCTATGAATAATGTCCTCCACTGTGGCTTCCAGACGGTCTCTCTCATCCACATAAGCCTTACATGAAAACAAAAAGTGGCAGGTATCTTCTGGTACTTGGCAGGTATCGCATAGCTTAGAGACATTATTGTCTATCTTGACTCTATGTTGATTCAAACAGGTGTGTCCAGTGAGTAATTGATTGAGAGCAGAAAAAGCATGCCTATCCTTTTCTCCAAAACAGTTTCTGCACCCTACCTCTGTAAAAACTTCTTGAATCAGATCAACCTTTTCAGATAAATCATACTTGGTTTTCCATTTGACTTTCAGATTCTTTTTAATCTCTATGACAGCTTCCTTTTTGTCCATTTTTATGGGAAATTCCTTCCTGTCCACCTTCATCATTTCTGTTGCAGCTTCTTTGGCCTGTTTATCAGCAAGCTCATTGCCCTGTATGTCCTTGTGACCAGGTACCCAGTGAACATGAAGCTTATTACCCCTGTCTGACAAAAGGCTTATAAACTCTTTGATTTTCAAGATAATGTCCACCTTCCCACTTGGTATGCTGTTGTTAAATGCAGATATGATGGCAGCTTGACAGTCCGTGAAAAAATGGATACTCTTGTATAATTGACCACCCTCTGCCAGGTTGACTATAAATTCTAGGGCTATAAGTATTCCGACTAATTCACCTGTGTAGTTATTGCTCATGGGGCTAACTCCTCTTTTCAGCAAAGCAGGTGTAGTATGGTAGCCATTCATATATATGACTGCTCCAGCTCCGGTAGGTCCAGGATTTCCCAGAGTCGATCCATCAGTGAAGATTACTAACTCGTCCTCTCTTATTTGATTGAGTTTGTCTCTAACATTTTCTACTTGAATGTCCTTGGAGTTTATGAAATCATCAGTATCTACTTTGCTTTTGACTTTCATTAAACCCATTAACTCCTTACTGTACCTGAATTCCTTTTCTATGGACTCAAACTCCAGCCTCCCGCTCATCTCTCTGAACCGGGTCACAAGCAGATGAAATATGGTTGGTTTCCTTCCTACTGGGTTATCTCCTCTTATCCAGGCATCAAATTCAGCTCTTAACGGGTGGTCCTCATGTTTCGCACTTATCCTGACCACCTCTTGAGCTTGTCTCAATTTAAGTTGCAGATCAATAGGTGGGGTATTAGTCAAAATTTCAAGGGCTTCCGTACTTGAACTGCTCAGACACCCTGAAGCTTTCAACATTGCACATCTTTGAACCTTGCCAAATTCCTTGCTGCATTCCGTCACTGCTGAGACATAAACTGGGGCACCATATTCCAGCACTGGCAAAACCAAAGCCTTATCAGTGTTCCCATTCACGTAGAATTGTGCGTGATTCACGCAAAGATTTAAAAAATCGCGCATAAATTTTTTACCGAACACGTGCATTCACGCACATTTTTTTAGGAAAAATAAAAATAAAATCTCATCGGATTTCATTGCTGGGTTTGCTATTTTGATTAGCTTTTTATTTGTTTACTTGTTTTTATTGCTCGTTTTTACTTTTTCCCCGGAAAAAGCGTTTGATGTGCGTTCTAAAAATAGTACCGCAGTTTATTTATGCGTTGCTAAGTGCCTGGTATCCGGTTCACACTGAAGATTGTTACAATAACGGAAGCCAGTAAACTGGTAATATCCAGCACCTCGCTAATAGTAGTGTATTGTATTTCGTAATGAGTAAATTCTTACGGAAATTTCCGTGATATTTGTGTCGGTAATTAGCCCTTTTCACTACGACCTTGATGAAGTGACTTAGCGTCTGCTACATACGGTTATGGCACAGCTGAAATTAACTGCCTTTTATACTTGAATTAATGTATATGCATACACTAAGTCACTTTTACAATTTCCTTTTAAAAACAGCTAATTTACAGCTATTCCAGCATGTTGTCTTTGTTTTATTTTGCTTCCCTACGTTGTACCCTCAAATTTCAGCTTCATACCCGCAGATTTCATTAATTGGGGGTATGAAAACCCGCAATTTAGAAATTGAGTGGGAACACTGCTTATACAATCTCATATAAACAGACTGACTACACCCTCTTTGACCTACAACAAACAAACCAATAACGTGGTTCTCTTTTGCATTTTCCTCCTGCATGGAGCAACCGCCTGTAGTGTCGTTATTTTCAACGAGTTCGTTGTCCGATTTCATCATTATATGCCCGTTTGTCAGCTACATTTTGATTGGTTAATGCGTATGGTATAGTTGGTTAATACGTATGGTATAGTGAATAGAACTGAATCCATTGTTTCCGAGACAACTTTAACTAGCATTGACAGAAGTTTCCAATAACGGGTAAATCCCCTTCTGACGCAATGTAAAAACATCAATTTTCAAACCATTGTTTTTCAATGAAAAAGTAATCAAAATAAATAAAACTTAATATTTATCCAAAGAAAAATGATTAACTTTCGAATGATACAAAATATTACTTTCAGATTATTGATTTTCTGTAATTAATCAACAAAGAAATGTAACCTACTTTCTGCCGAAAACTAAGATGGCGGCCGTGAATCAACACAATGCCTGAACAGTGTGGTCTTTTCCAACTTATTATTTATATCCAGTAACCCATTTTTCTTTAAATAAATTCATGAATATTCAAAGATTAATGGCCAAACATCATTCTGATTTGCATATTTTTCATCCGGGTTGCGTATTTCCCCTGATGTTATTGGATTGAAAATAGGCTATTTTTGACCATGGATTTCCTATACTTCTAAAAAAGAAAAGTGGCCAGAAGACATCCAAATGATGCTTCTATATTAAAACAATGATGTCATTCAAAAATTTTATATTTACAATGTTAGAAATAAGGCCCTGTTAGGAACTTGGCCGGGGGGGGGGGGGGGGGGGGGGGGGGGGCAACCTGAAATGAATTTCAACTTGTCCGCCAAGATTTCAACATGTCCCCCTGTATTTCATTGCAATTAAACCGTTTACATGTCATTTTCTTCCGAAGTCACGTAAGTAAACATAGTCCAAAAATGCTCTCCCTTTCTAAGACACTAAGCATGTCAATTCATGAACTTCAGAGATAACTGACTAACAGTTTTGATCACAGCTGCCTAATCATTTTCACAGCGCTACTTTGACAGGGATTCTATTTATTTTTCTCCTTCAAATCACTACATTGGTGGATTTCAAACTTCTCATGCAAAACTTCAAAAAAGACATGAAACAAAGTTATTTTCCAGAATTTACCAGAATTATAGGTTGTGTCCAGGGGGCAACCTTCCAAGACTATCAGCTTGCCCCCAGCAAATTTAACCCGTGTCGGGCAAGTGGGCAACTGCTTATTTCTAACACTGTATTTAGAACCTAGCGCACATGTTGCGCAGTGCGCTCAAAGAGACCTACTGTCTGCATATCAAATACACGCAGCGCCATAAAATTGCCGGGAACCAGTCGCGTGTATTGATCGATATGACAGGTAAACATATCTTCTGAAACTTCAAAATGTCATAACTTTTACAATTCTCAATCAATTTTCAAAATTCAAACAGCTACTTGTTGGAAATCATGTGTAGAATCAGATCAGAAGCTCATTTGAATGATTTCCTGCAGTTTTAAAAAATCTCTGACTTCCCTACTTTAAACGGGCTATTTCACTAGGATGGTGTCGCCTGACATTAGACAACCCTTACTACTTGCTTTATCAGTGAGCATTATCGTGAAATCTCACTCTTAAATTGTCACTAGGAAACAATGATACGATTTTAATGCAAATAAAATGCCTTGGTCATTTTGCTAAAATACATAATTCACCAAATATAACCTGTACGAAATTAGACTCCTTCAGAATAGCGTTATTTTGCGTTGGAGGGTAAATTCGTACAGTGGTGTCATTGTGTACTAGAACCTCTAGTATGCAGTGTACATGTTGTGGGCACCCTTGAAATACTTACAAATGACCTTTTAACCCATCTCCTTACATACTTGGTAGGTAGAATAAAAGAAAGGGATATAATGAGATGGGATGGGGGAGGGGGGTCACATCAGGTAACTGGTTGATACTACAATTAAGCTGGTGTTGAAGGTTGCTATACCAGACTTGTTACAGGGTGAGGTGGAGTGGGTCGTATACCTAGCATAACAGAGGGTATTATAGAGTCAAATATTTTTAGTATAGTAGAGACATAATAATATGATAGGGAGATGATTTGTAGAAAGGGAAGCATAGGGTAGGGTGTAGACATTGTGGGTTTCCTAGGTGGGTAGGTAGGTTTGTAGAAGTTCGAATGCAATTTACTAAGATTGGGCAAATATGAGAGGTGTTATTCAGAGTTGGATTAGTTTATACCAGTGCAGGTAGGTTGAATTCATTTATACTGACAAAGTAATAAAAGGAGAGACAGGCTGGATGACAAAAAATGGAAATCTTAAGTGAGGTAGGGAAGTACATCATATATAAAGAATAATAGTACGTTAGAATGACAAGTCAAGGTAAAATGGGAATGGTAAATCGGCAGTGCACAAAATGTGAGGAGTAAGATTGGGAAGGGCTTAAAATGTTTGGTACACAGGATGAGATGAGATGATACAATGGTTTGTGCAGATGGTAATGCAGATAACACTCGCGCATTAATGTAAGTGAGGTAGCCACATGCTCTCATCTGTCCTGTTTACAATAACCCCATCCACCCCAAGGTTCTCCAGTGCTTTTGCCCATGCAAAATACATGTAATTCAGCCCCACTATCTTCAGGCATATCGTTCTTACTTCCCACAATGCACTATAGAACTTACACAGTCTGTTATGTTAGTACTCTACCCCAACATAACATATCATTATACTATATCTCATCAATTCCCAATTATAATTCTGCGCATTCAGAACCCTACAATATATATAGTTTATTATATCATTTTTGTCCCATGAAGAGTGTCAGCGCATAATGCAATTGAAAGAAAATAGTCTGCCATATCACGGCACTTAACTTGAAGTTAAGGGGCTGTCTCATTTAACGTATGGATTTACTTTCTTCGGGGTACGACATTTCCCCCCCACTGTACAACATTAGCCTATGTGACCCCAGTACGATTTAGTTCTTTCTGAGCTATTTTTAGTAGCCCTCGACGTATTTATAACTGTAGTATGAACAAAGCAGAGATATTCCTCGTGGTTTGTAATGGGAAAGACCACTGTAGCCCCCAAATATCAGCAACACAGTGTGTGATGGCGTCCAAAACGGTACAACATTAGACGAATCGACTCTATAGTTTGGTAAAGCGTAACTTAAAGTCAGAGGATCGGGACTAAAGCAGTGATTTTTTTCAGTATTTTGTGAATGGTGCTGGTGCCCACAGAATTGGGAAAAATCGCGTCATATTCTCCTTAAATTTGGAATTTCAGAAACACCTTTATTAGCTCAAGTGGTGGGATAGGGGATCTTAAACTAAATATAATATCATCTACATTTTCTATTGACTAATGTCCAACCATAAGAGCTCGCCCTTTGGGCCCGCTCGCGATGCTTGCTATAATATTTAAATTCAATTATAGCTATATATCTGCCAGTTCTCTAAGCAAGCAAGTAAATTTATGCTTGTAGTATGCTCCCTAGAAAAATTCTTCCTGCAATTAAGAATTTCAACTTGCAGTTGGCAAAAAAAAATACAATTTTTAATTGGGACTGGTGCCTTTTATGGGCACCACTTATCTAGAGAAAAAAATCACTGTAAAGGCAATACTAGTGTGTCTTCCACTTTTATGCCTTCCACTTACCCACCCATTCCCATCAACATATATGCTAGACCTGTACACATGGCCCTTTGTAGCTTCTTACACATCGCTACGTCTGGTTAGTGTAGCTTTCTGAAGCGTAACGTAACGTCAGAGGATCAGGACTACATATATGCCTGCTTTTGTGTCTTGGTCATTCATCCTTCCATCTGGGTCTGGTGTGAAAACCACGCATCGTACCTCTGTGCCTACTGTAACCTAGTCCTGAACACATGACATTACCAGAACTTTCTGCTTCGCTTCACTCTAATGTCATGATGGTTTGGTTTGGTTTGTTTCAAGGCCATAATTAGCCGCGCTGTCTCACTTATATAAACTACTATAAGTAAAGTCAAATTAATGACTCACAGTATATACTGTAATAGAATCAGGGTTCGAATTTAACATTTTTTCTCACTTGCTAATTATAGCAAGTGCTCAATTTTTCTACTTGCTAAAACAGGAAGTCCACTTGCTTTTTCTCCAAATGCCATAATTTTATGTAATTATACCATTAAATGCACTGTATTGTTAGTTTATGCAATTAGTAATGTATCCCAGCCGGATGGGCTGTCTTTTTAGCTTTAAAAAAAATCGGGCATAGGGTCCCCTAGCCCAGGCTATTTACCGGTACTAAGTTCAGACCTATGGGCCGTTAAAGTTGGGGAAAGACAGAAGAAAAGGAAAAAGGCTGGGATGAATACAACGACTCATATTGACCTAGTGGTTCTCAATATACTCCCTTTTTCCCTATCTGACAGACAATATAAAGTATCTTACCCATGAAGCTTTATCTCACAAGGGCCATGCCTACACACCCTACCAGGTTCTCGTCACAGCTACTAGTTTCATATTCCAAAGCAACTCTGAGCTCTTTCTACCACTTTTATGCAGTTTTTATAGGGACAGTTTGGGGTTTTTGGCCAATACCGCGAAAGTATAGGCATGATGTTCATACCAGTGCTAAGATGGTACCAGAGAGTCTCTGTGGCCTAGTGGTTTTACTACAGAAATACGGGAAGGAATCAAAAGTTTCAAAGTTAGAATAATTGGTGGTATGTTAAGGCATAATAAGTATAATAAATATCTGTTGAAATGATTAAATTTCAAATTGATGTTATTTTAGAAGTAAATGACATTTTTATATAAATTTTAGGGGTATGAAAACCACTGCTGTGACTTGATGGGCCAAGCAAAACGTTGTTTAACTAGAGCGATAACAGTCCACCACTCTTTCAATGTTGCCACAAAAGCATGCTTCTGCAGTGAGGTGCTAGTAGTGGTGTTTATACTCATTCACTACACTACTCCCTCCTTTCTTTTGAAGGCCCTCACACCAAGAGCGCCCTGTGACAAGTCAGTCAGAATCAGAATTGTTTACTGGAGTGGTGATATGTCCAAGGACAATCATTCACCAGGACCTGTGATCAGGGAAGCTGGTCCCTAGCCCTTACAAGAGAAGTAAACTTAGTAACTGAATCCCCTGCACACTCGACAGCAGCAGAAATAAGGGAATCTTCCAAGGAGTTCCAATCTCTAATAGTTTGGGGGAAGAAACTGGACTTGCAAATGTCAGTCCCAGCCAGGTGGGTTTGAAATGCCAGGGAATGATGATTCCTGGTACACCTCAGTGCTGGAAACCGGTGGCCAAATGCGCCTAATTTTTGTTTCGGGCCACCAGAAATCTCCAAAGTATTACCTTTAGTGGCCCAAATTTATCTTTCTGGCAATACTAAATGAATGGGAACTTTAGGTAGTGGACAATTTGGGCCACTGAAAAGTAGGCCTGTTAAGCTTTTGGGCCACCACATTAATCTTGCGAGTTTTCAGCACTGCACCTGCTTGGATTATTTATGGGTAAACTGGCTGCACCCTTCAGATCTTAAAGTAAAGCATTATGAGTCTATTATCTTTCCTCCTCTTTTTCAGAGTTTCCTTCTTAAGTTTCTTGAGAATGCCAGTCCACAGGGTATTATCGATTCCGCTAATTTTCGCTTCCTGCAGAGACTGTACATCATATTTGGCTTCTGCCGACACTGTCTGCGAACTCTTGCTTCCTGCCGAGACTACTGTACTCTAAAAATGGTCTCCTGCCGAGACTGTCCCAGTGCTGGAAACTCGCCAAATTTAAGTGGTGGCCCAAAAGCAAAACAGATCTAACTTTCAGTGGCCCAAATTATCCACTACGGAAAGTTCCCACTCATTTAGTATTGCCAGAAAGATAAATTTGGGCCACTAAAGTTAATATTTTGGAGATTTCTGTGGCCCGAGACAAAATTTAGGCGCATTTGGCCACTGGGCCACTGGCCGTTTCCAGCACTGCTGTCCGCGTGACTCTGCTTCCTGCCGAGAGCCTCAACATGAAGCAGAATCACGCGGACAGTCTCTGCAGGAAGCCATTTATCATGTACAGAAGTCTCGGCAGGAAGCAAGAGTTCGCAGACAGTCTCGGCAGAAGCCAAATATGATGTACAGTCTCTGCAGGAAGCGAAAATTAGCGGAATCGATTATTCCCTGTGCAGTCATACTCCTAGTTTCATGGTGTAATTTCCTGTTACAAATGTAGCTGCCCTTTTCTGCACTTTCTCAAGTTCATCAGTCACTGTGACACATACTCTGCCACACTACATGTAGCTCCCCTTTCACTCTAAAAGTCAGGGCAGTAGTCACTTGTTAGCTCTTTCCATCACTTTTGACATCATTGATGTGACTTGATGGGCCCATGCAGATTGGGTCACTGATCCAAGTACTAACCATACAAAAAGTTGCTTTACAAGCAATAATAGTCCACCACTCTAACAATGTCGCCATACGGTGAGGGGCTAGTAGTGGAATTTTTACTCATTCCCTACACCACAACTGATCCTAAATTGTTTTACAGGTATTTTTAATTAATTAGTTAATTCAAATTTATACTACTGTAGTATTAAAGCTAGAAAAGCAATAATTTCCTGATTTGTTATCAAAATTATGAAAATAAAGCAATGAAAATATATTTTATTTTCTATGATTTCAACAGTTTCATTTGAAGGAATTCTATAAACCCTGAACCGTATACTTCTCAGCTCCAAATGAAGAACAACATTCTTTTTAGCCTACCCTCTTAAATTTATAATTTTGCAGTAAAGTCATAACTGGTTTGATCTGGTTACTCTTGTTACTAAAATCTTCATATACATGGTAATTTTGCGGATTCAAATTTCATGAATATGGGTAAAAAATATAAGCACTAATTTTTGCAATTTTTAGTTTAAAAGGTTCCCATGTTCGAGAAAATTAAAATCACTTGCATAAAAATGCCAAAGCATTTGATAAAAAAGTAACAGATAAATATATTACATAAACCTAAAGACGGTAATTGTATAGTTGCTCTAAATAAAACTGATAAAGGTATCGTCAGCAATTTTCAATTTGATTGGTACGAACCAAAAAGCGTGTAATATTGTTGAGTAATCAATTAGCATGTTACAATTTTGCATAATCCCAGCCTCAGAATTGTTATTGTAAATATGTCTTATCATATAAGGCTTAATTATAATTAGCATTGTCGATGATATAACCCCTAAACGACAAATGCCAAAGTAACCGAAACAGACACGAATGCAAACATGGACATTGTGTTTACCGAAAACACTTTGTCAGAGATAGAAAATATTTGCTGATTTTTTATCAGTCTTCTGTAATTCAGTTGTAAGATAGGTTACTCTCTGCCAAAACAGTCCCAAAATCTAGGTCTGTTCTGTAAGATTGTTTTGGAATGGAAAAAATGGCCAAAATTCTATCAGAATTGGCTTTAACCACCACAAATTTATGACTTACTGTCCAAATGTTGTTTTCAAAATGCCATTTTTATACCGTTTTGAAAAAACGGACTTATTATGTTGTGGCGCTGTCCGTCGGTCCGTCCGTCTGTCTGTCAACATTTTGTACACGCCATAACTCAGTAACCATTTGGGATATCTTCATGAAATTTGGTAGGCATATGTATTAGGGTGGGGGAACATGTCGCGTACAAGAATGGTTGCTACCCCTTTCTTACTTTTGAAGTTATGCCCCTTTGATGAATTTTTTCCCTGTAAGTCTTGTACGCGCCATAACTAGATAACCGTTTGGGATATCTTTATAAAACTTCATAGCAATGTGTATGAAGTCCTAGCGATGTGTCGCGTACAACAATGGCAGCTCTCTCTTTCTTCGTTTTAGAGTTAATCCCTTTCATTAGTTCTTATAGGCTATTTTTTGTGTAAACTTTCTTGTACAATATATTGTCAAGGGAAAAAAGTAGAACTAAAAATGGTATATCTAGTGTATTTAGGGTATCTCCCTTGTTCAAAGATTGTATCAAAGATTCTTCACAACCATACAAGCTAGACTGGTCATATTTGGCATACAGGTTGATGACGACATGTTATATTGCGGGATTGAGAACCAGCCTTCACCTGCTTATTCTTCCCTGTATTTGTCCGATTTTCTTTCTTTCCATACTTTGAATAATGACATTTTTCGTCAAAGATTTCTCCACAACCATGCAAGCTAGAGTAGTCATATTTGGTATGCAGGTTGATGACGATATGTTGTATCATTGGATTGAGAACAAGCCTTTTTCTGCTTATTCTTCCCTGTATTTGTCCAATATTCTTTCTTTCCATACTTTGAATAATAAAATTTTTCGTCAAAGATTTCTCCACAACCATGCAAGCTAGAGTAGTCATATTTGGTATGCAGGTTGATGACGACATGTTGTATTATGGGATTGAGAACCAGCCTTTTTCTGCATATTCTTCCCTGTATTTGTCCGATTTTCTTTCTTTCCATACTTTGAATAATGACATTTTTCGTCAAAGATTTCTCCACAACCATGCAAGCTAGAGTAGTCATATTTGGTATGCAGGTTGATGACGATATGTTGTATCATTGGATTGAGAACCAGCCTTTTTCTGCTTATTCTTCCCTGTATTTTTCCAATATTCTTTCTTTCCATACTTTGAATAATAAAATTTTTCGTCAAAGATTTCTCCACAACCAAGCAAGCTAGAGTAGTCCCATTTGGTATGCAGGTTGATGACGATATGTTGTATCGTGGGATTGAGAACCAGCCTTTTTCTGCATATTCTTCCCTGTATTTGTCCAATATTCTTTCTTTCCATACTTTGAATAATGAACATTTTCATCAAAGTTTTCTCCACAACCATTTAGGCTAGATTAGTCATATTTGGTATGCAGGTTAATGATGACTTACTGTATTGTGGGATTGAGGACCAGACTTCTCCTCTTTTTATTCCCTGTATTTGTCCGATTTTCTTTCTCTCTTTACTTTGAATAATGCATTTTTTTCGCAAAAGATTTCTATGCATCTGTAAGTTAGAGTAGGGATTTTTGTATGCAGGTTGATTATAACTTGTTGTATTGTGGGATTGAGAACCAGTCTTCTCCTGCTTATTTTTCCCTATATTTTTCCGATTTTCTTTCTCTCCTGACTTTGAAAAATGTAATTTTCTGTAACAGATTTCACAGCAACCATTCATATTTGGTATACATGGTAACAATGCTTTCTCTCCCTCTTTATGCTTTTTTAGCTCACCTGAGCCGTAGGCTCACAAGGTGAGCTTATAGTATAGGGAGGCTCTGTCGTCCGTCGTCGTCCGTTCACATTTTCAAACAAGAATATCTCCATAACCGCTTGGTCAATCTTGGTCAAATTTTATGTGTAGCATTGTTGGGGTAGGGGATTGCCTGCATAAGGTTTAAGAGCAGATTGGGTTGGAACTCTGGTTGCCATGGCAACATATAGCTCCCATAGACTTATAATGGGAAAAACTTCAAAAATCTTCTTCTCTGAAACCATGAGGCTCAGACCTTACATATTTAGTATGTACCAATGTCTAGTGGTCCCCTACATAAATCCTGCCAACCATGCCTCTTGGGCCCAAATTGGCTACGCCCCGGGGGTCATTAGCTCCCATAGACTTACAATGGGAAAATCTTAAAAAATCTTCTTCTCTGAAACCATGAGGCCCAGAGCTTACATATTTAGTATGTACCAATGTCTAATGGTCCTCTACATAAATCCTGCCAACCATGCCCCTTGGGCCCAAATTGGCCCCGCCCGGGGGTCATTAGCTCCCATAGACTTACAATGGGAAAATCTTAAAAAATCTTCTCTGAAACCATGAGGCCCAGAGCTTACATATTTAGTATGTACCAATGTCTAGTGGTCCCCTACATAAATCCTGCCAACCATGCCCCTGGGGCCCAAATTGGCCACGCCCCGGGGGTCATTAGCTCCCATAGACTTAGAATGGGAAAATCTTAAAAAATCTTCTTTTCTGAAACCACGAGGCCCAGAGCTTACATATTTAGTATGTATCAATGTCTAGTGGTCCCCTACATAAATCCTGCCAACCATGCCCCTGGGGCCCAAATTGGCCACGCCCCGGGGGTCATTAGCTCCCATAGACTTACAATGGGAAAATCTTAAAAAATCTTCTGCTCTGAAACCATGAGGCCCAGAGCTTACATATTTAGTAAGTACCAATGTCTAGTGGTCCTCTACATAAATCCTGCCAACCATGCCCCTTGGGCCCAAATTGGCCACGCCCCGGGGGTCATTAGCTCCCATAGACTTAGAATGGGAAAATCTTAAAAAATCTTCTTTTCTGAAACCAGGAGGCCCAGAGCTTACATATTTAGTATGTATCAATGTCTAGTGGTCCCCTACATAAATCCTGCCAACCATGCCCCTGGGGCCCAAATTGGCCACCCCCCGGGGGTCATTAGCTCCCATAGACTTACAATGGGAAAATCTTAAAAAATCTTCTGCTCTGAAACCATGAGGCCCAGAGCTTACATATTTAGTAAGTACCAATGTCTAGTGGTCCTCTACATAAATCCTGCCAACCATGCCCCTTGGGCCCAAATTGGCCCCGCCCTGGGGGTCATTAGCTCCCATAGACTTACAATGGGAAAATCTTAAAAAAATCTTCTTCTCTAAAACCATGAGGCCCAGAGCTTACATATTTAGTATGTACCAATGTCTAGTGGTCCCCTATATAAATCCTGCCATCCATGCCCCTGGGGCCAAAATTTGCCACACCACGGGGGTCATTAGCTCCCATAGACTTACAATGGGAAAATCTTAAAAAATCTTCTTCTCTGAAACCATGAGGCCCATAGCTTATACATATAGCATGTATCAATGTCTAGTGATCCTCTTCTAAAATCCTGCCACCCATGCCCCTGGGGCTCAAATTGGCCACGCCCCAGGGGTTCATTTGTTTACTGTAAAACACTTATATTTGGCGGTCACTTTATTTTGGCGATATTGGCGGAAAAGAAGAAAATCGCCAAATTAAAATGCCGCCAATATAAAATCATGATACTGAAAGAAGAAAAATATTATTGAGCATCCTATTTCCTTTACCAAAATATCAACGCTTATACACATCACATTAGCGCTAAGGAAAATGCCTTGCAATCAACAAGTGGGAGGAAACAGAGTATGAAAATTTTCTCACCATACTAATTAGTGTTTTAATTTAGTTGATTAAATCAGAAAGAACACAAAATCTGTTTGTATCTTAATTTGCATTTGTTTACTTCAAACAATTAACTACGCAAAATGTAACATGATTATGATAATAATTGTTATTATTTTAATCAACATGACAATACAGAGCTCAACTCAAGAGCCAAATTCGACGTCAGCAGGAATATTTTGTTCTTGAGAAATCAAAAAACCGCCAAAATAAAAATCCGCCAAAAGGTCCATATTATAAAACTGCCAAATTTTGCTGCCGCCAAATATAAGTGTTTTACAGTATATGTAGCTTTATAGCTTAAGAACCTTCAAAAATCTTCATCTTTGGAACCATGAGGCCCAGAGCTTATATATATATATAGTATGTAGCAATGTTTAGTGGTCCCCTACATAAATCCTCCCAACAATGCCTTGGGGGTCCAAACTGGCCAATCCCCAGGGGTCATAAGCTCCCATAGACTTATAATGGGAATAACTTCAAAAATCTTCTTCTCTGAAACCATGAGGCCCAGAGCTTACCAACTTAGTATGTACCAATGTCTAGTGGTCCCCTACATAAATCCTGCCAACCATGCCCCTGGGGTCCAAATTGGCCACGCCCCGGGAGTCATAAGCTCCCATAGACTTACAATGAGAAAATCTTGAAAAATCTTCTGCTTTGAAACCATGAGGCCCAGAGCATATATATGTAGTATGTAGCAATGTCTAGTGGTCCCCTACATAAATCCTCCCAACCATGACCCTGCAGTGCAAATTGGCCATGCCCAGGGGGTCATAAGCTCCCATAGACTTACAATGGGAAAATCTTCTCTTTAACCATGAGGCCAAGAGTGTACATATGTAGCAAGTAGCAATGTCTAGTGGGCCCCTACATAAATCCTGCCAACCATGTCCCTGGGGTCCAAACTAGGCATGCCCCGGGGGTCATTAGTTCCCATAGACTAACAATGGGAAAATCTTAAAAAATCTTCTTCTCTTAAACCATGTGGCCCAGAGGCCAGAGCTAATTTCTTTAGTACATATGTAGCAACGTTTAGTGGTCTCCAACTTAAATTCTGCCAACCATGTCCCCTGGGGTCCAAATTGGCCATGCTGCTCCCATAGACCTATAATGGGAAAGACTTCAAAAATCTTTTTCTCTGAAACCATGAGGCCCAGAGCTTACATATTTAGTATGCAGCAATGTCTAGTGATCCCCTGCATAAATTCTGCCAATCAAGCACCTGAGGTCCAAACTGGCCACACCCTAGGGGCTTGTTTGTTTATATTGAGCTATATAGCTAAAGAACCTTCAAAAAACTTCTTCTATGAAACCATAAGGCCAAGAGCTTATGTATTTAGTATGTTGCAGTGTATAGTGGTCCTCTACATAAATCCTGCCAATCAAAACCCTGGGGTCCAAAGTTGCCACACCCCATGGGGTCATCGATTCCTATAGAATTGCAGCCTGTTTATTAGCTTACCTGAGCTGGAAGCTTACATTTTATAACTCAGGTGAGCAGTCGTTGCCCTTGGGCTACTTGTTTTACGAAAATAACACCATTTGATTTAAGCAATTAAGCGGGGGTATAGTCGGATTCGCTGACAGTTCTAGTTAATTATAGAGTGGTTGCCCCTGTTTGTCTGCCTGTCTATCCTTTTGTAAACAATCTTGTTCATTCTGTAACTCCTTTAGGACATTGAAACGGGCGTATTATGCACCACTTGCGAAGCCCTTGTTAGGACTTGTGAATTTGCAATGCCTCCTGTGACATTTATCAGAAGAAATATGGTAAAATGCTGTGTTTTTGTATAGTCCCCAGCCATAGCATAAAATGGGACTTATTGTATGATAATTTGAGCTGTGACACAACAAAACCAACAATGTGGCATGTTTGCCCAGTGATGACTTAGATCAGCCAGGGCCCACTTTAATCAGAGTTTTCGCTGTCCCCATGGAGCTAGCTTAGACCCTTAGCTACCCTTTAAGTCCACAGCAAAGACTCTGATCAGACTGGGTGGATACCCAGGCTGATCTGAATCTTCGCTGGGCACACATTCCACTTTGTTGGTTGTGTTGAGTCGCGTCTCATTTTATGATTTTCCTTGCAGCAACTTCCACACACTGAGGCTAGGGTAGAAGAAGAGGTTGTATTCCGTCCCACACAGATTTCGAAAGATTTTCCCATGAAGCGGTTTAATCAGCCACAACCTGACTTTCCTGTCAACCATCTCGCTGGTAAGTAGTAACCTCACAGTTCAGTTGCTTGAAAGATGATGATGGATGAATTGCAATTTTACGTCATATTAACAGTATTTCAGTCATAGGACAATTTTTTGAAAGAGAAATATAACCAGAGTATGTGGTTCATGCTTTCTAAACATTTTGCAGATTCCATCATCCTGCATAAGTGCTATTACCAGCATGCATGCTCAGTTCTAACCCTTAATCTACAGGTCTCTGCTTATCGTGGCCTGCGAAATAGATGGGCTGCCCAGTGCCTCTGCAGCAGAGCTGCTAGTTATTACAAAGCAGCTGCAGCAGGAGATGAGTATCATTTGAGCCGCGACACGACAAAACCAACAATGTGGTTGTGCGCCCAGCGCAGACTCAGATCAGCCTGGGCATCAAGAGTCTGATCAGAGTCTTCGCTGTCCGCTTGAAGGTAGCTTAGACACTTAGCTATCCTTTGAGCACTTAACAATGAGTCTGACCAGACTGGGCGGATGCCCAGGCTGATCTGAGTCTGGGCAGGGCGCACGACCACATTGTTGGTTTTCTCACGTCGCGGCTCATTTATCTCAGGTTGGGTAAAAGTCCTTCAAATTTGGAGGCAATGTCTCGACATGACTGAAATATTGTTTACTGGGACGTTAAACCACAACTCAACAACAACCATTAATCTGCCATACTTATTCGGCTGTTAGAGATGTTTTAACATCATTGAAGTAAGTGTAAGGAAACTTCTCAAAATTGTTAGCCACAAGAAATATTCTTAGAGGCAAAAGAAAGTATACAGGTGACGCAGTCTTGATTTTTCTACAGATGTCACTATATCTGTATAATACCTGGGCACTGTTGACAAATACAATTATTATACCCCCGACATACGAAGTATGTCGAGGGGTATATAGTTTTCGTCTTTCCGTCCGTTCATCTGTCTGTCCTTCTGTGTGTCCGTCTGTTCGTCCGTTTGTCCGTCCGTTAACATTTGCGTTAAAGTTTTGCGTTAAGTTTTTATTCCTTGCTTATATTTCCAATATCCTTCAATGGAACCTTTTGGTATGTGACTAGGTATACTTCTAGGTTCATGCAGAATAGTTGACATCATCTGGATGCTGTTGCTGATCTAAGGTCAAGGTCACAGACTTAAACATTTGTGTTAATGTTTTGCGTTAAGTTTATATTCTTCTTTTATATTTCCAATAACCTTTGATGGAACCTTTTGATATTTGACTAGGGTTACTTTAAGGTTCATACAGAGTAGTTGACATCATGTGGATGCTGCTGCTTACCAAAGGTCAAGGTCACAGACTTGTCACAGACTTGTATATTTTTGCTTTAAGTTTATATTCTTTGCTTATGTTTCAAACATCCTTTGATGAAACCTTTTGATATATGACTAGGTTTATTTCTTTGTTCATGCAAAATAATTGACATCATTTGGATGCTGCTGCTGACCTAAGGTCAAGGTCACAGACTTAAACATTTGCATTATAGTTTGTGTTAAGTTTAAATTCTTCATTTATATTTCCATTATCCTTTGATGGAACCTTTTGATAATTGACTACGTTTACTTTTAGGTTCATAGCTGCTTATCAAAAGTCAAGGTCACCGACTTTGTGTCTAATTTTTGTCTTTGTTTAAAACATCCTTTGGTGAAACCTTTTGATATATGAGATATATGACTAGGATTACTTTATGTGTTCATGCAGATTAGTTGACATCATCTGGATGCTGCTGCTGACCAAGGTTATAGGAACAGACTTAAATGTTTACATTAAAGTTTTATGCTGAGTTGGTACTCTTTGCTGATACTCGTAATATGCTTTGATGGAACCTTTGATAGGTGACTAAGTTTACTTCAAGATTCATACCACCTATAAGATTGGTTTCATTGGGCAGTGGTTACATTAGACGGTGGCGCTGGTCGGGGGTATATGTGAGCCCCTGCTCACTTGCTCTTATTTTTGCATAATTTGTGACAATTTTCAGTACAATCGGTCAAAGGATAAGGAAATGACATTGTTATGCCCCCAGTTTTTGACAGAGTTATGCCCCTTTTTTGACTTAGTGCATTGTAAGCCTATGGAACCTTGTGAACAAACTATTTCGAGAACCCCTGATGCTAGGATCATGATTTTTTGCAGGAAGACATTGCCCAAGGTGTAGATGACCTGATTAAGTTTTTTTTTTAATGACTGCAAAACAATTTGTCTGTCCGCTCTCACAGCTCTCTTTCTCCATTTTCTTTCTTTACTGTTTCATGTTCGGAAATCTTTTTCACCATTTTTCCATCTGTTTTTGAAATATGATATCAGTCATGTATTTACTTGATAATTTGGTTTATTGTAATTAACAAACTGTCGCCATGATGTGTACATGTAAGAAATGTTTAGGGAGAGGAACTTTATAAGTACGTGTGCTTTCGTTCCAATCCCATTATTTGTATTGTATCAATGTTTATATGTATTGAAAAAGTTTGAGATAAATATGTTTAAACCAAAACAATTTGTATTTGTGTTTTGCAGAGCTAGACATTTGGCAAAATGACATTACTAATATTTCCACGCAGCAATTTACACAAGACCCAGTATTCAAAATTATAAATGTATACTTTTTACTGCCTCAAGAGTATAGTTTCTTGTCTGTACAAAACCATTGACATCGACTTTAGAATAATTGTTTCCAAGATCAAGCAAGAAAATTGAAAATCAACTGAACATACACATGTAGTTTTTATGCCCCCGCATCATATGATGGCTGGGGCAGATAGTGTTTCGGTCGTGGATATGAGTGTACAATATGTACATCTATCCATCCGTCTGTCCATCAGTCTGTATGTATGTACATCTGTGATCCTGTTAGAATCAGGTTAAGAATTTTGTAAGAGGTAGATTTCAAAATCCTATTATTGTAGCAGCTTGAAATTTTGTATGAGGGTTTATATCTGTACAACTGGATTCAGGGCATAGTGATCCATATGTCACAGTCCACTGACTTTGAACTTAGGCCAATTTTGTACAGTCAAGATTTTTGTAAGAGGTAGATTTAGGGTTCTTATTATTGAAGCAACTCAAAATTTATATCTATAAGTACAACAGGAATACACAAGAATCAGGGCATAATGATCCATTCATCAGGGTCCACTGACTTTTTTTCTAATCAGGTGCTGTAAAACAATATTTTATATTTTGGCCATATAGTGACTCTCTAACTGTATAAGGGGTTGCAGTTTGTGTCATGTTTCAAATGGCAGGCGACTCTTGGCTATGGCCTTATATTATTATACAAATCTTCCTTTATGAACCTACTTATCCTACTAGTGCCAGTACCATAATCAAGGCACCGTCTAACCCAAGGCAGAAGGTGAGGGCATCTATGTACAATGGGCACATTTCTGATTTTCAACAAGTTATAATTAGAGACAGAGTAAACAACTGTAATTGGAAATCTTTGCTTGCCTGCTGGACATAAAAGTACAATGTATGAGCATTACATTTTGCTCCAGGTTGTGTACATATGACATCCTTGCAAACAAATGTACAATAAAAATTTAAAATGTGATTGCAAAAACAACATCCTAAAGACAGTATGTTGCACCCCCTGCTTATCTACAGATCAGAAAACACTGTCTCATGACTCATGTCAGAAATGTATATGAAGTATTTAAAATCGTATCTGTTTTGACTGCAAATAGATTAAGAGGGAAGTAACCAAGCTGGATTTTCTTCCGTGTTTTGTAATTAGTATTTCTGCCCTTACAGCCTATAAATGTAGCGAGCACACTGGTACTTGATTCATATACAGAATTTTATAAATCTTATCAAAAACATGAAGAAACTTAATCCTCCTACAAGGATCAAATGCCAATGAGCAGGCCTTGTAAGAAAATAAAAACATCATGTAACATCTATTCAAATAGGTTGGCATAAAAGTATAATGTGGTCTGTCGTAAGAAGCATCTCACTAAGGTAGTTCTAAGGATGGACATCAGCATAAATTTTTGTCTCATCCAGGGCTGTTTATTGCTGGCCAGGTGGCCATATGATATGAGCCACAACATGAGAAAATCAACATAGTGGCATGTGCGCCCAGTGAAGACTCAGATCAGCCTGGGCATTTGCCCAGTCTGATCAGAGTATATGCTGTGCACTTAAAGGGTAGCTAAGGCTGTAAACTAGCTCCATGTGGACAACAAAGACTCTGATCAGACTGGGCAGATGCCCAGGCTGATCTGAGTCTTTGCTGGGCTCACATGTTACTGTGTTGGTTTTCTCGTATCATGGCTCATATGGTTTGTGATACTGTCATGACAATACCCAATATGATTCAAACTAGTGTATGGTTCATTGTGTCTTGTCAGAATCAAGGAATGGAGTAAACCAAGCAAAGTACTGCTTACTCCCATTTACCTTATAATTATGCTCATTTACATCTCGTTATTTTTAGAAATATACATGTCCTCAGCTCACCCTCATAATCATTCAAGTAATGAATTAATATTTTGGATTTTTTAGAGACTAGTAATGTGCATATCTATAAGAAATCTGTAAGAAAAAAAACTGATAGTTGATCAGGTCGAAATTGTATCCAAAATGTACATGAACCTTGATACCTGTGATCAGGGATATGGCATACAGGTTGGCAAGTGTCGGTACCACACATGTTTGAAGGTTTGGTATATCCTTGCAGCCATAGTGTCACCTGCAACTGGGATGCAAGACATGACAGATGTTGCTTTTCTGTTGGTGGCCGCTGCAGTGCATCAACATAAACTTCCGATGAGTTTTCTGGTTTCTCTCTGTGACAATGTGTAGGCAGTCCATAGAATACATGTATTCATAGTTCTAAGCCACACCCAGAATGTCACTCAAAATTCACTTAAAAGTGTATACCTGGCCAATGCAAGGACAACTTAGCATGTGACATAGTCCCACAAACAAAATCGCATGTGTTCAATGTCCCACATAAGTCCGTAATTTTACCTTACTGTTAATGGAGGGATGCATGCCTGTTTAAAGGAGGCGTGGTTTTTGGAACTATGAATTGTGGTGTTTATTATCAGAGCAGTTATACATGTATAATGATTCTAAAGTGCTTCATATAAGGGGTCACATCATAAGTATGTTTTCCCCATAAAAATATATGTGGCATTACCAATAGAATCATTATGCTAGGGTGGTTTCAGTGAGTGTATTCCCCCATTAAAATGTACTGTTGGTTGGCATGAATGATTTGGGGGCTTTTAATGAGCATGGAAGGAGGACTGATGATGAGGATGAGATCAACTGAACACAGCCTTTGCCACTTTCTAATCCACCACCAGACTACTAGTTTAGGGTAATAACTTCTCGGCCAACAAGACTAGACTAGACGGATAATCCATGGAATAAGAGTATGAATATTATTGCTTCTCCGATGTCAGGCTTAAATTGTAAATCCTGCCTTTTAATTCTTTATTCAGTATACCACAATGACCCTTAGTATTAGGACACTTGAGCAGAAAGTGTAGATCAAGATCAGACTGCAGTCTGATCAGAGTCTGCACTGTTAAGGAAATCAACTTCAAGTTCTGAATGGTAATGCTACCGGTACTTATTGGTTAAGGTGTCCAGTGCTCCAGATAAGAAGGGGTTACAGGGATAATTTAGGGACAATTTTCCATTCTTGTGGCTGTCATCCTGTGCTTTCGGCCGAGTCTGTACTATACAAAGGGGCTTTTGACCGAGAATAAGATCATAAGCATTACCAATAACAGTAAATGGTACTATTGTTAATGGCTGTCGACCAAGCTGATACTGCTGTCGATTGTCTCGGTCGACAGCCACTTTTGCATATATGGTAATTGACTGACTTGTTGGAAAACACAGGTAGCCAAATTGGTATTACCCCCGCGCTCATGAGAATCATAGATTTTTTTTGAGAAGTAAAGACACTATCTTCGATTTATCCTCAAAACACCACCTTGTCTAGAGCTCTGGCATGTCCCAAAATTTTGGTTATAATAGAGTACTTGAAAAGACTTCTGAATTGTGTCCTTCTTTATTGAATACTTTCTAAAAGCCTTTAAAATGGATCTTTTGTATGGGAACAGAAGCATGTCATATTGATATTATTTTTATAATCAATTCTTTAAAGTTTGAATTTGCAACATAATGAATTTGCCTAGACTCTTTTCTGTTATAAGTAAACATGATTAAATTTTGATACCATGAAAACTGCATTATTGGGACAGAACTGTTAGAAAATGAAGTATCAACCTATATAAGACTGTTCCCAAATAGGGTTCCATTGCACACAGCCTTTTATGATTATCCTGGCATGGTCTAGGTATAACTGAAATACTGTTAAAAGGCATGTAAAATTCAGTTTGCTCCATTTAAAATCCATCCCAAACTTCTGTGAAGAAATGACTAATTATTCAAAAATAGTAGTCCACTTTTAAATTAACACTTAAAGCACCAAAAACGAAAAATAGTTGAATTTTCAGGCATGGTAGATGAGCTCATGATGAGTCACCTTATCTGGGTCTACACTGTAATACCTTTATTATCCCCCGACCCAAAGGTTCGGGGGATATAGCGATGAGCCTGGCGTCCGTCCGTCCGTCTGTCCGTCCGTCCATCCGTAAACACTTTCTTGTCCGCTCTATATCTTGAATACCCTTTGGAATATTTTCATGATACTTCATAGTTATGTAGAACAGGTCATGACGATGTGTCGTGTACAAGAATGGTAACTCTTGCTATTGTACTTTTTGAATTATCTCCCCTTTGGTGATTTTTTGGCAGATTCATGTCCGCTCTGTAACTTGAATACCCTTTGGAATATTTTCATGATACTTCACAGAAATGTAGAACAGGTCATGACGATGTGTCGCGAACAAGAATGACAACTCTTGTTTTCTTACTTTTTGAGTTATTTCCCCTTGATAGTTTTAGGTGTGATTTTTTGGCAGATTCGTGTCCGCTCTATAACTAGAATACCCTTTGGAATATTCTCATGATACTGCACAGATATGTAGAACAGGTCATGGCGGTGTGTCGCGAACAAGAATGACAACTCTTGCTTTCTTACTTTTTGAGTTATTTCCCCTTGATCATTTTAGGTATGATTTCATGCCCGCTCTATAACTTGAATACCTTTTGGAATATTTTCATGATACTTCACAGATATGTAGAACAGGTCATGACAGTGTGTCTCGAACAAGAAAGACAACTCCTGCTTTCTTACTTTTTGAGTTATTACCCCTTGATGGTTTTAGGTGTGATTTCGTGTCCGCTCTATAACTTGAATACCTTTTGGAATATTTTCATGATACTTCACAGATATGTAGAACAGGTCATGATGATGTGTCGCAAACAAGAATGACAACTCTTGCTTTCTTACTTTCGGAGTTATTTCCCTTTGATGATTTTAAATGTCCACTCCATAGCTTGAATACCTTTTGAAATATTTTCATGATACTTCACAGATATGCAGAACAGGTCATGACAATTTGTCTCATACATGAATGATAACTCTTGCTTTTAGACCTAGTGAATTATTTCCCTTTGGTAGTTTGAGCTGCTGTTTGAGTCTCTGCTCCATAACTGTATAACCCTGGCCAGCTCCAGAATTTGAATAACCGTGAACCTTTTAGAATATTGATGATCATGCTGTGATATCTTATCAGTGTTCCTAACTCTCTCTTACCCCTCCACATCTCCACATTCCCGTGCCCGCACCTCCCCCCCCCCCCCCCCCCCCCCCCCCAAAAAAAAAAAAAAAAAAAAAAAATTTTTTTTCCAGATTTGGATTCTTTGTCCAAATTCACTTACTAGAGAGCTCAAAATTAGGTTTGTAGGGCTTGTACTTTAGAAGTTATTCACACATTTTGAAAGTTGAATGTATCGTATGCTATACATTTGTGTATATGGTGGCTGTTTGAGATATTACCTCTTTTTAGCAGTCAAGCATACTGTTTTAGTCTGAGTGTTAGATAATCATGCATCTGGTAACAGTTAATGTCAATCAGAAGCATAAAAGAACGACAATATATTACTAATATGTGTTTTGAAGTGCACCCTTTTTACCAAGGCCGGTGGGGGTCTTCGGTCGGGGGATTTGCCATCTCCTCTGATGGCTATTTTTCTTTGTATAGCTCGGATGAAACTGTTTTTTTTGAAATTTTGCAGATGTAAATCTTGACTTTTTTTGTTTTAGAGGCTTGAAAGGTTACTCTGGGGATGTGAAAACAATTGCTAGCATAGTGGCAAATGGTACAGTACAGGTCCTGATCAGATTATCCTAATATGAGCAGTCTGATCAAGATCTACACTGTTTGTCCAGACACAAGTTTTGCAATATTTAGTGTCATGACATGGCAGTGGTTAGTTACATCCCTGCCAATTTGATTGAAATAAATTAGATTGATACCTGATGGTTTAATGATATTTAGGAATGTCAGACATATTCAGAAATTAATCTCTTCCTATCAGGAATGAAAGTTTACATTATTGATTATAATGGTCTATTGATCAAATAGACTGAAGTATTAGTCAATGTTTAACTGTGAAAGGTTATATGAAGTTATTAAATTGACGCTAAACTGCAGTTTTGGTGCACTGCCGATGATTATTATTAATGCATGCCAACTTTTAAATTGATTGAAAGTGATTTGTGTATGCAGTATTGAACAGTGATTTGTATAATATTGACTTGGAGACATATCAGTATCAAATATGGAGGTTACTGGCAAAACGTGGGACAGTAGGAATATTTAACAATGATTCTGTGAAAATAAATCTATTAATGCTCCTCATAAAAATTGCCTTACAAAGTCAGAGCTCCAGATGAGAGGGGGTATGAGAGAGGATAATTCGAAGATAATTTTTCTTATTTCTCCATAAAAACATATGGTGTGACCCCTCATTAGAACCGTCTCTATATGTTGTGACCCCTCATTAGAACCCTCTCGATGAGACGGTTCTAATTATGGGTCACAAAATATGTTTTTATGGAGAAATATGGATAATTATCCCTAAATTACCTCTGATTCCTCTTCTTATCTGGAGCACTGAAAGTCAGTTTTTCCGAGTGGCCATAACATTGATCACACCAGGTAGGCGGCAGTCGAAAAGCTCGTGCCGTGGAAGAATACCGATCAAAAAGAGTTAGAAACAGCATTGCAATCGAAAACGCTGTTTTTTATCCGTGTTAATCGATTGTTAAGAGCATTTTAGTTGCCGCCTACCCGGTGTGTTGATATTTATTGTGAATATCATGCAACTTTTTGACATTTTAAGGTAAATGGCTACACTTTCAGGGGAAGCAACTTTGCCATTTTCATTTTTGCCTCCCATTGCAGTGTGGTTCCTCCAGGAGCAAACTCTGTCTCTTAAGAGTAAACTCCCTTTTGGAAGGGTTTCATCACCCAAGGAAGTAAATAGGAAGTCACATTTTTTTTTTCCTTTCCAAAAAGATCCAATTTATGATCTAGTGTGTTGAGCAGTGTAATCCTTTGGTTTTAAAATATATACAAGTACTAAAACAAAGAACCTGTTTGTGATCTAATGAAATTATAAAATTATTGAGACTTGAAAACAGGAAATGTGAAAAAGAAAGTGAATTACAGAAATTACATTTATTGTGTAAAAAGTAATATGGATGGATTAATATACATGTTTTGGCATTTTTATATATTCTATATTTTATGTGATGTTTATAATTAATGGATAAATAGCCAGACAAAAATGCAATTACTGAACCTGCTGAATTTTGAAATGCCATGTTGTCGAGGAATGGACCAAAGAAACAGGTTATAAGTGTGAATGATTTCCGTGTTTTGCCAATATCAGCATGTAATACAGCTTTGTATCTTCCTAGTGGTAAGTATGTTATAAACACTGATTTATTCAGTAAAAAAGAGAGGGATTTCTCCTACAAAACAATCCAAAAAATTTAGATCCATCTTTTAAGATGGATCTAGATTTTTAGCTCACTTTAGCCAGCGGCTCCGGGGGAGCAGGCTGTCGTCCGTCTGTCCGTCAACATTTTCAAACAACTTCTCTTCTGAAACCGCTGCGCCGATAGTAACCAAATTTCTAAAAAGAGCCTCTAGGGGGCAGGGGAACATAAAGTTGTTCAAACGACCCTGGTCACATGACCAACATGGCCACCACGCCCATATATGGTAAAAACCTTTAAAAATCTTCTTCTCCAGAACCAATAGGCTGATGGCCTTGAAACTTGGTATGTAGGATTGGGTACACAAACTGTTATATGGGAAAATGCTAGAACATAAGATTTCTTGGAAACTGTTTTATTTTACCTAAAAATTGGTATATATATATAGTCATCTTAATGAGTACATGAAAATTTATGCGTATAAGATGTCAAGGTCATTCTTTGACCTTTCACACATCTCCTCAAAGAGCCACTGGGCCAGTTGTCACTAAATTTCGTGTAGAGCCTCCAGGGGGGGCAGGGGAAACAAAAATTTGTACAAACGGTCCTAGTCACATGACCAACAAGGTCGCCATGCCCATATATGGTAAAAACATTTAAAAATCTTCTTCTCCAGAACCAATAGGCTGATGGCCTTGAAACTTGGTATGTAGAATTGGGTACACAAGTACTACCAAGATTGTTCAAATTATGAACCTGGTATGAACTTGACCTTTTTTACGATAAAGTCAAATTTGCTTTCTGTAGCTTTTATATGGGAAAATGCTAGAACATAAGATTTCTTGGAAACTGTTGAAGATTTTGTCCTGAAAATTGGTATATACAGTCATCTTAAGGACAGTTTCCATGCAAATTTGCCTATTTTTCGACAAATTACTGCATCTTTCTGGGGAAGCCAAAAATGAAAATTTTAGTATTAATGAGTAGACTAAAAAAAAAATATCCTTTATAAAGAGGTTTTGATGTTGATTTTGAACAGTTGTTACATCTGCACACTAACTCGCACTGATTCTCGGAAGAGGGGTAAGTGAAATTTTTGGTCACCTTAAATACATATATTTTTCGCTTTTTCTTATTTACCGAATATCATTTATTAAAATACTTAAGAGAAGCTGACTGTAAGGATCGAGCATTGGATGGAAACTCAAAATTTTGTATTTTGCTAAAAATGTCATGGTTTAAAGCTCTCGACGAAAGATGAATATTAGTGAAAAAATTAGTTATTTACATGTATGTCAAACGGTTCTCGAGATATCTAAGCAATTACTGTTGCCATGGCAACCATTTTTAGGCCGCTCAAATTTTACATATTTTCATGAATTCCAAAGGGAAAACGTGTCTGTCCTGAGGCAAGTATCAAATAGTTAACTGGTATGGTGTTTAGGACTAAATGTAATTGGCAGTCCCTGCACTTTTAGAGCACTGGCTACTGAACGTTGTTGAAACCATGGCAATTAACTGGAAGTACATATAGTCGGAGAAAAAATAAAATTTGTGAAAATAGCTCTTTTTCAAAATCGAGGTTATTGAAAAAATGGCAGCCTGACCTGAATATATCATTAACACGTCTTCAAACAGCAACATTAGTACGGTACATAGCAAAAGCAATTAGTTGTAAACTTTCACTGACTACAGAATAAATGCACGTGCAAAGGGTGTCCCTGTCACATTTACAATTTTACAGAATCAACAGTATTTTAGATCTCTTTACCCAGTTTCCACACTTTCAGTTTGAATTTGCTTATTAAACAATTAAAGAGTCGCATTTTTATCCCATCTTTGCAAATAACGGCGTAGAAATGTAGTGTTTGATAATGTTTCTATGGTTACGATGCATAAAAATGTGTTACATCAGTTCAAAACGACCCTAAACCCATGTAACTAATATACAGCTCTTAATTTGCAGTAAAATCGATATGGTTTTAATGTAGTTCAGTACTTGATATCCGTATCTCTAATGGTTTTCATTTTTTTTCTAATAAACAGATTTAAAGTTGCTGCTTAGATACCCCACCCACTGTATATGCAATAGCAATATCACCGTTTTGTGAAGAGAAAGTGTGTACAAATGTGAAAATACGTGATATAGATCTACACGATTAAGAACAATTTTTTTTTCTTACCAGTGAATTGTCGCTGATGTATACATGGTGTTGAGCGCGAATCGTAGTTTATATCTCGACGGCGAAGCCGGAGTGAGTTAAGAAAAGCTAAATGTAAGAAACAAGCCGAAAAATCACACGCTCAACCAATATTAATTTCATAACAAAATCAACATTTCAAACATTTTATTAACATTTAAATGGCAGACTGGAAAACGAAGAGAGTTAATGACAGGTTTGTAGTTTTATGGCCCTTTCAACAGTACTAAGGTCATGCAACAGGGCATGGGTGATTTTTAAAGACTGTGTGCAATGGCACCCCGTGATTGAAAAAAAGAGATTCGAGCAAGGACTGCTAGCTTAGCACGCAGGCGCTTCCCTTTCTAAGCTACAGAAAAGTGGATGAAATTAGATGGGATGAATAAATCACTCATGAGTACTCGTATACTTAAGATGGCACCCCTATCAGAATTACCTAAATTACACGACTTTCTTGACTATTCTAAAAGCCCCGGGTAGCACAGTAGGTTAAGGCCTGGCCTGCTGATCAAGTGGTTCGGAGTTCGAGATCTGCTTGATGCATTAATGTTTCCAACCGCAAATTTGGTTCCACTGCACAGCTTTTCATACTCATCCCCCCCCCCAGCCCACACACACTAACCACCATCCCCCCAACCACGTTCCCCAATCATCCTGATATGACTGAAATACTGTTAAAAAGGACATAAAATCTAAAGTCATTCATCCATCCATTTTAGCTGTTCTATGTAGTATGACGATCATAGGTAACAGAACATTGCTTAAAATTTCAGTATTCCTCGGTGACTAGACGCTGTAGGCCTTAGTCTACACCACTTTCTGTCCTGAAAAATGCCTCTTCTTGCGTATTACCTGCTTCACAGAAGCAATTCATTCTAAAAACATTAGTAAATTTATTTCTTTCAACATAAAATAAAGATAAGGCAAAAATATTGCTGCAAATAAAACAGTTTTACTCCGTTCTTCTATTCCATGATTTCTGCAGACGTTTTGCTCATGACAACTCTTGTCATCAAATGTACCGAATACAACTGCAACTGCAGTCTTGGTAAATGGACCTATTTCATAGATAGAAAAAAGTTAATGGTGAGCATTGTTGACAGTAATCTTATTCTTTCAAAGATACTATCTTTTATTATTAAAGATCATGGATACTACCTGTAGTGTTCGCAGATTTGTAATCGTCAAGGAATAGATAATGCCAGTTTGAATAATCTCCCTTCCTACTATTTTACAGTATTGACACATTTCAAAGATGGATAACTTTTAAAGTTTTGCGAGTTTACACCTAATTTTTTTACTTTCTTTAACTTCAAACCTTACTCTATCATGCATATATTGCCTTATTGTCAAACGTGACTGCCATTTTTAGTTATCAGGCGAATAAAGCACCAATTTTTCACTCAAAATAGGGTCGATTTTTTCCAGTAAAAGCTCTCCCATTGATAATAAGGGACAGAAAACATTTATATCATGTTATCTTATTACATACGTATGTATTTTCAAACTATACAAGCAAATAGGAATGGGAAAATATTTGTTGTTTGATTTTTATCGAGGAAATATTACATACATGTCTCAATATTGATATTTTCAAAATGGATTCCTGGTTACCATGGAAACGGCTGCACGTTGACCTCTTAAAATTTGTGAAATACAAACAAGCATGGTATATATCAATTTCCCCAAATTTGAGCCAAATCCGTAATTTTCGACTTTCCACGTTATTATGGGCCAATGCTCGATGTTTACAGTCAGCCTCTCTTAAAATGGAGTAAAACACTACAGCTGCGCATAGTATGCAATTATAAGTAAATAAAAAGCATGCTCGCCTTATTTTTAGACATAGAGGGTCTAATTACCCCACCCACTTTTCAGTTTTTCAGCTGTAGACTATCTTCCCCCCCCCCCTCCCCCGTGCCTCAGCTTGCCACTCATATATAATGTGTATATTGATAGTACACATATGCATGCAAAGTGGCTTGCTGAGGCACGGGGGGAAAGCATCTTTATAAAACTTTCCCTGTTTTCCATACATTTAATTGTAAAAACTTGCTTTTTACACCAAAAATCTAAGTCTTTGTGCAGTACAATTGAAAAAATATTTTTGTGTCAATTATAGGGAGTTCAGAGCAACATATTTCAATAAAAATTTTGAAGTGTACCAAAAGTTCATTTTTCCCTATTTTTATAGGCAAATTTGTATTACAACTGTCAGAGGTCCTTAGTACAAGAAAATTTATGCATACAAGAGGTCAAGGTCATTCTTTGACCTTTGATCCTGGTCTCTCATATATTGATAATTTCACACCATATATGGTAAAAACATTTAAAAATCTTCTTCTCCAGAACCAATAGGCTGATGGCCTTGAAACTTGGTATGTAGAATCGGGTACACAAGTACTATCAAGATTGTTGAAATTATGAACCTGGTATGAACTTGACCTTTTTTACGATAAAGTCAAATTTGCTTTCTGTAGCTTTTATATGAGATGATGCTAGAACATTAGATTTCTGGGAAACTGTTTAAGATTTTGACCTGAAAATTGGTATATACAGTCATCTCAATTACTGCATGAAAATACAAGAGGTCAAGGTCATTCTTTGACCTTTGTCCTGGTCTCTCATATTTTGACGATTTCTCACATCTTCTCAAAAGCTATTGGGACAATTGTAACCAAATTTTATATAGAGCCTCTAGGGGCTGAGGGAACAAAAAATTTATTTAAGCGGTCTAGGTCACATGACCTACATGGCCACCATACTCAGATGAGCAATTCAGGGCCTCATGGCCCTCTTGTTGGGATTGTTTTGGAAGGGAAAAATTCTTCTTAGTAAGTAGCAGAATGACACAATACTGATATAGATATTATAGGTCATTCTATAGAAGAGGAAACCCTGGTTTATAGTCAAATTTTGTTGGGAGAGGTGTCAGAAAAGGTTTTTGTTTGAATCCTTTTCATCTTTCTCAACAAATTCAAACAACATTGTACAACTAATTTTGGTATAATATCCATGTGAACAGTTTCAAACATCCTTGTAAACTATTGCAACTAACTTGTGAACAATTTCAAACAATATTTTTAGTTACATCCTTGTTGAATATTTCATATTACTTCAGTCTTTTGTTATGTCCCTGTCAATAGTTTCAAACAACTTCTTCTGGTACTTTCTTGACAGCAAATTCATACAACTTTTCTTGTTAAATCCATGTCATATGTAATGAGTTCCAACAACTTTGTTACATCCTTGTCAACAGTTTCAAACAGCTTCCTTTGTAACACCCTTGTTAGTAGTTCAAACCACTTCTTTTGTTACATCCTTTTAAACAATATCCAACAACTTCTTTCATTACATCTTTGTCAATTGTTTCAAACAATTTGTTTCATTACATCCTTGTAAACAGTTTCAACCAACTTGATTATTATTGTTACATTCTTGTGATTAGATCCCAACAACTTGTTTTGTTACACTTTGTCACAGTTTCAAACAACTTCTTTTGTTGCACCCTGGCTTGTAAACAGTTTCAAACAGCTTCTTTTGCTATATCTTTGTCATCAGTTTTAAACAACTTCTATTGTTACATCCTTGTCAACAATTTCAAGCAACTTCTAATTGTTACATTCTTATCAACAGTTTCAAACAATGTCTTTTATTTCATCCTTGTCAACAGTTTCAAGCAGCTTCTTTTGTTACATATCCTTGTCTGCAGTTTCAAACAACTTCTTTTGTGAGCTTCTTGTCTTCTTCTTCTATCCCATAACCTTACTAGGTCGTTGGGACACCACAGATGACTTCCCCTTGTTAAACGCTAACACTCATTAAATGTCATACACTTTATTCACTGTACTGCATATTGTTTCAACAGGTAATCACTTTACTGACGTTGCCATGGTTCAGTTGTGATGTCATGACGTCACATGACGTCACTAAGTATTGTTTCCTAAAGAAGAGCATTGTAATCAAGTAGAAGAGTTACCTAACATAAGAAGAATAGTAATATACATGAAATTAACATTAATTATACTTTTCCTTTTTGAGTTCCTGGTAGTCAGTTGTATACTACTACGAAAACGGCAATTTCCCTTTTCCGATTTTTCTCTCGTCACATACCGTCTCAAACTGAACAACATTTGAAACCGTTATGCCTTCAAAGAAGCGGCAAATTGATCAAATCATAAAGGCGCCGGTTGTCAAAATCAGCATCAAAGTTTAACCGCTAAGCTGTCAGGTAGCGAGAGAAGGGCGGAGCTTGAAATGGACAGTCGCTAATTATAGCTGTACCCTAACCGTAGACAAACATGAAGTAAGGTCCTCTCCGATGACTTTAGAAATTTAATTGTCTACAAAATTACTGAGCTACAAAATTACTTAATCTTAATCTTACAAATGTGTTTCAAAGCAATTTGGAATTGATCAACATTGGGTAAAAATATTTGGATTCGATTCTGTGTGACTAGATCGTACAGACCATTGCCACATTCTGGCGATAGAAACGGAAAATATTTATGCGCTGTGTATATGGAATTACACCAATGGCTTGAAAAGGCGACTTTCAACATGTTGGGTAGCTACGAGTTTGAAATGCAATGTGTAAGTATTAATATTTTATTGTAAAACGTGGCTGAAATAATAAACAAAAAAAATCAGGACAATACAGACGTTTTCAACTTTAACAAGTTTGATATATATTTTCATACAAACATCCAGGAGCAGTCTAATCTGGGTCTTTTTTTGCACCGCAGTATCCGAATATTATATGAGCCGCGACTCGACAAAACCAACAATGTGGCTGTGCGCCCAGCGCAGACTCAGATCAGCCTGGGCATCCGCCCAGACTGATCAGAGTCTTCGCTGTCCGTATGGAGGTAGTATATACTCTTCGCTACCCTTTAAGCGCTTAGCGAAAAGTCTGAGCGGACCAGGCGGATGCCCAGGCTGGTCTGAGTCTGCGCTGGGCGCACAACCACTTTGTTGGTTTTTTCGTGTCGCGGCTCATATGCTGTATTCCATCATTTCTTTGGAACGTCGTGTATTTTCCAGCTGGCATAGGCTTTCAATGTCATGGTTTTAAATCAGTTTTGACACAACCTCATCTTATAAGCCATAAGTTAGACTTAACCAGGGGCTGCTGCTTAGTGAAAACGTTTTATTCTAAGAAAACGAAAAACATAGTCACGGTGCTTCTTATGGTCAGCTCAGCGGAGGGTCCAAAACTTATTAAGCCCTGAAAGCTCAAAAGGTTAAGGCTGCTGATCTAGTGGTACCGGGTTTAATTCCCGCTGGAGGCGAAAATCTTTTAAATCGTAAACGGGGTTCAGTTGCGCACAGTCTTCCATTAGCACCCCCCCCCCCCCCCCCCAAAAAAAAAAAAAAAAAATCGTCCGAATAAGACCGAATACTGTTGAAAAGGACATAAAATCTCAAGTCATCCATCCATCCAAAACTGATTGTTCGTGTTCTTTATATCGGAAAATAATAAAATGAATACAATTGAAGCAATATATAGATATTTATTTTCCCCTTAAATATCATTTATCCAGTTCCATTCATCAAATGGTGGTGACAGTCGAATTCCATTAATCAGATAAATGGTAAATAAGATTCTAACTAACTTTTCTGTTTGGTCTTCTATTTTTTCCAAACTGAGAACAAAATAAGTTGGATTTTGGAATATCAGAATTTATGAAGAATTGTCGCAACAGAAGAGAAATCATCGGACCATGCTTTATTTACCACTTCTGTTTCCCTTAAACAAGCAGAATAGTATGATTTTAATATACTAAATTCGTAAGTTAATATGTTCTGAAAAGTAAGTATACTTATATACATAATTTTCTTTAACAAGTTCATTCCGCCTGGTGTCTCTATTCCTTTTTTTTTCTTGTCCTAAATATTTTCTAGTTTCCCCGATGTGTTGACGAGACGTTAAACCCGAGTTCACTGGGTCACTAACAGATTGTTCCAGAAAACTTACAAGACTTTAGAAACAGAAATATGCTTGA
Source organism: Ctena decussata (assembly GCA_963989385.1). NCBI lineage: Eukaryota > Metazoa > Mollusca > Bivalvia > Lucinida > Lucinidae > Ctena > Ctena decussata. Next base: position 15,700,936 of record OZ022505.1, on the reverse strand, counting down.
AATTGAAGGTGCATGGGTAAACCTTAAGGTTTTCACGGGGCATTAAAGGGGAACAGCTTTCATGACTTCCTGTTTGCTTCCCTGGATGACATAGCGCTTCTGAAATGGCGTCTACTCTAAGGAAAAAATGTTCCGAGAGGAGCAAAAAGCTTTCCTTTAAGAGTTGACCCCTATTAAGAAGGGAGGCAAAAATGAAAATGGCAAGAATTGTTACCCCTGAATGTGTACCCGTTCATATAAACACCGACCAGCATGTGCATTATAGAATTCTGGCGTTTTCCTTCTCCCCTTTTACTTGTGTATTATCGGAACACTGTCGATTCTATGCTGCAAGAGCATAGGATCCCTTGCAGACTTGAATTCATAGTAAAATGGTCAAACCGATAGTAAACATTTTGTCAAAGGTATTGATTTGCTGTAAAATTCCATGCATTCTGCCATATTTGCCAAAAGGAAGAATTCTTGCAACTCTCTGTTTGCTTCTCCTGGGAGCAAATTATTCCCTTTGAAGATAAACTTCTCGCTATTTCACCATTTCCAAATGTTTCTACCGCATTTTCGTTATACATTGTATTGTCATATCTAAATCCTGGGTGAAAGTTCATAATTTGTTATGCTTTAAGAATATAGATTAAAAAGATAAGTTCAAATCGTACATGCAAATTAGCCAAATCGTGAGCTAGTAAGAAAATCATTATTAGGTTTTGTGATCACGAGATGATACCCGGTATAATGTTCTCATTTCCGCACGTGATGTTTACGTCAGTCAATTTTATTTGAGCCGCGACACGACAAAACCAACAAAGTGGTTGTGCGCCCATCTCAGACTCAGATCAGCCTGGGCATCCGCCAAGTCCGAGCAGACTCTTTATTAAGCGCATAAAGGTTAGCTGAGGGTCTAAGCTACAGCCACGCGGGCAGCGAAGACTCTGATCAGACTGGGCAGATGCCCAGGCTGATCTGAGTGCGCTGGGCGCACAACCACTTTGTTGGTTTTCTCGTGTCGCAGCTCATTTAGCAGACAATTACAAGATTTTGAAAGCGGTCTCTATTCTTCCATATTTGTCAAGCCACATACAAGGCAGAAAAAGAGAAAAAATATAGGCCTATACATTTTTTTCTGCACAAAATTGGTTTTGGTAGGCCAGGTAACAGCTTTTAAACAACTGGCATATAGAGCTGGAACAGCTTTGTTTAGAACTGGAATTCTTTTGCAAGAAGTTCAGTGTGAGAGTGACAGAAATATTGATGCTCAAAACAGCTTCATATCCTTGCAGTTTGATCGGAATAGTTACTGATCTATTTCTCTCTTAATACTCTCATTCGATCATATCTGATCATTACCTGTGGTAGACGTTCTCAGCTGAATTGTTCCGGGAAATACTCTGTGAACCACTGCAACCCTTTAAAAGATCGTTTACACTAAGAAGGGGGATTATCACTCTGAGCTGGGATTGATCAATTCCCGTAGGGCTACACAAATGAGCAGTGCAGACCATGATAAGGTCCAGTGCTGCACATATGAAGGGGTAATTTGTTCATATTTCTCCACAACAACACATGATGTGACCCTTCATTGGAATCGTCTCGTCGCGACGGTTCTAATTAGGGGTCACAACATATAAATTATCCTCAAAACCCAATCTTATATGGAGCTCTGCAGTCCCGATAACAGGCGAATAAACAATAATCTCCAATCAATCAATATATTTTGAACAGCCAAGGTGATACATGTATTAGAAATCCTGTTCGGAAATATTTCACTAAATTTCAGTCGTATATTATAAATTGAAATAAATTCCCTTGCACCACAAAATGTTGTTTTGCATTGTTTAGAGAATTAACATGTACAAGATCCATAAAATTGATAGGTTAGATTTTATCAAAAATAAGAGGGTAATATTTTCCGAAATGTATTTGAACAGTACTCTGTTTTTATTTGTTTTTATTTGAAATGGTGATCTCTGTCGCAAAACAAATGAAATACAATATTAACCACTCAACGCTTGTCAATAAGAAAGACTATTAAACGGCATTCGCCAGCATTGATAATCCGATGCGACCGTCACACTGACAAACAGATCAAGATCAGTATAATGATTTGCTAGAAAAAAAGAAGATATTTGCTTGTCACATTGCGGCATGTACGCAGTGATCTTGTGTGCGTCAGTGTTAGCGCCTATTTTTCATACAGTATTCTCATGTATATCAACAATAAACATTTCAATGGGAAAAGTTATTATGTAAAGAAAGAAGAGCCCAATTATTATCACTTCTGTCATCAAACTAACTAGCTTATTTGATTTCCTAATTTTTCCAATCCGTACCGATGGCTTTCTATTTGTTGTTCTCCATTCTGTGTGTGTGTGTGTGTGTGTGTTTAGTTTACTCCTTGAAAAAAACTTAGCCAAGTCAAAGAGGGACTGGATACTTAATTCGGTATTTTTTATTAATCTGTTCCCTGAATCTAACACCGCATACTGCTGCAGTGTTTTACGTCAGTCTTTAAAACCGTATCCAATCGAAAGGTCAATGGGCGGGCCAGACAGACTGTCAAGCTACTGTAAGGCGGTGCGATGTTATAATAACTGTTAGACGGTGATCGCTTTGATGCTATTTTTGACCGCCGTCGTCTTTGTGTCTCGATCGAGCTGTCATTTTCTTGAAGGCATAACGGTCTCAAAATGTGTTCGGCTCATGTCAGTATGGGATGATTGAACAATCGAATAAAGGAAATTGCTGTTTGCGTGGTAGTAATTATTTAAAGAAAATAAATAAAAGAAGTTACTATGGAAAAAACTTGAAAAATAAACAAGTAGATCTCAATAAACCCTGATGCTGATAAATTATTATTTAAAGTTTAAAAAAAAGTCCTCTGGCATCCTTCCATCCTTTGGTACACTTAGTAGGCTGTACCCAGAAGTTCCATGTTTTGTCATACAGTCAGCCAAATGAACTTTACCAGGACACCATTTTATTTCATTCACTTCGTTTTTCGCCAGGGATTGACTAATAGCAGCGATGTCTACTCTGAGCCTCTTGTCATCAACTAGTTTTGTTGAGTATACGGCTTCTATAACACTCTTATTGTCGACATAAGCAATAACTGGAATAGTTTTAGTTGATATACCAAAAATATCTTCCAGCATCTTTCTGTAGTAAAAACCACTCTCTAGTCCTTCTTGTAAGCTAAGGGCCTCAGCGGCAATTGTGGATCGTACTACCCGCTTAATCTTACCGACATGCCAAGACAATGGGGAACATTTTCCATGGCAATCCATCAACCAGACAATATATGCTGCTGCACTTCCAGTTCCATTGTTTAGATTACATAAAGATGCATCTGTGAAGACCACAATCTTCAAGTCACTAACTTTGTTGCTTAAGTTTGGGAATGTAATCACAGACCTAATGTCTTTATTCGATTGACTACTTTAATAGCCCGAGAAAGATCACCTATTGTTTCCTCCTTAAGTTTTGTGCTTAGGTCTATCAGTTCAAAAGCTATGTCAGGTCTGGTTCCCTGTACAATCCAATTGATTTGACCAACAAGCTGCCGATATTTCGTCTGCTCCTCTGAAGTTAATGTACTTTGCTTGTCCTGTGCTCTTTGAGGGTCAGTTGTTATATTCTGTATATTTGTCACATAGTTTGACTGATCTAATGCTATAGCGCCTTCTTCCTGAGCAACTTTAAATCCTATATAGTTAAAGTTCCCTTCTTCAACTTTTCCTGCCACAAACCGTTTTCGTAGATTGACCATTAAATGTTCAAGATATTTGTCACCAGCATGGAGAAAGTCATCTACATGGCAGCATATAATGCCACTCAGTTTACCTTCTTTGTGCAGAAAGAACATTGCTGGATCTAGCTCACTCATTTTACATCCCAACTTCAATAATTCATCTTTCACGCTCAGGTAGAACTGCCTAGCTCCATCTTTCAGCCCATAAAGCCCATGTTTTAACTTCCAGACTATCCCTTTCACTGTATTGCTCTCCTTTGGGGGTTTGATGTATATATCCCGTCTTAATTCTCTGCCCTGCAAAAACGCAGATTTAATGTCAGTTGTTTTAGCTGTCCAGTTCTTGATCGATGAAATAGCCAAAACTATTCTCATCGTTCCTTTTCCTACTGTGGGACTGTCCCTGGGCGTAGTAAATTCTTCCTCAAAACCTCGTACCACGAGCCTTGCCTTTGTCTGTCCTTCTTTACTTGTAATAACCCACCTTGTTGACAATGTTTGTTGCCCACAGTCTTTCACTTCTTCATAGGTGTGAAATTGATTCAGTTTCTGTAACTCCACTAATTTAGCTGCAGTGGTTTCATCACTAGCACTGTTTTGTTTCATGACTAGGTTAACAGTCTCGTCATCATTTATCAGCTCCCATTGTACTTGTTCAAGATTTACACTTTTCTTTTCTTTGGTAGTGTCCTCTTGTATATTATACCAGTGTTTATTCTTACCTGTGGCTTTTCCAGCTCTTCCAAGTACCTTTGCTTTAATCCATTCACCAGTATTTTGCATCTTATACTGGATGCTATCATTTGGTTTCAGAGTTATTCTGTTCTGTTGGATATTCTGTCTATCCATCCTTTCAGGCTCTGAAGCTGGTATATCCTCCGATATTGTGTTGGGTTCTTCTAGATCTTCATTGCCCTTATTTTCATCAGTTTTGTCCGCCTTACTGTGCTCAACTTCCTTCTCTTCCTCCTCTGTCAAATTGCTGTTAACTTTCTGAAGTCTGTTTGGAGAAACACGTACAAACACTCCACCATGTCTAACGGAAACTACTTTCCCATCTTGGAACACTACCTCTCCTGGACCAAGCCAACGTTCTTTTCCTTCCCTTTTGTAGAAGACCCTATCACCATGTTCAAAGACTTGCTCAGATGCCCTGACTTTATTCCGGAGAGCTCGCCTTATTCGTTCATCAGCTTCTGTTTGGATGAATGCTTTGCGGGCAGCATGCAGGGCATTTCAATGCTGTGCAAAAACCCCACTGCTTGTTGATCCCTGTAATGCTGGTAAGGTATCATTCATAATGTTCGGCATGTTAGGATTTTGTCCAAAAACAAGTTGGTGGCTGCTGTACCCATTCCACATTTGTAGCGAATTTCTTGCCATGTTTGCCCAGGAAAGTAGGGCTTGAGAGTTTATCTTTCTGTAATCAGCCTCAAGTTTGAGTAACATCATATCTGTAACCGCATGAACCCTCTCACATAAACCATTTTGAAATGGGCTTTCTCCTGAGGTTGTACATAGTTGAACATTCAGAATAGATGTGATTTCTCTTACCTCATCTGCATTAAACTCACCCCCGTTATCTGTCATTAAGGCTTTCATGACTCCAAACTTGCCGATCCACTCTGTCATCAATGCATCTATTATGTTACATGGCTTCTTTCTGTTAACAAAAACAGACAAAGTATACCTTGACCACATGTCGATAATGTGTAGTATCCAACGACCATTCCATTGTTTGAGGTCCATTGCCACCTTTTCATTGAATCTGGTGGCCGTTGGCATACCTACTACTGGCCTTGATGGAGTTTTGGCATATATCTTGCAAAGTTCACATTTTTCGCCTATCTCTGCTAGAGTTTCTTCATATTCTTCCTTCCAGACTCCAGCATCCTTCAGGAGAGCAATCAGTCTATTCATTGGAGGATGGGCAAATTGTCTGTGTAGTTTTTTTTTTACCTCAAGCTCATGAACTTTGAAATTTCATTTCAGTTTTTTTTTTATTTTAATTTTATTTTAAGACTTAATTCTGAGATAGCTTTTGTTTATAAATGTGTTTTCATTATGGACATGCTTGCATGAAGTTTTATGCATAGCAGTCCACACCACCATAGCGGCTTTGTGATGGGCAAGCACCAATTCAGGCGAGCTATGCTGTCAGGTGACAGCTCTTGTTATTACATCTTTTTATACAAACTGTTAAAAAATTATGCCAGCAGTGAAGATCCTGATCAAAATCTTTTTCAAACTTTGCGTACATGCTGTGAATGTATTGAAGATGTGCATGTGGATTTTTGTTGGACCTAGAATTAATTTTAATAGAATTATGGCCTTTTGAACTTAGTCATTGTAGGCAAATTTTTGCATTGTAGGGTATAGAGTTTGTGTAATCAACTCCTCTCACAGTTTTCAATGGATCTTTTTCAAACTTTGCGTACATGCTGTGAATGTATTGAAGATGTGCATGTGGGTTTTTGATGGCACTAGAATTAATTTTGACAGAATTACGGCCTTTTGAACTTAGTCATTCTGGGGAAATTTTGCATTGTAGGGTATGGATTTTGTGTTATCAACTTGCTCCACAGTTTTCAATGGATCTTTTTCAAACCTTGTCTACATATGGTGGACATATTTGAAGATATGATGAGGCATATTGATAGGTCTAGAATTAATTTTGTCAGAATCACAGCCTTTTTAACTTAGTCATTTTGGGCAGTTTTTTTCATGGCAGGTTATGTTTTCAATGGATTCTTTGTAGGTGCTTTATGGATATACATATCATGTGACAGGCGCTGCACGGGGGCATCATTAGTGTCTTCCAGACACAATTTTCTAGTTTCTTTTCTATTTTCTTGTACTTAGCATCAAACACTGCTATGTATTCTGTAACAGACTGCCCCCCAGTTCTATAAAAATCGTCAAAATCTTCAAATTTTTCTAAGCTGTCAGTGAGGTCATCTTTAGCTAAATGTTCATCCAAAAAATTTACCAAAACAGTTAGCCCATCTTCACTTTTTAAATCATCTATTGCAATCTGGTCAAAAACCTTTTCTCTTATTAGAGATTCATCATCTTCTGGAAGTGACAAAGCAATTGCAATACCTTGTTTGTCCTTACTTAGATCTGTAATTTCTGTCCATGCTAATAACTCTCATATGTCTTCGCCTTGTTGAAGGTTGGTGGGTTTATTCTGGTTGTCATGTTGACTCCTTCTCAAAAATCAATATTCACTAGCAAATTTCAGTTCTAACACCAGTTTATTCAAATCTCCACTGTCACAGTGTTCTGTACTACCTCTGAGGAATGTCCCGCACGCTACACTCATTAAATGTCATACACTTTATTCACTGTACTGCATATTGTTTCAACAGGTAATCACTTTACTGACGTTGCCATGGTTCAGTTGTGACGTCATGACGTCACATGACGTCACTAAGTATTGTTTCCTAAAGAAGAGCATTGTAATCAAGTAGAAGAGTTACCTAACATAAGAAGAATAGTAATATACATGAAATTATCACCCCTTCCACCTTCCAGACCTGGGGCTGATTACATGCCAATGTAATCGATTACAATTACAATTACTTTTTAAAATCATGATTACAGATTACATTACAATTACATTTTTTCTCAATGTAATTGATTACAATTACAATTACTTTGCAAAGTAATCATGATTACTTTATGATTACATGTGATTACATTATACAAGTGTACAGAATGATCATGACTGTGAAAGAGCAAAAACTCAATATTCAAAAAGACTTGATTTATATCTTAAACAGCAAATACTTGGTGGCTTACATGTGTGCTAACAGGTAAGACTGAAACAATTTCTGAAGAACTTGACTTACTTTTTAATCTGAACGAAATTTATTTAGCAATCTGCAGTTACATGTAATGTGCATGCAATGACTGTATGGTATTTATGAAGTTTGAGAAATTCAATAAATGCTATGTGTCAGGTCCTTAATATAAAGCACATGCTTCAATATTTTTTTTCTCTATCACTTATTTTACTTATTATTTCAAACATCAGAAATATGATTTTACATTGTTTCCAATGTCATAAAATTGCTTGTGAAAGACTAGTTCAAAGTTCTCAAAGCAAGGGGCCACACACTTCCTGTAACTTTATTTATTTCAGCACATTTTAACTATCACTGTATATATGTCATCTTTTTCTTGCTCACCCTCAGTCTGGCAAAAATTTCAAAGTTAATAAGTTGGCCCATAAATGGGAAAGAAAGGAATTAAAGTATTGGCTTTTTGTTGTATGCAATACACAGGTGTCATTAAGCAGACAAATGTTACAGTTAGCTCAATCAACAAAGAAGGTGTGAAAATCAGAGTTGAGTTGCACTGCTCAACTCTGCACCAATAAACACAAAACAGTCAGTATGTTTGAAAAACATCTTTAACACTTGAACCTGCCTGTCCAAAGTAAAGATGATAAATCATGTAAATCAGTCATAGAAATATAAGTCAACCAAGGCAGCTACCAGTCTTAACCTGAAATACCCTGCATTCAAGAGTACCAAAATCATTCAGTTTTTACATAATAACAAATTTATCCTTAAATATTAACCCATTAATGCCTAGCATCTCATAAAAAGAGACAGTTAGACATTGCAGACCCAGATCAGATGCTCAGATGCAGCATGTAATAACAAGAGCTGTCACCTGACAGCATAGCTCGCCTGAATTGGTGCTTGCCCATCACAAAGCCGCTATGGTGGTGTGGACTGCTATGCATAAAACTTCATGCAAGCATGTCCATAATGAAAACACATTTATAAACAAAAGCTATCTCAGAATTAAGTCTTAAAATAAAATTAAAATAAAAAAAAAACTGAAATGAAATTTCAAAGTTCATGAGCTTGAGGTAAAAAAAAAAAAAAAAACTGACGGGTGGGGGGTGGGGGTGGGGGGGGGGGGGGGGCTATGTGGACTGCTATGCATAAAACTTCATGCAAGCATGTCCATAATGAAAACACAAAAGCTATCTCAGAAATAAGTCTTAAAATAAAATTAAAATAAAAAAAAAATGAAATGAAATTTCAAAGTGCATGAGCTTGAGGTAAAAAAACTGACGGGTAGGGGGGAGAGGGGGGGGGTGGGGGCTAGTATGTATCAAAACCCTGAACCATTATCTAACATCAGCCCAAGTATTAGTATCAACTGAGTCCATCATCATGGCACTGTGAAATTATGTCTTCATAAATTTAAAACTTTAACCAAAATCTTTAAAACAAAATTCTAAGTCGATGACCTTGACTTCAAGGTCACCCAGTGGGGTAAGTATAAGATGTTTTGTAAAAACTCAAAAAAGAGTCTAACATCAGTTCAAGTATAAACTAAATCTCTGCAAAGCATTATGAATCAGTATGCAACTACAAAACTTTAAAAAAGACAAAAATTTCCTAAGTCCCTGACCTTGACATCAAGATCACTGAGCGGGGTTGGGGTAGTACTCTGTAGATCTAACTACAGTGCAAATATAAAAAGAATTCATCTCTGGGTTCAGGAGATATGTGTCTTTAAAAAACTTTAACCAAAACATCCAATCAATAAAAAGACAATATTCTAAGTCCATGACCTTGACATCAAGGTCACAGAGGGGGGTGGGGGTAGTACCTTCGAAAACTTTAGACCAATATCTAACTTTAGTGCAAATATCAAAGGAATCCATCCATGGGTTCAGGAGATATTGGGCTTTATAAAACTTTAACCAAAACATCCAGTCCAAAAAAAACACCAATTTTCTAAGTCCATGACCTTGACTTCAAGGTCACAGAGTGGGGTGGGGGTGGTACCCTGTTAAACCTTAGACCAATATCTAGCTACAGTGCAAGTATCAAAAGAATCCATTTATGGGTTAAGGAGATATAGGTCTTTAAAAAACTTTAACCAAAACATCCAATTCTAACGCGGACGCCGACGCCGTGGTGACAACAATAGCTCTTCCTGAACTTTCGTTCAGGCGAGCTAAAAAACTATCCAATTTGTGAGGATAGAAGAGTCTGCCAGTCATAAATGGGTAAAAGAGTGCATATTTATAACTATGATACTGCTTAAATTTTACTCCCCAAAAGAGTATAAAGGGAATTCTGTTAGTTTCTTTATTTGGTCTGCTGCCTTTTGTACACAAATTAGATCAGCTTTTCTCTGTCTTATTTAGTTTGAATACACATTGAATAATCAACTGCTTTCTGTTATTATTTTGCACAAGTCTTTTCTTTTAACTATATAAAAGAAGAGCAAGTTTCCTTTTTTTCTTCTTTTCTCACTTCTGAAAATGATTCAAAGTAATCAAAATGTAATCGTAAAGTAATCATGATTACAGCCCATTTTGTAATGTAATTGATTACATTACGATTACTTGTAATCATAAAAATGCATGATTACAGATTACTTCATGATTACTCAGAAATTGTAATTGATTACTAGTAATCACGATTACAGATTACAATTACCCCAGGTCTGCCACCTTCTTCTGTTTCAGCTGCCCTAGTTGAGCTGGCAAAATCCATCCCTGTCCAGTTTTTAATATTGTCTTCCCACCTCTTCTTCTGTCTACCTCTTTTTCCTTTTACTGTCTCCTGTAGAACCGTCTTTGCTAAACCAGAAGACCTTGAGACGTGGCCAAACCACCTTAGTTTCCGTTTTTTGACCAGCATCAGGAGTTCATCATAGTCTCCAAGGGCTGCTTGGATCTTTCTGCCAACCTCCTCATTTGTTGTTTGGTCCTTGTACGAAATGTTCAGTAATCTTCGGTAGCATCTCATCTCAAAGGCCTGCGTTCTTTTCTCTAACTCTGCTGTCAAGGTCCATGATTCACAGGCAAAATCAAACAAACTATATCATCCTTGTCAGTGGTATCTAACAGTTTGAAACTTTCTTTCATTACATCCTTGTCAGCGGGGACGCGAAGCACAGTTGGTAGGGCACCTGACTTGCAAGCCAGAGGTCCTGGGTTCGATACCCGGTCCGGCCACTTACTTTCATTTCCCCTTCCGCTGATTCAAGAAGGGCAGTTGTCAGTTACTGGTGAAAGTAAGTGCTCTACTACTGGCTAACAGCTTAGGAGGTCTAAGCCTGCCAAGGAATAGTGTGTTTAGGGTAACTGACCATCCCGACATGAGCATATAGCTGTTTACTGTGGACATTATACAATAACACAACAATACATCCTTGTCAGCAGTTTCAACCAACTTCTTTGTTACTGTAACATATTTGTGATCTGTTTCAAATTCTTTGTTGCATCTTTGTCAGGAGTTTCAAGCAACTTCTTTTGTTACACCCTTGTCAACAGTATCAAACAACTTCTTTTGTTGCATCCTTGTCAGCAGTTTAATACAGTATCTTTTGTTACATCCTTGTCAGCAGTTTCAAGCAAGTTCTTTTGTTACATCCTTGACAGCAGTTACATACAATGTCTTTAGTTACATCCTTGTCAACAGTTTCAAGCAACTTTTTTTGTTACATCCTTGCCAGCAGTTACATCCAGCCTCTTTAGTTACATCCTTTACATCAGTTTCAAACAACTTGTTTTGTCACATTCTTGTCAAAGGTTTCCAACAACTTCTATTGTTACATCCTTTTTAGCAGTTTCAAACAACCTTTTTTGTTACATCCTTATCATCATTTTCAGACATCATCATTTGATGCATTCTTGTCAACAGTTTCAAACAGCTCATTTGCTTCATCATTTGTCAACAGTTTCAGACCACTACTTTCATTACATCCTGGTCAACAATTTCATACAACTTCATTGTTACAGTGTCATTCTTGTCAACAGTTTCAAACAAGCTTTTTATGCCCCCGTGACGATAGTCAGGGGGCATTAAGATTTGCCCCTGTCTGTCTGTCCGTCTGTCTGTCCGTCCGTCTGTCTGTTCATCACGCTTTATGGTATAGAGTTTGTGTAATCAACTCCTCCCACAGTTTTCAATGGATCTGTTTCAAACTTTGCATACGTGTTGGGGACATATTGAAGATGTGCATGTGGATTTTTGTTGGACCTACAATTAATTTTGACAGAATTACGGCCATTTGAACTTAGTCATTTTAGGCAAATTTTTGCATTTAGGGTATAGAGTTTGTGTAATCAACTCCTCCCACAGTTTTCAACGGATCTTTTTCAAACCTTGCATACATGTTATGGACATATTGAAGATGTGCATGTGGATTTTTGTTGGACCTAAAATTAATTTTGACAGAATTACGGCCTTTTGAACTTAGTCATTTTAGGCAAATTTTTGCATTGTAGGGTATAGAGTTTGTGTAATCAACTCCTCCCACAGTTTTCAGTGGATCTTTTTCAAACCTTGCATACATGTTGTGGACATATTGAAGATGTGCATGTGGATTTTTGTTGGACTTAAAATTAATTTTGACAGAATTACGGCCTTTTGAACTTAGACATTTTAGGCAAATTTTTGCATTGTAGGGTATAGAGTTTGTGTAATCAACTCCTCTCACAGTTTTCAATGGATCTTTTTCAAACTTTGCATACATGCTGTGAATGTATTGAAGATGTGCATGTGGGATTTTGATGGCACTAGAATTAATTTTGACAGAATTATGGCCTTTTGAACTTAGTCATTCTAGGGAAATTTTGCATTGTAGGGTATGGATTTTGTGTTATCAACTTGCTCCACAGTTTTCAATGGATCTTTTTCAAACCTTGTCTACATATGGTGGACATATTTGAAGATATGATGAGGCATATTGATAGGTCTAGAGTTAATTTTGACAGAATCACAGCCTTTTTAACTTAGTCATTTTGGGCAGTTTTTTTCATGGCAGGTTATGTTTTCAATGGATTCTTTGTAGGTGCTTTATGGATATATACATATCATGTGACAGGCGCTCCACGGGGGCATCATTAGTGTCTTACAGACACAATTTTCTAGTTTTCATCATTTGTCAACAATTTCAGACCACTCCTTGGCTGATTTAAAGGGTTGAAAAACATAGTCCTTCCTTAGCCAGACAGGTGCAGCCAGAATTAAGGGGTGAGAAACTCTGCTCTGGACGAATCAAACAGGTGCAAACTTTCCAGCAAGAAGGGATGAGAAACGTAGTTCTGCCCTAGCCAAACAGGTGCAACCATTGTAAAGGGATGAGAAACATAGTCCTGCCCTAGCCAAACAGATGCAAGCAAAGAGAAGGAGCCATAAACATAGTCCTGCCCTAGCTCAAAAGGTGCAACCAGCATGAAGGGAAAGAAAATATGCAAGAAAAAGGAAAAGAAATAGGAAAAATGGGAAGACAGGATGAACTCAAACTATAAGAATGCTGATACTGTTTGAATTTCTGTCATTAGATTCTCATATGTTGAATTCCAGTCCGCCTAATTTGTCATAATGATAGACACATCTTAAATTATAAGCTAAGAAAAGCAAATAACACCACAAAACTCGAATTTCGTTAAAACTTAGGTTAGATTGACATAAGGTGATTTCCTTTCTTAAATATGATAACTGCTTTGAAAAGAAAGCAAATAGAGTTATACCTCAATATTTATTCAGAAATCCCTCCTTTTCTTTGTTGCATAGATTTGAGATTTATTTGTTGACCGAGTGTTTGGGTGTCTGAGGTGGTGGTGATATGGATACTTTGCATGTGATAATTACCATCTATTACCTTAACGGCCACAAATATTGGGAAACAAGTGCCACCAGGGCAAACATACACCCAGATCAGACTGCTTCTCCTCGAGGAGCAGCCGGATCAGAGGTGCACTCTTTGTCATACGATCAGTAGGTTTTGTTTGGTTGCTGAATAAGAGTAAAATCAACTAGTTGATGTGAGTAAAATCAACTAGTTTGATTTAAAGGAGTAGATTCTTACAGATAGTGGGCAAGGTGTCCCATTTTGAAGGGTTAATATGGTAATGCCAGGTCACATTTATTCGGTTAAAAGTTTTGGAAAAAGGTTACAAAGCTTTTAGCATTTGAAACCAAATACATGTACTGAATCCTCGAGGACAATACCGTCTCATCTCATAATGACCCCTTAACCTTGTTGGTTGATTAAGCATGTGAAATCTTGTTTTGCGCTGCAAGTAGAATGGTCTGCAAGCTCCAGGCCTGCTCATTATTTAAATATACCATCTTTTCTAGCCATTATCTGTGCCCTGTAGAATTGTCTTCATCATGCTTTCTAGAGATAATGGTATCTCTCTGTTTTCTTTATCATGATTAAATGATCTTTATGTGTTGCAAATGCATCCTGGGCTCTCTTGCCTTAATGTGGTCTTTATATGAGAGCCTTTGGTACATCTTTATCTTACAACTAAGACTCTGGTCTGGTAAAATAAGTAAAATTTATAAAACTCTGTGTAGTGCACCCAGTAATTTCACACAGACTTTGCTGAACGAAAGCCTTACATGTAAAAACTTTCTAGAAACGAAGCTGAGTTAAGAGAGTTTGTAAGAGAAGACATTGTTGTCAGTCTGCAACCCTCACTCTAAGTAGTCTGTGAAAGGTTAAATTCTGTGCCGTTGAACTCAGTTTCAAAGTTATTAGAAATTTTGGTAATAATATAGAAAAACTTTTGAAGAACAAGAAAAAAATACTACTATTTAACTAGTAATAATAAATAAATTAAAAGAAAAAATACAGATTCCAAGTTGGGATTTCTTTTGATTTTTCTCTTATTTTATTTTGTTCCTTGAAGAAAAATGCCTTTAATAATTTGCTCTCTTTTTTGCAAGGAGTATGTTTGGTATGAATGAATTGTTATCAGTTGATAATGAGAATTTAAATGTAAGAAAGTGATCAATTTTATGTCTTGTGTAACAATGAAGAGTTTGAAGTGTTTAATTCTTTGTATTCAAAAAATTTACATAAAAAATTCAGATTTGCCAAAAGACTTTTAACTTGTAATTTTTAATGACTGGTTGGAGTAAATGTAACACTTAAAGAGCCAAAAATGAAGAAAAAAAGTTGATTTCGCAAACAGTTTAGATCCAGATGAGGCAGCTCATAATTAGCCGCCTCATCTGGATCTACAGTGTTCGACCTCTATAGTCTTTGAATTTGCAATATGATATAGATTGGATGAATTATTTTTGAAATTTTGCAGACATAAATTTTGTTGTCTGCTTTTTTGGCGCTGTAGGGTTATGTGTATAGGGAAATTTATAATTTTGAAGAAACATTTGTTTTTATGATAAATTTTTATAGCAATTTTATATGTCTGAACTGGGAGGGCACTAATGGATGTTTTATGAGTAAACTTTCACTTAGCTACTGTGTTAATTTCATGAACTTCAACCAGGGCACTATAACCATTGGTAATGGACTTTTAACATCTTTGAATTTTGACAAGTCCATAGTCATAGTATTAGGCAGAGACATTCAGTCTGCTGTACATTTATTCCAAATTGGGATTTGATGTATTTTGTTTCATAATTCTTGCTGAAGTGTTACAAGACTAAGGATTAGCAGACTAGTGAATAAAAGTAGAATGCTGGTGATTGTAATATAATATCAGAGCCAGCTTTTCTTTAAATTATTAATTAAAATTAAATAATGATTATAAAAAATAATAAATTGATCTTTGTTAATGATTATAATCATGCAGGATATAATTTTTGTAAACTGACTTGCAAATAATGTTGACATTATGACGTCAGTTGGGAAAAAACTGCCAAGGCGGCCATCAACAGCTCCTGGTAGAGTTATCCCCCTTGGACAAGACCAACTGCAGCCTTCATCTCCATTTTTTGTGGTTTGGGTAAAATTTCCTATGGGCATAGGAGGAAGTGCAAGTAATGTGGCTTATATCAGAGCTCTAGATAAGAGGGAGTATTTGATGATAATTAAAGATAATTTTTCTTATTTCTCATCAAAACCATATGTTGTGACCACTCATCTGAACCGTCTCATTGAGACGGTTCAGATGAGGGGTCACAACATATGTTTTTGTTCAGAATTAACAAAAATTATCCCTAATTATCACCAAATACTCCCTCTTATCTAGAGCTCTGTTATAATATTGTTTTGTAGAATATTAGTAGTGTTGAAGTGTGATAACATCATCAGTGCATTGATAGATTGTAATATTTTCCCTTGTAATAGTACAGTATTACAATACTCTAAGTATTGCTATGACATGCAAAATAAAAAAAATTACGAGTAGTTTAACATTGATATTTCTTGGCTAACTATTCGCAGAAGTTTGAATTCTTAATTTTCAGGTGGGAATGGAACTGCACATATTCTAGTTGTGTGTATTCATATTCGGTGGAGACATTGAAAACAATAGCTTACAGAATTTTTAGTTTAAATTATCATAATTTCTGCTTTGACCTTAAGTTAGTATTGGTGTGGCATGAATTGAGAGTACAATGAAGAAAAATCTACCATGGTTCTCACAGATCACTGAATATTCAGGGAAATTGTAAGAATTTCTAGGACAAGAAAAAGTCCAGGAATTCTGAGATTGTTTGGAGAAATTTGCAATTCTAATCCAAAAGTCAGTGAAAAGCCAATTAAGCAATTCAGATTCAAAACTGCTTTGGCTTCTGCAGGTGTTGCATAAAAAGACTTGGCTATTGCCACTTTCAAGGCATAAAGAAATTTATACATGCAGCAAATAAAAGAAAAATGGTGGTATAGCATATAGTGGTCGGGGGAAATCTGGCTGTGGGCAAATAGAAGCCAGTAAATTGTCAGGAAATTTTGAAATACAGCTTCTGTGGGAATCATGCCTACTGTACATTTATAACTCTGTGTATTTGTTCAGCTTTGCAATCTGTCATGGGGTGTTACATCTTTCAGAGCCCTAGATAAGAGTGAGTATTTGGTGATAATTAGGGATAATTTTTGTTAAATCTGGATAAAAACATATGTTGTGACCCCTCATCTGAACCGTCTCGTCGAGACGGTTCAGATGAGGGGTCACAACATATGGTTTCAATGAGAAATAAAGAAAATCATCCCTCAGTTATCATCAAATACCCCTCTTATCTAGAGCTCTGTCTTTGCATAAGGACAACTCCACTCACAATAAATATTAAAGCTATTGATTAATTGAAAAACTTTGCAGTTCTTGTTCAGACTGTATGGAACGCCATGGCTGTCTCATTAGATCGATCTTCATGATGATCTGTTATGTATCATTATGTACTGTTCAATTCCCATCATACCTTGTAAACCCAATTCATGTTATGGCAAATTACTATTATGTGCTGGTACTTGCCATCATGCTTCTTAAACTACTCTTATTTCCTGTCTGTAAAGCGTTATATTATTACTTTCTTGCATGCTGTCTTTGTGCAGCACGGTCCTGTTATGGTCATCTAAAATGCTGTTTTTTTTTCTAAATAAAACATTTAAGTCATTCTTGGTTACTATTCTTTTGAGTCATATCATATTATGTGGATGTACAAAGCTGTCTTGTCGTGACATCATTTTATAATGTCAAATAACACGCTGTCTTATTCATTGAAAATATATAATGTTCACTTTTATCATGACTTAGCAACTTCCAATATGTATTGATCTAGTAGAAGGCTGTCTTAATCGAAATGCAATAATCTTTGCTGCCTTTCGTCATGTTTTCTAGGCAGCATTCTGTGCTGATACAGAAGGATGCTGCCTTATTTTAAATACGCCCTCTATGATCAATTGCCTCCTATCCTTCTGACGTCGCATCATATGCTTTGATCTAAAATTCTGCCTTGTTTAAAATATGTCTTTTATGTTAAGTTTTCATCATATGTGATTAACTCTTTATCGTATTCTTTAATAATTCATCCTGACTTTATATATAAAAAGCAGTTATTCTGGTTCCACGCTCACTTTTGTCCGTTAAGCTCATATCATTATACTTTGACATCCTGTCTTTATACTTGTCGTTATGATGTTTAGTATAATTGTAAATGCCGGTACCACATCCGGTTGTCCGGTACTACTAAATACCACGAGACACCACTATATAGGTGTGGGGTCTAGTGGTGTGAATGAGTGGGTAGGTAGGGTAGAAGAATGGGCTGTGGTTGTTTGGGATGGGTAGAGTGTATGTTGGGAGTTGTTTTGGGGACAAAAATGGGTATGGAAGAAAAGGGTAGGGTAAGGAAAGGTATGGGTAGTGAGAGGGGTAATAATAGGTGTGAGGATGGGGTGGTGGTGACTGAGTAGACTTCGGTAGGATATGTGTATGAGTTTGGATGGCGTTGTGCATAGAACCGTAAGTTGCGGGAATAGGGATCTGGATGGAGCTGGGTTCGGGCGGGTAAACATTAGGAGTAAGGGTTTGGTTGTGGTAGTTATAGACTTGGAGGGTGTGGTAAGTAGGGTAGGGAATGTGAAGAGGTTTGGATTGCATGGTGGGGCAAGAGCAAGTGGTGGCATTGGGATAAGGATAGAGCCAGGAGCACGCTCGTATGAGTGTGTAGTGTAGGATAGGATATGGTATAAGAGGGCTTGGGTGGGACGGGCGTAAATGGGGTGGGGTAGAGTAGGTAAGGTAGGGTATGTGAAGGAGTTTGGATTGCATGGTATAGGGAGGAACAAATGGTGGAGTGGAGATCTAGGTAGGGCTGGGGGCATTTGGGTATGGTAATGTAGGTTAGGATGGGATATAGGAAGATGACTAGGGATAGGGATGGATGAGGGTTGGTTGTGGAAGGTAATGGTGGTGTAGGGTAGCTGGAAGCATTGGGTTGAATAGGTGTGGGTGTAGGTATAGGCGTTACCATAATGGATAGTAGAATAGAGAAGGTAGTGGTAGGGAAAGAGGTTGGGATATTGGTGCGTAGAGAGGAGGTAGGCGTCAGAATGGGACTTGGTTTGGGTATTGTTGGGTGTAGGTAGGGTAGAGTAAAATGGAGTAGAGCAGGGCAGATCATGGGAGGGAAGGGACTGGTATGTGGTGGTGGTTAGATGGGGCTGAGGCTTGTGGAGTGCCTCTTTATACTTTCAGTCACTGTTTTACTTAACGGGTTCGAATTTAATGAGCATTTTCACTTTTGACTTTGGGTAGGTGGGTATGGTGAGAATGGTTTGGTGGAAAGTGGTGAGTAAGGGTAGGGAAAGATAGGCTAGGGAATAGGTAGGGCAGGGTCCTGGAAGAGGGTTCAGGGCAGATATGGTGCTAGAGGTAAAGTATTCTATTCATATTTGTACTGCCAACCGCCACGCAACACCATGCCCCACCCCACAAACACAAGACTTGACAAGAGAACATGTCAAACTAACAAGACATACCAGTTTTTGACAAGGCATAATGAAAATGTACAACACATAACAATAAGCGGACAAGACAACATATCCAACTGACAAGACAGTGTGTTATTTTGACAAGAGATGGTGAAAATGAACAGCATATAGTAGCGATTGAACAAGGCAGCGTGTCGAAATCACACGGCATAATAAAAATGAGCAGTACATAATAGCGAATGAAGATGACAGCATGCAAACCTGACAGGACATAATGGTTTTCAGACATGACATGATGGCTTTCTGACAAGATATAAGGAAAAATGTACTGCATGTAATAACGAGTGAAAAAGACAGCATTTAAACCTGACGAATAAAGATTTTCAGACAATACATAATGAAAATGAACAACATATTATAACGAGTGAAGAAGACAGCATGTCAAACTGACACGGCATAATGATTTTCAGACAAGACATAATGAAAATGAACAACATATAATGATGAGTGAAGAAGACAGCATGTTAAACCGAGATGATATAATGGCTTTTAGACAAGACAAAATGAAAATTAACAGCATATAATAATGAGTGAGAAAGACAGCATGGCCAACTGACAAAACTTAATGTAACTGAACAGCATATAATGCTTGTCCATATTACATAATGACATGTCCGAATATAAGACAGTTGTGGCGTTCCATAAGACTGCTCCAAAAGGAAAAGTTTGAATAGGTTTTACAATACCTGCTTAGTTATGTCTGTCCCAATACACAGGGTGTTTTTGCAGTACCTTTTATGGCTGTTACATTGCATGTTTGATGAATTTATTTGCTTCTGCACACTTTATAAGGTGCATGGGTACACTCCCACATTTTTCTGCCATGTTCTCAAAGGATAACAACTTAACTGTTTTTTCCTGTGCAACTTTACACCCTTCCAAAATGGGTTCTACATGTAAAAAAGAATTTGCTCTTAGTGGAGCATTTTCTTTCCTGTAAGAGTTGACACCATTGAGAAGGAAGGCCAAATTGAAAATGGCAGAGTTGCTTCCCCTGAAAGTGTACTCATTCACCTAATTTGTGGCGGGTATCACTCTTTGATAGATGACGGTACTCTGAATTGGTGATTTTGTAGTTTTTGTTTTCTTTTAGCACTTGGTGCATGTTGAATCACATTTATTTTTGCAGAGAAGATTCCCATTCACTATAGAAGTAATAAGAAGCAGATAGTGCCTGTATCCTCAGCTTGTGCTCAAGACTTCACCCATGTTCCTGTGGACTTTGTCTCTGGGGACGAGGACGACAGTGGGCGCCACTCCCGCAGCTCCCTCATGTCTCCAAAAACACAAAAAGCACCTGCATTTTTACCAGGTTGGTGTTGGGTTTCTTCACTATCTTACACTTTACTAACACAGTGCACGTTATAAACGGTAGGATGTTTTGTTCACCTAATGCTTTGAGTGTTAGCCTATATAAAACATTCAAGGGTATGCTTCCTGGTATTATTATGAATTTATTTAGACACCTCAACCTTTACCAGGGTTGCCAAAGTCAGGGAAACATCTGGAAAATGGTGTTTTTTCCAGGTCAGGGAAAAGTTGGGAATTTTTGATTGGACAGGGAAATTTGGAAAGAAGGAAAAAAACAGGGATTTTGAAAATTAATGGGTATCACAGGGTATAATCGATTCCGCCAATTTTCGCTTCCTGCAGAGACTGTCCGTCATATTTGGCTTCTGCCGAGACTGTCCGTGAACTCTTGCTTCCTGCAGAGACTACTGTCCTCGAGGAATGGCTTCCTGCTGAGACTGTCCGCGTGACTCTGCTTCCTGCCGAGAGCCTTGGCAGGAAGCAGAATCACATGGACAGTCTCTGCAGGAAGCCATTTATCATGTACAGAAGTCCCGGCAGGAAGCAAGAGTTCGTGGACAGTCTCGGCAGAAACCAGATATGATGTACAGTCTCTGCAGGAAGCGAAATTTGGCGGAATCGATTATACCCTGTGGGTATGGCAGTCTTCAGAAAATATACTTGTTCTACTCAGGAAGAAAGGATACTTATTCAAGAAAGATAACCCATGCACTGCAGTATTATCTTCCTTCTCAGTGGGAGCTACTTCTAAAAGAAAAATGCTGTCAAGGGGATCAAGTTCTTTCCTTTAACTTTTAAGAGTAACCTTAATTTTCAAGTTATACCTTAAGCACTGTTAAATGTAAGAGCATAATCAGCTTTTGGAAATTTGAAAATACCAGAAAACTCTAGGAAATGTCAGGGAATTTTGAAGCAGTCAGGTTGGGTGGCAACCCTGTTTACTCTAATGGACATTTCCATTTTTTGCTGAGCAACAAGTATATTTTTACATTAAAAGAACTGTAGTGGCAAATTTTACTGATCCTGATCAGACTGCTCTTTGAAAGCATTCTGAGATGAATCGCAATTAATTTACCCAGGCTTTCCATAGAGTAAATATATTAAGGATATTTGCTTAAGTTTCGCAATTTGCATTGTTCGCACAATATGTAGAATAAGCATATGAGCCACGACACGACAAAACCAACAATGTTGTTGTGTGCCCAGCACAGACTCAGATCAGACTGGGCGGATCAGATCAGCCTGGGCATCCGCCCAGTCTGATCAGAGTCTTCGCTGTCCACATGGAGGTACCTTAGACCCTTAGCTACCATTTGAGCTTTTAACGAAGAGTCTAATCAAACTGAGTGGATACCCAGGCTGATCTGCGTCTGCACTAGGAGCACAACCACATTGTTGGTTTTGTCGTGTTGCGGCTCAATTATGATTTAGGCATACTGCAAGGAGATAACATTTAATTTGTATGGCCATTCCCTTTGAAATGTTGAGTTAGACTAGACTGTTTTGGGATGCCAAAGCACTGGCCTTAAGCTGCTTCAGAGACATTTTATGTGCAATAACTTGATTTTGTCTTGAATAAGATAAACTATGTTTAAATGTATGTTTGTCTGTCAGATACTTCAGACAGAATTCAGTCAGATGCATTCTTGGTGTGTCACGGTGAGTCAGAATCTAGAGATAGCAGCCTAGTTATTTAAACCTTTTTCTAAATATCTCTTGTTCTCATTGAATATTTCTATAGATGTTGAAATTAACAATATGGTGGGTGCATGCTATACCTTTTGAAGCAGTGAATGAGCATTCAACATTGTCTACACGTAACGAGCTGAAGAATTATTTCTGAAGTTTATTGATCACTTGAGGGCAGGATATGGGATCTGATTGTATTAGTTCCTGACCATCACCAATCTTTGTACTTCTCTTTATGTATGATACATGTATACATTATAGTCTTGATGAATATACCATGTTTGTCAGAGAAACTGGAAAATCGTACTTTGCATGATAGTAGTTAGCAGTGCAGCAGCATATATATGCATATCTAATATGGTTTGGTCTGCTTGAAGTGTATACCGTACATACCCAGATAGCATGCCTACGTTGGGCCAACGTTGGCTTAAGGTGGTCAGTTTGGTTGGGCCAACGTTGGATGCCAATGTTGGGCCAACGTAACTTTGCTCATCGGGCGAACGTTGAGCCAACCGTTGGCTCAACGTTGGCCCAACGTTGTAAGTTTTTTCCTGCAACGTTGGGCGAACGTTGCGCCAACATATATGGCTTACAATCAGCCAACGCAAAAATTTCACTTTGGGCCAAGCTGTGCCACCTTAAACCAACCTATACTTTGAAATGAAACAAATTCCTCCCTCTCTGCGAAGTATCCAGTAAAAGTAACTTAATCCATGCCCACAAAGAATAGTCAGCGATTTAAACGTATACTGTCTTTAAAATGCAATCCGAAATACACAAATCTGCGAATCGTTGATCACTTAATGCGGTTTTTATATACTTTACGACTAAAATCAGCCTGCGCATATGCACCTTCTTATGATATTATTCCCTCTTCGCTTACACATTCAATCCGCCTGATGAAATACTACATTTCACATTGCGCAGTTGTGCAGGCTGATTTGAGTACATATGCCTAAGTTCCATTTTCGCGCGAAGACATTCAGGCTGAAATGTATTTAGCTAAACTCACAAAAAACAAATACAATCTGCTTGAATTGAAGTATTGAATGGTGCTGAATGTTATGACTTGGAGCGTACGTTTATAGTTTCCTATTCTAAGAACACAATCTTTGCTCCTCCAAGCCCTAGTTATGTTTAGCACTTGGTTTGTTAAATCCTTCTGGTACATCTGAAAGTCATTAATAACAGAAGTACTAACAACTTAATTGCTGAATGGGGATCGTTTCCTTGGTAACCAGACCTTGCTCGTGATTAAATCGGAGTACACAAGACTCCGTGCGGTGTGATCGATAATTACTTACAGAGCTTCACTTTTCTATATACCTGGTTCAGATATTGTAAATAACCAAAGTTTATGATTATTATCATTATGCCTAAATCAGTATTGTTATATTATGCAATAAAATTTATAAAAACAAAAATTCATAATTTTTTCAAAGAATTATTAGTACATGCTAGTCAAAGTCAGAGCATGCAAAACCAAGACAAATTGTAATAAATAAAAATAAAAACAAATAGTAAGAAGTCCATGTAATGATAATTTTGATACTGAGTACAGTAGTTGAATTCATAGACTTTATATAAAAATTAAATTGACTAATTCATATTCATTTCTAATTATCATTGAAATCTGGTGTTCAATTCCCCACGCTCACCCAACGTTGGGCCAACGTTACTCAACCC
Organism: Ctena decussata; assembly: GCA_963989385.1. Classification (NCBI taxonomy): domain Eukaryota; kingdom Metazoa; phylum Mollusca; class Bivalvia; order Lucinida; family Lucinidae; genus Ctena; species Ctena decussata. The sequence continues at coordinate 15,677,268 of OZ022505.1, read as the reverse complement.
ACGTAAAACTTACCAAAATTTATACGCAAGTGAAAACGTTGGCCCAACGTTGGCTGACCGTTAAATGACCGACACACTTTTTTTTACAAAAATGTACACAGCATGCTATGAAATAAAGTTTTGACCAGCATAGGTCGAAGTATAATTAATTCCTGAGTACCTAGAGTAGAAATATACCCAGCTGTTGTAACGTTGGGCCAACGTTCGGCCAACGTTGTACTCCCAACGCCAACGCTCAGCCAACGGTGACACCTTATGCCAACGTTGGCATGCTATCTGGGTAGTCTCTAGCTAGTCATAGACTGTTGGTGGATAATTTGTGAATCATTCTCATTGTTGCAGACTAATAGAATATCTGCTGTTTTAAAGTAACCCACAATTTGCAAACCATAAATGGCCACTCAGCCTGCACATTATGCACGGTCTGATCAGAATGTTTGCATAATTATATTTCTTGTCTTGCCTGGGTCTAGCAGAAGCAAGACATGGTATTACTTTCCTGGCATTGGTGGCATAAACTTTTGCCAAGTTTTCTGGTTTAGCTCAATTTTGTTACAATACACAGGCAGATGAGACACCGCCTTCTGCTGCTTTCTTGTTAAAAGTTTGACACATTATTAAGGCAAACAGAATGATCTGGTTAGGTGTCTTTCAAATACAGACTGATCATGAAGGGATAGACAGCAATGCTTGGATACACAAAATCTAAGCATTTCTGAGTCATTATAGGTACTGTATATTTTTATGTTGAAATTAGTTTCAAGTTTACTAATGTCTGTCTCAAGTACGCTAAACTGGTCTGTTAGGCTTGACTGGTATAGCTTCAATTTTATATTAGATAAAAAATAAACAATTTGTTGAACATGGAAAGTGTGATGTGTAGCATAAATGTACCACAGTGTAGGGCCTATTGTCTCAGCTGCTCTTGAGATAGATCTAGGATGACCATGATCTGTCTTTGTATTACATAAGTTCCATGTCTTTCTAACACTGATCTGAACTGTTAACAAATATAACAAACTATAATTTCAGAAACTAAATTATTAACAGAGATAATCTTAAAGGAATCTGTGGACTAACATTAAAGGCCTGGTTAAAGTTTGATAACATTTAGATTAGCACAGTTGCTGTTCATCAGAGTTTTAAAGCTACATATGAGGGTCAATCATACTGGTTGTGTTTGGCCATAGAAACACCTCTGTGACAGTGGGTCTGAAAATTACATGATTTCTCCTTCACATACCGAGTTTGATGCAAACAGTGTGAATATTTTAGTTAAATCAAAACACAGTTGAGTACCTAATAATCATTCCTGTGGAATTTAACTGTAAGAACAAAAAATAAGATAGCTTAAATTTCATTGATGAAATTGTAAATGCAGTGTAAATGGTTTTTAATGCCTTTACAGATACAATCATTTACAGATACAGTACCGAACAATATGTTTGATGCTTTTCCAACAAAATACCAGTAGCTTATAAGATGGTCACAGCTAAGGGAAGACTTGGAAGATTATAAAATACCCTATTTTTATATAAAAAAAAGACTATATAAAAGCACCAAACCTGAAACAAACTTTTTGTTAATATCACTGAAACTTTTTTGCCTTTATACAAATCCTTGGTTGGGCCCTGATGATGTTTCAGTTTAACATTGCCCAAGTACAAAGTAAGCACATTTCTAACTAGCAGACAGGGAGGAATAAGAGTATATATTTTAAAGAATATGGTAAAATCAGAAGAATACCTGTGCCTTAATTTCTGTTCCTGTTTTATAAATGCAGTCTGTTTTCCTTTCTGCTCAGCAGTCTGTTTTCCTTTCTGCTCCTACCATTGTACAGGACCAGTGGAGCAGTAACAAATATTGATGGCCCAGCCTTCCACACAATAGTCTCAATCTGTCTCCCTCTAAACACTTTACAGGAGTATTACAGGACAAACATGGTAAGCCTCTTTCCTATGCTAATTTTTCTGTTCATATGAGTGCCAGGTCTGTTGGAAAGTTCTGAGGCAAACACACTCCTACAGAAGATACAACTAGACACTGATATTTTACCTAGACACAGTACACATGATTTTGTTAAAAGCACTTCAGTAATATAGGTTATACATGTATTCGAAATACAGTCAGTTGTATAATCTGGCAGTCTATTGTATTGCTGACAAAATGAAGGCAGGTTTGAAGCTAGAGATTAAAAAAAGGTAAAGGTTTCCCATAGCATAGTGGCCACAGCAGCAGTTGGGGTTAGGGGCCCACTGTATCTTGGACACAGCATATGAAAGACAGAGCTTTTCCGTCGCCTTTCACTGCCTTATCATTCCCTGATTTGAAAGCTTTACCCATTTACTGCTGGGTTGACAGAGTTTTCCAGTTGCCAGCTTGCCAAACCCGCATCTGAACCAGCAATCTTCTGCCCATAACGGAGCATCTCTAACCATTCAGCCATGTTTTTTTGAGATTCAGAATTATATAAAAACGCATTGCCCTTTAAATGTACATTGCAAACTTTTTTTATCCCCCGACCGAAAGGTTCAGGGGATATAGCGATGAGCCTGGCGTCCGTCCGTCCGTCCGTCCGTCCGTCTGTCCGTCCGTAAACACTTTCTTGTCCGCTCTATATCTTGAATACCCTTTGGAATATTTTCATGATACTTCACAGTTATGTAGAACAGGTCATGACGATGTGTCGCGTACAAGAATGGTAACTCTTGCTATTGTACTTTTTGAATTATCTCCCCTTTGGTGATTTTTTGGCAGATTCGTGTCCGCTCTGTAACTTGAATACCCTTTGGAATATTTTCATGATACTTCACAGAAATGTAGAACAGGTCATGACGATGTGTCGCGAACAAGAATGACAACTCTTGCTTTCTTACTTTTGGAGTTATTTCCCCTTGATAGTTTTAGGTGTGTTTTTTTGGTAGATTCGTGTCCGCTCTATAACTAGAATACCCTTTGGAATATTCTCATGATACTTCACAGATATGTAGAACAGGTCATGACGGTGTGTCGCGAACAAGAATGACAACACTTGCTTTCTTACTTTTTGAGTTATTTTCCCTTGATCATTTTAGGTATGATTTCGTGTCCGCTCTATAACTTGAATACCTTTTGGAATATTTTCATGATACTTCACAGATATGTAGAACAGGTCATGACGATGTGTCGCGAACAAGAAAGACAACTCCTGCTTTCTTACTTTTTGAGTTATTACCCCTTGATAGTTTTAGGTGTGATTTCGTGTCCGCTCTATAACTTGAATACCTTTTGGAATATTTTCATGATACTTCACATTTATGTAGAACAGGTCATGATGATGTGTCGCGAACAAGAATGACAACTCTTGCTTTCTTACTTTTGGAGTTATTTCCCTTTGATGATTTTAAGTGTCCGCTCCATAGCTTGAATACCTTTTGAAATATTTTCATGATACTTCACAGATATGCAGAACAGGTCTTGACAATTTGTTACATACATGAATGATAACTCTTGCTTTTAGACCTAGTGAATTATTTCCCTTTGGTAGTTTGAGCTGCTGTTCGAGTCTCTGCTCCATAGCTGTATAACCCTGGCCAGCTCCAGAATTTGAATAACCCTGAACCTTTTAGAATATTGATGATCATGCTGTGATATCTTATCAGTGTTCCTTACTCTCTTTTACCCCTCCACATTCCCGTGCCCGCACCCCCCCCCCCCCCCCCCCCAAAAAAAAATATTTTTTTTTTTCCAGATTTGGATTCTTTGTCCAAATTCACTTACTAGAGAGCTCAAAATTAGGTTTGTAGGGCTTGTACTTTAGAAGTTATTCACACAATTTGAAAGTTGAATGTATCGTATGCTATACATTTGTGTATATGGTGGCTGTTTGAGATATTACCTCTTTTTAGCAGTCAAGCATACTGTTTTAGTCTGAGTGTGAGATAATCATGCATCTGTTAACAGTTAATGTCAATCAGAAGCATAAAAGAACGACAATATATTACTAATATGTGTTTTGAAGTGCACCCTTTTTACCAAGGCCCATGGGGGTCTTCGGTTGGGGGATTTGCCATCTCCTCTGATGGCTATTTTTTTCTAATTTTGTTGGGCACATGGGTCCTCTGACATGTCTAGGTCCACAGTTTACAAGTGGTATGAAAAGTTTATTAATGGAAATTTAGATGTGCAAGATGGTCTCCATCTTGGCAGGACAAAGTCAGCTGTCACTCCAGAAAACATCTTAGCTGTGTTAAAATGCATCACAGAAGACGCCTGATACACATTGAAAGATTTAGCTCATATGGTTGGCATCTCAATAGGGGCTGTTCATGAGATTCTGCCTGAGCATATTAAACTAAATAAGTTTTGTGATAGATGGGTATCCCATCTCCTGACAGAATCCAGGAAGATATCAGGCTAACTGCCAAAATTCTCCTGAAAAGAAAAAAAAAAGCCAAATATTGCAGCAACAAAATTAATTTATTTCTGAGCTCCTGTAAGGGACATGACTTGGATGTACATTATTCTAGCCCAAATGTTGCATTGATTGTATAAATAATGTATCAAAAAAGGTCAACATAGGCCCTGTATTTCTAAGCATGCTTGGTCTGCCAATAGGTTTTGTATACATCTAACAATCCTGTTGTTCAAACTTCAGCTGTAAAGGAAAAGGAATATTTTACAATAACACTGTATTGAAAAACAAAGATGAAATCTTTTTACAAAACATGAGGCCAGTGACTAGTGGTTGTGGGGTATATGCCTTTTACGTGATAATGCTGAGGCACAGAAAAGCTATGTGGTCCAAAAAATTTTGAAAGAAGAGAAAGTTGTTTAGCTTCCACTGTGAATATTCACCTTATTCCCCTGATTTGAGTCATTTTGACTTCCTTCTGCTCTTTAGACTGCTAAAAAGATTAGCTGGTTGATGTTATAACAAAAAAGCATCCTTGGGACTGCCATTTTTCATTGTCTTCAGAGTATAGCTAATGAAGACTACAAAGAAATCTTTAGAGAGTAGATATCAAGGCCATCAAGGTGAAGGGACGAAACAGAAAGAAAAATGCCCAGAGATAAAGGACTTAAAGACAAATATTCTCTAGTATATATAGAACACACCTCCAGTCTTTATTGGTTTTATGACCCTGTTATGTCATTATCTATGTGAGAAAGAGCATTTCCTTTGATGAAACAGCAGTGTCACTGGACTATTGCATAACAGAATTATGATAGCCAATAAACAAGAATAGTTGTCTTTAATTGTCTCAAAACTTTTACTGACTCCTTTCTAGACAGAGAAATTCATGACAAAGCACCTTCTGGAGCTATAGTATTCCCCATATTGAAGAATGGCTATGTGGATTTATATGTATTCAAGATGGATGTTTCTAAAGTTTTTGAGAGATAGATTAAGCATAAATATTATACGAACATAATTGCTATATTAGGTAAACAGACTTTATTAATTATTACTGGTTGATATATTATGTAGTATAAGTTATTGTTTGAATAATTTGAAGTCAGTTATATCAAAAATAAAAAAGAGAATATAGAACCAAGATACAATAGCTTCAATGAATACAATGCTTTCTACAAAAAAGAAGAAAAAAAAGCATTGTTGCCTGTATTATCTTTAGCATAATTGAAACACTTGTATAATAAGTTTTCTTTTTCAAATGTGACATTGGTAATTAATAATGTGCCAGTGAATTACAGTAATGATCATAAATATCAGAACAGAAGCACTTGAACAGACAGAGTAGACACAGATCAGACTGCTCCTAAAGAGCAGTCTGATCAGGGTCTATTCTGTTTGCTTATTGGCCAATAGCTTTATAGAATATTCCCTGATAGAATAAACAGAGTTCTCCTAATTTGAAGATGGAAAAGGGGCCGGAGTATAAGAAAAAAATAAGATTTCAGGTGTGCCACTGTATCCAGTTATTAATGAATTGAAAAAGGAGAAACAAATGTAAAAAGAGAAACATAAATGAATGAAATTGATATTATCATAATTCAAGTGAAATTAGAAGCTTGGATTAAAACCATTATGTAGATTTCATGTGTCTTGGCAGAGAAAGTGTTTTTATTGATGTAAAGTATTATAACGTGTGTTTAATGAATATTAGAGAATATATTATTTTAATAAATGCCAATATAAGACTTTTAGTAAGAAACTAATATAATATAACATAGGTTTCCTTGTGAATGATATATCTGTGATAACTAAATTGAGATGTTATTATTAATTTTGTTTTACTCAGTTACTTTATTATTGTCAGTTTGATGTGTCAGTGAAATGCCTTTGCATAAACTAATTTAGAATGTGACATGGGTTAGTGATAGTAATGCATTTTTCTTCTAAGGCTGTTACATTTTGCAGCACATGTATGCACAGTTAAGTTATACAAAGGTGTTTCATCACATTCATGTTATTCCAGAAAGGAGAATATTGAAGAATACATTGTAGTTCTAATTCTCAGAGAAAAGGCTAAATGTATCCCAGCGGGCACACAATGTCAAAATGATGTATTTCTTGACGTTGATGCGACTTTATAATGTCGCAATATGACTTCATTTCAACATCATGTGCCAGCTGGGATAGAACTTAGCCTCTGTATCGGTGTCAACAGTTGTAATGCACATCTGATAGGCATATGAATGAAAAATGAAGAAAAGTTCACCCTGTGTGGGTGCTTATAGAGGTGCCTTTGGAAGGTTTGGCTCAGCTTACAGTGTGCAAGAAAGTAAGTTATGCTTTCTATAAAGTAGTGGGAGAAGTTTTTTTAAATGACGAAACTGACAAGGAGAACAAATCACTGTTTGTTCTTTAATGTGTATTACCGTATTTATTCGCCTATAAGACAGTGTATTTTCCTCTCCAAACCAACCCCAAATATCTAGATCCATCTTATAAGATGGATCTAGATTTTTGGGATTGTTTTGGAAGAGAAAACCCCATCATATAGCAGAATTATGCAAGACTGATTTAGATATTTGGGGTTATTTTTTAGTAGAATAACATCCGTCTTATAGCCGATTAAATACGGTACTAGTCTCTGGAAGACTTCAAATAGATAAACATAGAATCTGTATAGGCTTTTCACCTTTGCTGTTTAAACATACAATGAGGCACTTCTTCTCAGGCTCAGGCTTTGGATGTATGGGTACACCACCATGTTTCAAAGGGAGATAACTTGACCGAATAGAGAAGGGAGGCAGAAATGAAAATGAAAGAGTTGATTTCTCTAGTCAGCTTAAACCTGCTAAAGATATAAACATGGAAATGCATTTATCAGTGTTTAAACATCTGGGTAGAAATTCTTCCAATATTTTCAATCCATCTGTAAGGGAGAGAACTTTGACCTCCCTTTTTTAGAGAGGAGCAGATTTATTGTGTTAAGGTATTAAATTAGCCTTATGATAATGAACTGAAACAACACTTCAACAATTCTTTTGTCTGACTGTGGCCTCACTTCTGAAAAGGGAAGTCAGAGAGTCCAAATGGATTGTATTTAAGGCATCAACATAATTACATGTATATTGTATTATGTATTCCAGGAGACAGGGTGATATTTGCAGAGAGCCCGTCAGCTCCAGGTATCCCAGTGGTGTACAGAACTCCAGAAGAGAGGTCCTCAAATCCTGACAGACTTAACTTGGACAGGTTAGTAGCTATTTATTCGGCCAAAAGACAAAGAGTTTCTCTTCTTACCGTAATGACCCTATATATTCGGACAGACAGGCCTGAGCAAACATTGTAGACCCAGATCAAACTGCTCCTGAAGGAGCAGTTTGATCAGAGTCTACAAAGTTTGCCATTCACTGAGCATCATTTGGATGCATTGAAATGTGTAAAATCCACTTTCTAAGAATTTTTGAACAATAATTGTCCAACTTTTGGGTGTCCGAAATTTTAGGGTCATTACGGTAAATCATCCCAAACATGTGAATCATTCTGGTTTAACTCAGCTATAAGATGGGTTTTTCCCTTCCAAAACAATCCCAAAAATAAGATGGATCTAGAGTTTTGAGATTGTTTTGGTAGGGAAAAATTCCCCATCTTAGAACTAAAGTTAAATAAGATGAATCTAGAGTTTTGGGATTGTTTTGGAAGGGAAAAATTCCCCATCTTAGAACTAAAGAAAAATAAGATGGAGCTAGAGTTTTGGGATTGTTTTGGAAGGGAAAAATTCCCCATCTTAGAACTAAAGAAAAATAAGATGGATCTAGAGTTTTGGGATTGTTTTGGTAGGGAAAAATTCCCCATCTTAGAACTGAAGAAAAATAAGATGGCTCTAGAGTTTTGGGATTGTTTTGGTAGGGAAAAATTCCCCATCTTAGAACTGAAGAAATATATAGTTGCTCCCAGTGTTTATTCTTGTATGATTAGCAGACCAGGCCCGGAGGTTATAACACTTGAGTACATTCTCAAACTCAAAATAAAGCACACTGATTCGCTGCTTCCGAGCACATGCTCGGAAGCAGCCAATCAGTGTGCTTTATTTTGAGTTTGAGATTATACTCAAGTTTTATAACCTCGGACCCAGGTGATGGTCAAGTTTTCTGGTTTACCTCTGTTTTGTGAGAATGAGTAGTCAGGCAAGACACTGCTTTCCACATAATTCTTGTTTCTTGTTTTCTGGTTTACCTCTGTTTTGTGAGAATGAGTAGTCAGGCAAGACACTGCTTTCCACATAATTCTTGTTTCTTGTTTTCTGGTTTACCTCTGTTTTGTGAGAATGAGTAGTCAGGCAAGACACTGCTTTCCACATAATTCTTGTTCTTGTTTCACCATACTGTGAAGAAGGGTTAATATTTGGAATAAAAGAGAATAATCTAAAAATTGAAAATAGCAGATTCTTGTTAAAAAGATACTATGAAAATGCAGCATCCACATGCCACTAAGCTGAGTATCTCAGATTCACATAATGGACCAAAATTTCAACTGAAAACAATGCTGTCAAAGTAAGAGGCAACATGTTATCACCATCATAACAAGCATTTAGCGATTATAAGGAAAATTATACACATATTATTTCGGAATCATGACCTATGCTGTCAAGAACTCAGCTTGATTAGATGGTATTAGGTTTCTTTAGCAAGTTACTGCATGAATGAAATCTGTATAACATACTTTTTATACCCTGCCACACTTTAGTGGCGGGGTATTATGATATAACTTTTGGTGTCTGTCCGGCCGTCCATCTGTCCATCCATCCGTCCGTGCTCACCATTTCTGATCGATTACTTGAGTATTTATTTAACAGAATTTTTTCAAATTTTGCATACATATTGTTATCGGTGATAAGTGGTATGGGATTATGAATGGGCAAAATCTGTCAATTTTTAACAGAGTTACTGCCCTTGATCATATTGGAAAAATGGTTTCTGGCCTGTTATTCCTTTACTGTTTATGATATCTGTATGAAACCGCATAGATATGTTGAACATCAAAGGTTACATATTGTGACTAAGGGCCGTCACTCTGACCTTTCCAGTTCATGAGTTATCCACCCTTGATAGGTCTGAAAAATGATTTTTGACCTGTAGTTTATTTTAAGGAATATCTGAACGAAACTTCACAGATATGTTGAACATCAAAGGTTATATATTGTGATTAAAGGCCATCACTCTGATCTTTCCAGTTTATGAATTATCCACCCTTGATAGCTCTGAAAAATGGTTTTTGACATGTAGTTTCTTTATTATATGGAAAATCTGAACGAAACACCCACAGATATGTTATACATCAAAGGAAACATATTGTGACTAAGGACTGTCACTCTTACTTTCCAGTTTGTGAGTTATCCGCCCTTGATAGGTCTGAAAAATGGTTCTTGACCTGTAGTTTCAATTCTTTATTATATGGAATATCTGAACGAAACTTCACAGATATGTTGAACATCAAAGGTTACATATTGTGACTAAGAACTGTCACTCTGACCTTTCCAGTTCATGAGTTATCTTCCCTTGACAGGTCTGAAAAATGGTTTTTGACCTGTAGTTCCTTTACTATAAGGAATATTTGAATGAAACTTCACAGATATGTTGAACATCAAAGGTTACATATTGTGATAAAGAACTGTCACTCTTACATTTCCAGTTCATGAGTTTTCTGATTGATTGATCTGAAAATGGTTTAAACCTGTAGTTCCTTTACTATATTTAATATCTGCATGAAACTTCAAAGATATGTTAAACATTAAAGGTTACATATTGTGACCAAGGAAGGTCACTCTTACCTTTCCAGTTCATTAGTTATTTGCCCTTGATAGATCTGAAAAATGTTATATGACCTGTTGTTCCTTTTCTGTATGGAATATCTAAATGATACTTCACAGATATGTTTAACATCAAAGCTTACATATTGTGAATAAGGAAGGACGGCCCCTCTGACCTTTCCAGTTCATGAGTTTTTTACCTTTGATAGTTCCTCTACTATAAGGAATATCTGAATGAAACTTCACAGATATGTTTAACACCATAGAATAAGAAACGGAGTAAGAAAAGGAGTTTCTCAGCTCAAAGAAATGGTTTACTGCCTGATTTAAATCTACACTGGTCTGAATGCCCCGTATTGTTAGAAATCTCACAAGACAGCTATGTATGAGTAGTTTATATTAATATCTGTTTGCAGTAAGGACATCATAAACTGTCTATCCCAGTTCTGTGGCTATAAAGCTATTATCTATTTAAGAAAATAAGTTATGATGTCCAGCGGCGGCGGGGTATCATGCAGTGCCAGCGGTGCTTTTATTTCTTTTACATGGTAATGATTCAGTTATCTGAAAACGCAGGATCATTTGGCATATATGTTAATGCTAGCATGATGTTGTCATGGAACCTCTTCTGGCATACAGCATGTAATTTATACTGGTACCCTCGAATTCTGGTGTATTTAAATTCAACAGCTTAGAAATATTTTTCTGAAATTTAAACATGTAACAATTTTTGGGTATAACCAATTTAACTTTTATACTTCCAAATAATAATACAACAGTGGTTCTCCGGGCTGGCTCAGGGATAAATATTCAGTTCAAAGTAGGTCAGGTCAGAGTTCAAAACGTACATAGATTTCCCCTCAAATTTCGGTGTATATGTAAACATTGATAAAAGCAAAAATGTCTGGGATTATTTGGCAGTCTGACACTGATAAACAAATTGGGATAGAAGTCATCTACAGAAAAGAGGAGTTGGATTTTGACAATAAAGAAGAGACTTGGTCAGGAAATTTACCATTATCCATTATCTATTAGAAAAAAAGGTATTTTTGTGAAATTTCATTTGAAGATACATGATCATAATCATTTTGATGCAGCAATATTAGTTTTTGGTATGTATACATGTTCTTGGATAGAAGTATGAACATCATTTTTAGAAAAATCTTATGCATGCTTAGGATAAATTGTCAGTGGAACAATCTAATATAACACCGGAATGAAAATGGCGGGAAATTGTGGGACTACGTTTCACCTTATTACATGTAAATTAGGCAGTCACGTGACTTAGAAATGTCGTTTCTGCAGAAAAACAGACTGTTATGCAGGTAGAATTTCCTTTCTTTGGCCTATCATTTGGAATTTTATGACATTTTATGCTGAAAAAGATGAATGAAAAATTTGAACCCCAACAACTAATAAGCTGCTGATTTCTATAAATAGCACCTGAAACAGATTATCCGGCCTAATTTTTAGCCGTAGTAAGTGGTGACCTACTTCAAGTAAAATAGTGGACCAAAGCTCCTCATAAGCTGAGAAATTACGAGATGTAAACATTGCACCGAAATTCGAGTTGCACCGGAATTCAAGTGTATTGCCATATGTTTTATATTGTTGCTTCAAAAGTCTCATTTCAGTTTCAAAGGATAGTGATCATTAGTTGAGCCGCGACACGAGAAAACCAACAATGTGGTTGTGGGCCCAGCGCAGACTCAGATCAGCCTGGCCATCCACCCAGTCTGATTAGATGCTTCACTAGGCGCTTAAAGGGTAGCGAAGGGTCTAAGCTACATCCCTGCGGTCAGCGAAGACTCTGATCAGACTGGGCAGATGCCCAGGCTGATCTGAGTCTGCGCTGGGCGCACAACCACTTTGATGGTTTTCTCGTGTCACAGCTCAGTTTATGATGCTGGCACTCTGAGATCTGATGGTCGGAAACTTACCAGTTTCAAGTGCATGTCAGTAACAGATATATAATACTTTATTTTGATTAATTTCTTTACTTTATTTTCAGGCGGAAATTGACAGTATGCCCCATACTAGAAGGAGAGGAACAGCTACGCCTCCTGAACTATCAACACAATCAGATCATTAAGATCCAGCACCTGGGTAGTCTTAAACGTCTCATATTCCTGGACCTGTATGACAATCAGATAGAGGAGATATCAGGGCTTGGTTCACTGAGGTCACTTAGGGTTCTTATGCTAGGGAAAAACAAGTATGTTATCATTCTCAGAGCTCTAGATAAGAGGGAGTATTTGATGATAATCAAGGATAATTTTTGTTATTTCTGCATAAAAACATATATTGCGACCCCTCATCTGAACTGCCTTGATGAGACGGTTCAGATGAGGGGTCACAACATATGGTTTTAATGAGAAATAAAAAAAATTATCCCTCAAATATCATCAAATACCCTTCTTATCTAGAACTCTCATTCTCATGGAAAGCCTTCATGTCATATTTAGGAACTAAAATCAAATGTGTATTTAGGGTCAACCAAAGGCAGACTAAAATGCAGCTGTTTGTTCTGTTCTGTTTCCATTTTCGTAACGATGTTCCCTAGATGACTCAGCTGAACGTATCCATAGTTACACAACCCTGGCACAGTGTGTCCGTCCAATCAGCATTTTGACTGTACCTTACCCTTTTTTATTCACTTAATGAGACAAGAGTTAACCCTTCCAAAATTACCACAAATATGAAAAACAATCTTGCGTAATTCAGCTATAAGATACCGTAATCAGCCTTAGTAGTGCACATGCCCCAATAAGCGGCTTAAGCTCAAATTTTGAGGCATATGATGATTAGCTCACATATTTTTATTCGTTTACCCCTTAGAACGCCTGTTTGAAAGTGCTGAAAACACTATAAAATCTTTCAGTTTTCACTTACAAAGCTTCTCTGTCCTACATGGCTATAAGCAGCTTTTCTCTGATGCTTTAAACATAAAATTTTGTTTCTTTCTATATATAATAATTCTGTGAAATGTGCGCTTATTAGGAAGAAGGTCTACTGCAAGTATTTAATGCCATTTGGAAAATGTTAAGCGCACAGTGCGCTAAAAGGGTTAAATACGGTAGGTGTTTCTCTTTCAAAACAATGCCAAAGATCTAGATCCACCTTACAAGAGACAGTTTTGGAAGGGAAAACCCATATTATAACTCAGTAAATGCACTAATTACTTTGATCTAGAGCTCTGATTACTGTGCATATATCTGTTAGCAGAAATATATACATTGTAATTTGGAAGTTTTGGCATTGGAGAGGGAAAGCATCAGAATATAGTTTTCAGCACACTTAACTCTTTAAGCACCAAAAAGCAGACAACAAAATTTACGTCTGCAAAAATTAAAAAAATGCTTTGTCCAAGACATTTCATATTGAGAATTCAAAGACTAAAGGGCAAACAGTGTAGATCTAGATGAGGCGGCTCATTATGAGCCGCCTCATCTAGATCTACGCTGTTTGCAAATTTTGCTAATTTCGTCACTGGGGCTTAAAGACTTAATGGCTAGACTTATGTCTGAAATTATAAAAGCACCAAAATGAATGTTTTAGACCTGTAATGACAAACAGACAAATCATTAAATAGCCCTAAATACCTTTTCTGTCATTGTTAGGTTCAGTGGCGGATCCAGAGGGGGCTCAGTGAGTTCAAACAAACCCCCTCTTGAGCCTGAATTATTTCATTTTCACGGGAAATTTCAGGAAAAATTGGTCAAACTGCACAAATCGAACCTCCCCCTCAGCTAATTTGAACCCCCTATCCAAAATTCCTGGATCCGCCCCTGTAGGTTCTAATACACAAGCGTTCCCTATTCAGAAAAAACAAAAACATTTCGTGGGTTTTATTAGGAACACATTTCTCATGAGTCCTGAATGCTTGCAGTTTATCACACCAACAGCTGACAAAGGCAAAATATGATGCTTGTTGATACTCTCAGATGTTAAATGAGCAAACAGGCAGTCACAATAGTTGTTCCCCATTGTAAAAATGGCTGAAAAACATGGAAGTGGTACCTATAAACCTTAAACTATTTTGCTGATTGTTGTCTCTTTGTAGGATAAAGAAAATCGAAAACCTAGATTCATTGATAAAGTTAGATGTACTGGATCTACATGGCAATCAAGTAAGTTCTTAATGTCGGATTTTGCTGTTGGTATTGAGTCCCTTATCAGTAGGATTTTTCCTTTATTGCTCCAACTGATTTAACTTAAATTGGCTTTGAGACCAATATATATATAACAGTCCTGACGAGCTCAGCGAAACGCGTTGACATATTTTTGCATAGTTGATAATTAAATAACAAAACATGTAACGTCAACTTTTATTTCATTTATATATATATATATATCTGTGCTTTTTATGAACAAGTACCAGGATCAGTCTAGATTCTCTGTATTTCTTGTAAAGTCTATTTGGCACACACTGGCAGTCATTGTTAGACTGAGGAGGCAGTTTTGGTCATTGGCCCCAACATATACCTTACATGGAGAAAGAATATAAATAGAGGATCTAACATGAGTGCTCATGTATTATTCATTTCATTAAATGAGTTGGGGAAAAAGATAAGATGTGAGGCTATACTAGGCATCTTATAGGTTTCCCCCAATGAGTTTAAAAAATTCAATGATACTGGAGTACAAGTGCAAAATTCTATTTATCATATGACACTAACTTGCATTTTATTAGCAAATTTTGCACCAGTACATTAGGATTTCACCGTTAGAAAATGTAATGTTTTCATTGACGTCAGTGCATAATGTTACGAGGTAATTTGCATATTTGATCCATTAAATCCATTAGTTGATTACCGTTTTTAAGGCATGGCTTTATTACACTCTCAGATGCAATGTCATATGATAAATTATTTTAAAATCATCACTAGAAATCCTTCTAATTTGCATCCATGTTATAAATGTGTTTAACAAAAAAGTGCAAAAAATGAAAATATTTGAATTTGCAAATAATTGGATCCATATGAGGAGGCTCTGAAGGAGCCTGCTCATCAAGGTCTACACTGTCCTATATTCTTTGAATTCTCAATATGCCATAGCTTGAACAAAATGTTTTCTTAAATTTTGCAGACATAGATATTGTTTTCTTCTTTTTAGACACTTCAAGGCTTAACTTTGTTCACACATACTTCCATGTTTTGTAGATTAGCAGTGTAGAGAATTTGAATCACCTAACAGAGTTACGGGTACTGAATTTAGCGGGTAATCAAATTAATTGTGTAAACAGCCTTGGGGGCATGGACTCTTTAGCAGAACTGAATCTGAGACGAAACAGGATTCGAACTGTGGTATGTATAGGCATTGCCAGTGCACCATCATACTGTTTCTATATAGCTGACAATTGCAGCAGTTGTAAATGGTCTAATTTAGGCATTAATTGAAGGCCTTGAAATGTGAAGATTTGATTTTGATTTTTTATGTTTTGTGCATTTTTGGGCCCTGTTGTTAAAATTAATAACATTGTTAATTAATAAAATGTTACATTTTCTACGTATTATATTCAAATACAATGCCATTTGTTTGTCAAAAAAATGTGATGAGCTTTGTATACTTGGAGACTTGGTGAGTCATTGACTATCGAATTTGTTAAGCTAACAGTGCTTTGAACAATGCAGCCCTTGTGTTCATCATGCTCAGATGTAATAAATTGCAAAGGATTTTATCTTCTTTTTTTCCTCCACTTATTCAAGGGAAGTAATACATATTATGATAAATGAAAAAGTTTATGAAGACTTACATTAGATTGCAAGGTTGGGCTTCACTTCTTTCATGCTGAGCCATACACACGATTTATTGTATTTGTATTATAGGTTGATGTAGATATGTTGCCGAGTCTTCAGAGACTGTTCCTCAGCTTCAATGAAATTTCAAGGTAAGTAAACAGTAAAAAGATGGAACAAAGCTCAGGATAAGGTGGATTTTGAGGATAATTCTGAGAAATTGTTCTTGTTTCTGGATGAAAACATATATTGTGACCCCTCATTAGGACTCTCTCACCAAGACATATATCATGACCTCTCATTAGAACATTAGAACCATCTCAGCGAGATGGTTCTTATGAGGGGTCACAACATGTTTTTATGGAGAAATATGAAAAAACATCCCTAAATTATCCCTGTTACCACCTTCTTATCTGGAGTACTTGGGTAGAGGATAGCTGTATTTCTTTCCTTGATGCTTTCACGTGCTTTAATCCTACAGGCTTAGTATTGGTAGTGATCACTTAAAGTATTTGTTATCTCAGATCCAAAAACCTTGCTAAATCTGCTATTGACCATAATATGGTTAGTCACCAGAGGCCACTAACTTGAAGTTGTTGTAAAGCATATATGATTATCATAAAGTTGTTATACTAGAAACTAGATACTAGAAAAATCAACAGACTGGAAGCAGTTGTAAATTTTGTCACTTAGTACCATCGTAACTTTCCGACCAGTCAGGAGTAGTCGTTAGGCTGTCATAACATCATCTTAGGTATTTTGGTTTTGTCAAAATAAAGAAATGGTTGTTTTCTCAACATTTAGCAAAACAATTTTGGCAGAAATTACATTTAAGCAGAAACTTACATATTACAGAAAATTACCATTTGAGCAGTTTACCATTTGATTTATTTCCAGTGTGTCAAATGTAATGCTTGCTAAAATGTAATGCTCTCTCAAGTTCCATTTAACTGATGAAGGCTTACAAGCCCAAATATTTACAAAGAGTGGAATTTGACATTGCTTTAGTTCTATCCCTATTGGAAAACATTCAGAATTAGTCATATCTGTCTTGAAAATGATGTACCCTTACCCCAAAAAATCAATATTTTTGGAAAAAATTTATAACAAAGCAAGTGTTTTCTAAATGGTGTCTATTCTCGTGATTAGGTACTAGCGATCTAAAACTGAAATTTATTTGATATGAGCTTGACAGCTGTTGTTGGCTTTCAAATGTATCGATTCATTTCGAAAAAGTGCAGTAAATACAGTAAGTAACTCTAAACTGTGCAGAATAATTAGACAACATTGACAATGTTTCCAGCAAAGGTAGAACTTTGAGCAAAACATAGTCAGAAGCAAGGGACATAATTTTACAAGGTATATTCATCTTATATGGATTAAAGAAAACGCATCATATTGTTGTGTATGTGTATTAGACTAGAAAATGAGATTCCTATATGAGTTTTCATGATGTAAAATGTTGCTGAAAACATATGGCTAGCCACTGAGAGCCAAAAATTTTTAGGACTGCTATACAAGATATTTGCTATAGATAAAGTGTGTACTAATATAGTTTAAAAGGTCAACTTATGAAGGAAAAAAATTAAAGTAGACCTTTTTGGAAGGGTTTTGTCATCTAGGAAGGCAAACAGAAAGTCACAGAAGTTGTTTCCCTTTGTAAAAAACATGGTTTTCTGTACTGTTTATTGTGGCTCCTATGTCATCCCGGCATCATTCTGGTAACAGGTCTGGGGCCGTATTCATAAAGTCTTTGTAAGACTGTTCCTCCAGAGCAAATTTTATAGTTGTAGGGAATCTCCTTTATAGATATTTAGCCTTAGCAACAGCATAGCAACGACTTAAGTGGCTTTATGAATACCACCCCTGGTGTCACCAGCAGACAAAGCTCCAGATAACATGGAGTTTGGAGGATAAGTTTTAGATGATTTTTCATATTTCTCAATGAAAACATATGTTGTGACCCCTCATAAGAACTGTCTTGGCAAGACAGTTCTTAAGTGGGGTCCAGGGCTCGGGAAATATTGAAAATTGAATCGGTCCAGCCGATGACGTCATCACCTAACTTCACTATGCGGGTGCCGGGGGACGATATAACGATCTCCGCTGAATACCCCCACCCACTAATGAGAAACCCCATGTTTACATGTTCGTAGCGCTTGTTTAGCCCAAGATAGACATGTTTGCTGCTTACCTGACACAATGAAAATCAGCGCTGAAGTAGCAATTTAGTCCCTTTGCTCTAACTTATTGTGAAACATGTGCTTTAAAAAATACCGAAAAAGAAAGCGAAAGTAGCCTTGCCGGAACCACATGATTCTTCTTACCGCCAGTTCGTATGGGTCAAAAACTATTAAGCTGGTAACCAATATTTTTATTCGAGTTTTCATTCGAGTTAATTCCCTTGCCCGTGAAATTTGTTTTTTTTTCTTTCAAAAAGGTACCTTCGGACGAATAAAAAATTACTTATTTGCGCGAGTACTGACGTCGCCTAAAAACAATAACAAGCCTACAGATAATCAAATCAGGTTTAAGCTGTTTTGTTGTTGTTTTTTTTCGCATGTAAAAGTCTTTTATAATGCTTTCTTTGGAAGTAATCACTGACTACTTTACACAGCCTTTTTTCCCCGAGCGTCGGCCTGTGTATTGTGTATATGAGGTGACCTCAGATTGGTGACACGTGACATGCGCTAATTATCGAAGTCTTCTAAAAACATGTTCACACCTTGGCAAGACAATCGGAGCTTTGATTATCTGTGATAACTTTTGACACGTTGTTGATTAAATTGATGTAAACAACCCAATTAACTTTTAATGCAGTGCCGTAAACATCTACGAAAATAGCCGAAACATCCGTGACAAAGAAATATCTGACAGAATCAAAGAAAATATCCTAAGTATTGGGCCAATATGGGACCGATTTTTGGGGCTTTGGGCTGTTTCCAATCGGTCCGAATTTCTGAATTTCGGTCTGGGACCGAAAAAATCCGGTTTTCCCGAGCCCTGGTGGGGTCAGAACATATGCATCAATGAAGAAATATAGAAAACCATCTCTAAAGTATTCCTGTTACAGCCGGGCCATGTAGCGCAGTCAGTAGCGCATCTGACTTATAAGCCAGAGGTCCCTGGTTCGATACCTGGTCCAGCCACTTACTTCTGTTTCCCCTTCCACTGATTCAAGAAGGGCAGTTGTCAGTTACTGGTGAAAGTAATTGCACTTAGTACTGGTTAACTGCTAAGGAGGTCTCAGCCTACCCAGGAATAGTGTGGTTAGGTTAATTGACCATCCCGACCTGACCATAGCTGTTTACCGTGGACGTTAAACAATAACACAACACAATTTTTGTTACCTCTTCTTATCTGGAGCACTGAGCAGGTTTTTGAAGTAGATCCTTGTGAAATAAAAGAAAATTTCAACTTTCAACACTGGAAGAGACCAGTACAGACATTGTTTGATCAAGAAGTTTAAGTGTCCAAATAAAAAAAGAGTTTTTCCTCACCATCAGTGGGGTGAGGCATCTAGTGTTGGCTTTAGACCTTTGATCCTTCATGTGGCTTTCCTTGGCTATTCGTCAAAGATGATCTCCCTTACAATTGATCAGATGCACAAGTACTAGAAAAGGATCAACACGGACACAGTCTTGTAGAGTCACTAAGTGCCGCAACATTTCTAAACAAAGCCCAGGAGGCACACAATATTGAATCAACATTGACTAACATCATTATGTTGAATCATTATTGATTCAATGTTGATTGAAAGTTGTGTGCCCGTAGTGAGGTCAAATTCTATTTGGTGACCACACCTGCCAGCTGATTGAGGACGTCCTGTCTTAGCGCTCATGACTATCTACAAAATGAGTGATATGCTTAACATATCGATATGGCCCTCAGTAAAATTTGTTGCTGATGGTGAGGCAAGCTTTTAGTGAAATCTTATACATGTATGTATTATGTCTGTGGTCATATGAATTCTTGAATACTTTGAAGGAAACTTTTGAAAAGTTAAAGTTAACATATCGAATATGCCAAATCATAGGTCATGAATATGGAACAAAGGTCAGCACCTCTGGATGAACTTTATAGTGTATTATGATATATCTAAAAATAGATCCCGTACCTCAAACTTCCGCTCGACAGTGCAGAGATCTGAATGTTTATACGGATTTCAAGCGGATTTTATGCGGAAATGCCTTTATAATTCTTGAATACATTGAAGGAAACTTTTGAAAAGTTAACATATCGAATATGCCAAATCATAGGTCATGAATATGGAACAAACTTTAAGGTCAGCACCTCTGGATGAACCTTATAGTGTATTATAATATATCTAAAAATAAATTGTAAATTAAAATACTTCCTGAGTGTTCACTATTTGAGCCGCGACATGAGAAAACCAACAAAGTGGTTGTGCGCACAGCGCAGACTCAGATCAGCCTGGGCATGTGCCCAGTCTGATCAGATTCTTCACTAAGCGCTTAAGGGTAGCTAAGGGTCAAAGCTACCTCCATGCGGACAGTGAAGACTCTTATCAGACTGGGCGGATGCCCAGGCTGATCTGAGTCTGCGCTGGGTGCACAACCACTTATTTGGTTTTCTCGTGTCGCGGCTCATTTATAGTCAAAATTAGAGCTCCAGTCTGTCTGCCAAAATTTTGCCGGTGAAATTGAGAGATTTTTCCTTATACATTAACCGAATGGTAGAATTGTTTTCTTTGGTAGATTCACTGAAAAAGTCTAGATTGTTCAGAAGAATTAAAAAAAAAATGAGAAGAATTGAAAAAAATAATGTAATGGTTATATAAAAATAATAATAGTAATAAATTAACCACAAATTTGGGCATATTTGGCACTCAGAAATATTGAAGTGACACATGCAAAAATCAGATAAAAAGAAATTTTCAGTCTTATTATGTCTTATTAACAAAAAATAATGGGCATTATAAGGTTTAACATAGTGCAAACTTTCACATTGCTGTATTTTAAAATACGGTTATTATCTGAAATATTGGGGCACATTAACCAATTACTGGAATTATCCTAAAGTTTACTAACCTTGGGGGGCGGGGGGTTAAGAAATTGCAGATGGAATATGACAAACAGTGCAGATCTTGATCAGACTGCTCCTGCAGGCAGGAGCAGTCTGATCTGGATCTACAGTGTTTGCTAAAGGGTGTCTGTATGAATCCTTAGTTCCTTTGTTGTACATCATTGTGAAGTGGGTATATTGTCATAGAATTGGTTTTGAATACTTTGGGGACAGTGAATATTGGGACAGAAGTGCAGGGCTTCCACTAACTTTCTAGACTTCCATGGTGTCAGATTTGGATGTATTGAGAGAATTATTTGGAAGTCTGAAATGTTTAGGAATGACTTATGCATGGTTATTTTTACCCCCCCCCCCCCACCCCCACCTAGCCCCTCCCCCTCTTTCTCCCATACTGTAGTAAAGGGAAGCCTGAGCATTTGCGCAGTCAAATCAGAGTCATTCCTTTTTGTTTGTGAACAACACATAAGTCGTGAGCATTGACTCTCCTAAGTTGCGATGGTTGCACTTTCTGTTATTGCATAATATTCCCTTTCATAATTCATTGCCGCATCGGAAATACGGTGACTTACGGGACGTGTGAAGAGCGTATATTGACACGCTTCCGCCGAAGAACTCGGTTGTTGCTAGGTCGAAGTTCATTATTATAGCCGCCTCACGGTTAAAATGACACTGCGTATTCGGCACATGTATATACTCACAGTGGCGTTTTTGATATTTACATCAAGAACAAAATGTGCTTGACCCGTAAACGAGCAGGTAATTGCATATCCATGCTACCGTTAGTATTATATACAAATATATAATCGCGGAGACCATGATCAGAATGCGCAATTTTTGTGAACTGTTCGGCATTATTTTTGCACTGGGTTGCATGACGGTATGACGATACAAATAGGAAATCGGTGTTATGAACGTTTCAATATTCGTACTTTGATAGTACCATTAATCAAAACAATGTATATTACCGGAGCGTGGACCATAACGCGTCGGAAATAGCGACTATTAATATTAACAGTGTATCTTCGCTTTGAATCTACACTTTTCGCGGAAGAGGTTCGTATTCCTAAAAACTCTATTGAAGACAGTATACCTTCCATTGTAAAGGCAAACGTCAATATGAATGTTGTGTTCATAAAAACTTCGGATAGAGTTTGGCAATACATGCTTCAGTATTCATGTGTTATGGATACATTCACAAACTTTTGAAGTTAGCATACGCCCTACACATACAGGTCAGTTACATTCTCGCAACAGTAAAAAAAGATTGACACCTTTCATCCAAACGCTCAGTCATCGTGATTTGATAAGTTGTTTTGAAGACTGTCATAAGAGGTTGAATCTACGAGTGGGGGTTATTTTGATAATCGTTTTTGACAGGTAGGCGGTCAGACGTGTGTAACCTGGTTCAGTGCTCCATACAGACAATTTCGATTGGCCCGTAGGCTGTCTTTTTGTCTGGCTGACACCTGCGTTAATCCGATTAATTATGACACGTGCTAGAATTTTAAAGACAGTGGCGATATTTTATACGTCAGGACAAGATCAAATGGCCATAAGTGACAATTATTGGGCATATGCCAGACGCCAGAGGTCCCATTTTTCAACATAGGAGAACAACTCCTGGGCCTAATATAGGGCCATACGTCCATTACCGGAAGCCCTGGAAGTGTCTGTGCATACAGTGTAGATCCTGATTAGACTGCTCAATTTGGGAAACTCTGTTCAGGGTCTGCACTATTTGCTATTCAACTTGCAAGTTTATGACCCAAGGCCAGATCTTCAAATTTAAAGACAATAACAGTAACTTTTTAGGGTGTTCCAAACGGGTACTAGTGGTATGAGCCCCGCTGTGGTTTTAAGCTTTGGCCAGCACACAAGTGAGAAAGCCATGTTCTCATTGTGGAGGGTTGGTATTCCATTGGAGCTCCAGTTTTTGCCCACCTCTGATTAACAATCAGCTCAATTTAAGTGAAATATTCTTGAAAGGGGTATGAAACACCTATCAAAAAAAAAAAAAAAATAGATAAATAAATAAAATAAAAAAAAAATAGAAAATATATAAACAAAAATAAATAAAGCAATAATATAAAAAAAAATGGTGTCCAAATTTTTAGGTTTACCATCATGGTATATTGGAATGATTTAATAATTAAGTCAGCTAGGATACCTTTCTTTGAAATATTGACCAAAAATCCTTTCAACAAACTTGAAATTATTTTAATGTATAACCTTGTATCTATTGTTAATATTTGTTTAATAAGTAATTTATTGTAATATGCTGAATAGTGCAGAAAGGTACATAAATTGAAAACTAAGATTTGAGAAATCAGATTTTTTTCAGTCAGTCTAGTTTTGCTGTGGCAAGATTTTTAGTGAAGTAAATTAATAAATATGGAGACAAGTCTATGAGTTAATAAATTTCAGAGAGAGTTAAAGGATTCTGTTCAAATGTTTAGGAAATAAATAAATAGATAAAAAAAAAGTGTTGGAAAATATGAGGATAGAGGCTGTAAAAAAAAGTTTAACAGGGCTGGGACTACAGATGGGGGCCCCCTCCCTCTCTGTCCTCTTAATATGACCAGTATTGTTCTTTATTTTACAATTATATCTTTTATAACAGTATAAAGGGTAAATACTGTATAACGCTGAATCAGTAATCAAAGGAAAGTTGCTTATTATGATACTAAATCCAGTACTGTATTTATGATGTGGGGTTTTCCCCTCCAAAAGTCTAGATCCATCTTATAAGCAGATCTAGATTTTAGGGGTTGTATTGGAAGGAAAACCCCCCATCTTATAACAAAATTACACAAGATTAATTTAGGTATTTTAGAGTCATTCTAGAGGAGGATAAAGCCTTTCTTATAGCTGAATAAATATGGTATAGATTCTTTAATCATTTTATTGGGAAAAAAAAGTTTGATTATGACTAAAATTACAGTCTAGCCTACTAATTTATATGTAAATTTATTTTAATCCGTAGAAATAATTTTGATAAAATGATAAAACAACTCAACTTTTATAACTATAAAGCCAGTTAATGTTGAAAGGCACCAGTTCAGTTTTATATGTGTGCTGTTCTAGCTTCTGACGGAAATTTGGAAACTGAGAACACTGGCTACCGGTATTCAGGATTTTCAATAATCTGTGGAGCATGTAAAGTATGCATTAGTATCTGCTTAGAATTATCATATTGTTTTAAACTTTATTTTGTGGAAAGAAGATGAGTATACTATTTTTCATTCAAGGTTTCGAGGAAAGACAGATATATGTAATATTATTTTTTAAATGTCTGTGAAATATCTGGAATAGTGGATTTCTGAAAAAGTGAACTTTGTTTGCCCACTTTTTTTTCATGATCAGCGAGATATAAGTAAAATATTCTTACAAAGGCCATAAACACATATGAAAAAAATATCATGTGGGCCTTGTTAAGATTTCAAATAAGCTCTTGTTTAAAGCAATGAACATTAGTTGTATCACAGAGACTAATGAGAAAATAAGAGTAAATTTTGTTAAATGAGAATAGCACTTCAGTTGAATGGCTTATTTATTTTCATTGTACAAATTCAGCTTTCAGAATCTGCATAGAAACCATGCTATTCTATGTACCATTTCTTATCTTATTCCTAAATAATGCGTTTTACATCATTCTCAAGTTTATTATGCCGTAATTACTGTAAATATTTGGACTCATTACCCAGAGAGATAATCCGACTGCTAAAATGCATGGATTATCTCTCAGTACAACTGTTGAGAATAGATTTGCTACTTAAAACAAATAAGTGTCAAAGAGTGTAGACCCTGATCAAACTGCTCCTTAGGAGCAGTCTGATCAGGGGCTGCACTGTTTGCTCAGGAATTTATTTCCCATTATTTAGGGTCATTTTGGTATGTCACAAACACAATGACACACTCATGGTAATTAATAAATTTGACAGGCGAAATTAGAAGAGAAAATTGATACACTCAAGAATATAGGCAGACTTTCCTTATTAGATAAATCTGAATTTAAACAATGATGCTCCTGAAAGACAGGTTCACAGTGGGAATTAAGCTCTAAAGTTGGATGGCTAAGAAAGATAGAAAGGTAGTCGAGCAGAAAAACTGAATGGAATTGTATTAGAAATAAAACATAAATTCAGTCTTTATAAAAACATTAACTCTAATTATATGGACAATTAAGGTATTAATTTCTGAAGTGGTTTCTTCCATATTCAGTTTGGAACAAGTTCATGTGCTTAAGTAGATACGAACTATAAAACTCATTAAGATGAGTGTGTACACTTTCAGGGGAAGCAACTCTGCCATTTTCTTACTTTCCCTCCTCATTGGGGTCAACTCCTAAAGTAAAGAATTTGCTTCTATAGGAAATTTTTTTTTTCTTTAAGAGTAAACCCTTGTTTTGAGAGGTTTTGTTGTTTTAGGAAGCAAGCAAAATTCACAAAAGTTTTCTCCCATTGTAAAATTGGTGGAAAAACATGGAGGTGTACCTAAACATCTTAAGATCAGTCTGATCTGGGTGCCAGTACTGTTTGTTCAGGCATTCAGGTAACAAAATAAATTAAGAGTTAATACAGTGACTGAAGTTGGGAATTAAAATAAATGAAAGTCACTGAAGCATTGGAGAAATCAAATAAATTACATATTATAACTGTCTTAACCCTCGGACATGTTAAAATGAATGGACACATTACTCGCACATCTAGTGATGACTACAACAAGAAATTTACGCACATAGAAAATACCTGTTAAAACATAAGAGTTAATGTAAAAATATGTTCATCATTTAAAAAAAAATCAAAAGTCAGGGACTTCGCAATAAAATGTTACAATAATCATTGTCAGGTATGTTACAATAGTTTTATAACAGGGACTACAGTCATAAGTCAGGGACTTTACAGTAAAATCTTGAAATAATCAGGGACTTTACTCTAGAATCTTATAATAGTCAGCAACTTTCACAATAGAATAGGACTTGTACAATGGAATGATACATAAGTCAGACAGAGTCAGAGACAATAAATACACAGTACCGTAAAAATTCTAAATATTGGGACACCAAAAATAATTACCACAATTGACCTAAAATTGGAACAGTTTGGTTTAACAGTGCAGTTATATGTCAAAAATATGCTAATGGGATGGCAAATAGTGTAACCCCTGAACAGGCTGCTCCTTGAGGAGCAGTCTGATCTGGGTTTGCACTATTTGGTCAGACCTAACTGTCCCAATATATAGAGTTTTCACGGTATTCATAATAGTCAGGGACTATGAGAAGCAAATCATACAAAAATCAGGGACTGTTGCAAGAGAATCGTACAATAGTCAGGGACTGTCACAAGACTCCTATAACAGTGAGGAACAATGAATATGTACAGATGTAAAACAGCAGTGGATTTATGTCTGTATGGCACAAATGGAATAGAGAACAATGTTAAAAGAAACATTAAAAGTGCATCCTCAGAGCGGGGCAAGGAGCCCAAAATACAGCGACCGAAGTGGTATAGACCTCATCTACCTGTCAATAATGGCACATCTGAGCTGATCAGGTTAGTAACTCTTTTATACCCCCTGATATCTGATATCTGTGAGTCTGTTACATTTGACTTCCTGACGTCTCAACATACCTAAATCTTTTCTTTTATAAGACCTGAGATGGTCCAATGCTGTATTGGTAAACAGCAGATACTATTATGTCCCCCTTACAGTGGTTATGGGGGACATATTGGTTTCAGTGCAGATCCCTTTGGTATTGAATGTCTGTGTTGGCATGACAGTATGTATCCACGATGTTTCTTGAATCAGTGGATGGAATTTTACAAAAGTTGCACAATACACCATTGTGACAAGCCAAAGAGCTGATTAGGTTTTGGTGACTTAATCCCATTTTCAAGGTCACAGGAGGTCTTAGCATGTTAAGTTCCTTGCATGGGTGTCTGCATGAAATTTCTCATAATATCTCTTGAACCAGTAAGTGGAATGTCACCAAACTTGCATGGATATATCACTGGCACAAGCTTAAGAGCTGATCAGATTTTGGTGACCTTGACCATTTTGGTGACCTTGACCTCATTTTCAAGGTCACAGAAAGACTAAAATATCTGAAATTTTCACTGAATAAGATCATATGTGTTGAGCCCACCAAAATTGCATAGCTGTACCTTTGGGACAATTTCAAGAATTTGTGGTGGTTTGATGACCCTGACCCTATTTACGGGATCAAAAGCCAACTTTAAAATGATCAATTTTCCCTACAAATGAGATATTTCATGAACAAATGGATGGATATTCATCAGACTTGCATGGATATATCATTGTGACAAGCTTAAGATATGTTTAGTTATTGGTAACCGTGACCTCATTTTCAAGGTCATAGTCTTATATTGTAGGCTTACTTTTGAACCAGTGGATGGATATTGCTCCAAACTTACATGGTTATATCATTGGGACAAGCTTAAGAGCTTATTAGATTCTGGTGAACTTGACCTCATTTTCAAGGTTACAGGAGGAGTTAAATTTATGAAATTTTCCTTGAAAATGAGATTACCTTTCGAGCCATTGGCTTGATTCCTACCAGACTTTCATTGATATACCTTTGGGGCAATCCAAATAGTTTACTGTGTTTTTGGTAACATTGAACCCATTATCAAGGTCAAAAGCCAACTTACAAATGTTGAATATTCTTAAAAATGAGAGATTTTTTGAACCAATTAACAGATTTCTATTAGACTTGTATGGATATATCATTGTGACTGGTTTAAAACATGTTTAGTATCTTACATCATTTAAAGGCCATAGTCTGGTATGTAGGTTTTTTTTAACTGTCCAGTGGATGGATTTTCTCCAAACTTGCATAGATATATTGTAAAACCACACTTAAGAGCTGATTTATTTTGATGACCTTGACCCTTTATTCAAGGTTATTGGAGCTCTTTGCAATTTTTGCCAAAAGTATACTTCTTGAATCAGTGGGTGGAATTTAATCAGGCTTGAATGGATATATAATTTTGACAAGCCAAAGAGATGATGAGGTTTTATGATCTGGGCTCCATTTTAAAAGTTACGGAAGGACTGTAAATGCTCTTGAAGGTATTGGCATCTGTAGAACAAACTAGATAATAGCAAAAGTTTTAGGATAATGATATTAGCAGCATATGCACTGGTTGAGGACTTGAAGAGGTAACATTTCTACTAATAAATTGATCCTGCTTAATATTGACTAACATAGTTTGCACAGGGTAAATGAGGGGGGTTGATTTTAAATGAGAATTCTGAGATAACCCAATTTTAAATAAGAATTCTGAGATATCTACTGATAAGAGATCTATGATGCACACCATTTTATTAAGAAAATTTATTGCAGAATTGTCATGAAATATTCTGCTGTTACAGTTAAAGTTTATGCTGATAATAAAGCTCTAATCAAGTATATGAATCTGATTTTCATAGTTTGATGTAATAGGTTAAAGAACGCAAGACTGAAATCTGGGATGTGCTTGATGAAATCCGACCCCCTATAGTTTCTGTACGAGCACTGTCACAAACTAAGGGTCCTTATAGGTAGTCAAATACAGAGTACTGAAGCTCCTAAAGAGTGGAAAACAAAATTTATGTCTGCAAAATCTAAAAACATATGTTTCATCTAAGCTTTATGATATTGAGGATTCAAAGACTAGAGAGCAGACATTGTAAATGATGTGACTCATCTGGATCTATGCTGTTTGCAAATGATATCTTTGAGTGTAAATCATTTAATTTGTGTCGATAACAGTATAGTGTATTTTTATCTTGGATTCAGTTGGATTCTTTTTGCATGTGCAGGGTCATATGTATCATTATGTGATTATTTTGACACCTGATCTTAGTTTTAAAAATAACAAAGTAACAAATCATTTATTCTATTCACAAGTCTTATCATACGGGCCATACTAAGGGAATATGGGTATTACAACATGCACAAACAGTGTTGATGTAAAATATGCCTGTGCATCTGTGCAGTCTGATTAGGGATTCACTGTTCATTGCTTTAGACATGTTGTACTTGCTGAATGTCTGTATCTGTACAGACTGCAGATTTTTTCCTCTCTGGCAATATCTGGATGACACTGCTTTCAGACACATTTTGGCTTGGCATTGCCCAGTTTGGGTACCAAAATAATTGTCTTTCTTGGGACATGATAAACATTAGCCTATCAATTTCTGTAATTGACTTTTTCCAGTGTTGTACAAGGTCATCTGCCTTAATAGCAGATATTAAATGAACTGTTTGTAAGAATGGCAAACAGTGCAGACCCTGATCAGACTGCTCTAGGAGCATTCTGATCATGGTCTACAGTGTTTGCTCAGACATGTCTGCCTTAATAGTTTGAATCTTTATGGTATTGTGTTGAGAACTGCAAGCATGTCATTTGTTTATGTGCTGACTCAGTTATGGATATACAAGTATAGTTTAAATAGATTCTGCAGTAAGATCCTCTGGAAGCGAGGAACTTATCAAACCCAGAAATCTTAAGGATGTGAAAAGAAAATGTTACAATATGTTTTATTCATCTACTGTGTACATTCTCTTTAGATTAGTGCAGTACTTGGATGTTACAGCATTCTTATTTAATAAAGTTCTGAATTTAGTATAACATGGTGATAAACATTTAGCTATGGAGATGTTGAGGATACATATCACTACTTTCGTGTTATCTGTTTTACAGATTAAATCTACATCTATATTTGATTATGACTTGAATTCCATCAATAACAAAACATAAATATGGATGCTGATGTATATTGCATTTATCTTTTAAGCATTTTATGATGTAATAAGATTCATGTTGCTGCAGAAAATGGTATTTTCAGTTCAGTGTGTTATGGAGGCAGTCAGTCAGCTTCCATGGTGTTTGATTAGGTTGTATATACACTTGTGATTTCATCCTGCCATGATGGTGTAAATGTCTGATATTAAAGCAGCAGTTTTATTCTTGAATGTTTTAGATAAAAAAGTTAAAACACAGCTTATTAGATCCTCACTTGCTACATGATAATGTCTTAGGTCAAAAGCAGTACCTTTTATATATACAGGTAAATGCCCTCTTGCTTATTAATGCAGGTACCTTTGCATGCTTAATACAGATTGATTGGCATCTATACTGAAATTGCTGCTTGGCATATGAGGTTTTGTGCTAAGTTTTTGCATCTTAAAAATGGCCAGATATTTGCATTCAGTTACATGGAATGTATATGGGTGAACTGTTTGAAACTATATTTCTAATAAAATCAAGATTATAGAGTTAAAGTTTATTTACATATATAAGAAATTGACATGTTGCTAAATTATCCTTCAGATCAAATAAGAAGGATTTGGTTTTATTGAAATATTGAAAAGTTTTATCTGTGGATTTACAGTGTCAGATCTGGGACTAGTTACCATTATTGTCCTAACTATTAAGACAGGGTAACCAACCGTTGTAATTATCCTAAACTAGAAGATAAGTTGATATTTCTAAATGGCAGTATTGGTAAATATGATGAATCTGGAATGGCTAATGGTTCAAGGCTTTGATCAAACAGATCCTTAATCTGATTTGATTCTGCACTGTTTGTGTTCAGGCACTTCTGCTCAAGTATTTAGGGTTTGATACTGTGCAGGTTTAAAGTTCTTGGATTTGTTATAAAAAGTTTAAACATAAGTTGTAATTTGATTTTGGTATTAAGGTTTTTATTGAGATTTATTATACATTACAACTCCTGCAAAACTGAAATATAGGACATGCTTACAAATGCATTTTGGTTGTATGATGAAAAGTTATTTTGGAAAATCTATATGATGAGGATTATGCAGAAAAATTTAGTGGTGCAAGCGAAAACTCCTGCGCAAATTTTTTTGTGGAATAGTTGAGATATACAGTCTGACAGTTACTCTTGATAGCTCAGTCAAAGTTCATCTCAAACTACCGATATTTCAAAGTAAATTTTCTGGTCCCAGAAAATTTACTTTCAGCTACCTGTAGTTTGAGTTAACAGGAGTTGAAATGAAAATGTGTTCAAACTGTATTCTTTGATATTTTAAGAGGGTACTTTGAGATGTCAGTGTTTGGGATAACAAGAATCAACTGCATATTGAACCAAGCTGTCTGCTGTGTAAATTAACCAAGTTGTCTACTGTGTAAATACATGAATATATAACATGGCAGTGGTATAAAGATGTGGTTGTTTGGAATCTTAAGGTGTAAATGGGTACACCACCATTTGATTTTTGCGATTTTTTCAAAGGGAGACAATTTATATTACTTTTTGCTTCCTTGGCTGAAGAGGTCTACTCTTTAAGGATAGAATTTGTGCTTAGACAAGCAAATTCATCCCTTTTAGAGTTTAATTAACCCATTGAAAAGAGGGTTAAAATGAAAATAGCAGAGTTGCTAATTTAAGTGTGCCCATTCACCTTAAGAAAATATGCTGTGCTAAATATAGACCAGAACACAACTTGATATGAGCTGCTTAGCACGAAACTTGTCAAGATACCTGTCAACTGCTAAGATGCACTTGTGCAGGCTTATTGGAGTATGCAAAGATCATTAAAGCCACAACACGCAAAAAAAAGGATGCTTAACCATAGAGAGAAACCAAAAGTTTGGAATAGTTGGACTGGCAAAGTGCATAATTAGAATTCTTCTTTTAAGGAACATAGCATTACATCAATATTCACATGTAACAAAATGCTGTTGCCATGACCAGTAATCGAGATGATGTGAGACTGGGAATAGGAGTATTCCCACTGTCCAAACTCTTACAGGGAAATATGAAACTTCACAGAAGGTAATGAGAAACTGTGTTTGTCTCACATGCAACTAACAGAAGGGAAACGTATGTATTACTTTCCTAGTGGCAGCAACATGGACAGGGTAAACTTGTGAGTTTTCAGTTTTAGCTTTGTTTCGTGAGAATGTGCTGACAGATGATACACCGTGACCTTCCACAGAATTCTGGTGTAAGATATTACTCTTCATTTTTACCCATGTTTACAACGGGGATTATGTACCCCCATGGGGGACGGGGACATATTGTTTTTGGTGTGGATCCCGTTGGTGTCACTGTCAGCGTAGCTTCTTGTCTGCACTCTATCTCCTGAAGGGATGCATGGATTTTGACCAAACTGGCACTGATACATCACTGGGTGGGGGGAAAAACTGACTAGATTTTGGTGACCTTGACCTTATTTTCAAGGTCACAGAAGGTCAAAGAATGATGAAAAATAGCTTGTCTGCACCATATCTCCTGAAGGAATCAATGGATTTTTACCAAATTGGCACAGAAAAGAATTGATTAGATTTTGATGACCTTGATCCCATTTTCAAGGGCACTGGAGGTCAAGAGTGTTGAAAAAAATGCCATGTCTGCACCATATCTTGTGAATGGATGGATGGATTTGAACCAAACTTGCACAGATATATGATTTGGAGATGGCAAAGAAGTTATTAGATTTTGGTGACCTTGACCCCATTTTCAAGGTCACAGGATGACCTTGACCCCATTTTCAAGGTCTTGGGAGGTCAAAGACTGTTGAAAAATGCCTTGTCTGCCCCATATCTCCTGAACGGATGGATGGATTTGAGCCAAACTGTCACAGTTGCATCACTGGGAGATGGAAAAGAAGTGGTTTAATTTTGGTGACCTTGACCCTATTTCAAGGTCACAGGAGTACTTAACTTGGCAGCATTAAGGGAAAATGATACTGCTGGGAAAGCGCAGGTGGGGGACATCTCTTTTTGTCAAAAAAAATTTCTAGTTCCTATTTGCAACCCTATTTGTATGAAGAAGACCTTCTAACAGCCCTATTTATATGAAGAAGCCCTTCTAAAAAGGGGTCTACTCTTAAAGGAAAGAATTTGCTCCCAGGGCAAATGACCTCAGTGATACCAAAGATGCCAGAAGCTATACATTAAGCAATAGACAGGCATGGTGGGCGAGTAGTTAGAGGCATCTCCCAGTTCTGCTATGGTGCAGAAGGTCATATGTTCCAATCCCCAGACTGAGACACTTTCTCAGTTGTTTCAGCAGTAAATTAGTACCTTTTTGAATCAGGGGAAGTTAAAGGCAGTTAAAGGGGAAGGATGGGTTCCATCTTTGATATGCAGTGCCCACTGAAAATACAGTGGGCCTCTAATACCCATTATCCCTATGGCCACTCATCTTCAGGAAACCTTTATCTTTCTCTGTGAAGTTTTTTGGAAGTAAAGGCTAGAAGGTCTTGTCTAGCTTAAGTTTTTCTGTAAGTAAAGACTAGAAGGTACGTCTTGTATGCGTGTATCTCTTCATACTTGATGCTGCATTAATTTTCTTTCTTGAGAATCTTATTCTTAATGCTTCCATGCCTAAAGATAAGAAAACAAAGCTTACTTATTAAATCAGGTCTTTATAACAGAACTTTCTTGTCTCATTTCAGTTTTGAAGATATATCATGTCTTGGCGACTCAACCAGTTTGTCGGAGGTCTCTCTGGATGGGAACCCAATTACTCAGGAACAGTACTACAAACAAATAGTCCTCCGTCACATGCAGCAGCTGAAACAGTTAGACATGAAAAGGGTCACAGTAAGTACCCCTCATGAATTTGAAAATGTCTCAGGAGATGACTTTGATATAAGCATTTACTGTCTGATCATGAAAGTTCATTTATGCCTCCCTTGTAAATAGGGGCAAAGCATTAAAGGAAAGACTTCACTCGTATAGGAAGAAAGTCTTTTATGTAAAGTAGATCTATGGGAGCAAAAAGTAGACCCCATTCATTTTAAAAAGGCTACATAGTCCAGGGAAGCAAACAGGAAGTCAAAAAAGTTGTCTGCCTTGAAAAAATGGCAAAAAAAAACCCAAAAAAAAGAGAGGTGCACTCATGCTCCGTAATCTGACTTCAAAATGCACTTTCAAATATAACATGACGTCTGATTGGATAACGTAAAAAATTTGCAGCTGTAAATTCTGCAATATACTGTCACAAATCTGAAGTCATTAAGAAACATGGCTTCTCAGGCTGACGCTAGGTTTTGACATTTCCAAAAGTGAATGCTTTTGGTGCAGAGTAGTTTTGTTTTGACAAGTGAAAACATGGAATAGTGCATGAGAATGAGGATAACTGTATCGAAAATTGTCATTTGGAGAGGTAAATCGTCGGTATTATGGTCGCAAATTGCATTTTATGGCTCCGCTGGCATATTGCCGTAAAACAAAATTTCTGACCATAAGACAGACAATTTACCTCCCCAAATGACAGTTTTGAGTACAGTTATCCCCTAACTGAAAGAAAAATGGTTAAACTAACAACACAGTATCCGAACTCACTGTACCATCGCTTCCGGTTTTCATAGCGTTGAATCGAGAGTACAAAGTTCGCTTATAACCAGTAGTCGGAAATCGTTATGTTTTGTGATTTTATGCGGAATCTGCTGCGTCATTTACAGTTATTCAGCTTGGAAAATGTAAAGAGGTAAGTTTAATATAATTTGCTCTTGGGTCTTTTACTTTGTTACCCTGTACAATGAAAACCTCATGGCCGTCACAGAAATTTTATTCCGAACAGCTTAAGTTAACACGAGTTTGTGTCATGCAAAACCTAGCTATCATCCTATTACCAAAACTAACAAACTGTAGATTGATAACGCCTTCCGTTTATTTTAAAGATTTTTTATAAAACATGTAAGAAAAGGTTCGAAAAGGTTGTAGAATCATGCCAAGGGTAATTTGAATACTGTACCGTTTACATCCACCCATTTACGACATTGTACAGGGCAATAAAGTAAAAGACCGAAGAGCAAATTATATCAAACTTACCTCTTTACATTTTCGAAGCTGAATAACTATAAATGACGCAGCAAATTCCGGATAAAATCTCAAAACATAATGATTTCCGACTACTGGTTATAAGCGAATGTTTGTACTCTCGATACGACGCTTTGAAAACCGAAAGAGCTGGTACAGAGCGTTCGGATACTGTGAACAAGTCCAGTAGTCATATTAAGGTATATGGTATGAGTAATTGTCAGGAAGCAGTACAGATCTGAATAAGACAGCTGTTTAGCAGCAGTTTGATCAGGGTCTGCACTGGTTCCTATTTCAGTATCAAAATTACCCTAAATATTCGGACCGACAGGTCTGAGCAAACATTGTAGACCCAGGTGAATCTGCTCCTGAAGGAGCAGTTTGATCAGGGTCTACAACTTTTGCCATTCACTAAGCATCATTTGGATGCATTAACGTGTGTAAAATCCACTCTCTAAGAATTTTTGAACAATAATTTACCAACTTCAGTTTGTCCAAAATTTTAGGTTCATTACGGTAAAACAATTTTTAAGTGAACAGACTCAAGTGGATAAAATTTTGCTTAAATAAAATACAAGGGAAAAGAAAAGAGAAATAGACAAATAATAGGAGAGTATATGACAATGATATTCTGTTGCTGAAACTCAAATGAATGAATCACTGATTGATATATTAGCAGAAGAAAAATTTTAAATCGATATATAAGATTTTTATCAATCTATAATTATAATAAAAGTATGGCCAGTTTGGAAGGTATCCATTAATTTATTGGGTAATTCAAAACCTAGTGCAATGTTTAATCTGTGGCCCTATATTTCAAGTATCATATTTCATTGAGTTGAAAATATTATGCACATTTAAATATGATATTGACATATCAAAGCCGTAAAAGATAACTTCAGAATTGTGTTTAAACAATATGTGATTTAGAAGTGGGATATTTATATTAAGCAGCTGGTTAATAAGGTCTAACCTTTCACCTATTCAAGGCAAAAAATATGTGTTTGCAAATAAGGAGCTGTCTGATCTAGATCATTGCTGTTTGTGGTGCAGTTTGTTCTCTGTAAAACCCTACTGACAATGAATGGAATGAGATTATTTAACAGACAGAAGAATTATTAAAAGTTGGCAGACCACTGGTTGATGAAACAAAATGTAAAAATCAGCATTAAAGTTTCTCCATAAAATACACATCAAAAACTGAAATGAGTTCAATCTGGATTTTCTGCTTATATGAAAGAACCAGTTATTGAAAATTGAAAATAAGAATGTGAAATTAAGCATGAAGTTAAATAAAAATTAATTGAAGCTACTCATACTCAGCATTTTCTTGCATTTTGTCCAGAAAGTCAGCTGTCGAAAACAAGAGGTTGATGTTATATGAATCATTGTCAGAATGAAAGTTTGACACCCAGTGGATCTTTTTGGCAAAGTGATACATTTGGTATCAAACTTCCGTTTGCAGTCTGTCTTGTTTGACTAATATAATATTGATGATGGCAACATTTTTAAGTGTGTTTTAGGCAAAAACAAGCAAATGATTTTAAAAGTATAAGTTTCTTTCCATTACAGTATTAAATGTACATTTCCACAATCAGTCAAGTGGTAGAAAACTAGTTCAAGTGCCATTGAATAGAAACTTTTCTTATTCTTGGTTTGGAATTTTGACCTGTACTTTATTATAGTTTTACTTCATGAGGATTTAACAAGTTTTCTGTATTTATTCTGGATAAATATGTACAAGTTACATCAAAGAGAATTCATTGATTACAAAGTAGACAGTCTATAATGATATTGCAGATGTATTTATTTCAACTGTAACTTTGACACATAAAAAGTCATGTCAAAAATTGTGCTAGCTAGCAAACTATGAAAAAATAGCTCCCATTTCATGAAAAAATGGCCTGATTGTTTTAAGAACTACTTAACCACCTGAGGCTTATGAAAAGGATGTAAAGTGTTGAACACAAAAAAACAAAGTGAAAAGTATTTACCATGAATCTGCAGTTGTATCAGTGTACGACATTGACTAACTGGTGTCATACTTGAAAAAGGTGCAAAGTGCTGCTTACAATGAATCCCAAGTCATATCAATACATGACAATGTCTAACTCATATCGTACTTGCATTCTACAATACCAGGAGGAGGAGAGAAGAATAGCTCTTGTGATGGCGAGAAAAGAAGAAGAAAAGAAGAAAGAAATGAACAAAATGTCTGTCATGAAGGTACGTTGATTTAGTTTGCTAATAAAGGTTTGTCTAGCAGGGCTCCAGTAGGGAGTAACACCCAACACAATTTCTCTGTAAAAAGCATACATTATTTGCATTAATGAGCAAACAGTGCACTTTATTAGAACTTCATATTTGCTAGAGTTACTGTTTTGAAAAATCCTTCTATTAATTGAGCCACGACAAAGCCAGCAAAGTGGCATGTGTGCCCAGCAAAGACTCAATCAGCCTCGGGGCATCTGCCCAGTCTGATCAGAATCTTCACTGTGCACTTAAAGGGTAGCTAATAGGGATGACTATCGTCCCAAATTCTGACTATCACGATACTATCACTATCGGAGAAACCCCAATCACGATACTATTACTATGGAGGGTCTTACATCACGATACTATCACTGTATTTGAATATTGCAATTTCTTAAGAATTCAGATGATTTAAGTAAGTCCTTCATCTCTAAATTACATACCAGTGCTGTCCACTATGAGTGTAAGTAACAAAAGTTTTTTGATGCACAGCAGACACCTTTAAGGTTCCTAAATGACATTTGTTTGAAAGACAAGTGTCAAAAACTAGTCCACAAGGTAAAAATCTACATGAACAAAAACTATCAAAACCATCAAAGTTGAAACCACTATCTGCGATAGTTATCGATAGTTGAAAACACTATCACGATAGCACTATCAAGGCAACCACTATCACGTGTATCATTACACCCCTAGTAGCTAAGGGTCTAAGCTACCTCCATGCAGACAGTGAAGACTACTCTAACTAGGTGGATGCCCAGGCTGATCTAAGTTTTTGCTGGGCTCACATGCCACTTTGTTGGTTTTGTCTTGTCTGGGCTCAAGTGCACATTTAAAATGTTCAAAATGCATTTAATTAAAAATTTTTGGTCTGTTGTGGTGATAAGTTGAGTCTTAAAATCTTGGCTCTTCTAGTAATGTATGCCTTGTAATAGTAAAGCCAAGATTTAGCCATTGCTTGATATGGTGTCCCTTAGGGTTGCCTAGATCAGCTTAGAATAAGATCAGACTTATTACATCTTTGCTGACTGATAAGAATCTTTATTCACCCTGTTTCTTGAGGATCCATAGCCTTTTGAGGAACCCCAGTAGCTGGCCTCCTAAGCAAGTAGTCCAGATTCAGATCATGCAGGGAGGCTGAATTCTTTTAGCTGTAAATGTTCTTTCATTGCACACAACTTTTCATTATCAGCCTACAATTAGCTCAGCATGACTGAAATACTGTTGAAAGGGCCATAAAACCCAAGTCATCCATCCATCCATCTGTTGCCACTGATGCAGCATGAGTGTTTGCTGTACATTCATGTCCTCCAGTTCCATTTTCCTATGGAATTGCTCATTCTTGGCTGCAAATAGAAGAAAGCAAATGTTTTGATGTTGGTAGCATTGGCATTGTAAATTATCAGAGTTTCTCACTAGCTTTGTCTCTATGACATTGCACTGATAGTAGATACATTCTGTGAAATAGTCCTTCTAACCTGATGACCTCTCTCAGAATTCTAAAGGCCTGAGCCGGGCCGGGTAGCGCAATCGGTAGGGCACCTGACTCGTAAGTCAGAGGTCCTGGGTTCGAATCCCGGTCCGGCCACATACTTTCGTTCCTCCTTCCGCTGATTCAAGAAGGGTAGTTGTCAGTTACTGGCGAAAGTATGTGCACTTAGTACTGGTTAACCGCTTAGGAGGTCTAAGCCTGCCCAGGAATAGTGTGGTTAGGTTAACTGACCGTCCCGACATGACCTTAGTTGTTTACCGTGGACGTTAAGCATCAAATCAACAACAACAACAACAACAACTAAAGGCCTGATTACCTTCATACCTTCATTTTCATGAACAATAATATCATTGTCTTCTTATATTGTTCTTTATTTGACAGATATCAAGCTTTTACCTTCATACCTTCATTTTCATGAACAATAATATCATTGTCGTCTTATATTGTTCTTTATTTGACAGATATCAAGCTTTTGTTTGGTAGCATTTTAAAAATCTCAGCATGAGTACATGTACTCACATTTAAATACTACATTACTTATTCTTAATAACTCATTTCATATTCAGACTTGTCAATACTCTGGTACTAGTTCTCTTAAATATTGATACTCATGTCTTAAACGTTCATTCCAAAAAATAGTTAAAACTAAAGTTAAGAAATTCTAGTTGTGTCTAACAGGCTGAAGTGTATTTTAACTCAAATAGCTTAATAGACTGGTTGTATGGTGCTAAAATTTGACCAACTATATTATAGCTTTACATAGTAGAATCAGAGCTCTAGATAAGAGGGAGTATTTGATGATAATTAAAGATAATTTTTCTTATTTCTCATCAAAACCATATGTTGTGACCCCTCATCTGAACCGTCTCGCTGAGACGGTTCAGATGATTGGTCACAACATATGGTTTTATGCAGAATTAACAAAAATTATCCCTAATTATCATCAAATACTCCCTCTTATCTAGAGCTCTGGTAGAATTGTCCTTTTGATGGTGTAAACTTAAGTTTTGGTCAAATACTGCATGGCTTAAATTGAAGTGCTTTATCCAGAAATGGGGTTAGGCACCTTTTACAGCCCCTGCTGTATGCCTTGGGTGCAGTAAGATGAAAAAGAACTGAGAGGTCTTGTATGTGTTAGGTTTGTGTGTGTTTCAAGGGTTTATATCGGTATTTGTATTTGTGGGCTTTCTAGAATTTGTGAGAATAGATAGTGAAAGTTTGTAAAATATTGAAGTTTTAGCTGTTCTCAGTGATGGCTTACATATGAGCAAACAGTGTAGACTCAAGTTAGGTTGCTTCTACTGAGAGACAGAGTTTGCTATGAAATTTTATTATGTGTATGAATAGAAACCTTAGAAAATTTGTGTACTGTTAACCCATTGCATTCTGGGTATTTTTTGTCGTCTGCTGAAATTGTCATCTGCATCAAAAATCAAGAAAATTTTGACAATTATTGGTCTAACTAACTCTTGTAGAAATGATGTCTAGGCAGCAAACAGTTTGGATCTCAGATCAGGCCCCACGTTTGTGGGGCCTGATCTGGATCCGAACTGTTTGCCAAGATACCCCTAAAGGGGTATCCTGAATACAATGGGTTAATTTCTGTGAGACTGTACATATGTATTACATGTCTGTATTTTAAGGGAAGACAAGCGCGAGTGTGCTGTACTACTAACTCAGTGGTATGTCTTGTGCTCTAACAATACGTGTTTCCATGACAACCCAATGTATTTGTACACTGTAACATCTTTAACTCTCTAATTTTCTATAATTGGCTCTTTCCAGTTTGGACAAGTTCATGTGTTTGTATCAATATATTTTTTGTCCATCTCTGAGCCTCCCCATCCCTTTTACTACTTTTTCTGTGAGATTCCATCAAAATTTGCATTGTACCATCAAAATTTGTTATTGTCTTAATTTTGTCCCAAGAATTAGAATGTCATTTATAGGACTTTGTAAATTGTGTTGCAGAAGAAGTACACTAAGTAAGATTGTTGGCTGCATGACAAACATGCCAACTCTGACCAGACGGACTGCTCTATTCAAGATTCTTACATTTTTAGCTCACCTGTGAAGGTGAGCTTATAGTATAGCCTTGGTCCGTCGTCGGCATCGGCGTCCACACTTTTAAACATCTTCTTCTCAGAAACCACTGGGCGGATTGAAGCCAAATTTCATATGGAGCCTTAACAGGATGGGGGAACGAAAGTTTATATATTTGACCCAGGACACATGACCAAGGTGGCCGCCATGCCCATATATGGTGAACACCTTAAAAAATCTTCTTCTCCAGAACCACCTGGCTGATTGCCTTGAAACTTGGTATGTAGCATTTGGGACTCTAGTACTATACAAAGTTTATATAAATGATGACATTGGGTTGACCTTATTTTATGGCAAGGTCAGATTTGGTCCCTTAGGCTTGTGAATGGGAAAAACTGAAAAAGTGCATTTTTCTGTTGCTGTTGTGCTCTGTGATATGGAAATGCAGTCATCATCAGCCCCTATGAATACCAGAGGTCAAGGTAGAGGTCAAGGTCATTTAATGACCTTGGCCAGAGGTCATTTGTCTGCTCCGTCTCAACGTTTTCAAAGGACTTCTCCTCTGAAACTACTTGGCCAATTTCAATTAAATTTCATATGCAGCCTTCAGGCAAAGCGGGAAAGAAAGATCATATATTTGATCTAGGTCACATGACCAAGATGGCCACCATGCCCATATATGGCAAAAAGCTTAAAAAGTCTTCATCTCCAGAACCACTGGGCCGATTGCCTTGAAACTTGGTATGTAGTATCCAGGGCTCTAGTACTACAAAGTTTGTATAAATGATAACCTTGGGTTGACCTTGACCTATTTTACCACAAGGTCAAATTTTGTCTGTAAGGCTTTTGAATATGAAAAGCTTAAAAAGTGCATTTTAGCTCACCTGTCAAGGTGAGCTTATAGTATAGCCTTGGTCCGTCGTCCTTCGGGGTTGTCGTCATCGGCGTCCACACTTTTAAACATCTTCTTCTCAGAAACCACTGGGCCAATTGAAGCCATATTTCATATGGAACCTTAGCAGGATAGGGGAACTAAAGTTTATATATTTGGCTCAGGTCACTTGACCAAGATGGCCGCCATGCCCATATATGGTAAAAACCTTAAAAAATCTTCTCAAGAACCACTGGGCCGATTGCCTTGAAACTTGGTATGTAATA
This sequence comes from Ctena decussata, assembly GCA_963989385.1. Taxonomy (NCBI): domain Eukaryota; kingdom Metazoa; phylum Mollusca; class Bivalvia; order Lucinida; family Lucinidae; genus Ctena; species Ctena decussata. The sequence continues at coordinate 15,635,531 of OZ022505.1, read as the reverse complement.
TCTTAGACTCCAGTACTACAAAGTTTATATAAATGATGACCTTGGGTTGACCTTGACCTATTTTATGGCAAGGTCAAATTTGGTCCCTAAGGGTGTTGAATGGGAAAATCTAAAAAAGTGCATTTTTCTGTTGCTATTGTGCTCTGTGATATGGAAATGCAGTCAATTTCAATACCTATGGATATTAGAGGTCAAGGTCATATAGTAACCTTGACCAAAGGTCATTTGTCCATAGGGTGTCAACATTTTCAAACATCTTCTTCTCAGAAACCAATGGGCTAATTGAAGCCAAATTTCATATAGAGACTTAACAGGATGGGGAACTAAAGTGTATATATTTGGCCGAGGTCACATGACCAAGATGGCCGCCATGTGCATATATGGTAAAAACCTTAAAAAAAATTCTTCTCCAGAACCACAGGGCCAATTGCCTTGAAACTCGGTATGTAGCATCTTGGACTCCAGTACTATAAAGCTTATATAAATGGTGACTTTGCATTGACCTTGACATATTTTACCACAAGGTCAAAGTTTGTCCCTTAGGCTTTTGAATGGGAAAAGCTGAAAAAATGCATTTTTCTGTTGCTGTTGTGCTCTGTGATATGGAAATGCAGTCATCATCAACCTCTATGAATACTAGCGGTCAAGGTCATATAGTGACCTTGACCTAAGGTCATTGTCTGACGTTTGTCAACATTTTTAAAGGACTTCTCCTCTGAAACTACTGGGCCAATTTTAATTAAATTTCATATGCAGCCTTCAGGCAAAGCGGGAAAGAAACTTCATAAATTTGGTCCAGGTCATATGACCAAGATGGCCACCATGCCCATATGTGGCAAAAACTCTTTAAATTCTTCTTTTCGAAGACCACTGGGCCAATTGCCTTGAAACTTAGTATGTAGCATCTGGGACTCTAGTACTACCAATTTTATATAAATGATGACATTTGGTTGACCTTGACCTGTTTTGCTACAAGGTCAAATTTGGGCTCTAATGCTTTTGAATGGAAAAAGCTAAAAAAAGTGCATTATTTTGTTGCTGTAGTGCTCTGTGATATGGAAATGCAGACAACTTGAACCCCTAGGAATTCTTGGGGTCAAGGTCATTTAGTGACCTTGGCTAAAGGTCATTTGTCTGTAATGTGTCAAAATTTTTAAAAGACTTCTCCTCAGAAACTACTCGGCCAATTTTTATTAAAATTCATATGCAGCCTTCAGGCAAAGCGGGAAACAAAATTTATATATTCGACCCAGGTCACATGACCAAGATGGCCACCATGGCCATATTTGGCAAAAACCTTGAAAAATCTTCTTCTCCTGAACCACTGGGCCAGTTGCCATGAAACTTAGTATGTAGCATCTGGGACTGTAGTACTAAATTGAGCATATACTGACAGGTGAGCGATCGTTGCTCTTGGGCGACTTGTTTTATTTTTTTTTACAAATCACATTATACTTTGGACAAAATGTTGTCAGAGCTCCAGATTCTGTAGGGTTTTGAGGATCCTTCTTTATTTCTCAATGTAGAAATATATTGTTACCTTCACTGGAACTGTCTTACTGAGCCAGTTCTAATATGAGCAATCATAACATGCTTTTATGGCAAAATATGGAAATTATACCTACATTATCCCCTCAACCTCTTATTGGGAGTACTGGACAGTCATTCAGAATACTCTAGCACAACTAACATGCTTTGATTTCCAGGGTTTACAGATTTTAAACTCCGAAAATGGTAAAAGCATCTGTAAAATTGAGATTTTATACATAAAAGCAGCATTCAGTATGATACTTTGAAAATTTAAGGATCATACCAGTAAGTCCTGGCCCCGAGGTTATAAAACTTGAGTACATTCTCAAACTCAAAATAAAGCACACTGATTGGCTGCTTCCGAGCATGTCAATCAGTGTGCTTTATTTTGAGTTTGAGATTATTCTCAAGTTTTATAACCCCGAACTCTGAAGTTTTCTGTTGAGATTTAGGTCAATGGACACACCTCCATGTTTTTCTGCCATGTTTTCAAAGGGAGCAATTTCATAGATTTAGAATTGGCTTTCCTGTAAGAAAAGTTCTAAAAGCAGTATATTGTCTGAAAGTTTTAAGAGTTGACCCCCACTACAAGTAATTCCAATAGAAACAGTATCTTTTCACCTTAAATGTGATTTTATTGTAGACAAAAGAAAAGGAAGAACAGGTACATTATGAAAATATTACCTTTAGTGGGATATAGGTTTTATTCACTAAATAGTTGTATATTTGGGATGGCTTATGAGAGAGCTTTGTAGTGATTTGAACTGTCGAAATGTTGGCAGATTTATGCTTTAAAAAAAATCAGTCAATGTTATTGGCAACAAATATTTTATCAAATAAAACCTATGTACTGGTTTGCAAAGAAAGGATACTAGATGGTAGTATGCTGTAGAAATTGTTTCATTGGCCATTTGTGTTTTCTCAAACTATTAATTTTAGGGCGATTGTTTGAATTTCAATTATTAGTGCTTTGTTGTAAAAATGTTCCTATCAGTATCATAACTACTGTCAATCAGCTGGAGTAGGATCTGTCAGCTTGTAACATCTTTGGATGTTTGGCACTAACACCTTAGTTGTAGATGGAAAACTTAAGTTTTCATTTATACTTAAATGAAGTGATCTGAGCTATTGATGATGATTCCAGAATGATTTTACATATTTCACAATAAAATTTTATGTGTGACATCTCATTGGGAGCTTACCTTATATGTGAAAAGGAACTGTACAACATATGCAAACATTTAATTCTCAGATCAGCCTGCACACCCATGCAGTATGATGAGACTTTTCCATGTTTGCATGAACAGTATATATGAATCCTAGGGAATCCAGAAAGTGTAAAACGCACTGGTCAGTACTCCGCACTAGCACTGGCTATGCACATGGCTTTAAGTTGTTTTCATGCAACAACTCTCATGTGATATTTTGAGGCAGTTTCAACACAGCTTACAGAATTTGAACTTTAATATCATCTGTATCTCTCAGTGAAATATATTTACTTTTTGCTGATTCAAATGATGCCCAACAATCTGAAAAAAAAAAAGAAGAATAAATCAAAATATAACAAGAAAGCATAAGTATGTGCTTAAGTATTGGGACACCTAAAATAATAAATTTTCCATGTCCCAAATATATAAATTCATTATTTTTAGGTGTCCCAATATATATGAACATTACGGTATATGAATGAATCTGAAAATTAAGACTTCTTACTTGTGATCATGTGAATGAAATATACATCTTAAAAATTATTTTCTTCCTTGTTTACAGGAGAAGCGACGTCTTGCCATAAACAATGCAAAGAGACAGTGGGAAGTGATGCAGGGGTCACTAATACAGAAAACATCCAAACTAGTCCGAACTCCCGACCTGTACGCCAACCATATTGGCTCAGTGCCAAACTCGGAAGTCATGTCACCTGACCCTGTTGATGATGACATCAAAGATGATGAATCTCTAAACAGGTACATGTAGTTTATATGAGCGGCGACAGGAGAAAACCAACAAAGTGGCTGTGCGCCCAGCGCAGACTCAGATTAGCCTGGGCATCTGCCCAATCTGATGACGCTGTCCGCATGGAGGTAGTGTAGACGCAGACTCAGATCAGCCTGGGCATCTGCCCAGTCTGATCAGACACTTTGCTAAGCGCTTAAGGGTAGCTACACTACCTCCATGCGGACAGAGAAGACTCTCATCAGCCTGGGCAGATGTCCAGGCTGATCTGAGTCTGCGCTGGGCGCACAACCACTTTGTTGGTTTTGTTATGTCGTGGCTCACATACAGGAAAACATACTGTATTTTATACGGCTATAAAACAAGGTTTTCACCCTTCTAGAGTGAGCCCAAATATCTAGATCAGTCTTATGAGATTCTGCTACAAAATGTGTTTTCCCTTCCAAAACAATCCAGAAAATCTAGATCAATCTTATTACAAAACTATTGCGAAAATATAGATGTATCTTATAAGATGGATATACAGTCAAACCTGCTCATGTGGTCACCTATATTAAGGGATCACCTGTCATAAGCAGCCAGCTTTTCTGGGTCCCTTGAACAAAATACAGTGCAAGTGAACCTGTATTAAACTCATCTGTCTTAAGCCGCCACTTTTTGACCTTCCCTTGACTGACCCCTTAAGACAGGTTTGACTAGATTTTTTGATTGTTTTGTAAGGGAAAAAGCCCTATCTTACAATCAAAGAAATATGGTAAGTACTGGAAAAGCAGTCTTGGGTAGATATATATACCTACATCAGACTGGATCTGCAAGAGCGGTCTGATCTGGGTCTGCAATGTTCGCAGTTTAGCCTAGAATTTATTTATACATCACCTAACAAGGCATAATTCTTTATAAAAAACTCTATTTACATGGATTAGGTACATTAACTTGTTTATTGCGAATCACGCAAACATATTGTACAGATATGATTTAAAGGCATTTTTGTTGCTTTTGTTGATTGACAACTACAAATGGTCTTATTTTTTTTTTAATAAACAAAAATCTTATGTCTAGGACATTTTGTAGCTCACACAAAGAAATGGTCTTTATACTGACTTCTTGCCACTTTTTCAGCAAAGCAGTAGTAGCACTAGTCACTCTGACTGGGCTCAAATTCTGTAAGGAACATCAGCCCTGTGAATAGGACAGTTTGTGGTCACAAAAAGTAAAATCTTTATACTGACTTCTTTCCTCCCCTTTCAGCAAAGCAAGCAGCCGTAACACTAGTCGCCCTGGCAGTGCCCACAGTATGTCCCTGGATGGTGGGGACACAAGAGAGCGCCCCCGGACTGGAAGTATACAGTCCAAGAGAACAGAGTCAAAACCTGGGGTGTACAAAGAAACCATGATGTTTGGGTGAGTTGAAGGAGTTCAAAATGCAGTACATGTACATCATAAAAAAGGATGTTATATCGTTATCTGTGGCTCATCATTGTTACCATTCCACTTTGATTGTCATGCAGTGATTTAAATACTTGTACTTTTTGTCTTGCCTGCAAAGCAGAGACAAGACATATGTATTGCTTTTCTGGTATCGGCCGCAGCGGCGTAAACTTTTCTTGAGTTTTTGCGTTTAGGTCATTTTCTCAAAAACTATAAGGGCTATGGCCATGAAACTTGGTTCATGCGTACATCTGGAAGAGTAGATCTCAAAGCCATCATCAATATTGAGTCTTGACCTACATTGGTCCTGGACTGACAGTTGGAACACAGACTCATCACATTTGAGTAAATCATTTTCTGAGCGGTCGTCTACGCACAAATAGATAATCCCTAACAAAATGGCAGCGATTGTAAAATTTTCATAGCTGGAATGCTTGTCGTCCTTCTTGTGAGGTAATATAACGGGAGAAGGTCTGATGACATAGAAATCGATCAATATTGGAAGTTGGAAATTCCGAAAGTTAAACTTCACTCGTGCTAGTGTTGAATGTTTTGTATGATGATCTTTGGCGTAACAATAGTTTTTGCTTTCTCAAACTATTAAAGGTTAAAAGAAGGAAGGATAGAATGAATCACAGTGCAATGTAAGTGTCTACTTGTTTCTATAGATAAATACAATTTTGAGAGCTGACAACCACACCTTCACCATCAATCACCCCAACCCCCTCCACACAAACTCCTGCGCATGCCCTCCCAAACACTCACAACCACCTGGTGAGACAGTCAAACCTCCTACAACCAGCTGAGCTACAACTGCATATGTGTCATTGTTCCAGACTGCATTCTGTGAGATCTGAACAAGTTTTAGTGAGATTGATTCAATAACATGGTGAAGATCAGGCCTAATTCACAGGTTGAGCTGGGCTACTCATATACCATGAAATAAAAATCAATTAAGATTTTTATTTCTAAATTTATATGCCATTACTATTAGCTTTTTTAGCTCACCTGAGCCTTTAGGCTCATAGGTGAGCTTATAGTATAGCCAGGCATCTGTCGTCCGTCGTCAACATTTTCAAACATCTCCTCTGAAACCACTGGGCTGATTGAAGCCATATTTCATATGGAGCCTACCTAGGTGGGGGGAATGAAAGTTTGTTCGGGGTATCTGGGTCACATGACCAAGATGGCCGCCATGCCCATATATGGTAAAAACCCTTCAAAAATCTTCTTCTCCAGAACAGGAAGGCCTATGACCTTGAAACCTGGTATGTAGCATTGGGCCCATCATAGTTTATACAAATGATGACCATAGGTTGACCTTGACCTAATTTACGACACTGTCAACTTTGGCATGTTATGCTTTTGTATGGGAAAATGCTTAAACAGTGGATTTCTCAGAAACTATTTAAGTCTAAGGTATAATATTTGGTATATATGATTAAATAAATGAGCAAATGAAGATATTATGTTGCCTAAAGGTCAAGGTCACTGAGATTCTGTCAACTGTCAATATTTCCAAACATTTTCTCTGAAACCACTTTGCCGATTGAAGCCATATTTCATATGGAGCTTCAGTGGGCCAAAGGAATTAAAGTTTGTTCAGATGATCATGGTCACATGACCAAGATGGCCACCACACCCATATATGGTAAAAACCCTTAAAAAATCTTCTTCTCCAGAACCAAAAGGCCTATGACCTTGAAACCTGGTTTATAGCATTGAGCATTAGAGCCCATCATAAGTTGTACAAATGATGACTGTAGGTTGACCTTGACCTAATTTACGACAAAGTCAACTTTGGTACATTATATTTTTGTATGGGAAAATGCTGAAACAGTGGATTTCAGGTTTAAGGTATAATATTTGGTGTATATATGATTATTTGCTTAACTTAATGACCAGATGAAGAAATTATGTTGCTTGAGGTCAAGGTCATTCTTTGACCTTTGTTCAAGGACACTGAAATTCTGTCTCCTATCAACATTTTCAATCATCTTCTCCTTTGAAGCCCCTGGGCCGATTGAAGCCATATTTCATAGTGAACAGAGAGGTGTTCACATACACCTGAATCAGTTTATGCCAATATGCAGGTTGAACAAAACATTGTCTGTATGTACATGATGCAAGATTTTTTTTCTCACTCTGCATATAATTTGTGGCACTTATTTAATATATATATGTTGCTTCTTCAGAACCACAGATAAACCAGGGTCCAATAACCTCAACAACTTAGCCGAGCTGGAAGGGGACACTCTGACCCTCTATGGCAGCCAGTCATTAGAGGCCTTAGACAGGAACTGGGGAATACAAGCTGCTGGTTCCGTGGCACAGATCATCTTCAAGTTTATTGACTTTGAGGAAATCTCACGGCATTTACACAAAATAAGAACAAGATTTCCAGCCACACAGGTTGGTACTAAACATCAAGGCCCAGTTGTTCAAATCACTGTTAGCCTAACGAGCTCGTTAAGAGGTCAACTTGTTAATTGTTTTATGACTTCATAACCAAACACACTGATATTTTTTGTTGAAAAACTGTGAGAAGCAAAAGCTTCTCAAATTTTTTCAACAAAAAATGTTGGCGTTCTTGAAATTTTAATGTTTGAAATTTTAACGAAACTTTAACTAACCACGTTGTTAGTTTTGAACAACCGGGCCCAAGTATTCAGGTGACTGCATATGGTAGTTATACTGTTATAAGATGGGAGTTTATACTCTTCCAAAATAACTGCTAATATGAAAAGCAGTCTTGTGAGATTCAGCCACAAAAAAAGGGTTTTCTCTTCCAAAACATTTTTACAAGATGGGTCTAGATGTTTGAGATTGTTTTGCAAGATGGATCTAGGTCTTTGAAATTGTTTTGGAAGGGAATACTCCCGTCTTATAACTGAATAAATATAGTACATCTCCAAGGGAGATCACTTACCTGGAAGCACTAGTAATCACCCTTCTTAAAGGAGACTGCTTTTAAGGGAAAGAATTTGCTCCCCTGTCAGAGCAAATCATTTCTTTTAAGAATAGCTACCTATGAGAAAAGAGACAAAATTTTGAAAGAAAATTTCTCATATAATTGAGCTGCGAAACGAGAAAACCAACAAAGTGGTTGTGCACCAAGTGCAGACTCAGATCAGCCTGGGCATCTGCCTAGTCTGGTTAGACTCTTCCCTAAGCGCTTAATGGGTATCTAAGGGTCAAAGCTACCTTCATGGGGACAGCAAAGACTGATCAGACTGGGCGGATTCCCAGGCTGATCTGAGTCTGTGCTGGGCGCACAACCACATTGTTGGTTTTCTCCTGTAGCGGCTCATATAATGCTAGTTTATCAAGAGCTGTCCGCAGACAAGAGCTCACCTTTTGAGAACAGTCACTGGAAAATTTAGCTCAATGAACAAAAGAGTCATCAGACAGTATAGCTCACCAAGCCAAGATAGTGTAGCTTACATGTAGTTTTACTTTAAACATGTTTACAAAACACAATAAAAGTACTGGTAATATTACCAGTTTCCTACTGTGCTACCAACGTCATTAAGGGATAACCTTTCAAGCTTTTTAAAATTTAAACACATCATATTTAAAAAGGTCATTGTGATTTGTAGTGGCAAAAGACAAATACTTTCATGCCACAGCCTTAATTTAGTTGTGTGTATGACCAATTTAGGATGATTATATCTCTGGTAATGTTACATCAGATTCAGTCCTGTAGCAGGTACTGGTGGCTATTGAATACCCATAGAATATGTACTTACCATATAAGTTATTTAATCATTTATAAGATGGAGATTTCTCTCTTCAAAAGTATCCTATGTACGTAAATAGTTGTGTGTACAGGGCTGGAAAAATCCACTCGTCCGCTCGCCATTGCTAGTGCTTCAAGCTACAGGATGAGAAGAATTTCTTAGTACAGCGAAGTTAACTTATTAATTTCACTATACATCTTGTGATGCAGGACGAGTGACAATTTAAGAATTTTCCAGCCCTGGTGTAATTCAGCCAATAGGTATTTTTTTCTCGTCCAAAATGATCCCAAAAATCTAGATCCATCTTTTAAGATGGATCTAGATTTTTGGGATTATTTTGGAGTGAAAAACCTCTAACGTATAACCCAATAAATACAGTAAAGGTTGACAAAGTTTGTAAAGGTGGCATGTTTGTCTCCCAACTTCCCTATTGTCCTCTTAATTCTGTTATTCATTTTTCAGACCCTAGTCTTCAACTCCACCAATATCTGCAGTTTCCAACAGATCAATGCACTGACCAACCTGCGCAGGCTTGACAATCTAACAATACAGTTGGATGGTAATCCTGTTACTAGGTTCTCTTTATGGAAGAGTTATATCCTCTTCAGGCTGTCACATTTTGCCCTGAAGAAAATAAATGATATGGAGGTAAGATTTGTTCTTAGGAACACCAGATATGATGGGGTTTTGGAGATAATTGTGGGTTCGCAATAAAATATAAAGTAGAACTTCAATGGCTCGAACCCGTGTGACTCATTTACTATGCCTGGCTAGAACTTGTTTTTTGGCCCCTAGAGTTCAGTTTATAAACCTGGATGGCTGGAACCGCCTTTTGCTGGAACTAATTTTGACGGTCCCAAGCCTGTTTGAGCCAATGAAGTTCTACTGTACATTGTTATTGTTAAGGAATGAATTTCATTTTTCTGAGGTTTATCGAAGTGTAAACTACATTGGGTCACGTGCAAAGTGAATGAACCCCGAAGGGGTTCATGTAAACTTTGCTAGTGACCCTATGTAGTTTACACTTCGATAAACATCAGAAATATTAAGTTCATCGCTTATATATACATTCGTTTCAATCAAATTTTTCATGAAAAATCTTATATAAGCGCTTAAACTGAAGCAGTAAAACATGTACACGCAGTTTTTCTGCTAACAGCAGAATGGCATGCATGACTCATGATGTTGCTGACGTCCAGTCAGGTTGGAGAGAGTCATTGTTTATTTTTACGTCATTGACGTTGCGTGTCTCAATGTAATTATTGGAATGTAAAATACATTACGTTCCAATGGTTAACTATAGTGCTTTTCAGTAAATACACCAAGAATGTAAATATTTATCAATAAGGCGGTTCTAATGATGAGTCACAGCATACATGTATATGTATGTGAGGTATAAATTGAAATTATCTCTTACTTATCCTCAAAACCCACCCTTATCTATAGTTTTTCTAAAACCTGCATAATTTCATGTGAAAGTGTGTCATGTAATGGCTAGCAGAATGACAGGTGGTGTATACATTGATCAGATTGTCCATTAAGTTTAAGGAGAATGAATACACATTCAGGAGAAGCAACTCTACCAATTTAATTTTTGCCTCCTTTTCTCAGTGGATGCCAACTCTTTAAAAGAGAATTTGCTAGGAGCAATTGAATTTTCTAGGAGCAAATTCTTTCCTTTAACTGTAGACCCCATTTTGGAAGGACTTTATAGTCCAGGGAAGCAAACAAGAGGTCACAAAAGTTGTACCCCTTCATAAGATTGGTAGATGGAGCATGGAGTTGTATCCATACCCTTAGCATGGAGCTGTACCCATATCCTTAGAGCAAGATCATACAACTCATAATTCATACTGCTTCTTTAGGAGCAAACCACGGTGGCCCATTTAAGGTAAAGCCCTGGCCTGTTGAATTAGCAGTCTCGGGTTCAAGACCTGCTGGAGGCAGATATCTTTCCAACAGTAAATGGGTTCCATTGCACACAGCCTTTCATTATCACCCTCCCATTGTCCTGATATGACTGAAATACTGTTAAAAAGGACATAAAAGAGCAAGTCATCCATTCATTTATGGTTTAGGAGCTGTCAGACTGGACTTTACTCCTTTTGCACAAGCTCTTTGTGCCAACTTTGAAAAAAAATTATAACAGTTTTCAGAGCTCTAGATTAGACAGAGTATTTGATGATAACTGAGAGATAATTTTTCTTATTATTCATTGAAACCATATGTTGTGACACTTTATCTGAACCCTTTCATCGAGACAGCTCAGATGAGAGGTCACAATATATGTTTTTAGGCAGAATTTACCAAAAATATCCCAAATCATCACCAAATACTCCCTCTGATCTAGAGCTCTGGTTGCATGAGGATAAATATATGCAGAAGGGAGGTAATGTGTTAAGTAATAATGTCAGAGAAACAAGTGAGTTCGCTTTATCTCCCATAATATGTAATAATGGAAAAGTATACACTGAGCCATTGCTGTGTAACAAAAAAATGTCATAATAAAAGACCTTGGTTAATCCTTTAATAACTAGTGTACCATAAAAGGACATTTAGTGTGAACCCAGATCAGATGAGGCAGTGCAATATCTGATCTGGGTCTTTACTGTTTGCATAAAATACAGGAATTTCTGAAAGCAAAACTTCAATTAGACTCTCTCAAAGTCCTTCTAATGGAGGTTGCCTTATCTGTGCTATGAGGTGGAAGAGTCTGAAAAGTTTAACTGTTGTATGGTATGCAGATGTAGCTTTGTATTATTGGCATAACAGAGCCCTAGATAAGAGGGAGTATTTGAAGATAATTAGGGATAATTTTTGTTGATTCTGGATAAAAACATATTTTGTGACCCCTCATCTGAGGGGTCACAACATATGGTTTCAATGAGAAATAAAGAAAATTATCCCTCAATTATCATCAAATACCCCTCTTATCTAGAGCTCGCATAAGATAAGCAGTGCAACCTGGCTCAAGAGCCAGAGGTCCCAGGATCAATACCCGGTCCAGCCACTTACTTTTGTTTCTCCTTCTGCTGATTCAAGAAAGGCATTTGTGAGTTACTGACAAAAGTATGTGCACTTAGTACTGGTTAACCACTTAGGTGGTCTAACCCTGCCCAGGAATAGTGTGGTTAGATTAATTGACCATCCCGACATTAAAGCAACAAAAACAATTTTGCCAATTACTGAGATTTTGTTTCTGTATTTCACTTGTTTATCCCAGCATCTACAATGTAGATCATCAGAGTCTCAACACTTTTATTTGGGAGTACATGTAAATAAATACATGTACATCTTTTAATAAGTATCTTTTGGGTACATAGCTGATAGGCATTTGAGGCTTTCCAGTAGCATACAGAATTAGCCCAAAATTCACTTTAGTAATGACACACTCCTGACAGTTACCCATGCCCAGCACTTTTTTATAGGGAAAATGCAGTTGGTACCTTTTCTTATGGCAGGGCTTAGTGTATCCTAGTCATTTGACTATAAGGTGGGTGTTTTCCCTTGCTGAAATTATCCCCGGTATTTAAAATCATTCTTGTATAATTCAGCTATAAGTTTTTCTTCTAAAACAATCCAGAATATCTAGATTTATCTTGTAAGACATATCTAAATTTTTGGGATTGTTTTGAAAGGAATAAAAATTCTTAGAACCAAATAAATATAGCATGGGTGTAGCTAATGAGATGTTGTGTTTTCATTTTAGGTAACAGCAAGTGATGTATTTACTGCCGACAAATTATTTGGTGCCATAGCAAATGTAACCACATCACAGTTACCTCAGTCTAGGCTTCTCTCATTACTAGGAGAAACCAGGTGAGTTTGTGTGAATTTTATGTAACCATTTTCCCCTAATCTCAAGCACTGAGTGAGTTGATTTGATTTCTGTAGAAATTTCCTAATTATATATATCTCAACGATAACTTACCACATTTTGATAAACAAACCAGGTAAGTTGTTAATTTTTAGCTCACCAGAGCACAAAATGCTCAAGGCGAGGCAGGGCCTGACAAATTGATTGTCCGGCTGCCCGGGACAAGTCAAAATTTTTGCTGGGCAAGTACTTGCCCAGAAAAATATACAGGCTATATAGGGAAAATAGAAGAATTTCAGCATTTTGCAGCTGAAGCTCTATACGGGACAAGTAGATAGAATTTTGATTTGTCAAGCCCTGTGAGGTGTTTGATTGGCCTTTGTTCATCATCTGTGTGTGCGTCCGTCGCCAACTTTTGCTTTAAACATTTTCTCCAGCAAAACTGCTGGACGGATTTTGAAAAATATTCACTGAAATGTTCCTTGAATTACCATCTACCAAAACTGCTCAAACCGTTCCGCTCTGCTGAACAAGATGGCCACCAGAGCTAGAAATAGAAAAATCTTTAAACAACTTCTCCTAAACGGGTAGACCAATTTTGAAATAATTTCACAGAAATGTGTTCCTTTGGTGACCGTCTACAAACATTGCCCAAACTGTCCCACTCCGCTGAACAAGATCTCACCATGGCTAAGAATAGAAAAAACGTCGAAATGGCTTCTCTTTCTAAACAGGTAGACCGATTTTTAGCTCACCTGAGCCGAAGGCTCAGAGGTGAGCTTATAGGATGGGAGTCGAGCCGTAGTCCGTCCGTGCATCCGTGCATCCGTCAACATTTTCAAACATGAATATCTCAGAAACCAGTGGGCCGATCGCAATCAAATTTTATCTGAAGCATCATTGGGGTGGGGGAAAGGCTGCATTAGGTTTTGGTGCAGATCAGCCTAGAACTCTGGTTTCCATGGCAACAGATAGCCCCCATAGGCTTATAATGGGGAAAATGGCGTCATCAGGTTTTCTCGACTGTTTTTGATTAGATCCTTATCATACTTGCAGGTATTGATGACATACACAAGAGCTTGGATGAGTTCGAAATTTGGCCGGATTTGAGCACAGACTACAGAGTTAGCTGCCCTTGAGCGTTTGAAAAAAATCCCATAGGGTTATAATGGGGAAAATGGCGTCATTACGTTTTCTCAACTGTTTTTTCTTAGATCCTTATCATACTTGCAGGTAATGATGACATACATGAGAGCTTGGATGAGTTCGAAATTTGGCCGGATTCGAGCACAGACAACGGAGTTAGCTGCCCTTGAGCGTTTGAAAAAAATTCCCACAGTGTTATAATGGAGAAAACAACGTCGTCACATATTTTTAGAAAAACTTTGTCATCGCACTATTGCCTACATTTCTCAACGGATTTTAAAATAACTTCACACAAATGTAGGGCATGACGTTATCTCGAGCAAGTTCGACTTTCAGGATGCTGCGCCCAAGGTCAAGGTCACTGTGGCTATTTTTAGAAAAACTTTGTCAGCGCTCTAGCACCTACATTTCTCAGCAGATTTTAAAATAACTTCACACAAATGTAGGGCATGACAATATCTCGAGCAAGTTCGACCTTCAGGATGCTGCGCCCAAGGTCAAGGTCACTGTGGCTATTTTAAGAAAAACTTTGTCAGCGCTCTAGCACCTACATTTCTCAGCAGATTTTAAAATAATTTCACACAAATGTAGGGCATAACAATATCTCGAGCAAGGTTGACTTTCAGGATGCTGCCCCCAAGGTCAAGGTCACTGTGGCTGTTTTTAGAAAAACTTTGTTAGCGCTCTAGCACCTACATTTCTCAGCAGATTTTAAAATAACTTTCACACAAATGTAGGGTATGACAATATCTCGAGCAAATGCGACTTTCAGGATGCTGCGCCCAAGGTCAAGGTCACTGTGGCTATTTTTAGAAAAACTTTGTCAGCGCTCTAGCACCTACATTTCTCAGCAGATTTTAAAATGACTTCACACAAATGTAGGGCATGACAATATCTCGAGCAAGTTCGACCTTCAGGATGCTGCGCCCAAGGTCAAGGTCACTGTGGCTATTTTAAGAAAAACTTTGTCAGCGCTCTAGCACCTACATTTCTCAGCAGATTTTAAAATAATTTCACACAAATGTAGGGCATAACAATATCTCGAGCAAGGTTGACTTTCAGGATGCTGCCCCCAAGGTCAAGGTCACTGTGGCTGTTTTTAGAAAAACTTTGTTAGCGCTCTAGCACCTACATTTCTCAGCAGATTTTAAAATAACTTTCACACAAATGTAGGGTATGACAATATCTCGAGCAAATGCGACTTTCAGGATGCTGCGCCCAAGGTCAAGGTCACTGGCTTTTTTTTAGAAAAACTTTGTCAGCGCTCTAGCACCTACATTTCTCAGCAGATTTTAAATTCACACAAATGTAGGGCATGACAATATTTCGAGGAAGTTTGACTTTCAGGGTGCTGCACCCAAGGTCAAGGTCACTGTGGCTATTTTTAGTAAAAACTTGGTCATCGCTCTAGCACCTACATTTCTCAACGGATTTTAAATCAACTTCACACAAATGTAGGGCATGACAATATCTCTAACAAGTTTGACTTCCAGGGTGCTGCGCCCAAGGTCAAGGTCACTGTGACTATTTTTAGGAAAACTTTGTCAGCGCTCTAGCACCTACATTTCTCAATGGATTTTATAATAAATTCACACAAATGTAGGGCATGACAATATCTCGAGCAAGTTCGACTTTCAGGGTGCTGCACCCAAGGTCAAGGTCACTGTGGCTATTTTTAGAAAAAACTTTGTCATCGCCCTAGCACCTTCATTTCTCCATGGATTTTGGATACTTTTTAAACTTGCATATATTAAATGAGGGCATACATAATGTTTTGGATGAGTTTAATTTTCAGCCTGATTGGACCACTGACTGTGGAGTTAGCTGCCCTTGAGCATCTTAAATATCCCTATAGGTTTACAATGTCTCTCAGGTGAGCAATTGTTGCCCTTTGGGCTACTTGTTAAAAAGTTTCACAGAAATGTTACTTTGGTGATCCACTGCCAAAATTGCTCAAACTGTTCTACTCCACTGAACATGATGGCCGCCAGAGCTGAAAATAAAAAACAAAAACTTTAAAGGACTTCTCCTACTAAACAGATAGACTGATTTTGAAATAATTTCACAGAAATGTTGCTTGGGTAACCCTCTACCAAAAGTGCTCAAATGGTTTCTCTATGCTGAACAAGATGGTCACCAGAGCTAAAAATAGCAAAAAACAACAACTTTAAACCCTTCTCATTCTAAACGGGTAGACAGACTTTGAAATATTTTTACAACAGAAAAACCCAGCAAAGGTCAACCCATAGGCATGTCTATCATTCCGTCCATCTGTCCCTCCTTCCTTGATTACACTTTTTGGTCAAAGATACAGTTGACTCTCCTTATCTCAAACACTGATACCTCAAAGTACCCTCTTCTGTTTTCCCTTTACATATCAACCTTTGTTATCTCACACTATTGGTAACTCTTAGTAAATTTTCTGGGACCAGAAAATTTACTTTGAGATATCAGTAGTTTGGGATGAACTTTGACTTTGAGATATCAAGAGTTGACTGTTTCATATCGTATTGAAAGAGAGTTCATATTTGGTATAAATGTTGACAACGACAATGTGTATCATGGCATAGAGATCTGGCCTTCCTGTATTTGTTCCATTTTCTTTCTCTCCATACATTCAGTGCTACAGTTTTTTTGTAACAGATTTCTCAGCACTGTTCAATGTAGAAAGTTCATATTTGACACATGTGTATGAGTTGAGAGTGCTTGACAATGACTTGTTGTATTGTTGGGTAGATAATGGGTCTTCTCCTGCTTATTCATCTGAATATTTGTTTATTTTGTTAATTGACTTATTTTTAGGAAGTTTTATGAAAATTTCCAATTCGTGTGAATCTCGCTTAAAAATATTCAGATCTGTAGAAAGTATGGTCTGTATGTTTTTAAGACTAGATTCATGGTTTTTGTCTTGACATCAAAATCATGAACATTATTATGGGTAAATAAATGAGCTTGATACAACTAACTGGTTGAGTTCACAGTGCAGATTCTGATCAGCCTGGGCATCCACCCAGTCGGATCAGAATCTTTGCTAAGTGCTTAAGGGGTAGCTAAAAATCTAAGCTACCGCCATGTGGACAGCGAAGACTCTGACCAGCCTGGGATTCTGCCCAGACTGATCAGAGTCTTCGCTGGTTGCACAACAACTTTGTTTGTTTTGTCGTGTAGCGGCTCATTAATGTTTGTCTACAGCACAGTCTAAAGCTGGGTTTACATGGCGACACTTGTTGCATGAAACCCATTTTTGTCACAAGAAGGGTATGGTTAATTAATTACCATATTAGTTCTATTAAATGGCCGGGGGCATTGCATTTTGCTAAAGGGGGTTGTTATTTAGAGCCTAAAATGCAGTAAATCAGCCACTGCCAAAATATCTCTAATAAGCAATATAAAGATGATGGGTCACTTCGAAGGAAGCAATTCTACTGTTTTTACCTTCCTTTTTAGTTGGGGTCAACTCTTAAAGAAAAGGATTTGCTCCACCAATAGGAGCAAATTCTTTTCTTTAAGTGTAGAACCCATTTCAAAGAGCTAATGTATCAGGCGAAGAAAACAGGAATTCATGCAACATAATATAACATTATTTTTGCAAAAGAGGCAGCCGGTGTTTACTAGAGCAGGGGCATTTATTAGAATTAATATGGTAGATGTTGCATGCAACAGATTTGTATCATGCAACAAATGTTTTGGGGTGTATATATGGTGACAAATGTTGCATGACGTTTCAGAGTGTAACTCCACCTTAAGGCATGTTTTAATATGATACAGCTTATGAATCGATATACAGTATCACAGAATCAGTCGATTTGACATTTGGTTTATTTATATGACACGAATCATTTATTTTCTATAAAAAAATCTGTATTAGTTTAATGGCCTGCTACTAATATAATCTGATTTTTAATTGACTGTATCGTGACTGTATTTATAAAAAAATTATCATGATGAATCGAAACCTTGGAACAGTGACCCAACAAACATGTAGAGTCTTATCAGACTAAGCAATTTAGGAGTAGTCTGATCAGGGTCGGCACAGTTTGATAGTCAGCAGTAACTTTTTGATGCATCACCATAATTATGATGAAAAGAATTTGATGTTCAGGATGATAGAAAATTGTTTAAGTTGTCCCATTATATTGGGTAATTATGGTATTTAAGGTGTATGAATACACTGCCAGGTTGCCAGTATTGGTCTGGATCAGCCTGCATATCAGCCCTGGATCCAGGGGGGTGGATTTGGGGCTTCAGCCCCGCCCTCTGTTTTATATAAACTATATAGGCCCCCAGTTATAAGGAGTTTCTGATGACAGTTTGAGATAATCTTTGTGGCTAGATTAAAATATACGTTGTGACATCTCATTAGAAGAATCGCCTTGGCAAGGTGATTCTGATGAGATGTCACAACATATATTTCAAGGCAAAATGACATGATTAAATGATCCCTCACATTATCACATTATGTCATATATTTTTAAGCCCCATTCCACTCCCCCTACCCCCCCCCCCAACACACACACACACACACACACACACACACACACACACACACACACACACACACACACACACACACATCTCAACACCTTCCAGCCCCACCAGTTATCCATAGCTCCACCAGTACGTGGTGGTCTTGATCCGGGCCTGCATATCTGGGCAGTCTAATTAAGGTCCTTGTCTTTACTATATGTTGTGTAGAAGGCTGAGTTGATCTGGAGGCCTGCATTGTAGTCTAGATCAGTTGGCAATGATTGGGGGAGTCTGACATTTATGTACATAATTTGCTTACAAGGCATGCATTATTGTACAGTAGATATGTTGGTATGATATTGATACTTCAAATATACCGAAGTTTTCATTTGTCTGGTTTCATTCATCATCTTTTATGGGTTAAACATTCTGTTTGTCCAGTGATATAGATTTTAAATTAACTCTAGAATCAGACATCCTTTAAGCCATTTAGGCCAAGAAAATCAGCCTTTAGTAAAGCAAGACTTTTAGCAACATGTGGGCTGTAGTAAAGCACTGATACATGGCGCCTTGATTTTAAATCAATCCAGAGTTAGTTGGAGGAGTGGGTGGCACTGCAAACATTTTGCAGACCTTGATCAGACTGCTTCTTGGAGCAGTCTACATTATTCGCAAGTTAAGGCACTTTCATCCCAATAGTAAGGGTCATAAGTGCATGTTCATGTTGAGGTGTATGGGTACAGCATCATACCGTATACGCGATAATTTTCGTGGTGTTCCATTTTTCGCGGTATTTCGCGGTCACTTAGAAACCACAAATATTAAAATTGCAATATAATTTCCTGTTTCTTACAAAGTATCATCAGTAGACACAGCGTCCATATATTTTCTTTCTGTTTGCTTCGGTAAAGTCTGGTTCTTTTCATTTGAGCCAGTTCTTTCATTAACCTGCGGCCTTTCATTAACCTGCGGCCGCAGGTTAATGAAAGAACTAGCTCAAATGAAAATCAAGCAGGTTTGATTTTTGCCCATGTTGCTAATCGCAAAAATTAAAAAAACGTGAAAATTAATGTTTATGCTTTTGCCCCTTAACCGCAAAAATTTGAACCCGGAAATCAACGCGTATACAGTATTTTACTGTCATTTTATCAAAGGGAAACAGCTTTTTAGCTCACCTGTACAAATATACGGGAAGGGTTATTGCACTACTGCCAGCATCGGCAGTGGCATTAGCAAAATGTTAAGGTCTTACGTTAAAGTTTTTTATGTAATGGGCAAGGTGCTGTCAGGCGAGCTATCCTGTGAGGAGACAGGTCATGGTAGACTTCCTCTTTGCTTCCTTGGACAATAAAACTTAAAAAATGAGTCTAGTCTTAAAGGAAAGAATTTATTCCTAAAGGAGCAATTTTTTTCCTTTAAGGGTTGAGCCCTATTGAAAAAGGGGGGACGGGGTGGCTGGGGGAATGATAATGATAGAAATGCTTCTCATAAAGTGTGTACCTATTCTCCTTAAATGTTAGCAAACCTACTAGCACTCAAAGATAAGGCATTAATTTAACAGCATGTCAAAACAGAAGTATACTATAGAGGAACAGATTTATACTCTAATCAGCTTAACCGGTCTATAAATACACTTCACAATATTAGTGCTTCAAAATAGCAAAATAACCAGCTTTAAAACTGTATAAATTGTACAGTAATGTTGAAAAGTATATTTGTAATTATTACTGTTTCAAGAGCAACATGCTACATGCAAGTGTTCTTGCACTTAAAAAATTACAAAACACACTTAGAACCTTACAACCACAAAATACCCTTCTAATGCAGCTGCAGCTCAAGTAAAGCCTTTTGCAGCTCAAATCTAGCCTTAAGTTTATGCAGATAAAGTCAAGCCTTTATAAAGCCTAAAATTTATGCAGGTATCATCAAGCCATAAATGTATGCAGGTCAGATCCAGTCTTAAATTAATGTGGCTCAAACTAAGTCTTAAATATTTGCCAGTCAAACCAAGATATATGCAGCTGAATGTAATCCTTCGGTTTATAGGGGTTAAATCAAGCTTTAAAATGCAGCTCAAACCAAACCTTATGCAGCCCGGCCCACCACCCACCCAGCCTTAAATTTACTCAGGTCAGATATAAATAAGTCTTGAATTTATGCAGCTTAAATCAAGCCTAATGAGTCTTAAATTTATGAAGATCAAATCAGGCGTTCAGTCTATGCTGCTCAGATCAAGGCATCAGTTTATGAAGATCAAATCAAATCTTCAATTTATGCCACACAAATCAAAGCTTTAATTTATGCAGTTAAAACAGTCAGATCTTAGATATATATATATATATGCAGATCAGTCAAGCCTGCAGCTGAAATGAAATCTTAAATGAAGCTCAGCTCAGCTGAAAATCAAGCTGTAACATCGATCATTCCCATAAAGTCAGACTTAAATTTTGCATATTCATTAAGTTTTACAGAAGCTACCCCCCCCCCCCCCCCCCCCCATTAATCCCCTCCTCCACCTCCATTTTTTTAGCATTTAATATTTACAACAATATACAATACTTATAATACACAGTTCTGAAGAAAAAAAGAGAGAAAAGAAAAACATAAAATGCTACCCAACCATCAAATATTACCATAGAAACCCTGTTTGTTATAATTTTGGTGCAAACAGGTGGCTGATCAGCAAAGCATTTGGACCAGCAAAGAATTCGGACCTTGGTCAGTCTGCAGTCTGAACAGTTTGCTGATTGGCCAACAATTGAATGAAACATCTCTTCAAAGAAAAACAAATTCAAAGGCAGATTATAAATGAAGTATATGGAAATGGTAGAAATGTCCAGTTTCATAAGTTTATTGTGGTACTGTACTCATTCGGTTATAAAACGGGAGTTTATTCTTCCAAAATTACGGCATATTTGTAAATCAGCCTTGTGGGGCTCAGCTATGAGATGGGGGTTTCCCTTTGAAAACAATCCCAAGAGTCTAGATCCATCTTATAAGATGGATCTAGATTTTTTGAATTGTTTTGGAAGGGAGAGCCCTCCGTCTTTTAAACAAAGAACTACGATACCTAGTTTTGAGATGATGTTTACATAATACTAGGTAGTTCATTAAAGGAACTTCTTTGGTGAATCACTGTACATACAATATCTGTATTTCAAATTTGTAAAATATTTGTTTAGCTCCGAGTAATTATTATTGATACATTATAAACCTATTTTATTCTGTCAGGGCACAGGTTCGGCATTGTCGAGATAACAAAGACCTTGGTTCAGTTTGAAGAAATCGGACTGAACATATTTTTAAGTTACAAAATGTGGTATTGAATTTCTTCCCTACTAAGAGGTGTATCAATATAATATTTAACGGGATTATGGTTATTAGAATTTGAATACATATAACATTAAGCTTCAAGACCTGTAACATTGAATTGTGTAGCATTACGGATGACATATTCTGTGACAGTTATCTGTGAAATGTTTTGATACTGTTTGAAATGATGGCTGTGGATAGTTAGATTTCTATATTGCATTTTACAAAATTGCTAAAAATTAATGTTAAAATGATACAGAATGGCTAATTCTCAAGGAATTTTATGAAGAAAATTTCAGAAGGACGTTGACATTGTCAAACTGGATTTGTTTATCTTACATATTGATTACTTAGTATTTACCATAAAAATTTGAACAGCTATATACTTAAGGAAACATTGTAGTCTCATATTTTGGAGGCTGCTCTTCAGGAGTAGAGTAATCAGGGTCTGCACTGCTTACAAAAACTTCAACAAGCTCCATAACAAGACAAATGGTTTTATGTGAACATGAAAAAAATGGTGACTGTGTCTGAATAGTTACTGCAAATGTTTGGCTTTTAAACACAAATTTGCATGCAGTGGGAAAAGTAAGACTTTAACAAACTCTTAAGACCATGTTGAAAGCAAGTAATTCAGAAATGAAAAGGACCAGGAGAAAACTGTGATAGTTATAATGCTTATGAATGGGTTCGGCTCAAGGGAAGGAGGTTGATGGTGTTTTGTTCATGGAAAAGAGTTTAATTAATGACCTAAAAATGGGGAACAATTCTAAGCCGGGGCTCAAGTTTGTCACTGTTCCAACATCAAGAACTGTGGCTGCAAAAGCGTATGTATCCTTGTTTTCATACAGATATAAGCCGCAACACGACAAAACCAACAAAGTGGTTGTGCGCCCAATGCAGACTCAGATCAGCCTGGGCATCTGCCCAGTCTGATTCGAGCCTGTGCTGTCCGCATGGAGGTACCTTCGACCTTTAGCCACCAGTTAAGCACTTAGCAAAGAGTCTGATCTGGCTGGGTGAATGCCCAGGCTGATCTGAATCTGCACTGGGCACACAACCACTTTGTTCGTTTTCTCATGTTGCTGCTCATATAAGCAGTGAGACCTCTGTATAAGGTTGTTTTTGGAGTAATTTTTCTCATTTCTGTATGAAAAGATTTTTAAGTGGCCTATTTGAGGTGACATGAGATGTAAGTTTCCAGATCTGGCCCAGAGGTTATAAAACTTTAGTACATTCTCAAACTCAAAATAAAGCACACTGATTGGCTGCTTCCGAGCACATGCTCGGAAGCAGCCAATCTGAGTGTGCTTTATTTTGAGTTTGAGTATTCTCAAGTTTTATTACCTCAAACCCTGATGTACATGGGTGTCTTGGAATTTTCATGTTACAAGCAATTTATGCAAGATAGTACGAGGTGTTATGGAGCAGTCTGATCAGGGTCTGCAGTGTATGCAGTTCTGCACAAGTATCATGTGATAGTAAAATTTGTTTCTTCAGATTTTAAGATACATGTATCATGTTGATCTTTAAGTTCGAACACCTACTATGAATTGACAAACAGTATAGACCCAGATTGGATAACTCCTGAAGGAGTAGTCTGATCAGGGTCTACACTGTTTGCCATTTCACTAATAATTTTGTGTAATATTTACCGGATAGAAAAGTTGTAGATAGAGATAGAGTGTTTGAATGTTTAGAAAAAAAAAAAAAACTACTGTAATTTGATGTATTTATTCAACTTTTTAGCATTTGGCTTTAAAACTGAGGAGGAGTGGGGTTCCCTTCCAGTATTACCCCAAATATAAATCAGTCTTGTGTGATTCAGCTACAAGATACATGTTGGTGTTTTTTCTATTCAAAACATTATGAAGCTCCATTTTGAAAGCTCACTTTATAGTTTCGGGATTGTTTTGGAATGAGAAAAAAAAATCTTACAACCAAATAAATGCCGTGCCATATTTCTTCGGTCTAAAGACAGAATTTTATCCTTTCCAAAACAACCCCTTTAAATCTAGATCCATCTTATAAGACTTTCCAAAACAATCCCTTAAAATCTAGATATAAGACTTTCCAAAACAATCCCTTAAAATCTAGATCCATCTTATAAGACTTTCCAAAACAATCCTCAAAATCTAGATCCATCTTATAAGACTTTCCAAAACAATCCCTTAAAATCTAGATCCATCTTATAAGACTTTCCAAAACAATCCCTTAAAATCTAGATCCATCTTATAAGACTTTCCAAAACAATCCCTTAATATCTAGATCCATCTTATAAGACTTTCCAAAACAATCCTCAAAATCTAGATCCATCTTATAAAACTTTCCAAAACGATCCTCACATTCTAGATCCATCTTATAAGACTTTCCAAAACAATCCTCAAAATCTAGATCTATCTTATAAGACTTTCCAAAACAATCCTCAAAATCTAGATCCATCTTATAAGACTTTCCAACAAACAATCCTCAAAATCTAGATCCATCTTATAAGATGGATCTAGATTGTTGGGATTGTTTTGGAAGAGAAACTCCCATTTTATAGCTGAATTACACAAAACTGAATAATATATTTAAGGTAATTTTGGAGAGATAAACCCCTGTCTTATAACTGAATAAATGAGCTGCGAAATGAGAAAACCAACAAAGTGCTTGTGCGCCTAGCATAGACTCAGATCAGCCTGGGCATTCGCCCAGTCTTATCAGAGTCTTCGCTGTCCGCATGGAGGTAGCTTAGACCCTTAGCTACCCTTTAAGCGCAAAGCGAAGAGTCTGATCAGACTGGGCGGATGCCCAGGCTGATCTGAGTTTGCGCTGGGCGCACAACCACATTGCTGGTTTTCTCGTGTCGTGGCTCAAATGGATTATCTCTCTGTGTTTCAGGCGGAAGCAGCTCCTTACTATGAGTGAGGAGAAATCTCGAAAAATTCTCGATGGAACAGTAAAAATTGACAAAACTCAGGGGGAGTTTGTTGGAAGAGCAGGGTTAACCTATCAGAGTGATACTTTTGCTGCCAAGCAGCAGGTAAGAAACTGATGAATGGAATACCGGATTGCAAAAATAAAAGATTGGGACACCTAAAATAATTACTGTAATTTTCCGAAAAATGGAACGGTTTGGTTTTACATTACAATAATAGTCCAAAAGTTGCAGCTGGAATGGCAATGTAGACCCTGATCAGACTGCTCCTGGGTCTACACTGTTTGTTCAGATCTGTCTGTCCCAATAATTAGAATATTTGTGTGTATCATTTGTGCACTAGTCAGTCATATTTCAGTTATTTCAAGCCCATGGCTGACTGATGATGAAGGTGAAATCATTCAGTGGCTTAAAAAAATCTGAACTTGGGTCAGAGTCAGGGTCAAGCCTCTGGATTGTGAATGTGTTAACACTTTAAGCACCAGTGACGAAAATAGCATAACTTGCAAACAGCGTAGATCCTGATGAGGCGGCTCATAATGATCCGCCTCATGTAGATCTACACTGTTTGCCCTCTAGTCTTTGAATTCTCAATATGAAATGTCTTCGACAAGGCATTTTTTGAATTTCAGAAGACGTAAATTTTGTTGTCTGCTTTATGGTGCTTAAAGAGTTAAGCCATCTCTCCATATGACTATACTTAGGTGGAGCAGAATAAGCCCATTGCTAATGGTAACTTAACCAAAGAGGCCCATCCATGTTCATCTGTTCATGATCTAAACTTGTAAGCTTTCCCTTCAGTGAACAGATATCTACAGATGGCTATTTATTAAAGCTCACACTTATAACTATATTTTATAATTATTATAAAACAGAATGAGTACACTTTCTATGTTAAACAAATGAAATATTTATTAGTATGTAAATTGTTACTGAAATTGATTTACCGTAGATATTTTGATTACCAAAAACCTCAGGTCACAGGAGTCTTGTTGTCTGTATCGCATCATTTGTCTGAAAGAAAGGATAATTATTACTGTTATAAATGGTAAGAGGAATCAGGACATTTTGAACATTGAGAAGTTAATGGCAATTTCAGCTGACAGTTTATTTATCATTTTAACTCGCCTGAACGAAAGTTCAGGAAGAGCTATTGTTGTCACCCTGGCGTCCGTGTCCGCGTCGGCGTCGGCGTCCGGATTGGATGTTTTGGTTAAAGTTTTTAAAGACCTATATCTCCTTAACTCATGGATGGATTCATTTGATACTTGCACTGTAGTTAGATATTGGTCCAAGGTTTAACAGGGTGCCACCCCCACCCCCACTCCGTGACCTTGATGTCTTAGAAAATTGGAAGTGTTTTTGTATTGGATGTTTTGGTTAAAGTTTTATAAAGTCCAATATCTCCTTAACCCATAGATGGATTCCTTTGATACTTGCATTGTAGTCAGATATTGGTCCAAAGTTTGCCAAGGTACTACCCCCACCCCCTTCATTGACCTTGATGTCAAGGTCATGGACTTAGAAAATTTATTGCTTGGATGTTTTGGTTAAAGTTTTTTAAAGACACATATCTCCTGAACCCATAGATGAATTCTTTTTATATTTGCACTGTACCTAGATATTAGTCCAAAGTTTTACACAGTACTACCCCAAACCCGCTCAGTGACCTTGATGTCAAGGTCAGGGACTTAGGAAATTTGGTCTTTATTAAAGTTTTCTAATTGCATACTGATTTATTATGCTTTGCAGAGATTTAGTTTACACTTGAACTGATGTTAGACAATTTTTTGAGATTTTACAAAACACTATATATTTACCCCACTGGATGACCTTGAAGTCAAGGTCATCGACTTTGAATTTTGTCTTAAAGATTTTGGTTAAAGTTTTATATTTATGAAGACATAATTTCACAGTGCCACGATGGACTCAGTTGATACTTATACTTGGACTAATGTTAGATAATGGTTCAAAGTTTTGATACATCCTAGCCCCCTCCCCCCCAATCCCACCCTCCCACCCCCACCCCTTAGTTCTTTGGGCTCAAGCTCATGGACTTTGAAATTTCATGTGGATTTTTTTATTTTAATTTCATTTTAAACTTATTTCTGAGATAGCTGAAAGGACCAGTCTCTATAAGGCCATTTTCATGGCTAAAACCGATTTTCTTTAAACTTTATATACTTTAAGTGATATGTATTGACTGTCTTATGGTGCAATACCAGATTGTTTGGTTCACTGGTTTTCACTGTATGCATGATTTAAGTGGATGGGGTAATTCCACCCCATTAAAAGTACAGATACAAAAATGCTATTTTTTCTATTCCAAGTTCATGCTTCGAAATGGTGGTTGCAATAGGAAAAAAAACACTTCTGGACTTAAAAGATGATGATAATATTGTTCTGAAATTCATACCAGAATAGAGTTTATATTCGCTTGTAAGATGTACCCCAATTTCAGTATTTTTTGTTCTCCGACTTTACGAAAAACCAGAACACGTTCACAGTTTTCAAGATTTTTTTAAAAGTCTTTTGCTATTATTATGTTGATATAATAGTCATTGCAGGCATATGTCAGAATTTATTTTATGATCATTAATATGAGAGTTATCTCCCCACGAAATTTGATTTTGTCCATTTTTCAATATCAGCATGCATTTGTCATTTCATGAGTACTCCAAACTCCATTTGGAAGTTAATAACACCTTTTGATGCAAATATTTGTTAATTTTTGTAGGCATTGGGGTTACTTTTGCATGCGACGATATCATATTTTATGTAATTTGGAAAAAAATGATGCCTCTCATCTGGAAAATTAACAAATTGCCACTGACTTACAAGCAGGGTTTGCTTAGTTTTTGCAACCTCATTAAACTCATGCTAAATGCTTAAATTAAAGTCCTTATGGCCCATTCGTGTTTTTACTCTGGTTATTATTCATCTTCTTCAGAATCGCTAGACGTACTCCATGTGTCAACAGCAGCATATTTTACATAATCAATGTGCATCTTGCTCGGTTTGGCTTCACTGTTTTCTGTTTCGTTGCGGTAATATCCTAAATACCAAAGCACTGAAGCCACATGTACACAACACCCAACGGTGCGAGCACCACTTCTGCACCCACAATACCATCCAGTGATTGGGTTCAGCCTTTGAGTGTATTCAACCCACAAGTTTTATGTTTTATTTGATGTGTGAAGAGAACGTATCTGTGCTTTGAGAACACCGTCATCTTTTTTGTGTGCTATTATCTCATATGATCTCTTTTCGTCAAAGTGTTCATCCGTGTAGGATTTGGCCTGTTTAAGTTGGTATATTCCCATTGTCAGGTCCCTGAGTTCATCCTCAGTCAACTCTGGGAAATTGTCAAGCTTTGTGTCATCAATCTTTTTCCATATTACACGTTTTTATCCCAACCACTTTTCATGACCTTATCCTGCAGCTTATTTGGAGATTTTGCTAGAGCCATCATACGTCTGGCAATGACTTTATCTGAATATGTGCTCGTTACCAAAGGAGGTCTTAATGTATTACACAAAGAGCATACTATTCTTACATAGTCTCCAACATATGGTATTTGGCTATTAGCTTGACAATTTCCCAGAGTTGACTAAGGATGAACTCAGGGACCTGACAATGGGAATATACTAAAACAAGGGCTTCGCAAGCGGCGCATAATACGCCCTTTTAAATGTCATAAAGGAGTTACAGAATGAACAAGACTGTTTACAAAAGGATAGACAGACAAACAGAGGCAACCACTCTATAATAAATGAGTTCAACATTATTTAAATATACTGTTAGTATATCAAGTCAAGGGAGATAAACTAAATATACTAGATTCACCATTCTTGGTTCCATTACATTCCCTTGACATCATACAATATTTTAAACAGTTGAAATGTTACAGAGTAAACATGATATTTATGCAAGGGCAGGTAATTCAGTAAGTAAGCAAGAGTTGTGGTTCTTGCTCAGGATACATTACCACATTATACACATTCCTACAAAGTTTCATTCTAATATTTCAAAAGTTAAAGGAGATATGGAGTGACTGAGAAATGCCTAAAATATACTAATCAAAGGGAGGTTATTCCAAAATTAAGAAAGGGGGAGCAACCATTCTTATATGTGACACACTGTCTTGTGATCATGCACATTGTTATAAAGTTTCATCATGATATTCCAAGCGGTTACCAAGTTATGGTATATGCACAATGTAAGTATACACAAAAATAGTCAACAAGAACTAATGAAAGGGATGTAACTCTAAAACGAAGAAAGGGAGAGCAGCCAATGTTGTACGCGACACATCGTTGGGACTTCATACACATTGCTATGAAGTTTCATTACGATATCCCAAACAGTTATCTAGTTATGGCGCGCACAAGACTTGCAGGTAAAAAATTAATCAAAGGCACATAACTTGGAAACTAAGGAAAGGGGAGCAACCATTTTTGTACGCGACACGTTCCCCCAACTTAATACACATTCCTACCAAATATCATGAATATATCCCAAACGGTTAATGAGTTATGGCGCGCACAAGAATGTTTACGGACAGACGGACGGACGGACGGACGGACAGCGCCATGACATAATACGACCGTTTTTTTCAAAACGGGCGTATAAAAATGGACAAAATCAAATTTCGTGGGGAGATAACTCTCATATTAATGATCATAAAATAAATTCTGACATATGCCTGCAATGACTATTATATCAACATAATAACAGCAAAAGATTTTTAAAAAATCTTGAAAACTGTGAACGTGTTGTGGTTTTTCGTAAAGTCGGAGAACAAAAAATACTGAAATTGGGGTTCATTTTACAAGCGAATATAAACTCTACTCTGGTATGAATTTCAGAGCATTATTATCATCAGCTTTTAAGTCCAGAAGTGTATTTTTCCTATTGCAACCACCATTTTGAAGCATGAACTTGGAATAGAAAAAAATAGCATTTTTGTATCTGTACTTTTAATGGGGTGGAATTACCCCACCCACTTAAATCGTGCATACTGTGAAAACCAGTGAACCAAACAATCTGGTATTGCACCATAAGACAGTCAATACATATCACTTAAAGTATATAAAGTTTAAAGAAAATCGGTTTCAGCCATGAAAATGGCCTTATAGAGACTGGTCCTTTGTATACGAAAATTCACAAAGCCCGTCATTTTCAGCGTGTGAATCGCCTTGTTAACACATCGTTTTGTACTTCTTAGAACATCCCTGTTAATAGCATGTGACACCGATGCAATAATTGTTATTAAATAAGGATGTAGGATGTGCTTGTAGGAATATATATGCATACCAAAACTGCCTTAAATGTAAAATTTAAACAACTTGATTTCACTATCTGTTGATGTTTCAGGTTATTGCTAGAGAAATAAATGGCAAATATTGGAGCCATCTGATCTGGGTCTGCACTGTTTGCTCAGGATCTTCTGTTAATGATAACATTTTGAAACCATTTTCTTTTTCCTTTCAGGATTCACAGGGAAAGAAGTCATTTGCCAAGAGCTATATCAATGAAATGGCAAAAGAAGCAGTATTCACGGACAGAAAAAGAAATGAACTGAACAAAATATGGTCTCAGATATTTTATGAAATGGTATATTCAGCGTTAGCGGACATGTCAGACATGCCTAGTTACAGTAAAAAATGTCTAGAAGAATTAGAGAAAACTTAGCCATTTTTTTGTGAATTAGTGTTATTTAAATCAGTTTCTAATTTATGAAGAGCTCCAGGTATGGAGGGCATTTGTTGGTAGTTCCGAGATTTTATTTCTTAATAAAAGATATGTTTTGGCAGCTCCTCAGAATTGCCTTGCCAAGGCAATTCTGAGGAGTTTCCAAAACATACGAGGCCATTTTAAGGAGTTGACCAAACATATAAGACAATTCTGTGGAGTTGCCAAAACATAGGAGGCAATTTCAAAAAGTTGCCAAAACATGTAGGCAATTTTAAGGAGTTGCCCAAGCGTATATATTTGCAGATAAATATGAAAGAAAATATCCACGAAACCACCATCAGATACTCACCATGTTGTGGAACTTTGTTTATATGTTTATATAATGCAAAATCACTGTAATAGTTCCAAGTGCTGTGATATTATTGTTGTTGCCATATTTAAAATATGGTGGATGTGAATTCTGCTGAAAAGTATTCCAAGGGAAATAACTCAAGCTGAATGTGTTGGAGAAGGAGTGATTCCACATAAGCCTGGATTTATCTTGGAGTTGCAAATGATATTGTGGAAAGAAGTACCTCAAAAAAGAACATTATGCCATTGTCATTTCAACAGGGTAAACTTGTTTTAGTGGGTGCATGTGTATATTGTATGAAACAGTGAAGGCTATCAGGCTGTACAGATGTGCAGATGCTTGAACATGACTGGTGAACATGTAATTTCATGCCCAACTGGAAATTAAAAGTCCAATCTTCTGCATATTGTTATGTAAGACATAGCAGTGCTTTTCAACTAGTATACATGTATATGTGTAAAGCCTATTTGTGTACTAATTTTGCTTTTAAGTAAAAGAACTGGTTGAGTTATCACTGGTCAGACCAAAATTTGTGAGAAGTCTCCATTTTACTTCCACAAAGCTAAATTTTTATATGAATAACTTTACATACCGTATAAATCCTATTAAATACCCCAGGGGCCTTGCATTTTACGAAAGGGGTCCGTTATTTAGAGTCTAAAGAGAAGTAAATCAGCTACTGCCACAATACTTGTAATAAGCAGTATTAAGGTGAATAGATTCAGAGGAAGCAATTCTAATTTAGCTTGTTTTGCCCGCCTTCTCCACAGGGGAAGACTCTTAAAGGAAATAATTTGCTCTTGTAGGAGCAAATTTTTTCCTTGAAGGGTAGACCCCATTTGATGTTAAACAGAAAGATAAGCAAGTTAATACATGTATAACATTATTTCTGAAAAAGAAGCAGGGGGCGCTTATTAGACCATGGACATTTAATAAGATTAATGCAGTACATATATTAGTTAAATAGCATTGTAGTATTTTGTCTGTCTACTTGCAGCAGCTCAAATTATTAATTTCCAGGTGAGAATGGAATTGCGTGTTTACCATACATGATGAATAAGAGTTATTCTGTCAGTGTTGTTATTGCATCATATGCATCTATTCTGGTGGTGCAAATTTTTTTATCATACCTCTAAGAAAGTACAAGGAGAGCTGCCTGCTGCAGTATGTCTGTCATTATTCACTTTTGGTTCTGTTTATTTTTTTTTTTCATCATTGTCAAAGCAGTTAGACCAGCTTTCCTTGATTGGGAAATCCTTGTCAAAATGTTTGCAAGTAGAATTTGGGGAGGAAAATACAAAAAGAGAAACTGATAACATATATAGCTACTAAAGGTTTTGAATGTCCGATAGCTTGATTGCATGTCATATTATGCAAATGAAATATTCTACACTGCTGAGTTATATTCAAAACAAACTCCAGTTCTCAGGTATATTAAGAAGCTATTTAGCTTTCAATGAATTATTAATGACATTTAAGAAATTTATGTTTTCAGTGTTTATGGTATGTGTGCCCTGTTTACTTTTTATATTAGGGACAGAAATTCGAGTCAAGTGGCAGTGACATGAATGATTTCAAAGGATCTGCACTGAGCCCCATCATGTGACATCCAACAATATGGCAATTTTGTCATGTGATATTCAGATCATTCTCCTCTTTTATACAGGGTAATCAGAGACATCAATATTGTTGGCTATACAGCTTGGGTCACATTCATAGATGGCTGATGTGACAAGCAAAGGCTCTGATCAGACTGCACTTATGTGCAGTCTGATCAGAGCCTTTGCTTGTCACCAATGCCACATTGTTGGAAATCACATGAAGTGGCTCACACTATATTTTTTGGTATCCATGTATCCAAGACATCTGCCAGGATGACTGACATTGATTTGATGTAACCTCACCCCAGCAAGGGGAGTAACTGTAAAAGTCATGCTGCATTTTGTCACATCTGTTATATGGATGCTTGTCTGACATTTATTTATTGTGAGGAATTTGTGTTCAGCATTGTTCTTTATGAGCTGTGACACAACATAACTAACAAAGTGGCATGTGCCTCCAGGGAAGACTCGGATCAACCTGGGCATCCACCCAGTCTGATCAGAGTCTTCCCTATCGGCATGAAGGTAGCTTAGACACTTAGCTACCCTTCAGGTGCACAGCAACGTCTCTAAGGCTGATCTGAGTCTTGGTTGGGCACACATGCCACTTTGTTGGTTTTGTCTTGCCGCCACTTTTGTATTGCTGAAAATGTACTTGTGTAGTACCATAAAATTCTAAGTACTGGGACAGCTACGCCTGAGCAAACTACAGACCCAGATCAGCCTGCTCCTGTAAGAAATTAAAAATTCAAGCAACTGCAAAATGTTAACAAAATATACCAAATGCAGTTAGAGTCCTGTAGATGTAAAGCATAGTACAGTTAACTCTCAATATCTCAGAGTCAAAGTTCATCCCAAACTACTGATATCTCAAAGTAAATTTTCTGGTTCCAGAAAATTTACTTTGAGATACCAGTAGTTTAGATAACATGAGTTGAACTGTGAATAAAAATAGGAAGTCAGTCTAAACAGTATTCTTTGATATAAAAGGATACTAGTCTTCGGGATATCAGTGTTCGAGATATCGAGAGTTGACTGTAGTACAAAATTTCAGCTTTGTAACAGATAAACTGGTTGAGTTATCACAAGACTCCTTATATCGGTTAGACTGAAATGTCAGTTTGGCACTTTCAGGAGCTTTGTAATAACTCCAGCACTTCTTTAACTTTTAGTTTTTGTCTTGCCTGTGACTGGCAGAAGTGAGATATATAATGTATTACTTTCCCGGTGTCAGCGGGGTAAAGTTTGTGTCAAGTTTTCTTGTTTAGCTCTGTTTTTATGACAGTGCACAGACAGATGAAACCTTGCATTCTGCGGCTTGTGCTATTTATTTGCAGAAGTTTGACTGTCTAATTTGCAGGTTGGAATATAGTTGTGCATTTACCAGGCACGTAGAAGTAGTGTAATGTGGGACTGCTTTGTCTGCTCAGGCTTTCTTGTTCCAATTATTAGGGTTATTAATGTATTTTTATTATTTAATTTTCATGGTGGTTAAGTTTTTTACTTGAATACATGTATGGTATCTGCATTTAAGGTATAAGCTGGATATACAGTCACTCTTTTATTTTA
Organism: Ctena decussata; assembly: GCA_963989385.1. NCBI lineage: Eukaryota > Metazoa > Mollusca > Bivalvia > Lucinida > Lucinidae > Ctena > Ctena decussata. The sequence goes on along the minus strand of OZ022505.1, from coordinate 15,601,999 downwards.
ACATGCCTATCTAATCTGAATTTCTCTTCATTTTGGGAAGAAGGATTAATCATAAGCATCCGTTAATCTAAACATGGTGATCAGACAGCCTTTTGCACACATTATAAGTCCAAATCAGACTTCTCATCTATTCAGGTCTACACTATTAAACCATTTGAACCACAACACGACAAAACCAACAAAGTGGCATGTGCACCCATCGAAGACTCAGATCGGCCTGGACAGCTGCCCAGTCTGAACAGAGTCTTTGCAGTTTGCATGGAGCTAGCTTAGACCCTTAGCTACCTTTTTAATGCACAGTGAACACTCTGATCAGACTGGGCGGATCTCCAGGCTGATCTGAGTGTTCACTGGGCACACATGCCACTTTGTTGGTTTTGTCGTGTTGCGGCTCTATTTTGCTTGTTTTACTGTATACATTCTCAGGTTAGTGTAAACAATATTTTATTCAACATACTGAGCAAATATGAACAATACAATCTCACAAGAACAATAACTCTATACAGTAGCTTGAAAGGGATTCAGAAGAAAGTCTACAACTTATGTAATCTCAGGTTACATAAGGGTCACTTTCTGATGGTGGCTTCAGTGTTGTGCTGACAGTGTTTAGCCATTGCCTTTAGCGCCATTGCTGGAATACTTAAAGATACAAGCTTGCATCATGACAGTGACTGTGCAAAGTAATGTGTATTACTCACCTTGACTTTGGACACTCAGTTGAACATGGGAAGATATATATGCCTGCCAGTTGTGTTTTGCTCTGTTTTTAGCTCGCCTATTGCTGTCACCATGGCGTCGGCTTCCATGTCTGCGTCCGCGTCCGCGTCGGCGTCCGGATTGGATGTTTTGGTTAAAGTTTTTTGAAGACCTATATCTTCTTAACCCGTGGATGGATTCTTTTGATACTTGCACTGTAGTTAGATATTGGTCCAAAGTTTAACAGGGTACCACTCCCACCCTATTCTGTGACCTTGATGTCAAGGTCATGGACTTAGAAAATTGGGAGTATTTTTTGACTTGATGTTTTGGTTAAAGTTTTATAAAGCCCAATATCTCCTTAACCCATCGATGGATTCCTTTGATACTTGCACTGTAGTTAGATATTGGTCTAAAGTTTTCCCAGGTACTACCTTCACCCCCCTCAGTGACCTTGATGTCAAGGTCATGGACTTAGAAAATTTTCTTTTTATTGATTGGATGTTTTGGTTAAAGTCTTTTAAAGACACATATCTCCTAAACCCAGTTATGAATTCTTTTTATATTTGCACTTTAGTTAGATATTAGTCCAAAGTTTTATAGAGTACTACCCCAGCCCTGCGCAGGTACCTTGATGTCAAGGTCAGGGACTTAGGAAATTTGGTCTATATTAATGTTTGCTAATTGTATACTGATTCATAATTCAGAGATTTAGTTTACACTTTAATTGATGTTAGACACTTTTTTGAGTTTTTACAAACACTATATACTTACCCCACTGGATGACCTTGAAGTCAAGGTCATCAACTTAGAATTTTGTCTTAAAGATTTTGTTAAAGTTTTATATTTATGAAGACATAATTTCACAGTGCCACGATAGACTCAGTTGATACTAATATTTGGACTGATGTTTTAGGTAATGGTTCAAGGTTTTGATACATCCTAGTCCCCCCTCCCCCCACCTCTTAGTTCTTTGACCTCAAGCTCATGGACTTTGAAATTTCATGTGGATTTTTTTTTTATTTTAATTTTATTTTAAGACTTACTTCTGAGATAGCTTATGTTTATAAATGTGTTGTCATTATGGACATGCATGCCTGAAGTTTTATGCATAGCAGTCCACACCACCAAAGCGACTGTGTGATGGGCAAGCACCTATTCAGGCGAGCTATGCTGTCAGCCGACAGCTCTTGTTCAGACAGCTAGGCCTGTCATGAAACATCTTACAAGCATACATTATGAGATTTTGTCTGCAACACCAGCAGTGGATGGCAACCTTGAGCTACTTTTCATGCTGAATTGAGCATAGCCAAATTTACCTGTACCAACTGTGTATAGCTCTGTTTTCCAGAGACTGCAAGACCTTTTAAGAAGGAACTTCTTACAAGCTCATATCTTTCGTATCTCTACGTAGCACTCTATGGATAACTTAAAGAAAGAAATACATGAAAAAATTCATATAATTAGACTAGCTACAATTTTATGGTCATTAGAACCTGTTTAATTGGGACTAACAAAGACTATATCACACCTGGTTAAGTATGTTTTCAAGGATGTTATGAAACAAAAAAGGGCTGTTACATATTAAGAAAGAGTCATAGTTACCAAAACAACCTGGTCATCTGGTCATTTGGTAACTATGGCTCTTTTACGTTTTTGTAACAGCTATTTTTCGTTTCATAACAGCCCTTGTATATAAATAGCTAACCAGGGATGATATATTTAACCTCATATCAGAGTCTTGTGTCATAGAAAAGATAGCTTGTACCTATAATGCAGATACTGATATCACACCCTGCATTGTGATAAAGAATAAAATTCATAAATATATCTTCCTTGTTTTTGATCAGTACCTTTTATCCCTTGTTTGATGAAAGCATTATAATTATACCATAAAAGGTCTAAGTATTGAGACAGTTAGGTCTTAGCAAACAGTGCAGTCCCAGATCGGACTGTTGGGTGGTAGTCAGGCTATGGTGCTGCGTATAACTTCCAGTGCCGGAGCGTCCTGCTGATCTGGATAATGGTAGGCCAAGGGCCTACTGTGCTTGCAGCAGGTGCCGGTGGGGGTTAGTTGGACCTTTTTTCTCTCATCTATCATTTCCCTCTTCTTTCTCCCTCTCTGGAGACGGCCCAATATAGACTGAAATACTGCCTCAAAGGGCTGTTAAACCCAAAACAACCAACCAGATCAGACAGCTCCAACACCAGTAGTTGTAAGGGCATATGGGTTAGAGGCCCGCTGTATCTTGGGCACAGCATATGAAGGGCAGAGCCCATCCCTCTCCTTTCGCTGATCCTTCCCTGATTTGAAGCAGGTGCCAATCTTCTGCTGGGTTGGTAGAGAGAGAGGTTCATTCGTCGAATGGCACGATCTCAGGACTTAGCTTCCAGCATCTTTCTGCACCATAACCGAGCATCTCTAACTACTTGACCATTGCGCCTCTATAGTTTTATCTTGTCACTGCTCAAATTATGTTAATATGGTTAAGGAAGTAATTGTTGTAAATTCAGAAGGTGACAAAATATTTCATGGCAGTTTGAATTCTGCTAGATTGAATCTGTTCTCATAGAACAGAGCAACAGTCACCAAAAAATATCTTCGATGGAAATACTTTTATGGCTAAAGTAGATGTGAGCCGCAACACGCCAAAACCAACAATGTGGTTGTGCGCCCAGTGCAGACTCAGATCAGCCTGGGCATCTGCCCAGTCTGATCAGAGTCTGCCCTTAGCGCTTTAAAAAAGGTAGCTAAAGGTCTAAGCTATCTTCATGCGGACACTGGGTGGATGCCCAGGCTGATCTGAGTCTGCGGTGGGCGCACAACCACATTGTTGGTTTTCTCGTGTCGCGGCTCACATGTTTTGCAGACATCAGTAACAGTTCCATATAAGCAATTTCACTGACGCATGCCTTGACGGTTCTCAGATTAATTGGAACAGTCAGTTATATTGATCTAAGGATTCAATTATAAAAGAACTGACATTTATATACCCTAGCAATTCAACTTGATTTGATTTTCTCTTGTTTATTGCCTGTAATAAACAAAAGATTGGCAGAACTTATGATTTTTAGAAGCAGAAAAAAAAAAATCCAGCAAAGACATTTTTAAAATTTCAATTATTTGTGCTTACAGACACCTTCATACACCTGTAGAAATTACACTATGTGAAAAGAAATAGAATTGTGTGTCTGTAAAACACAGATGCTGCCCCCGTGCTGACTGCCCTCTGCACCTGACCCAAACCCAACCCTCCACCCGATCCTTTCCCACCCAAACCCTGGCATCCTCCCTGCCGTCTTCAGATCAAAAAGAAAAAAGTCAAATGTATGTCATCAATATGTCTGTGATATCTGTTAAATGTTTCACATTAATTGATTTAAAAATGTGAAAGTAGTTGATTTTATGAGCTTGTCATCCTATATTAGCCATTAGGCAAAATTTTTCTAAGTTTGAAAAAGCTGTAATTTTTTCATTTTCTTTCTCATCAAAGGACACAGTCACATCTTCAGTATGTCTGTAACATTAATGCAAAGTTTCAAATTGATTGCTTTAAAACTGTGGACAGAGTTGATTGTACAAACTTGTCCCTGCATTTGTAATTTGGAAAACTTATGGCTGTAATTTTTACAAAAATGATTTTTCGTGTTCATAAACAAACAAAGAAGTACACACACACACACACACACACACACACACACACACAAAATAGTGCACAGCTTCAATATGTCTAGTATACCTGTGTTAATTTTCAAATTAATAGCAAACAGAAGTCAAGAAAGCTGTACCCCTTTGGGCTGACCATTATAAACACAAAAACCGCGTGTGTCAGGGTAATGGTTCTTGCACTCTGCATTTTCTGTCATGCAGCTATCGGTTCTTGCACTCTGCATTTTCTGTCATGCAGCTATCGGTTTTTAACCTTTCATTTGATTTCCTTGAATAGCTTTAGTAAAATGCTCAAACCAAGCAAAAAAAGTGAGGCGGGAAATAACTTTAAAACTATTTCTAATAGGATTATGGCTCTTGCAGTCTGCATTACCTCTCACTGCCCTCTATCAATATGTGCAATGTCATTTTGTTTCCTTTATTACTCTAAAAGATATGCTCAGTACAAGCAAAAACATAAGATATATAAAAAGGGCATTAACTCCAAATCTAGTTTTGACAGGGTAATGGTTCTTGTGTTCTACCCTGCTCTGTTCTGTTCTGTCCTTTCTCTCATTGCCATTTATGAATGCGTGAAATTTCATTTAATTCTCTTCAACACTTTTAGAGATATGCTCTGTACATGCATACAACTGACAGAAAAATAAGAAGGGAACTAACACCAAAAACTTAGAATACAGTTTTGATTCTTATTTATGCTCTTCATTTCCTCTCATTGCCCTATATCAATGTGTGAAGGTTCATACTTCCAGAGATATGCCCGGACATGAAATATACTGAAAAACTATTGAAGGGAGCTAACTGCATAATTACTTGAGATAAGGTTATGATTCTTGTCCTCTGCACTTTCTCTCATTGCCATCTATCGAGGAGGGAAGTCTCATTTAGTTCCCTTCAATACTTCTAAATTATATGCTCATCATATTCTAAAGATATGCTCAGGACAAGCTGAAACCTGAAAAATATGGAGGAAACTAACTCTGTAATTACCAAAGGTAGGGTTATGATTCTTGTGCTCTGCAGTTTCAATCATTGCCATCTATCAATCTGCGAAATTTTATTTAGTTCCCTTTAATACTTCCAAAGATATGATCCGGACAACAAAAATACAGCAAACATTAAGAAGGGAGCCAACTCCATAATTACTAATGACATGATTACAGTTCTATGCACTTTCTCCCATTGCCTTCCATCAATTTGTGGTTTCTTTTAGTTCTGTTAAAACATTCAAACCAACAAAAGAATGAAAAAATAGGAAGGGAGCTTAGTTCGTAAATACTGTTAACAGTAACATGTCCTTAAGCTTTTCACTTCCTTTCATTGCCCTCTTTCAAGGTATGAAATTTTATTTAGTTCTCTTTAATTTTTGGCAGATATTCTCCGGACAAGCAATTAAAAAAATAAACAGGGCGCTAGCTTCGTGAATACTTGCGATAGGGTTATGGTTCATGCGCACTGCACTTCCTCTCATTCAATGATTGTCCTCTATCAATGTGCGAAGTTTCATTTAGTTTCCCTTAACACTTTCAGACGTATGCTCCGGACAAAAGTGTGATGGACGGACGGACAGACGGATGGAATGAGGCAACTATATGCTCACCCTTTGGGGAGCATAAAAATGGTGGAAAACAAGGAGCTGCACCCATACACCTGAATAAATAGCGAAGCATGGAGTAGCCTTCTTGCATAGGCACTCGGCGTAAAATGTGTAAATTCTATTATATTTTATAAAATGTCAATCTATTTTCTACCTCTCTGCAAAATTTCAAGTCGATCGGTTGCGAAATAAGAAGGTTACAATTTACCCCCACTGCATGTAGAAAGGTACCTTCTTTCTATATGCAGTACACTCATTTGACCTATTCCGGTGGATTCACCTATTCCGGTGTATCCTGTTTCTTTCTCTGCAATGAAACAAGCTAGAAGCGAAATGATTTTTAGGTAATTACTTTCAATTTTTATTTGTCAAACCCACATATAGTAAGGATCTCATTTATCAATCAAAGATACGGAAAACTGAGTTTAAAAGTGGCTGGTAATGCATATTTAACTAGAAAAATGACAGATGTTTTCAGGCCAACTGTGAAAATAGGGTCGGACAATATTTGTGTAAACAAAAATATCGTAAACCTTTATGTCTGTCGATTGCTCATTTTATTAGCTATCTAAACCGATTAATATCAAAATAAAATAAAATCAGTTACTTAGGTTTATTGAAATTTTAATTTATTAGCTCATTTAGCCTATTCCGGCGGATAGTATATTTGGGTAATGTCTCTGAGTTCTGAAATCCAAATTAGTGCTGCTTTCTCGTCATGCAGTTTGAATATGTAAGTAAAACTCCATAAGGCTTTATTTTGAATTGTCATTTATCATAGAATCCTGGATAAAAATATCAAACATTGTACTTACGGGCACTGAACCACCGAAATAGTTTTTCAGCGAAGCCGTGAGTATAGTCAGAAGTTTTAAATAATCAGTTATGTCAGAGAGACATTTGTTTGCATAAAATCATCTTTCATCTAGCTAGTAATAATCCGACAGTTTACTTTTGGGGCGCCCCTCGGTGGTTCTTTCGATGTTTTGTAAAAAATATACAGATCCACCGGAATAGAAGAAGGTGCGTCGAAATAGGATAAAAGACGACGTCTGGTTGTCGTCAGATTTGCCTATCTTCCTCAAATAGTTTGTGAACCCAAACAAAGTGCCTTAAACAAGAGGCTTTTATTTATTTACTGACACAAATAAATTAAAAAATGACAGTGTATTTACACTGTAGCGCACGGTCGACTGAAACGTGCGTCGGAATAGGTCAAATGACTGTATGGGTAAATTGTAACCTTCTTATTTCGCAACCGATCGACTTGAAATTTTACAGAGGTAGAAAATAGATTGACATTTTATAATATATAATAGAATTTACACATCTTACGTCGAGTGCCTATGCCTTCTTGCTGTATTTCGATTCTCGCAACAGTGTTCCCCTGCACCTCAGCGGAACGTATCCATGGCCGCAGTACTGGGGTGTGCGCCTATGTCGTCGTCGTTCAAAGGCAACCATCAAGCCGGCTCTTCTTCCTGAAACTCTACCATGGTGGCAGGCATCATCAGCCAACCCTAGTTAAGGCCAAACCTTTTACAATCTCCGCCGCTACTGGCGTTGCCGCTCCTTCACAAATACGAGGTGCTGCACAGGTGCACGGGGTAGTCTGATGTTCGCCGTCGCTTTTACAACCCATACAATTACTGAACAAAATTTATAATTGGTCACGTATTCCATAGAATTAAGCCTTATGCAAATTTAGATAAATCTGACTACAAACTGGGAATAACAAATGCAAGTAGTAAAGGACGCCACTCTGGCCACGCCCGTCCGGAGACTAAGTCCACAGCCTGGGCCTGGGGCGTGGCCAGAGATGACACCGCTTTAGTAAGCTTGAAAAGGCTAGTTTGAAATAACTTAGTCTTTTTCAGGGGAAAAGTCTATGTAATCTTACATAGGAAATTGTGAAGGGGATAGGCCTATTGAGGCTATACAGCAATATGCGTCTGCTATGAGTCTCTTGGCGTTGTATCTCAAGACCTCACTATACCAGAGGCATGTCTCTATAGCTTCCTTAGTATTAGGGCAATCAGTAGGGTATTCTTTCTGATGTAATTGGTAGTCCTGAAAAGGACTGTTTTTTTGTGGTTATAGCTAAGAAGAATCTATTGTTTCTTCTTTCTTTTTGAATTATCTATGTTCTTGCTATGCGACCCAAGTCCATTTTGAGTTGGTATGGTCACAGACGATTCTGGTGTCATTACTTCTATAGTTAATGGTATTCTGATCGGATTTAATTCCATGGGACGTTGTTGCTTTTGGTCCTCTAACTGCTGTACTCTTTTCTTGAGATCATTGAGTTCTTTGAGCAAGACTTCTACAGCTCCCGTCTTTGGCTGTGACACCTGTGGCTGTGTTTGTTGCAGTTGTGATTGCTGTTAACGATCCATCAGTAGCAATTGAGTTAATTGCCGTCTAAGGTCAGTAGTGGCTCCATGACTGAGTTTGTAAGTAGGTCAGTGCCGTTTTATACACCCAAGACCGGATTGACCTACTAAGAAAAGAGCTTTCTTTCAGGTCGGTGCTGAGAGAATAAATAGCTTGCGCATTTGACCCACTGGCACATTGTTACGATGGCTGACTTCGAAGAAACAACCTGTTTGAGACATTTGGAGGCGCAGTTGGACTCTGTGCAGAGGGCAGTGGATGTGTTGAAGAACATCTTTGACATCACTCGACGGGCCATAGAAAGAAGAAGAGAGGAGGAACAGAGAGTTCCAGTAAAAGAAGAATGGACTGAGGTGAAGCCAGAGGACCACAAGCGGCCACCAGCCAACTACCGACGGCAGGAAAGAGAAAGTCCCATGGCTGAGGACTGGGAGAGGGAGGCAGACCAGCCACCATTCTAGCTGCCGGCAGAGAGGACTGTGACCTACACGAGCTGGGCAGTACGCTGTCCAGCTTGTGGTGGCAGGCCCTCGAGGTGTCCCTGCTCCTAGAAAGGTTTATTAAAACCTCAAAACGGCCCTTTTCAGGGCCACCACAACTTATTCAGAAAGAAATACTTTGTTGATTGTTGCATAAAACCCCATAACTACTTTGCATAGTTTTGATTGGTTAAGAGACTATGCTCTCTTTCACGTCCGCCATGAGTCAATATATATATATTCAACTGCCTTTAACAACTTCATTCTCAAATATGGGTTTGTCAAAGTATATTCCTTTTGACCTGAGTCGACTGTGTAAAGCTTTTAAGAAGAAAGATTGGAAAGAAGTTGAAAGGCAGCAGAATAAGATGGGGTTTGAAGTATTTATGTGGAGGAGAGGGATCGACTTATCCAAGACGAATCCTGTTGTGGGGATTGTAAATCCTGTGTCTAAGTCTTCACAGTAAGTGAAGACTTAGAACACCCAAACAGCCCTATCAGGGCTACCCAACTCTTTCGTTTAAAGAGTAACCTTATGAAATAACAAAGACCAATACTTTAAAAACAATTTTATTGAATAAAAAACTTACATGTAACTATGAAAACTAATCCATTATGAACACATTAGTAGTCACTGTCCAGTAGACACACAATATCGTTTAGATATTGTCTATCCACTAGGTCTTATCTAGTCACTAATTTTTCACTATTTCAGGACAGTTTTTCATCATATGAGTGTCTTCTTTGCACACAACACAGTATTTCTTCTTCTTATGTTGTCTAGCAGTAGGTTTTGTCGGTTCTGGTGAAGCCGTTCTTGACTTCTTTTTACTGGGTACATCAGAGTCATCATCAGTATGGCGTCTTTTCCTCGTAGTATCTGACTTCTCGGCCGGTTATGGTGATCCCGAGCTTTCATCTTGTAAATCGGTATGAGGGCATGAGGGTAGCCAGTGATCAGGCGAGCCACAGTTGTAACAAGTCCCATAGGGTGGCTTCTTTGTAGTTTTCTTCTTCTCCTCGGTACATGAGGCAGTCCAATGATCAGGTGAACCACAGTTGTAACAATTCCCATTGGGTGGTTTATTTGTAGTAGTTTTCTTCTTCTCCTCGGTACACGAGGCAGTCCAATGATCGACCGACCCACAGTTGTAGCAATAACCATAGGGTGGTTTCAACAGGTCTTGTTCTTTTAGTGAAATTTCCAATGGCTGAATTAATTTTCTGTCATTCTCTTTTAAAAGTTTCTTCAATGCTGTGCAGTGATAATAATAACTGTTGGCATCACTGTATTTATTAAGTCTTGGATCCACAGGTTTACTTTCCATCTTGACAGTTTGAAAGTCAGAGCTGAAGTGACTCGCAGATCTAGTTGTAGTCCTTATATACGCCTTGTCTTCGAGTGTAGATAGTCAATCACTTTTGAATTGTTGGCCACATGAAGTTTCCAGTTGTCAAATGTAAAGGCCGTCTCCTCTGATAATTCCTGTTTCGCACACGAACACCAGAGTCTTTTAAAATCTTTGAAATATTCTTCTGTGTTTAATTTCATCTGAATTTCATCTAAAGTAATGTTCTCATGTGAATGCAGTATGTAAACACAAACTAGTAATTTTCTGTAAGGTCTAAATCTCAGAATTTGTGTCAGAGGAATTTCAAACCACTTTGTCTCCATGCTTGTCGTAAGATAAATGATTTTGCAAGAGACAAGCAGTTCAACTTTATAGTGTCAAAGCTTCAAATTTTGCAGTCAATTCATCCATATCAATATCCATTGGTTCTTCCTGTGATGCCGGTTCAATTTTCATATTTTCTGTTGTTGTTGTTGAGTCGATATCCATAGATTGTTCTCTCGAAGCCTCTTCAACATCTTTGAGTACGTTGCTAAGGTAAGTAACCACGTCCTCGTTGTTTGCCACATGAAGTAGCCATTGCTTATACTTCACAGGCGATGCGTCTAATATAGTGTTCATTATCAAAGCTGTTTCACACATGGCTTGTCGAAAGGTCATGAATGTTTCATATCGTCCCAGCCACGTTCTGAGTCCATCTTTTGACTTCAGAAATTCTGAACTTGTAGGTTGTAAGGACAGCGTGTGTTCAAGTGATCCGCGATAAATGTCAAACTGTAAAATTCGACCTAACGATACTGGAGGAGATTTTTTGATCACGCTCATTGTTTTATTCCAAGTAGAAAGTCTGAATAGACTGTTGGAAAACGTAATGGTAATAATTTCTCTTCACCCTCGATGACTTGTTCAAATGCGTCTCTGTTTCCAAATGACACATCACGACCATGCAAGCTGTTTATATTGTCTTCCCAGGTTGATAATAACAAATCATTCATAGGTGCAGGAAAATTTAACTGGTAAAGAAATGGTAAGTAGTAAAAAAATGGTACACTCTGAAAGAATACTAGATACCCAGTCAGATTTCCATCCACGATTTTTCCATGTACGTAAATGTCATAATGGTGAGGCATCAAATTTTCAAAAAACTGTTCTGATGTTTCCTCGTTGAAATTGTAAATCGTAAAGATCCATCGGTCATGTCTAGAATGAGTATCCTTCAACACTTCCATCATGCGTTTGTGAAAGTATAATCTCATGTTCTGGTCAAGATTCGATATTCCATCGATGTCATACAATAGCTGTGTTAGGCTCTGGTAAACATTGTTGCAAGACAAAGCTCTTTGAAAACACATATTAAACCACGTCAGTTGAAGTTGGTCTCTAAACTTTTTACTTTTCCTCGAAATATTGACGAGCCTTGAGTAGATAATACTTCTAATTTCAGTTGGTAACACGCCCAGGTCGACTAGTTCTTCAGACATCTTGAAACTTTATGAACTGAAAAAATGAAATGTACACAATATATATGTCTTGATTCTCGCATGCTCGGTGTGGCATATTATTTAGTGAGATTATGTGCCAGCTCTTTGTTTTTTCTTTCAAATAAAAAAAGAATTTTGAAAATCCATCAAGGCAATTTGGAGTTATTACAGGTTTCTTACCCTCCATATTCCGCGAATGCGCAGTGTGACAATTAATTTTAATTTTGTTTGGTAGGTTTTGACTTGCTCTTTCCAATAAAAAAAGAATTATGAAAATCCATCGAGGCAATCTGGAGTTATTACAGTTTTCTTACCCTCCAAATTCCGCGCATGCGCAGTGCACGCCCGACAGATTTTGTTGTTTTGGGTTGTTTCAATAGTTTATTAGAAAACATATGATATACTCATAACTGAAAAGACAAATACATACACATATTCCTTTTTCATTTGTATCATTTTTCTGAAAGCTACTACTTGTTTTGTCTATTTATAGAATAAAACAAAGTCAATCCGGATTTAACTCCCTTGTAAAAACTTCATTATATGAAAAAATTGAATAACTTTGTTATTTTTCGGCCGATTTTGATAAAATAAACACCAAAATGTAGATTTTATTATCCTCTACTTATTTTTGATATTTTAAAATGAGTTTCTGTAAATAGTAACATGACCTTAATTAAAATCAGATATATATGATATGCAAATGTCCAATCTTGTTTCAAGTAAACTGGTTTATGTATAGTTATATATATTGGGAACTTGCATATTAATATTGCTGGTTTGCCGGTCACCACTGGACTGGAACTGGTGTGCACAACGGTTATACCGCCAGGGCCCGCAGATGCGAAGTCTATCGATTACATGTGAAACAGTAGAAGCCTTATGGCTTAAGGGGTCGGGACACTATCCCAGTAAACTGAACCTCCGCTGGCAGGTCTCTGGTCCACAGTGACATTCAGGACTTGTGATCATGTAGATATGGCTTCAAATCGCCAGGGCTTCCCAGGCGCAGGGTAACCGACCGGGGAAGAAAAAGGTGCTGAACAGCACACTCTTCTTGCACTTCTTTTCAAAATAACAAAAATTCCGTAAAGCTCAGTGTCTCGCCTGTAGCACAAGTATTGTATGTGTCTCGCCTGGCGTTCAGAATTCCATATAGCATGTAGTCTAGCCTGTTAGTTAATAACAATTCCTTAAGACTGTTGTCTCGCCTGCTAAGTCAAATACTATGTATCTTGCCTGTATCACAAGAATTTCATAGAACATGTAGTCTAACCTGATAAGTCATATACTATGTATCTCGCCTGTCAAATCTTGTATGAATTGATGATAGATATATAAGTCAAATATTCAGATCTCCTGACATTCTGCGTTTGAACAGTGACAAGACAACATGCCAAAGAGACATTGGAAGAGAATACGTACCCCACCCACTTCATCAGACTCTGAGGAGGACGAGTTACCACCGCCAAAGAAGGTGAAACTTGTGGATTATTCCGACAGTGAAGAATCTGAAGATGAATTGTCACCACCAAGAAAAAGGCCTATGGTGATTTATTCGGACGATGAAGAAGACGATTACCAGCAGTACTATGTGATCAAGCCTGTCAGAGAACGTGAGTCGAGACGTTTCAGAACAAGAGCTAATGTGTACAATGTGGATGTCAATAAATTTCCAGAAGATGTATCACCGCTGGAATTTGTACCTCGGATGTTTCAACAGCTGGTGGATGACATCAAGACCCATTCTCAAGCTCAAGGCAATGACAGGATTCGAATGAGCATTTACCACCCCGGACTGAAATTAGGGATCTTTGTACCTTTCACAGATGTGACGAGTCTGACTGGGGAATCTTTGACTCAAGAAATCGAGAAAGTGTTACAATCCAATGAAGATTTCAAAATCAACGATGGACAGATGAGCTTGGAAGTGACACACACCAAGTTACCAACAGGGTGTGGAAGAAAGGCATTACACCATGGACTTTATTTTGAATCACGCAATATGAGAAAGATGAAAACTAGTATTGTTCAAATCAACAACACCAAAGATGTCATGTGTATGGCCAGAGCTATTGTGGTAGGAAAACATCATGCCGACAGGGACACATCTGACTCATGGAAGAAAACTTGGCATTATCTGAGAAATTCTGACAGACCACTACAAACTAGAGAAGCCATGAAATTATTAGATCGTGCTAAGATTCCTCACAACCAACCTTGTGGATTTGAAGAATACAAGAAAATTCAAACTGTGTTAGCTCCTGATTATTTGATCAAAGTTCATTCACAGCATCCCAAAGACGGATTATTGTTTCCACTTGGATTTAAACCTAGTGACAAAACAAAAGTGGTTCATATCTATTTCAATGGCACAGATCACTATGACACTATCACCAATGTCAAAAGATTTCAAGGATGTCATTACTATTGTGAGTTTTGTGACAAGGGATTTAATCATAGAGAGGATCATGCTTGTTCGAATGGATGTACAAGTTGTTATAATGCAACGCCATGTCTTCACGAACAAAACCAGTACTGTACAAAATGTAAGAGAACATTTCATAGTGCATCTTGTTTTGCTAATCATACCTTAGTCAAGCCAGGACAGAAAAAAGCCATTTGTCAACTTGTGTATAATTGTGAGAAATGTGGAAATAGGATTGTAGGATATAAAAGAAATCACGTGTGTCCAGGACAGAAGAAATGTAAGTTTTGTAAAATGATTGTTGGAGCCGAACATCAATGTTATATTCAACCTTACGTGTGCAAATCCAAGACCGAAGTGTTGCAAGAAGATGCGGAAAATGTTGATGCCAACCAGACTTACGTGGGACCTTACTTTCCCGTGGAGATGTACAATCCTGGAAAGATGTCGGTCAAAGACAGAGAAGCTTTCCTGGAATGGCACAAGCAGAAAGTGGAATCCATTGCAATCTTTGACTTCAGACGTGAAATGGAAGAATACTGTCGCAGCGATGTGGATATCCTGAGGAGAGGTTGTGCATGTTTTAGAAAACAATCGATAGATATCAGCGACTTGGATCCTTTTGCTAATGCATGCACGATCGCTCAAGCCTGTTCCCAAGTATGGAGGAAGAATCACATGCCTGAAAACTCTGTGGCCATCATTCCACCAGAAGGCTATCCAAACCAAAAGAAATATTCGATCAAAGCTGTACGCTGGATTCAAGCCGTGGCTAGAAAGAATCACATCCAAATTCGTCACGCTTTGAATGGTGGTGAACAGAAAGTTTGTGGACATTATGTGGATGGATACGATCCAGAAAAAGAAACAGTGTACGAGTTCCATGGATGTTACTGGCATGGGTGTCCCAAACATTTCCCCGACAGAACTAAGATCAATACTTACAACTGCCTGACGATGTACCAGCTATACAAACAGACTGTGGAGAAGACCGAGAAATTGAAAAGAGAAGGGTATCAAGTGATAGAAATGTGGGAATGCGATTACGACCAATATTATCAAGACGACAAAGATTTTAAGGAGATGGTGGATGCAGAATTTACTAACTTGGATCCGCTCAAACCCAGAGATGCGCTGTTTGGAGGACGTACGAATTCTACAAGACTGTTCTACGAAATTGAAGTAGACGAGGAAATCAAGTATATCGACGTGTGTTCACTTTATCCTTACATCTGCAAGTACGGAATCTTCACTATTGGACATCCGGAAATTATTCACAAGAAGACATCGACAGAGATAATATACCTCAATATTTTGGACTGATCAAATGTAAAGTGTTACCACCCAGAAACCTGTATCATCCGGTATTGCCGTACAAGTGCAACAACAAATTACTGTTTCCACTCTGTACAAGTTGTGCAGAGATGTCTGACAATTCGCAATTATGTACTCACGACAGAGAAGAAGACAGAGAATTAGTGGGAACTTGGGTGAGCATCGAATTGCTTGAGGCGATGAAACTGAGTTACCAACTGAAAGACGTTTACGAAATATGGCATTTTCCCCAATCTTCACAGTACGACAAGTCAACTGGACAATGTGGAATCTTTGCTGGATATATCGATACTTTCCTGAAAATAAAGCAAGAGTCAAGTGGCTATCCCGACTGGTGCAAGACGGAATTAGACAAGATCAAATTCAAACAGGACTATTACGAAGCAGAAGGTATCAGACTAGAGAAGGTGGAAAAGAACAAAGGTCGACGTGGAATCAGCAAGATCAGTTTAAACAGTTTGTGGGGAAAATTAGCGCAGAGAGACAACATGACCAAAACAGAATATGTGTCAGATCCTTCTGACTACTTTGAACTGGTGACTAATCCATTGAAGAAAGTGAAGAATGTCGAAGTATTTGGAGAAGAGTTTTTGTTAGTCAACTGGGAAGATCTGGAATCGATTGTAGAACCTCATGCTTGCAGCAACGTGGTGGTAGGATCCTTTGTGACAGCACAAGCCAGACTGAAGTTATACAGTGTCCTGCATCAACTTGACAAACGTGTGTTGTACTTTGATACGGATTCTGTCATCTACATTCACAAACCAGAATTATGGAATCCAGAGATCATCAACAACAGACTCGGCGAATGGACAGACGAACTGCCTACTGCCAAAATCACCAAGTTTGTGGGTATGGGACCGAAGAATTATGGCTACGAGTATGTGGAGCACGACACTGGGAAACGCAAGTCTACCTGTAAAGTCAAAGGACTGACCCTGGATTTCAATACTTCACAAGTAATCCATTTCTACAACATGATGGAATGGGCCAATAGCGACACGAGGGACTTTCAAGAATCTGTGGAATATTAACATCGTATAAGAAAACATAAAGACAGAAAAATTACGACTGAGAGACAATCTAAGACATATAGATTTACTTATGACAAACGTGTGATTTTAAAAAGTGGTGAAACTGTTCCGTATGGATATGTACTGTAAACAAAGAAAGTCAAATCAGAGACTGTTATGAAACAGTGTTTTCAGTAAGAAAATTATTTGTAAAGAATGTCAGTAAAACAATTTGTTGTTTGCAAAAATAAAAATATGTTATATATACACATGTCTTTCATTATTCTTTCTCATTTTATCTTTCAATCATGTCGGTAACAGTTCAAGAAGAAAATATTGGTAGTTTGTTTTTTAAACATCCTGCTAATATTTTTATATCGGGTCCAAGTGGATCGGGAAAAACTGAATTTGTTAAAAAAACTGATTAGAAGACTTGTTTGATATTTTACCACAACGTATCGTGTGGTGTTACAAAGAATGGCAACCTGTGTACAATATCTTGCAAGAACGCAAAGATTTAAACATCAGATTTATTTTAGGAATTCCAAATGACGACGACGATATTGTCACAGACACGAGTGAAACTCACTTGATTGTCTTTGACGATATGTTGGGCGACAAAGACGAAGAAAAAATTAAACTTTGGTTCACGAGGAAAGGTCATCACAGAAATGCAAGTGTTGTGTACATCACACAAAACTTGTTTCAGCAGAGTAAATCGACACGTACCATCAGTTTGAATGCCCATTACTTGATTTTGTTTCAAAGTCCAAAAGACAAAATGCAAATTAAAGTTTTGGCACAACAACTTCAAGCTCCACACTTGATGTCTGCCTTCAACGATGCCACTTCTAAGCCACACGGTTATTTACTGATCGATTTAAAACCAGACACACCAAATCATTTGAGGTTTAGAACAGATATTTTTACAAACTGGTATACAAAATCGGATCAACAGGGTCCAGTTGTGTATTTTCCAGTATAAAAACGTGTGTTTGGTCTTACATGGATCAGAATGAAACCAGACATGGCTCAAAAAGCATCGGCAAACTTGATCAGGGCTCTCTACAATTTGAGTAGAGAGCATGATTCGAACAAAAGAAAAACTTTGCTTAATGCGGGGTTGATGGAAATGATCAAATGGTTTTCTTTAGCAGCTAGAAAAATAGCTGAAAATAAAATGAAATTACCAAAACAAACTCAAAAATTCATGGACAAACGCAAGGACGATGTTAGAAAACTAGCAAGTCCTTTGGTAAATGCAGATACAAAACGAGAAATCATTCTAAAACCTGGTGGCGGTGGGTTTTTTGGTGGGGTGATAATCAGATCTCTCATTCGTTGGGACGGTAATAAAATACTTAGACGGTTTTCTCAAAAAAAGAAAGTGGGTAGAAAAGGTCCTAAAAAGTCTAAGAAAAAAACTGGCAAGAAAAAAAAAACTCAGAGGAAAAAATCCCCTAAGACTGAATCAAGGAGAAAAATAAAAGTGAACGATAAGTTTGTCACTGTAAGAATTAAGAAACCTAGAAAACCTCCATCTCCTGTTGCAGGGCCGTCAACTGCAAGAACTCCAAGTCCATTTGTTGCATCTACTCCAAACTCTAGTCTAAGAACTCCAAGTCCATTTTCTACTCGATTTTCTACTCCAAGTTCAAGTATCAGAAAAATAGGTGACAGATTCACTCCTGCAAAAACACCTTCTCCATTTTCTACCCAATTTTTTACTCCAAACTCTAGTCTCAGAAAAATTGGTGAAAGACGCACTGCTGCAAAATCACCTTCTCTAGAAATTTCTAGATTTTCTCCTCTAAGGGCTTCTCCTCGAAGGAGTTCTTCTCGTGCAAACGAATATCTTCGTACTGCCAGAAAACATGAATTTGAAGCTGCCATGAAACAGATGTTGGCTAAACGTAAACTTTCACTATAAAAGGACTTGGTTGACATGATGACATGATCTTTTACTAGTTTAATTCTTGACTGCAGTCATGGCTGCACGTAAGAAAAGAACACATATCAAAAAGAAAAGAGGTTCACTGATTAAAAAGTATGGTCCTTTTCTGGAAGGACTTTGTAACATTCCATATCGGTTTCGTCAAAAAACTGTCAATGATTGTCCAAAAGAGATATTAGACTGTGTAGGGGAATGTTGTATAAATCTTATAAAAGGCAATGTCAAACTCACAAAAGCTCAGAAAGAACAATTACGTTCTAGGAAGAATGATATTCGATTATTGTCTACAAAACGTGTTGCACTAGCAAACAAGAAAAAGATTCTCAATCAGAAAGGTGGTGCACTCCTTGGTTTACTTTTAAAACCTTTGCTTGGTTCCGTCTTAGGTTCTATTCTTGGTCAGTAAAAATAATTGCAATGGAAGGGCGTAAAATGGCTGTGGTACCATTTAAACTTTGAGAAGACATGAAACGGTGGAAAGAAGAACAAATTCAAAAAGCAAGACTTCCACCCAATCCAAATGTTTCTGCGACGGCAGTCTTCAAAGAGACTTGTCTTCGGTCATGGCCAACGAAGATTTGTCAGAGGCAGAAAAATCTCAATTGTATGGTCAAACTTTACATAAATTTAAAACGGCACATCGCAAAGCACTGACAGAAACAAAACTTTCTCTTCCCGTAGAGCCTGAATCGAAAATTAATCCACGTATTTTGATAGTGTTCCTACCACGATGCAAAAGAAAGCTAAATTATTGATATCTTGGCTAGAAAATAATCCTAACTTATCTTGGGACGAAGATGGGACGGTTAAGATGTATGGCAAACCAGTTGCAGGGTCTAATATCATAGATTTAGTCAATGATGTTTTAAGACAGAGAAAAGACACTGAGCCCAGGGGTTGGCAAACTTTTGCTGAGGCTCTTAGAGACATGAACGTGCCTCAAGATTTTGTCGGAAATAAGAAACGATGGGAATGGATGCATCGTACTCCTCTTCAGCACGAAGATGAAGAAGAGTATTTCACTCCTAAAACCAAACACCGACGCATGCCTACTCTTAAAAAAAGAACAAGTCCCGTTACACAATCTGTTAGAAAACACACCAAGAAAGACTTATCTCAAAGTTTGTCTGCCACTAGAAAACATATCAGAGACGAACTGTTTACACCTAGTTCTATCAAACCTATAAAAGAAGAACTGTTTGAATCACCCAGAAAATGGTTATCTTATGATGAACAATGAATAAATTATTATCAAAACTTTATTACGATCCTAAAAGTCCAGTGGGATAAACGGGGTTGCAAGCTTTGTATAAAGCAGCAAAGAAAATTTCAAAGAAAATCAAACTTGACGATGTGAAAACTTGGTTGAGAAAACAACAAACTTACACTTTGCACAAACCCATACGTAGAAAATTTGTGCGTCGCAAAACTGTGGTGGCAGGAATAGATTATCAATGGCAGGGAGATTTGGCAGACGTATCTAGTATGGCAATATATAACGACAAATATCGTTACTTGCTCTGTTTGATAGACGTATTTTCAAAATACGCCTGGGTTGTACCGATCAAAGACAAATCTGGAAAAACTTTGGTGGAAGCTTTTACATCTGTTTTGAAACATGGACGTATTCCAAAAAGTTTGCAAACTGACGAAGGTCGGAATTCAAAAATAAAGAGTTTCAAAAGTTATTGAAATCTAAAAATATTCATTTTTTCACGACAGAAAATCCAGAAACAAAAGCAAGTATTGTAGAAAGGTTTCAAAGAACTCTGAAAAGTCGCATGTGGAAATATTTTACTCATAATCGTACACTGAAATATGTCGATGTACTTCCAAAATTAGTTCACGGGTACAATCATGCTTATCATCGCAGCATGAAACGTACGCCTGCATCTGTCGATGTCAAAAATGAAGTTCAAGAATCCCAAATTTTCTACGGCAAAAAGCAAAAAGTTGCAAGTCCTGAATTAAGAGTGGGTGATTTTGTGCGCATCAACAAAACAAAACGCACTTTTGAAAAAGGTTATTTACCAAACTGGACGCAAGAATTGTTTAAGGTTGGGGGTGTCATACAAAGTCAGAGTCCCGTTACCTATAAAATAGAAGATCTAGACGGGGAACTCATAAAAGGTACTTTTTATTCGCAAGAATTACAACGTGTGGACAAAGATCAAATTTACGAAATAGAATCTGTCTTAGATCGTCGTAAACGAAAAGTTGGGAAAAAGTGGGTCAAAGAAATTAAAGTTCACTGGAAAGGCTATCCATCCAAATTTGACAGTTGGATTTTGGAATCCGATCTTGTATAAAAACACGAACATGAATTTTAAATCTTCTGTCATAAGAAGGGACACGGATTCTTTGCAATCTTCTGAAAGTTTAGCCAAGTTACCCAAAAATAGATTGACATTTTTATCCCAAATCGTTATCGTTTATGCCATCATCATCACTTCTCTAGTTCAAATCAGTCTTCAAAGTCCCGATAAAGAATTGTGGTTGCTTTTATTGAGCAGCTCTGTCGGTTATATTCTGCCTTCCCCAGGGTTAAAATTCAGAAAACGTAGTGGTTTTGAAGAAACTTACAAACAAGCACCATGACAGGGTTTTATTTGACATTGTTAAGTGACAGTTCAATGACGACTTTTTCTGACAATACACAAAGTTCTTTTACTGTCAGATTAGATCATCCCATCAACATCGAAAAAGAAAAGTGGGAAGTTGCTTTGGTAGAAATGATTACACCAACTCAAATCATGAATATTTCGGATGAAACCAATTTTTTCTACTTGAGATATTACGATAAAGTCTTAGCTCAAGAATTCGGAGTAGAAAATATGAGCGAGGACTGTACGGAAGACAACACCTGCGCAGAATACGAGTTGAAAATTCCACAAGGAAACTACAGCAGTCTACAACATTTGGTGGAAGAAATACAAGGCATCATCGATGCACGTTTCGGAATTGCTTTGAGACGTGTTAATGCTTCGATAGAAATGACCTTCGGAAACAACAATAAACGTGTCAAAATATTTTACAACAATCCAAAAGTCGTCAGACTGATATTCCCAAAACTACTTGGGGAGAAATTAGGGGTAAATCCAAAAATGTCAGAAAGACCCATCGGAAACGAAAGACATGCTTTTAGATACGAAGCAGATTTAAACACGGCTAATAATCAACTGTACGTTTACTCGGATATTGCCAGTTACACTTACGTAGGTGACATAACCGCTCCTATTTTGCGAGTTGTTCCATTTGAGATTTCAAAACGCTCTCATCATTCTCATCAAGAGTTTGTCAACTTGCATTACGTTCCGGTGGCAAAATCATTCATAGATCAAGTTCACGTAAGTATAAAAGGCGATACGGGAATAGATATTCCATTTATCACGGGAAAGTCTTTGATCAATTTACATTTCAGACTCAAAGATAATTAGCCAAAAAAATGTATTTCCAAACTCGTGGTGTAGTGTGTCAACATGGATCGGGTGGAAATAACTTTCCAGTTTACAGAGACAGTACGGTTATGGTTTAGGGTCCATGTTTAAAACTGCCTTGAGAACGGTCATGCCAATCTTAAAACCTGTTGCAAAAGCAGGTTTACAAAGTATCAAACATGTAGCCAAAGATCAAGGAATTCATGCACTTCGCGACATCATGGATGGTCAAAATATCAAACAAGTTTTAAAAAGTAGAGGTAAATCAGCTTTAAAATCTTTGGGAAAATCTGCTTTAGATCATCTGGCTTCGGGGGGTATAAAATCAAGTCAGAAACGTAGAAAAACTCAGTCTAAGACAAATCGTCGAACTGTTCACAACAAACTGCAAAAAGGTAGAGGTAGAAAGAATTCTGTAAACAGAGCCATTAGGAAAAAATATTCAAATCTAAAATTTGACCGCGATATTTTTGACTAAAAGAATGATGCAAAGTGGTTCTTGTGAATGTAGCAAGTCTGAATTAGACATGCAAACTGTTCCTCCAACTCTGACCACCATGCAAGATTCTCAGTGGATAGATTATCATCCAATAGCTTCACTAGACAGTTATCATGCACCCATCGAATTTGTGGTACCAGGCCATACGGAATATTACACTGATTTATCACAAACTTATTTGTACTTGAAATTCAGGATTCTGAGAACAAACGGTGACAATCTTGAGGCTGATAAAAAAGTTGCTCCCATCAACAACTTCTTTCACAGTATGTTTAGTGGAATTGATCTATATCTTAACAATAAACTGGTGACCAGTAATATGGATACGTATCCCTACAGGGCTTACATTGAAAACTTATTTTCTTTTGGATCTGATGTGAAAGACAATCAACTTAAAGCTGCAGAATTTTGGTACGAAGATGAACCTGGTCACTTTGAAGATTTTGGTCATGGCAATGTAACAGCCCGTATAACCCCTTTTGAACAAAGTAACCCTATGGAACTTCAAGGGCGTTTACATCTAGATTTGGCCATGCAGGAAAAATATTTACCTAATGGAATAGAATTAAGACTTTGTCTCAATCGTGCTTGTCCTCAATTTTGTATCATGTCTAAGGATGAGTACCCTGTTATGGTTAAGATCGATGCAGCAGTCTTATCGGTTCGCAATGTTCAACTTTTGCCAGCCATAGCCAATGATCTCAATCAAACTATTGCACATCACAATGCCAAATTTCCCATACGGCGTGTAGAAGTTAAGACATTTACCATAGGCACCGGTCTTAGATCAAAAGTCGAGGACCACTTGTTTCAGGGACAACTTCCAAAACGATTGTTCATTGGCATGGTAGATAATGCAACATTCAATGGATCGTTCGCCACAAATCCTTTCAACTTCAAACATTTCGGTCTCAGCAAACTTGAAGTGAGTTGTGACGGTCACAGCATTTATGGAAAGCCATTTGAACCGAAATTTAACTTGGATCAATATCTCAGATCTTACATGTCTCTGTATCAAGCTTTGGGCAGTCAAAATCAGATTCAGAATTGTAACATCGACTACGACGACTACAAAGGTGGATACTGCTTCTGGGGATACGATTTCACGCCAGACCAAGGAGCCGATCAGAGCCATCTACATCCTATAAAAACTGGCAACCTGCGAGTGGAACTTCAGTTTGCTAGAGCACTCGGCAAGACCATCAACGTCATAGTGTATGCAGAGTTTGACAACCTGATAGAAATCAACGGTTTGAGAGAAGTCATCACAGACTACTGAGACCGTGAACAAAGGATAATTTGTAGAACAAGAACTGAAGTTTAGAGTGGAATGCTACGAACAATTACACGGAGCCTACTCTGACGAAATTGGTTCCTTGGAGGACGAACTTGAACAGCTGTTACACCCAAAGATCAGATCTGTGTGTGATAAAAATGGAAAACTGCTAGAACAATTTGATGTGCCACCACCAAAAACATTTATTGGCAAGGACAAGACTGCTTTGATATCTGCGATGCTAAAGAACCTGAGAATAGCTGTCAGAGAATATGCTCAACACGAGTGTGAAGGTTGCTGAATAGATCATCCCAGCCAGAAAAATCACATGCTCTGTCTAGGAGCCGGAGATGATTGGATAAGAGACTTACACTATCACGAACCGGCATTAGAATGTCTCAACATCTACGAAGTCGTCAAAAACTGGAACCATGAATTGTGCCTAAAATTTGGCTTACAAGACACTGGAGATGCAAGAGGCATGAGTCATCTCACGCCGGAAGAAGCCGTGGAAGCCTATAAAAACTGGATGTTTCTGAAGAAAAACCAATACTGCTCTCCACTGAATGAAGACTGGAAAAATACTGGAAACTGAGAATTATAGACTCCTACAACAGAGATGAATACGCTAGAATTGACGGCCCTTCTGACCAAGGCGGCTCAACTTATGCATTTGAACGCCAAAGTTGTCTCGAAGGATCTCCTGCCACAGAAGAAGCCATTGGATGTGAAAGCATACATCATTAATGCAGATAACTCGGACCAGCCAGGAGAACATTGGGTGGCCTTATACTTCAAAGATGACAAGGCGATTTACTTCGATTCATATGGACAACCACCATTAGAAGACTACATTCTACCATTCATACAAAGAAATACCAAGACGTGGATAGAAAATACAGAGATGCTTCAGAGTCCATGGAGTAAAGTGTGTGGAATGTATTGTATCTACATATTACATCAGCTAAGCAGAGGCCTAGATCTGAAGACGGCCATTCACGAGAACCTGATGGGAACAGGAGAAGATCCATACCAAAATGACAGAGACATTGAAATGTGGTTCAGTTTGAATTATGGAAGACTATACTTATCAGTGAAAAAGACAATAACACCACCAGACCAGTTCTTTGAACATAGGATTCAAAGTTGTAAATGCTTAAGATATACCAATTGTTTATCAAAGAAATATCCAATGTATACGATGTTGTAAATATGTTTGTAAACGATGGCAGAGGGACGACCCTAATCCTTTGTCAATCGTCAGTTAGTTCGTTAGCGGGGTAATTAAAGTTCTGTTATTGAAAAAATACAGTCGTTGTTATTTTTTCAGGTAAACTTTAGAAGGCTAGTAAGAAATAATTTCAGTCCAGAACATTAAAATCTTGAGATACAAGATTTTATAATCCCCAAGGAACAAGTACTTACGCTATAGAAGTATGCCTCTGGTATAGTGAGGCCCTGAGATACAGGGCCAAGAGACTCATAGCAGACGCATATTACTGTAAAGCCTCAGAAATTGAACAGAATGAACAAGAGTATGCCATAGCAACTCACACCATCAACTGACGCTATAGAGTTATGCCTCTGGTATAGTGAGGTCTTGAGATACAAGGCCAAGAGACTCATAGCAGACGCATATTACTGTAAAGCCTCAGAAATTGAACAGAAGCCATAGCAACTCACACCATCAACTGACGCTATAGAGTTATGCCTCTGGTATAGTGAGGTCTTGAGATACAAGGCCAAGAGACTCATAGCAGACGCATATTGCTGTATAGCCTCAATAGGCCTATCCCCGTCACAATTTCCTATGTAATATTACATAGACTTTTCCCCTGAAAAAGACTAAGTTATTTCAAACTAGCCTTTTCAAGCCTACTAAAGCGGTGTCATCTCTGGCCACGCCCCAGGCCCAGGCTGCGGACTTAGTCTCCGGACGGGCGTGGCCAGAGTGGCGTCCTTTACTACTAATGCATATATTTTGTTGTATTTTAAAAGCAGCACAATCGCATAACCTTATCGGACACATGAAAAGCCTGTTACGTGTACTAAAATAGTTTTGGTGGTCGAATATTTGCGGTAAGTTCATGTGTGCTCTTTACTGGCAGCAGACTTTTCTGTTGTCCAACAAACTGTAAAGATAATATAAATCAATCTGCGTTCAGCAGACAGATACATTTGAAAATATCGTAGATATTGTAATTAAACGTGAACGTCTCTTACTGTACGTTAAGTCAGACAAAATTCACATTTGAGCCGCGACACAAGAAAATCAACAATGTGGTTGTGCGCCAAGCGCAGACTCAGATCAGCCTGGGCTTCCACCCAGTCTGATCAGAGTCTTCGCTGTCCGCATGGGAGTAGCTTAGACCCCTGGCTACTTTTTGAGCCTTTAACGAAGAGTCTTATCAAACTGGGCAGATGCCCAGGCTGATCTGAGCCTGCGCTGGGCGTACAACCACATTGTTGGTTTTGTCGTGTCGCGGCTCAAAAATTTGATTTAACCTTTAGTTTGGCATCTTTATAGCTCCCTTATCCGCAGAGCCTTTGAACGATTTTAATGTGTCGTCGTTAAAATAAAAAAATGAATAAAAATAAAAAAATAAATAAATAACGGCTCCTCTGAAAGTCCTGGGCCGTTTTGAACCAAATTTCATCTAATAAGCCGTACAGGCAATGGAGAAAAAAAATTTTTTATAGCGATTAAATTGTCGCTTTTTTAGCTCACGGTTGGGAAGGCTCCGTCATCCGTCATCGTCCGTTGTCCGTCCGTTGTCCGTCCGTACACAATTTCAAACGACTTCTCCTCTGAAACCGCTAAGCAGATTGCAATTTCATATGTAGCTTCCAAGGCTCATGGGAATGAAAAGTTGTTCAAATGGTCCTGGTCACATGACCAACATGGCTGCCATGCCCATATATGGTAAAAACCTATAAAAATCTTCATCTCCAGAACCAATTGACCAATGGCCTTGAAACTTGGTATGCAGCATTGGGTAGGCGAGTACTACCAAGATTGTTCAAATTTATGACCTTGGCCTTTTTTACGGTAAAGTCATTCCTGGTGCTTTAATAAGGGAAAATGCTACAGCACAAGATTTCATCGTAAATGTTGAAGATTTTGGCCTAAAATTGGCATATACAGTCATCTCGATGAGCACATGAAGATTTATGAGTATAAGAGGTCAATGTCATTCTTTGAGCTTTGACCCTGGTGTTATATTTTGAAAATTTCAAACATTTCCTCAAAAGTCACTGGTTCCATTTTAACAAGATTTCATAGGTTGAAGGAACAAAACTTTGTTCAAATGGTCCTGGTCACATGACCAATATGGCCGCCACGCCCATATATGGTAAAAATCTCCAAAAAAATCTTCTCCGGAACCAATTGATCGATGGTCTTGAAATTTGGTATGAAGCATTGGGTATTCAAGTACTACCAGGATTGTTCAAATGATGACCTTGAGTTGACTTTGACCTTTGTGACGGCAAGGTCAACGGTTGGAAAATGTGAAAACCTAAGATTTTATTGAAAGTTTTGAAGATTTTGGCCTAAAATTGGTATAAACAGTCGTCTTAATGAGTACATGAAGATTTAGGTGTAAAACAGGTCAAGGTCATTCTTAAACCTTTGACCCAGGACTCAATTTCAAACATCTCCTCAGAAGCCAGTTGGCAAATTGTAACCAAATTCATATAGAGTCTGTAGGGGCTGAAAGAATGAAAATTTGTTCAAACAGTCCAAGTCACATGACCAACATGGCTGCCATGCCCATATATTGTATAAACCTTTAAAAATCTTCTACTCCAGAACCAGCCAACTGATGGCCTTGAACCTTGGTATGTAGCATTGGGTACTCAAGTACTGCCGATATTGCGGGCCAAATGACGACCTTGGGTTGACCATGACCTTTTTTTACGGTGTGGTCAAATATGGGAATATGCTAGAACGTAAGATTTCATGGAAAGTTTTGAAGATTTAGCCTCAAAATCGGTATATACAGTTGTCTTAACGAGTACATGAAGAGTACAAGATATCAAGGTCATTATTTGACCTTTGACCCAGGACTCTCATATTGACAGTTTCAAACATCTCCTCAAAAGCCACCGGGTCAATTGCTCAGGTGAGCGTTTCATGGCCTCATGGACCTCTTGATTAAATTTTCAAGACGTGAACCGTTCGTGCTATGATTCTGATGTATAGTATAGCTATTGAACTCAATGCTGTATATGGTTATGTGCAAAGTTGGCTACCAGTGTGAAAGTGTTATGCCCCCATTACATGTATATGGCAAAATTGATCTCTATTCAACCACTTGTATATCATCAAAAAATCCAACGACTTCCACCTTCTTATGGAGCATGCTCAAACAATACAAGACAATTGTTCGGTTGCCCATCAAAGACAGTCGTCATTAATAATGCAGCAACTGAACCAGAAAATCAAACATTCCTCCGGAACCTCTGGGCACGACTAGCACGGCTTTGGTTCGGAGCATCATTTGTACATAGATTCTCATTTGCGAACACAAAATGTCTTTCCGAAAACAAAAATCACTATCTCATATCATGCCATCTGCTGCTCCATTGCTCCACTATATGCGCAAAGAAAGTGTCGCATGGAGGGAGCAGTTATCAGGAGGCTATTGGTATTATGCAGAACGGAACGGTTCCGTTCCGTTCCGCAAAATACCAATAGCCTAACGGGAATAGTCGTATATGTGAAATTCCAATTTATGTGTTGCTCTAACCCTAAATGCTATTTATTTTCTGGGTCATGCTAAAATCAATCATAGCCATTCCGACTTAATTTGGCGTGCAGGATGCCTGATTATAGTGTCTATGATGATTTTAAACAAATCTGTCCACAGAGATTGATTTATCCAATATTATCTGTCTGTAAGGAAATCCGTTCCTCGCAACATGATATTAAGATTCTACAGTCTGTCGGATGACTTGGAGTGATAGAAAAATATCACAGTCAAACCTATCTTATGCAAGCACTCACGGGAAAGGCAAAACAGGTTGTTGAAGGCAAGTGTTTGCTTAATACAGGTCAGTTTACATCATATATACTGAAAATGCTACTTTGAGAGACAGGTGTTTGCTTAATAGAGGTAGCCTTTAACACAGGTTTGACTGTACTTTGGATAGATATATTTTACTAAATTCTGCAGTGGAATTCGTGGCTGCACTACGAAACAAAGTTCTTTAACAAGTGCAAACAACGCAAGTTTTGATCAAAATTCGCATCCATTAAAGGTCCCGATACACCAACGCCTAATCAGAGTTCTTCCGCGCATCTCAATTTAACTATTCCGACGAATGAATTTATTCATTTGATCTCACTTAGAAAATCGTCAGTCTCTCTAAGTCTGCAGCGAAGAGCTTGTGACATGTATGGCTATAACTTTCTCAGTTCAGATCTCATGGGAAATGGATTAAGGTATGCAAAGCTTCATGAAAATTTATTGAGTAATAAAGAAATTAAATCACTTTTTTGCCCTCCACTTTTACACAAACGATCTATACCGAATTTTCTGTATCCTTATAAAAAGGCCACCCGATAGACAGCCATTTGTCAGCCGTCTTTCAAGTTAGTGGTTCGTTTAGGAATCCTACTTCAGAGTTTAGGGTGTCCCATGTCGGCGTACATTGCTGACAAGTCAGCAAACGCATGAGCTACATCGGGAATCCGATCGACGGCTGTTCGAAAAGCATCAAGCTCTATATCTCCAGGCCAGAGAGCTGAAGGAGATCTTGATCTTTGTGAGAGGACACTACTTGAATCAGCTAATATTATTCGTCGACCAAAGGAGCCGATGAAAGCCTACAAAGTCAGCGTAGGCCTGGTATCGACAAGTTTAGTAGAGATTTATAGTGAGGAATCGGTGCTGTGTCGACGAAAGTCTGGTGTAGATTCCAGCAACAGTTGTGTTTGAGGGGACTACAACAGTGTTTGTATTTGTGGAGATGCCAACAACAAGGTTTGTGATTGTGAAGATTCAGTGTGATCGTGATTGTGTTTTTCTGGTGACCATTTCCCCTTATTTTTACTTTAGGTTTTGCAGTGGCAATCAAGCTCTAGTTTCAGAAGTATTGTTCACTAAAATTATGTGAGCGGTCCTTCTGATTGTGGACTCGACTGACAGTAGAAACAGTTGTATTCTACTGTTGTTTTACGCAGTACATATGAAAGTAATTAAAACGCTTACCTGTTGTGATTGTGGAGATCAACGCAAAAGAGGCCTTAGCAATTCGGAAGTCCCTCAGCTTTCCTGGCTGCGTCTCTGACTCGGTGGTGGGTCTTGGATAATTGGCGCCATCTTCCTTTAGTCAACTGACTGAAGAGAGATGGTACCACATTGGAAACTCGACGCACGAATCGAGAGTATGAGAACGTAACACCCGTACACTTTAATGTCAGTCTGATCTTGGTCTACACTGTTTACTGTGGTACATTTTTGAGGGACCATGATAAATTGTAAGTACGCCCATTCTAGTGTAAACAGGCTTTACGCATGGACTCATTTTCTTATGCACCAAGTTGTTTCAATGATTTGAATCGATTCTTTTAACAGTCAAATGCTTCTGCAATTGCAAATATCTGATGGCTGAAATTATGCGCGAAAATAACTTGCTCATCACAATGTTTTAGCTCACCTGAGCACTTTGTACATCATGGGGGGCTATTGTGAGTCACTGTCCGTCCACCGTCCATTTTTCACATTTTGTATGAAACTTTCTGATCAGTTCATACGTATTGGCTACAACACAAATGTAATGCTACAGTCTACATGCTAAGTGGCTAACCCAATCATGGTTAATAACTATGCTTCCCTCTTAAATCGCCCGCCGGCAGATCGGGCACCAGGCTCAGTCAATTATAGACCCGACACAAAGCGATGTAGTTTATTTATAGCCGGAACTTTTCTTGTTTGTTGCTTGGCCATTCGGGGTTCCACTGGTGGTTTTCTTTTACTCTTGTATTCCAATGTTGTTGATCTCCAGGTGTCGCAATAAGTTGTTTTTGTTGAGTCCTCATCTTTGATTCATCATGGTTTTAATCCGTGATTTTTTTTGTTTCCCGCCGTAATGATTCATTGACGTGTTAGGAAACCTATCAGCTCACTAAATGTTTTGAATCACTTCAGGGTTTGAATCCAGTAAGACCCCCCCCCCCCCCCCACACACACACACACAGCCACCTCCACACCTCCACACGCCCTCACCCCAATCCGTGATTTATTACTCTCCGCTCCAAGGCGGTGTTAGGGAAAGTCTGTTATTCGGTGTACAGGGCATGCCAAGAGGTAATAGTGTAGACCCTGATCAGGCTGCTCCTCTAGCTCAGTCATATCTGTCCCCATACGGTACTATTCATTGGTAATAATTATCAATCGCATCGTATTATTTCAAAGCTGCAGTGTTTAAGAAAGCGTTAACAATGTGGTTGTGCGCCCAGCGCAGACTCAGATCAGCCTGGGCATCCGCCCAGTCTGATCAGAGTCTTCGCTGTCCGCATAGAGGTAGCTTAGACCCTTAGCTACACTTTGAGCACTTAATGAAGGGTCTAATCAATTTTAGCGGATGCCAAGGCTGATCTGAGTCTGCGCAGTGCCAACAACCACATTGTTGGTTTTGTCGTGTCGCGGCTCAATTATGTGCAAGCACATTCGGAAAGATCTTAGACGTAAATCTCTGTTACGCCTTTTCATTGTCTTGAAAGCTTTCGATTTCCAATAAAAGAGAAATTTGTAAAACTGTCAGACAGACTGTGAAGTATCAATAGCTGAGGGCAGAATAATGCCATTCGCTGATGATTGGATTTTATTCAAATGACCCAGGGTTAAAAACGCTCCGTGGAACAGCTCGGCAATGTTACATAATACCAAGAAGAGCTGATGACTCCATCACAGGTGAGTGACAATTTTGTTTTCCTGTCAAAAGCTTTCAGTTGCAAAAACATGGAATACGATTTGTTTTTATGAGGAAAATAGTTAATCTTATTTTTGCTTTCAAAACTATTTTTCGTTCACTGTGCAGTAACGGACCTTGTTGATATTTTAGATCTAAGAAACTTTTGCGATTGCTAAGCTTAAAGGCTACATTATTGCTTCGGTATCACACTATAATAATAGCTATGAAAAATATGTTTTTAACAAGAGAATGCATATATAATTATAAAGCAATAATAAGTCGAATTCCATAATTTAAGCTCGCCTTGTTTTCCCCTCTTTGACTGTACCCCTTCCCACCTTTTAAACAAAGTCGCCTTTTCTTTTCATTAAATTATAAATTCAAATTCAAATTCAAATTTATTTTATTTTGAAAACCTCTGTTAACAAGGTATAATTCGAAACGACAGAAACAGGAAGAATTATATATAAAAAAAAAAAAAAAACTATTCTAATCTATTCTAAGGGAGACAACCTAAGCAACGCCATTTTCCATTTACTGTTCCAGTTAATGCCCATAAAGCCAGACAATAAGAAGCGCATTCGCCTTTTTTCACTCGGATAAGCATGAGCAATACCTACACTGCTCCAGATAAGGAGGAGTAACAGGGACAACTCTGTGACAAACCTCAACACCGTGGAACCTAAACACATAGATTGCGACCCTCACCAGAACCACCTTGTGAAGAGGGTTCAAATGAGGGACCACAACAAGTTTCCACACATATCGTGACCCCTCATCGGAACCGTCTTGTTGAGACGGTTCCAATGAGGGACCACAACATATGTTTATGAAAAAAAAAAAAAAAAAAAAAAAAACGCAATCATCCCTGTCACTCCTCACACCTGAAGCCCTGGTATAGATATCCATGTATGCATACATATCCCTGAGTAGCCCAAGCCACCATAACGAAAATGCCCAAAGTTAATTCATATAAGAGTTTATAAGAATACCATATTACTGCACATAAGACAATCTTAACCGTCTACCATATCAATCCCAACAAATGCCCTGGCTATCTTTTTAGGAAAAAAAATACCTCACGTTTTAAATACATATAATTTTATTTCAATACTTTAATTATGTAAGTAAATTTTGCACATTTCATTACTGCTCAGAAACAGGCTCAATAAAAGGTACGTGTTGCTCCGTTACTTTCGTGTTTTACTCAGTTGTCCATTCTTTGCAGACTTATCTCCCGAATGACCATACCGAGAAACGGATTGTTTCAGATGAACAGACACGGTTTAGACTGGTTCTCTTGTATACGCATTATGCCAGTAATCTGAGATTGC
This sequence comes from Ctena decussata, assembly GCA_963989385.1. Taxonomy (NCBI): domain Eukaryota; kingdom Metazoa; phylum Mollusca; class Bivalvia; order Lucinida; family Lucinidae; genus Ctena; species Ctena decussata. The sequence goes on along the minus strand of OZ022505.1, from coordinate 15,569,134 downwards.
ATCTACATTACAGCTGGTGACAAGTCATTAAATAGAGAAAACCATGATAGTGTCTTTTGATATCAAGATTATCAGGCGAGAAAAGAAACAGCGTAGGAATGGCGAGGCTTGCCGAGCCAGTCCGACGTGTTTCTGGTCAAGCCTGATAAACTTGATATCAAAAGACACTTACATGGTTTTCTATTTATCATGCATCATTAGAATATTTTCAGGTGTAAAGCGGCAAACAAAGGAAAAGTAAACGCAGTTTTATTTGAACTTGTTGACGTCGCGAATGCGTTATGGCGTAAGTAGGTGACGCCATTTAACCAATCGAACGTTGTTATCACGGCCAACGACATTATGTAGCCAATCGTCTTCTGAGATCGCTTCTGTGGGCATCGCCTGGTAATATTCGTGCAAGCGCAGTTCTAAAGTGACATGATATCACATCATGCTATCATACCCTTGTTATCAGGTGAATTTTGCAGCATATGCATGATAAAACTCTCTTCCTACTTCATTCAGTTCTTTCGCACATTTAAAAGTACTCCTGTTACATTTATTACTGTTCATTTTTCATAAATCCGATTGTTTCTTTCCTATATGCTTACAGCGTTAATGAAAACCTGTATTTATTTTATTGATTTGATAAGCTAAGCAATACGCATGTAACTTAGCAACCGTTATCATTCAGAAATTACTCTCTTGTCATCTTATTGCTTATCATATATTTCAGCGGAATGGCAGACCTTTTATTAAAGTTAACAAAATGACGCTTAATTATTTGAAGAGAAGTGCGTGCTCAAAGAGTGACTGCAGTCTTACCAGAGACTAAAGTATTTACAAGATATCTGAATAGCAATTAAAATATCTGATTTATCAAAATATATCGGATATCAAATGTACGTATATAAAATATTTTATATAATATATTAGATGTCTGATGTAGCGTATCAGATATCTACAATAGGGCATACCAGACTTTTCCATACTGGACTAAATCAGGTATCTTATTTGATATACAAGTACCTTATTTGTTAAAGATCTTATCTGATGAACTATTTAAGTTATCTGATAACGTAACTGAGATATTGTATTAACTTGAATACAAGATATGTCTTTTTTTAGTCAATAAGATATACATGTACATCCTATATTTGTTACCGTATATATTAAATATCTTATATATTAGATTAGATATCTTATATGCTATATAAGATACCTTATATATAAGCCATCTTCATTGACATATCAGACTTCGTATTTATATATGTCTTATATAATATATCCGATATCTTAAAGATATCTAAAGTATAAATCAGATATCTCATATTCATTATGTAAAATAGATATCTTAATATATTGTATCAGATCTCTTATACTGGATATTTGATACCTAATATAGGATGTAAGAGCTCTGACTCACTGCTTCAGCTATCTTAAATCTTAGATATCATATCCTATATGATAGATATCTTTAGATATCTTTTATAAATTTAAGTCTGAAATTACTAAGCAAGTGTTGAAAGCGCCGTAAACCCAAATGCATCTCTCAGTCTGACATGAAATCTTTATCTGTTTCAGCTATCCTTCCTGAACATGCACGGTGAAAACTTGATGTCCGCCATATTACTGTTGATGTCATTGTCCGAATTATCAGGAGATGAAGATACCGAGGCGTGTTCAGCTGGTCAGATTCATGGTAAGAGACGTATAGTATCATGGTTAAAGTCACTAATTTGGATAATAGCAGGGCAAGGGCCTACTTTGCTTGCAGCTGTCGCGAAGCATTTCGTTATTTTATGTCACTTTTTATTCATAATGCGGACGAAAGCCGTCTGAGTTGAAAAGAAAATGAACGGACATTGTGATTTGCGGACAATAACTTCGCCAATCTTTAAAATATAAACGGGCTAAAAGTGTGCAAATTGCAAAACGAGGCCTTTTGGCACGGTAACAAAAAGTGCTCATTTAATGGGGGGGGGGGGGGTATTATGGGGTACATTGTCTGGATGGTGGAGCGGAGCTTGCTGTTTAGTAATTGAGCTGCCACTTGCGAAACACCACCATGCAGTGCAATGTCCAGATCTTTGTCTATCTTGCCCTTGCTGAATGAGTTATAGTGCATTGTTGCTATTTCGAAATCATTATGTTGCTTTAACTTGCTTGCTTTTATAGTTACCTTGTTTAGTTAGTCACTGTCTGCCTTTGGTGCGGGTAAGATATGGCACATTGACTTTACGGTGGAGTGGAGCTTGCTGTTTAAGCGATTGGGCTGCCACCTGCGAAGCCCCACCGTTCAGTACAATGTCTTACATGATAGTATAGGTAGTGAGAGGGGTATAAAAAAATCAGAGTTATTTCCAAATCTAGATGATTTTATGTGAATAAGTTTATTCTGGCTTGAGAGGATGAATATTTTCCGTCATTTGAGGGAAAGAACAAAATCAGTAGATTTCAAAGAGCCTGTTTCTGTCATTTTCTTATAGACGTGACTGAGCCGCGACACGACAAAACCAACAAGTGAATGTGCACCAAGCGAAGACTCAGATCAGCGTCCGCCCAGTCCAATCAGTCCAATCTGGGCGTCCGCCCAGTCCAATCAGTGTCTTTACAGGTTGGGCCTGTAAAATCGATTTAAGCCCCCCCCCCCCCCCCCCCCCCCCCCCCGCCCCAGTAATTCATTACTGACCGTTCCAAGGCGGTTGTTCTGTTGTGTTCTCTGTTGCCTGTTTTTGGTGTCAGAGTTTCTGTGATGTTTACCTTATGTATGTTCTTATTATTTTGGTTCGGTTTGGGTTGCTGAGTGGCCACCTTTTGGGAACAAGCTGCTCACTCGGTTGGCCATATGTTCTCTGTATCTTGATTATTTGTAATCTTAGTTGTTTCCAACTATGGTTTGAGGGCTGGATTTGGATTTTGATTGTTTCAGTTCCTGGTCTTTGCATACTTTCTACTTTTGTTGTGTGCTTATAGGGTTGCTAAGGGTTTAAGCTACCTCCATGCCTACAGTGAAGACTGTAATCAGACTCGGCGGATACCAAGGCTAAATTGAGTTTTCGCTGGGCGCACATGTCAATTTGTTGGTTTGTCATGTCGTGCTCATGGTATTTTTACATGCAGATTTAGTCATATGATTTATCTAATTGGTGTCAGCCATATGCTTTTATCAACATGGTCTTAATTTAGTAATATGGCTAAATTTTAATATGAAAATACCTAGTTAAGGCCACAATCATACAAGACACCGATAGACTAATTTGTACAGGACATATGATATTGCAAAATGTGTTCTGCATAGTATGCAATTTAAATTTTCAGATATATTGGCTTGGGAAAAATGGTTGACTTCCGAGACAAAACATTCCAACAGAGATAAGCAGACAGTCTGTAGGTCACGTGTGTTTGTTGACCAGTCTAAACACGGAACAGCTTCAGAAACGAAAATTTCAAAATCAACGAGTAATAAAGTAAACAAGAAGCTAAAGGGCTCCAAAAAGAAGCGGAAAAAGGAGAAACGCAGAAAACAAGCAAGACTTAAGAAAGAACGAATTAGTAAGTTCTAATTTATTACCCAATGATTTCTTTTTTCTAGCTGTTAGAACTTATGGTTTATTTTCAAGGTTTTTTTTTTTTTTGCTAAATATGCGTTTTAGGTCAAATATTTGAAACAGGTTCTCTACCCAGATACCATAATTTGCTCTGGTCAGATGTTTTCGTATTCTAAATTTAATTTCTGAAAAAGTACTGTTGCAAGATCTAATCTAAAGCATATGCTTTTAGTCCAAATCCATACAGTCCGTGCAGATTTAACCTTTGTAGATAAACCGTTGCAACCACTATAGATTCCTTAGAAACCTCAGATTGATGATGAGGCTTATACTTTGTTCATAATGTCTTTAGGCAATGAATATCGGGATCAAACATGGTTCCATATGCATTAACTTTAATGCACTGAAAGCAAAGCTGCTTGATCGCCATTGATGCAGAAGTTCAACGAAATATTCTTTAAAATTTGCAATTGAAACTAAAATTGGCATAAGCTCAACGAAATATTCGTTAAAAGTTGCCACAATATGGCACTGTTTGACAGTCAACGCGTGAGTGCACATTTCTTTTCCGGGACCAAGAGATATATAAGAGCGATTAACAGATCTGGGTTCGAGGTTATAAAACTTGAGAATTATCTCAAACTCAAAATAAAGCACACCTGATTGGCTGCTTCCGAGCTCGGGACCTGCTATGTGTGCTCTCATCGGACAGGAATGACACCCACGGTGTGCTGGGAAGTAGGGGGGGGGGGGGGGGGGGGGAGGGGCTACGTCATATGACAAGCCAGCCACATGACGGCCTACACTTATGGACGTTGTGACCTTTAGAGGATCCGTTGTTCAAAGAGGAAATCCTGTGATTTGTTGCTTTCCACTTCCCATGGCGGTATTTTACCGACGGACGAAGGACGGACCGTCGGCGCCAAAAATGTGCAGCTATGGTTACGTTCCGCTAAACCTCTTCGATAAACGTCGCGACAAAAAAAAAACTGAAATACAATAACCGCTATGCGTGGCAGAATAAATTTAGTGGCCCTGAAAATCGTGAAACAGGTTTTAGCAGCACACGAATAACTGTGTTGTGTTAATACATGGTTTTGTGTCCGTTAAAACAGGCCTGTTAAGGTGGTGATTATCACAGATTTGGGGCAAAAACAAAAATCTACATAAAATGCTGAAAATACGACAGATCATCCCAAACTTAGCAGATGCCTTCTTTATGTTGTTTCTCACAATTCAGAATCCCAAAATGCAGGACCTGTTGATGTTTAAAAGGATTTATATAAGAAAAGATCAAAGGGTAATTTTGTACGAATAAATCTAAAAAATTACCATCATTTTTGAAAATGTAACTAGTTCTGAACATAAATTAATGCATTATAAAGAGCGTCCTAGCAATTATTTTTTCTATTTTTTTTTGCACGCTATCAGGCTGCGCAGATAAAAAAAGGGTGTGGCCTGTGTCCAAATATTTGTCTAAAACACACAGTAGAGTCTATTTTCAAGGTTGAATAATTGCAATAACACACCTGTAATGGTCATTGTAATGTACTATTTATACTGTGAGTATGATATAGGTATAACTGACCTACCTGTATTTCATGAATGCAGTAAGTATACATGCACTATATCATGGTCAGACATTTGAGAAAAAGCTACTGTTTTTATCTGGTCTACCTTACAATTTGAGAAAGAGTTGGAAAAAATAATTGCTAGGACGCTCATTTTAACTCATCAAAGTATCTTCAGAGCTAAGTACATTTTCAAGAACAGATTTTTTTTCAGATTTTTGCGCAGAAAATTACCCTTTGATCTTTCCATATAAAATACTTTTTTAAACAGCATGTCCCTATATTTTGTATTACAAACGGTAGAGAACAACAAAAATAAGAAATCTGCTAACTTTCAGGGAGATTCGATATTTTTTCATAGTTTTATTCAGATTTTTGTATATACCACAAATCACCACCTTAACAGCGTGTGACATCGATATTTTATGCAGACATGTAATGTGTAGTTTTCTGTTGTAGCAAAGAAGACAAACCAAAGTTCCAAAGGAAAATATATCAAAGACACTCATGACTGAAAGAAACCTATGTTGCAAAAGCAATTCTGACTGTGACGAAATGCACGCTTGCTAGTGGAACAAGTCGCGTGGTGTTTACCAGACGACTAATTATAAAAGGCGGCCACGTAGTGAAAACGAGAATATTAGCACTCTGGACCACTAGAAAAATGGTGTTAGCTTCCAGCAGCTGTAATTTTCTGCAGACATGAAAATGTGTTAAATGTACATGACAATGTAAATTGGTTATCAGGCCCGGAGGTTATAAAACTTGAGTACATTCTCAAACTCAAAATAAAGCACACTGATTGGCTGCTTCCGAGCATGTGTTATAAAACTTGAGTACATTCTCAAACTCAAAATAAAGCACACTGATTGGCTGCTTCCGAGCACATGCTCGGAAGCAGCCAATCAGTGTGCTTTATTTTGAGTTTGAGATTATACTCAAGTTTTATAACCTCGGACCCAGAAGAAATGTGGGTTTAGAATACTCTGAAAAGTTGTCATTCCACAGCCAGTATTTCACATTCTGAGAAGCAATATAATTTAACTTGTATAATTATGTATAGTCACTTGGAAGAAGCAATTTCCTTATATGCCGTTAGTCAGCAATCATATACTGTTTAGAAACGTGACTGTGTGTATCATTTTCCCACGATTACATCACCTATCGCATTTTGTTAAAAATTAAAAATGGAAAAAACAATATATTATAACAAGTAAAACACAACATGTTACATGTCCTCCAAATATGTTTATATCCACTAAATCATTCGTAAGACATGTACATATTCTTTAATTTCTTGAAATATTGGGCAACATTGTTTCAGACTTACTTAGATCTATTTCACATATATTTGTAACTACAAACCGTATCAGTCCAACTAAACGCACCGGAGCGTTGCAATTTATGATAAGGGGCGGGGGTGGGGGGGTCGTGGGGGGCATGATCAAAAACATGTCTTCTGTCAAATATGGATAAAGAAAACAATTGATATGTTCTGAAATCATATTCTCCATGTTTTTTTTTGTTTTGTTTTTTATTTGTTTTTAACATCATAATCTACTCGAGCCTTGATATTCTTCAAAGGGCGAGCAAATGGCGCCGAAAGGAATTGTCTTCATCATAGGACTGATATAAGACCCACGCCCTCCACTCCCGATGGCATACAATATGCCACGCAAAAATGCAATTTTCATTCTTTTCTTTATAAAGGTGTCTCTTAGTCAACTACAGCAACTGGTCTTAAGATAAATGGGAACGCTTTCAATGGAAGCAACTCTATTATTTTCTCTTGTGTATTCTCCCTTCTCAATGGGGATTCAACTTTAAAAGGAACAAAAATTGACGTTTCCCTAGGAGAAACTTCCTTCTTCTTCGTACCATTTCAGGGAGGGTTTCCTAACACAGGAAACAAACAGGAAGTCATAAAAATGGTTTCCCTTTGTACAAACGGCAGAAAAGCATGGCGGAATATCCATATATATACTGGACAAAAAAAAGTTAAGGATCAAACATTAGACTGAAATTTTTATATTGAAAAAAATAATTATCACAAAATTATTTTCTTCTGTTGGATACATCTAACAATACTGCACAAGATTGCATGACACATATTGGAATCTGATCGCGTGACACACCAGCAGAAATGAATAAACAGGCATACCCCTAAAATCAAAGTAAAAACTGACGTTAACAAAAAACTGAATGTCCATTATTTTTGGCTATATCAATGCAAAATCATTTTCTGTTTTCTCAGTGTGACCTCCAAGGGCCTGAATAACTGCATGACAGCCACTCGGTGTGCTTCTGGTAATCCCCAGAGGTCCATTTAGGGACTCGTTTGCCTTTTTTCACGAAGGGCCTGAATGAGCTCACTTTGAGTTTCAGGAAGCCTCTCGTGAATAGGATTGGCGGTGTAACATGTCCAAAGAATGCTCAATCGGATTTAAAACTTGTGATCAAATTGACATGTCAATGCGGGCGATTTTTTCTGTCGCTAGGTACTGGTACACCACATTTGCCCTGTGATTCGATGATGTCATTGCCAAAAACTTCAGCAAACGGTATCGTAACAGGATAAAACAAGTCATTCCTAACTCGAACACCAATCAGAGCGCCCCTGTCTGTCATGCGCCAATCCACAAAGCTGCCAATTCAGATGCCGGACCATTCATCATCTACCCTCCTACAGACATGTCATATTCCACGACACAATTTAATTCATAGTCTACACGACGTGTACCTGGCAGTCGTCAGACCCTTCTCCCATCATCGTGGATATCTACATACAAATCTGGACTCATCTGTGAAAAGAACATGGGCCCAATGACCCAGCTGCCAATTTGTGTAACTTTTTGCCGACTGTCGCCTCGCATTTCTACGGAATCGCATCAATTCTGACCTCATTACCAGAATGCATGTGCGCAAATTAGCTGTGTAAAGTCTGTTTCTAACCGTTTTCGCTTAAACTGGCCGATAAAATCATCTAATGGACAAAAATGCGCGTCCTCACAGTGTTATTGTGATGAACCAGTAGCTTGGGACAGAGACTATCACCTGTATTGACAAGTCTAGTTGATCACAAATTTTAAATCTGATTGAACATGCATGAAAAATGTTACAACACACCAATTCTAATCACCAGAGGCTTCCGGGAACTCCTGGAGAGCCAATGGAGGCCTTTCTTGAAAAATGGCAAACGAGTCCCCAAATGAGCCTCTACCGCTTTACCAAAAGAACACAGAGTGGCTGTGATGCAGATATTCAGACCCCCAGAGATATCGATGAGCACTGGCAATGGTTTTGCATGGATTAAATCAAGAATCACGGACATTCGATTTTGTGATGACGCCAATTTTCACTTCAATTTTAAGGGTATATCTGTTTATTCGTTTCTACTGATGTGTCACGTGATCGGATTCCAATATTTTTCATGCAGTTCTGTGCCGCTTTGAAAGCTGTATTGAACAGAAGAAAATTATTTTTAGATAATTTATCTTTCATGATTTAAGCTCCAATCAAATATTTGATCCCTAACTTTTTCTGTCCAGTATATATAACTAAAGGGCATTACATAAACAGTTGGCGACATAGTAGCGCATATATTTCCATAAATGCTATGGAAACAAACCCTTTAATAAAGTGAAACTAGATATGGTTTCTAAATGTCAGAGCGCTCACATAGTGTCAATTACACTTTAAGACAAACATGTCTCGTCTGACTGATTGGAACTAATGAGATTGTCTGTGAAAAGACAGTTTATCTTATCTATTTATCATTTCAAGTCTTCAATCAGTTATCACAGGGTATAAACCAGTCCGCCAATTTTCGCTTACTGCAGAGACTGTCCGTCATATTTGGTTTCCGCCAAGACTGTCCGCGATCTCTTGCTTCCTGCAGGGACTACTTCCTCCAAAAATGGCTTCCTGCCGAGACTGTCAGCGCGAATCTGCTTCCTGCCGAGAGCTCACGCGGACAGTCTCTGCAGAAAGCCATTTATCATGTACATAAGTCTCAGCAGGAAGCAAGAGATCGCGGAGAGTCTCGGCGGATGCCAAATATGACGGACAGTCTCTGCAGGAAACGAAAATTGGCGGACTGATTTATACCCTGTAGTTATGGACCTGACAGAAATTAGACAGTTTAAAACACGCAGTGGAATGGAGTAGAATGGAATAGATAGGAAAAGCTTGGGATGACACTCTTACAGGAAAGAATTTGCTCCCTCTGAGGGAGAAATTCTTTTCTGTAAGAGTGTCATTCCAGGCTATGGGAACAAACTGTAGTCAGCAGTGTAGAATGTGGATTATCTTGTCAATTCCTTTTGTTTGGAATTGATTATGTAATCTGCTACGTTTATACTAAATTATATTAAAAACATATATGAGCCGCGACACGAGAAAACCAACAAAGTGGTTGTGCGCCCAGCGCAGACTCAGATCAGCCTGGGCATTCGTTCAGTCCGATCAGACTCTTTGCTAAGTGCTTAAAGGGTAGTGTCTAAGCGTCCTCCATGCGGACAGCGAAGACTCTGATCAAGACTGGGCGGATGCCCAGGCTGATCGGAGTCTGCGCTGGGCGCACAACCACTTTGTTGGTTTTCTCGCGTCGCGACTCACTTATGTAAATGAGCCTATGCTTTATGCCGTATCTTAAAAATCATCGCGAATTTCAGACTCGCAGATTAATTTGAACAGTCAACAATATCGATCTGAGAATTCAATCACAAACACTGAAGTAACATTCTTACAATAAGATTCGATTTGATTTCCCTTGCTTATTATCAGATAAATCTCTTGAACCAAACAATAGACTGCCAGCATTTGCGTAAGTTCAGCCCTAGAAATAACCATTTAAAAAGCTGATCTTCTTAGGAATAATGACTTGAATAGAATGGCGATTGCAAATAATTAAGATTGTTGGCTTTCGATATCAAGTTGGCTCTAGATGTATCTAGAATGTGCCAGAAGAACAAGTGTAGACGGAGGCCAGACTACTAGATTTGTTGCAAACCAGGTTTCGAGGTTACATCTCAAACTCAAAATAAAGCACACTGATTGGCTGCTTCCGAGCATGTGCTCGGAAGCAGCCAATCAGTGTGCTTTATTTTGAGTTTGAAAATGTACTCAAGTTTTATAACTGACCTCTGGGCCTAAGTAAAAATTAATGTGCGGTCTCTGACATTTTACAGTTGAAAAAAAAATGCCCAAATACACAGAATGAGAGGTTCGGGGTGAAGTCCATAAAGCTGTTGAGAATCATACAGAAATGCTCACTCTTCAGTAAAAATTACCTTAACCAAGAGCTTATTAGTTTCCTGTGCTACTTACCTTCACTTACAGGAACTTAATTTTGAAACCATCAAAAAGAAACAAGAAGGCCCATGAGGCCCTGAATCGCTCATCTAAGTAAAAAAGTCAAATGTCAAACAAGGGTCATCATTTGAAAAAAAAACAACCTGGCAGTTTTAAAGGGTCAAATATGAGAGACATTGGTTGAAGGTCAAAGAATGACCTTGACCTCTACTGCTATAAAATTCATAGACTCATTTAATTGACTGTATTTATTATATTTAAGCATTTTCCGATATAGAAGCACCAGGAAGCAAATTTGACCTTGCCATAAAAATGGAACAGTCTTGGGACAAAATCTTCAAAACTTTCCATGAAATCTTGTGTTCTAGCATATTTTCATATTTGACCTTGGCGTAAAAAGGTCAAGGTCAACCCAAGGTTATCATTTAAACAATCTCGGTATTACTGGAGTAATGCTGCATACCAAAGTTCAAAGACATCGGCCAATTGGTGCAGGAGATCTACTTAATGTTTTTATATCCCGCTATACGTTAGTGGCGGGGTATTATGTTTTCCCGCTGGCTGTCCGTGTGTCCGTCCGTCGTCCGTCCGTCCGTCTGTCCGTCCGTGAGCACTTCGTTTCAGATCGATAACTTGAGTATTTATTAAAAGATTTTCTTCAAACCTGGCATGTGCATTGGTCTTGGGAAGATCTCGGTTGGGATTGTTAATGGGCAAATTTCTATGTCTTCTGATGGAGTTATTGCCCTTGGCATGGTCTTAAAATAGTTTTTGGTCTGTAGTTCCTTTACATTTTGAAATACCTTGATGAAATTTCACAGAAATGATCGAAGTAACATAAGCGTTCTGTTACAAGCAGAATTTTGTCCGCCTGGGTTATCTGCCCCTGCCCTGGGGCTATATACATGTATGAAATAATGAAAAAATTATATAGAATTAGAGTCGAAAGGGATTTTTCTGAATCTTGTAACAAATTATCATTTTAATATAAGCTTTATGTCTTGATCAAAATTTTGTCCCCCAGTGTTTATCTGCCCTTGACACAAGCTGTATACATGTATGAAATCATGAAAAATATATATATAAAATAAGATTTTTGGTATATCTTGATGAAATTTCAAAGAAATGATTGCAATAACATAAGCTTTCTGTTACAAGTAGTGAGTTCACATAGGTTATCTGCCCCTGCCCCAGAGCTATATACATGTTTAAAATTCTGAAAAAAAATTCTGTATAAAATCAAAGGTGAACAGGATTTTTCTGAAACTTGCAACACATTATCTAGGTAATATGAGCTTCATGTCATAATAAAAAAATGTATGAAAGATAAAAGAAGGGGTATTGGTTTGCAGTGGCGGGGTATTATGCAGTCGTTTACGATGCTTTTATTACCATATATGGGCATGGTGGCCATGTTGGAAATGTGACCTGGACCAGCTGAACAAATTTTCACTCCCTCAGCCCATGGAGTCTCTATACAAAATTTGGTTACAATTGGCTCAGTGGCTTTTGTGGAGATGTTTGAGATTGTCAAAATAGGAGTCCTGGGTCAAAGGTCAAAGAATGACCTTGACTCCATGTACTCATAAATCTTCACGTACTTATTGTGACAAATGCATATACCAATTTTTAGGCCAAAATTTTCCAAATTTTCCATGAAATCTTATGTTCTAGCAATTTCTCATATTTGACCTTGCCCTAAAAAGGTCAATGTCAACCCAAGGTCATGATTTCAGCAATCTTAGTAGTACTCAAGTACCCGATGCTAAATACCAAGTTTGAAGGCCATCAGGCAGGTGGTTTTGAGGACGAACGGTTGATTGAACATAGAAAAAATATTCACCTGTTGCCTTTAGCTCAGTTTCTAAGTAACTGCAAGGGCTAGAGTCTTCAAACTGGCAACATAGATACATCTGGGGAAGATCTACTGAAAGCATTGATGCAAATTGGGCCGTCACCTATATTTCACGGTTGATTAAACATAGAAAAAATATTCACCTACTGCGTTTAGCTCAGTTTCTAAGTAACCACTAGAGTCTTCTAACTTGCTCCATAGATACGTCTGGAGAAGATCTTCTGAACGCAGCGTTGCCTATTGGGCCATGACCTATATTTTACGGTTGATTAAACATAGAAAAAAATATTCACCTGTTCCGTTTAGCTCAGTTTCTAAGAAACCACAAGGACTAGTCTTAAATCTTGCTCCATTAACACATCTCGGGAAGATCTACTGTAGGCAGTTATGCATATCGGGCAGTGAGCTGTATTTTATGGTCCAGTGATTTTTGCCTTTTATCTCGAAGACTATTTGATGTACGAACATGATCGCTTCTGATGATGACTCAGTATGACCCAAAGATTGACCTCAAACTGAAAGTAGGTCACAGTGACTTTTATTTCATAGTCAAGTGATTTTGCCTTATATCTTGAAGGTAATTCGATGTACGAACATAACAAATATAATTCTTTAAGGTAACAATGCCACTTTTGGCCATCTTTCTTCTTTGGCTTGCTGAGTATCGTCCCCCCGACCTGTGACCTAGCTTCTCACCTTAAAATATTGCGTACTTACCATGCATAAATACGCTGCAGAAAGGAAATGCTGGGCCACGGAAGTGGCGGGGGCGGGGGGCGGGGGGCGGGCGGTGGGGGGGGGCGTAATTTATTTTATAATAGGGAAAGCGTCCACTTTTGGCCGGTTTTGACCGGATGTATAACTATGGTTTGCAAGTTTAAATGCCAATCAGGCGTAACAAGAAGAAAGTGGTAACTGGTAGCAGTGTATAGTGATATGCAATTAGCATGCATTTTTGACAAAAAGTGTTGGAATGAATAACTGATTTCAATTTTTCATTAGCGTTAAAACCGAGGTATGGGAACATCTTGAATTTAGTGTAGGTAAGGTCAGCCTGGATTATCTCCCCATGTCTTTAGGTCTGAATCACAAATAATCTGATTTCATACGGTTTACAAATTTGTAGAAGATCTGCTGGGGGAAATTATGCACACTTTATACTTCTGAAAATTCGGACCTGTCGTGCCGGTCTTATAGGGAAAATCCTCGCCTTTAAGCATTGAAGTTATTAGTAGGACGCCCCAAACTGAAAGCTACCAAGCACCATCGCCCGACCCGACCATCGCTTACTTTATAAAGGACGTGAGTAATACGTTTTTGAAATAAAATGGAACACTTCAGTAATCAGATTCAGTGTCCATATATTTGGTTTCCGTTTGCTTCGGTAAATTCTGGTACTTTTCTCTAGAGCCAATTCTTTCATTAACCTGCGGCCGTGCCGTGCCGCACGGCCGCAGGTTAATGAACGAACTGGCTCAAGTGAGAAACAAACAATTTTACTTTTTGCGCATGTTCCTGGCAGATAAAAATAAAAATCGCGAAAATTAAACCCGACTACTCACGGGTCCATTAGCTGATCATATCAGAGAAGTCAAAGAGAAATAACTTGTGGCTACTTTTGCATCACAAAGTAGATAAGTTTCTCCCCTTACTTTCGTTGCGGTTCGGACTGACAAAGCATTCCGGTCTTTAAATGTATACTACTCAAAAGAATTTTTGCATCACCATATATTTTCCCATAGACATAATGCTAAATCAATTTATTTTCAAGAGATATACAAGAAAGGAATGTTTTGCTTTATCATTTCTGTAACTCACACACTTATGTTTCTGTAAAGACCTCAGTGACAAAATTGAGTACAGACCTGACCCGCGTCGGGGTAGAAAAAAGTTTCTGACTGATTAGTGGTTTTGGGTCTTAACAAACCATATTGGAAATTATCCTGAATTAAGCTTTTGTCTTTAAGAGCCTACATTTACCAAGACGGGCGGAACTAAAGACCAACTTTTCACATCATCAAGTTCATATTACCGAAACATAAGAATTTGAATACGACTGTTTTGCATTAGCTCTACGGAAAAAGTAAAGTGATGCAAAACTTATTTAGTTACAATAGGGCGCTTCCTTAGAAAAAGAATACAAGCAGCACAAAAATGAGCCCAACAGACACACAACGTTGAATCAACATTGAATCAACCTTGATTCAACGTCATGACGTTGAATCAAGGTTGATGCAATGTTGATTCAACGGGAGTTTACTGCACTGAACACAATAATCTTGGTACAATCCGTTCCCATGCTTATATGCCTTTACAGTATTTGGCATAAAATACAGATTTGTACATTTCCCTTAAGTTACACCACAGCTTGCTGAGGGTCCAAAATAGACTCTGCTTTCTTCTAAACTTGGCCCGTAAGTGCATGTCTGTTCTTTCTGATTTGGGTCTACCAGTTTTGCCTGGTTTTCGTATGATGTTTAATCAAAGATATTGCAAATAAATGCCAAAAAGTCCTTGGGAAGCAAATTGTTTCCTTTAAGAGATTTCGATTGCGATGGTAGGCCAAATTGAAAATGGCAAAATTGCTTCTCCTGAAAGTATGCATTCATCTCAAGAAAACTTTATCAATATTTGAGCCGCGACACGACAAAACCAACAATGTAGTTGTGCGCCCAGCGCAGACTCAGATCAGCCTGGGCATCCGCCCAGTCTGATTAGAGTCTTCGCTGTCCGCATGAAGGTAGCTTGGACCCTTAGCTACTCTTTAAGCGCTTAGCGAAGAGTCTGATGAGCCTGGTGGATGCCCAGGCTGATCTGAGTCTGCGCTGGGCGCACAACCACATTGTTGGTTTTGTCGCGTCGCGGCTCATTTACAGAAGTGGAGTTGCGTAAAAAAGAGACCTGATAGCTAGCATACGCTAATAAGCTAGAATATTGACTTACGCATTCACACAGTCTGATCAGAGTCTTCCATGCACAAATACTTTATCATTCCTCAGAAATCTATAAAGAGAAAGAGAAGACAATCGTTTGTTGTGCTGGCTTATTACAATATTTATTTGTCAGATATAGCCTAAGGTCTCTTTTCAAACAACGTTGATTACGTGTACATGCAATATGAAACTGTAACACTTCATCCTGATCTAATTGCTTTAACAAGTATATGAAAACGGTTAAAATTGAGCAGTTTCACTTTTTATGAATTAATTGGAATAGGGACAATGCGAAATTTGCCTGTATCAAGGTGCAAGTTATTTTGATTATCTAGCATACCTTGTGCAAATATGAAAGGCCCCATTGCTCTAATATTTTATCGTGAGCTTCTCACTACAGTTTCGCCATTTATTATTATCATGATAAGCCAGCTTTGAAAAATCAAAATGTCCTTGAGTTTCCCATAAAAAAAGATTAAAAAAATAACTAGGTCATTTTAGTTGGCAACTAAAATGACCTACTTTCGATTTCAAAAAGTTTATTACGTAGTAAAAACACGAGGTACAGCAGGTAAAAATACAATGTACAGCCGTTTAACGAAACGAAACGTACAAAAAATATAAGGCAAGTGCCCCATTGATTGTGCCGCCGTTGCATTATTCCATTGCTTAACAGGGAACCAGAGACGAAACCCGGTGTGTCACAGTTTAATGGAGAGACTAATTATTTTTTGAAAGTACCTTGTTCTTGCTTTTTGGCCAGTTATATGATACAAAAATGCACATCGACCGACATGGTAGGACTATGGGGACTTTAAATGAAGTCAGCTGCAGTAGTTAGTACACTGTAAAAATCGCGCTTAGCTATAAAACACAAGTGGTTACATGTTTAGGTGTAAACATGTTTAGGAATATGTCATATAGCTAAACGTTTCCCGTTGAAGAACGATGAAAAGATACGAAAATGTTGACAGAGGAAATTTTCAAAATGAAAGGTTGATATTACCAGTTCTGTACATGTTTAATTTCTAAACATTAACCTAAACATGTTGCAAATTGAACATGTCACGATTTAAACACATAAAAAAAATCGGACTGCATTTTTTGCATTGGATTTAAACACATTTTTTTACAGTGTAGTTTCTTCACAGTCCTGCTCTTACGTTATGTCAAGGTCAACCGATATGCTTTCAGGGGAATCAACACCAAAACTTCAGAAGCTTCTGGAAATTTAAGAACATTGGAACTGATCATAACAAAAGACGTAAACAAAGTTAGCCAAAATTAGAATTAAATGATGCGGCCCAAATTCAGAAAATTTCAGACTAACAAAATAAAACTGAGCCCAGCGGGCACATGACGTCGAAAAGACGTAGCACCGCCATCGATGCGACTGACAGCGGCAAACAGTGTACAGTCATCTCGCGAAATCTCGAGCACTGATATCTCAAAGTCCCTCTTATGTCAAAGATTATAGTCTGTACACATTTCTTGTTATATTTCTTGTCAGTACGACGTCATTTCTACGTCATGTGCCTGCTGGGAGCTTGCTTCGAGTCATGAAAACATTTGCTTAGTTCATTGTCTGTGAAGCCCGAAGGTATTCTTAGACATTACACAAGCAGTTTGACCCGCTATGTTATCTTACGATTTTTTCCCCATTTTTTCATTTGTTTAGTGTGTATTTCATAAAAAATATCTTATGACTAACATGGCATTTTGCTGTGATAGACAAGTGAATTACTTCACAGTATGTGCAGCACTATTTTGAGAAACAAACAATAAAACAGGTGTTTTGTTTTGTAATTTGGTATTGATTTTTCAACCAGTGCCAAGGTAAAATATATGTTTCGTATATAAATGTTCTCTCTGTTGCTTTTCTCCGATGCACGTCTTGTTTTTCACTTTAATCTTATCGGTTGTTATATAAATGTATGGTCTCGCCTAAGGATGGAAGTATGCACATAGTTGCCCAATGGCAATTTGAACACGTTGTCATCACCAGGTTGAATAATTCAAGCTTTTTCAGACGGCCCGTTGTATCTGTTGAGTCCTCGTCTTTGCTTTTTCATGGTATTGAAATTTGATTTATTTGTTTACCATGATGATTCATTGACGAGTTAGAGGGTTATCATGCGAACCGAACAACCAACTAAATGTTTTGTACCACTTCAGATACTGAGGGTGAGGTTGGGCCTGTAAAATCGATTTAAGCCCCCCCAGTAATTCATTACTGACCGTTCCAAGGCGGTAGTTCTGTTGTGGTTCTCTGTTGCCTGTTTTTGGTGTCAGAGTTTCTGTGATGTTTTACCTTATGTATGTTCTTATTATTTTTGGTTCGGTTTGGGTTGCTGAGTGGCCACCTTTTGGGAACAAGCTGCTCACTCGGTTGGCCATATGTTCTCTGTATCTGGATTATTTGTAATCTTAGTTGTTTCCAACTATGGTTTGAGGGCTGGATTTGGATTTTGATTGTTTCAGTTCCTGGTCTTTGCATACTTTTTACTTTTACAACTTCAACCATCTCAGAAGAAAATAAATGAAGAACAACTAAGCAGCAGACACAAAACGTTGACATAACGTCATAAAACGTCGATGCATCAGTGTTGCAGCAGCGTTGAGCTACGATGTTCTGCCAACTTCACTGTTTGGCCAGTTATTTTTGTTAAGTTCCAAAACAACTGGCATATAAAGGAAACAATGTCACTGTCCGAATTTACCCGCTGGCTGAATTTACCCGACTCTCCCCTAATGCTGCAGTGCGATACTTTCTAACTTCAACTTCGATCTGTATGCTATTAAAAGTAGCCCGTGTTATAGTAATACGCGTTCGTATTAGTTACTGCGCCAGTAATTGCATATGTTTCAAATGTTGACTTTTCAGAAGGATAATAACTGAATTATTTGTCTTTGCTATCATTTACAGCGAGCACTCGCTTTGCAGGTGCGTATTGCCAGTGAATTAGCTTTGAAAGAGCGGGAGCTCTATGGTTGAAGATTGGTAAGGCATGATATTTTACATTGCTTTCAATGGAATTTCTTTGTTACGACACCAAAACGGAAGTTATTATAAAAATTAGACTGGTTTGAATACGAGCGTAAAAATCAACAAAACAATAAGAATTTGAGCTTGTACAGTCTTACTGTCGATACTTTACGTAATGACGTCAAACGTTCGGTTTGAGAAAAAAACAAGATGGCGTGATCGTTAACCGCTTCTGTGAGTAGATCACTACATGGTCAGTACACAAAATGCAAGGAGGCTGAGCGTTGTGTGAAATTTAAAGGAAACATAAAGCGTCGCAGAAAAGAAACTGAAAAAAAAAAGAATAAAAAAAACATTATAGCCTGTTTTCCGAGGGGAAAGATCTCTGACAGTTTCTCATCAGTTTGTCAGTCGGAATTCGCAGCTGTTGAGTTGCAATAATTTCATTACAAATTTCGTACGATAAAATAGCGTTGTGAAATTGAATCCAGATTCGTACAAGGAATATTCAGATCAGGGTCTTTACTTTGACCACGCATTTTTGTCCAAAACTTAATAATAGCAGCCATAGATAGGCCATAGGCCTACACCTCTCACACACTGTAAAGAGCGATGTGCTCGCCTATAGGCAGTGCCTATTTTCATATTGTATGCGTTTCGACACGGGAAAAAGAACAAATGTGCATGTGAGCCCAGCAAAGACTCTGATCAACCTTGGCATCCACTCAATCTGATCAGAGTCTTTGATGTGCGCTTAAAGTATACCTAAGGGTCTACTCTAGCTCTATGTCGACAGCGAAGAGTCTGATCAGACTGGGCGCATGCCCTGACTGATTGGAGTCTTCGCTGGACGCACATGCCCCATTGCTGGTTTTGTCGTGTCACGGCTCTTTTATGTCTGCTGAGACTAGCTTTTGGACCACCTACTTGGGAAATAGATGCTCACTTTTGTTTTCCGCTCATGTTTTCTTACTGCTTGTGTTGTTACTTCATGTTACCGTTTCCCGTTTGTAGTGGGTGGGATATGGAATTGGATTGTCTCAGCTTCCGATAATTCCCCTTTTACACTACTTGAACTGGTCCATATAATTTCAACTCCACGCCCTCTTCATCCTTCTATGAGGAAGTTGCGAATATACGAGAACAAGAGAAGATATTGTCGAAGGTAATAGAGTCATGTTGACTTAAGTATACTAGTTAGAATTTTCATCATTTCTCCAGCGGAAATATAACGTTATTTTAAAACAACGTCGCATCAACTATGTCATGTGCTTGCTAGAATAAGTCCTGCTCTTTGGTCTTCTTTCGTGTCTTTGTCCGGACTTGTTAAGTCTTCCCAGCACCAAAGTGCATTGCTATAAAGTTTCATTTAGATATATATTCCAAACAGTGACCAAGTTATGGCGTGCACAAGAATAGTGCACGCAAGCACAGCATAAAAAACTAATCAAAGGGACAAAACTCAGAAACTAAGTAAGAGAGAGCAACCATTCACGCGACACACCGTCTTCAGATCATAAACATTGCTATAAAGTTTCATCAAGACAATAAAACATTAATCAAAGGAACGTAACTGTGAAACTAAGACAGGGAGAGCAATCATTCTTGTAAGCGACCCACCATCTCAACCTCATACATATTATTTTATAGCTAAAATAGATTTTCAATGTTTTACGTATAATTTGTTCTTATTGACAGGGTTGATGCTCTTTGTAAGACTGTTGTGTTGACGAAAGTTGTTTTTGTTGGGTTGAACAACTAAGTATCTGATGAACCAAGGCAGAAAAAAGGGTGAGGGTTGGTCGACCATAAACCGGTTAAGCCCCCCCTTCCCCCCAGTAATTTCATTACTGGCCGTCCCAAGGCGGCAGTTCTGTTTTGGTTCTTCTTGTTTTTTATGTGTTGTTAGTTGCTATGTCTGTTATTGATATACTGTTTGTGATTTTCAGGCTAGCCTGTTGACCACCTACATAGGAAATGCCTGTTCACATGGCTGCCGCTGGTGATGTCTTTGGTGATGAATAGTTTTGTGTTGTCTCTTACCCACATGGTGTCTTAGATTGGATCTGGAATTGAATTGTGTCAGTTCCTGAGAATTTTCCTCCTTTTTTTGTATTCTAAACGATAACGATTAATGAGTTATGGCTCGCACAAGAAAAAGTTTACTGGGTACGAAGCCAGGGAAACCTATTACATGATATGTCCATTGTTTTTTTTCAAAACGGGCATAAACATTGCTCCATAAAGGAGCAAATTCTCTCCTTCAAGAGTGGTGCCCGTTTGACAAGCGCCTTGTCGACCTGAGAAAGCAAACAGTTAATGAGCCACGACACGACAAAGCCAACAATGTGGTTGTGCGCCCAGAGCAGACTCAGATCAGCCTGGGCATCCGCCCAGTCTGATCGGAGTCTTAGCTGTCTACATGGAGGTAGCTTAGACCCTCAGCTACTCTTTGAGCACTAAACAAAAAATCTGATAAAAATGGGTGAATGCGCAGGCTGATCTAAGTCTGCGCTGGGCGCACAACCACATTGTTGGTTTTATCGTGTCGCGGCTCATTTAATAAAAAGTTGTTTCCCTTTGTAAAAATGACCACCAGAATTGGAGGTAATCCCATAAAACTGAAGTACAACACAGCATGTACATGTAGTTAAGTATGTAAACAAGATAACCATTGAACTCCTTGGCCCAGTTGTTCAAAACTAACGACGTCGTTAGTTAACGAGCCGTTAAAATTTCAAATGTTAATATTTCAAATACGCCAATATTTTTGTTGAAAAAATGTGAGAAGGTTTTGCAGTGCAAAAGCTTATCACATATTTTCAACAAAAATATCATTGTATTTGGTTATAAAGTTGCTAAACACTTAACGAGTTGACCTCTTAACGAGCTTGTTAAGCTAACGATGCTTTGAACAACTGGGCCCTGGTTTCCTGTAATGAGTTTTCTACACTTGGGCTACTAATCATTCATCCTGCAGGTAAACGGCAAACAATGTGGAAACTGGTTTTAGACGCAGAGCAACTAACAACAAAATAAAAAAAAATCAGCAAAAGATTTTATATATAGCTGCAAACATGTGTCCCTCTATCATTCATATCAAACCTAGGGCTGATATGGGGGCTTCAGATTGATATGGGGTATGGTATGAAAAATGCCAAGTATGTGTCTCTATGTTCCTTCATATTTTTTTTTATTTTTGCAGAAAGATATGGATGACTTTAGAAATGCCATGAAAACGGAATGCCTAATTGGACATTAACTTCCTCGACAGTCTAGAAATATCTTATCTTTGAACATGCCAGGTTTTAAAACAGCCGACGCAATTTGAATTAGAACCTTTTCATAATATCAGTGTTATTTGTTTACACATTCGCTTTTTATAATATCAGTGTTATTTGTTTGAACCTTCGATATGATACATAAATATGTGAGAGTCTGATAGGACGACAAGCCAAAAGATTTCCATATCCTAGATTTCAGTTTTTGCGACTCTCTATAAGCTGGGGCCGTATTCATAAAACAACTTAAGTCGTTGCTATGCTGTTGCTAAGGGTAAATTTCTATGTTGGAGATTCCCTACAACTATAAAAATTGATCTGAAGGAACAGTCTTACAAAGACTGTTCCTCCAGAGCAAATTTCATAGTTGTAGGGAATCTCCTTTATAGAAAGTCAGCCTTAGCAACAGCATAGCAACGACTTAATTTGTTTTATGAATACGGCCCCAGATCTCTGTATAAGCTGATGACTGCCACGGTTTAATGAGTTAGATTCAATGTTTTTTATTGTAAAGAAAAAAACATTCAGATATAATTCATATTCCACATGAAGCTTCCAATATCATTTATAATAATATTTTCTTTTCTATCTCTGATAAAGAGATGTCTGTCACAGTGATTCGTAAAACTTCCTACTTTTACTGGTGCTAAATGTCTTTATTCCTGGAAGTAGGCTGTGGCCTACAGGCCTACAATAAAACTTATGCCTCCTATGCAGTTCTAACGATGGCCTTTAGCATAACTTTATATATGGCAAAATTGAAAAAAATGCCAATAATAAAATAAATAAATAAAGTCCCAAAAAGTGGACATTATAGCCAAACATTAGGACAGTATAATACGGGCCTACAATTTTGGCTTAATCGGCGTGTACTCCTGAAGCGACAGCGAGACTAATACCAGGGTTCGAGGTTATAAAACTTGAGAATAATCTCAAACTCAAAATAAAGCACACTGACTGGCTGCTTCCGAGCATGTGCTCGGAGGCAGCCAATCAGTGTGCTTTATTTTGAGTTTGAGAATGTACTTAAGTTTTATAACCTTGGGGCCAGTTCTTTCTCAGATTCCGAATTTTACCAACAGTAGTAAAGTGTATGTTATATGGAGATTAAACATAAATTATCTCGGAATTTTCATCGAGTTCTGTAATCTCGAAGTCTTGAAAGCTGTTGTTTTCTGCATCAGTTTCGATTTGGACGGTTTTCAAATCTTGCTCGTTCAAAATTAATTACTGCGCCTGTGTTTTGTACAACTTGCAGAAATATAGCTGATAATAGATTTATTTGTGGAAACAATTGTTTCTCGACTCTCATTAGCTGGCAATACTGTGCCATTTATGCTTGCCATATATTAAAACTTGCCGCAGACTTTCTAAATGAACTTGTCTGGAGCAACTGTCTTTATCTGCGGATGGAGGATAGTTGCCCGAGTGTTGAGACGTCAACTTACGTGACGTTTATACGAGAGTGGGATCAAAAGTAATGCAAACAATGCTGTAAAAGTATTTGCTCAGATGCTAAGAATTAATGTCCGGTAATTTTAAAATTATTTAAATATTCATACCAGATTCAAACAGTGTCAAAACTGCTGATGCCTTAACTGATGTATAAATACTTTATCAGCGTTAAAAATATTTTCTTCATCAGCTCATATGATTACCGTAATGTGCCTATATATTGGAACACCTGAATATAATAAATTTTCGACAAATGAAAAATTTATTATTTTAGGTGTCCCAATACTTAAGCACATCAGGGTAAATGACAACCAAAAAAAGGTGGATTTGCGGATATCTTTATTTCAAACCTTCTAAGTTTATTTCTTTGACAAAGTCTCAATCTTTTTAAACCAATCATTGAAAGCTTTCTCATAGTCCTTTTCAGGTATATCTTACAGGAAGTTACATATGGCGGCTCCCAACTTTGGCGGGATGTATGTTTTCTGCCAGCAGCTTTGTCTTAAGACCTGGGAACAGGGAAAAGTCATAGGGGCTATATCGGGAGAATAGGGTGGATATTCAAGAACATAGAGCCCCTGTTCAATCAGAAACGATGTCACACTTCCGGCCTTGTGACTCGTGGCGTTGTCATGTAACAAATATATGCCTCGGATACTGGTCTTTGCTCGACGTTCTGAAGAATTTGACAAGATTTCTAAAAACTTTTTTCTTATAAAACTTTGGATTCATTGACTTACCTTTGGATACAGGGATCTGCATTGCTAGTCCTTTAGTATGGAAATATTGCCTGCTCCATAACTCAGAAACAGTTCGAGATATTTTCATGAAACTTGGTACAAATGTAAATCATCATCAAATCACGGAAAACAAGAATCGTAACTCCATTTACATTTTTACTGAATTATGCCCCTTTATAACTTTCTGTATGGAAATCGTATCCGCTCTATAACTTCAAAACTCTCAAAGATATTTTCATGAAACTTAGTACAAATACAAAATATCGTCAGACGATGTGGAGAGAATAAAAACCATAGGTACAGCTACATTTTTACAGAATTATCCACCTTTCTAATTTAAAGTATAGAAATCATGTTTGCTCTATAGCTTTAAAACTGTCAAAGATATTTGCCTGAAATGTTGTACAAATATAAAACATTATCTGACGATGTGCAGACGATAAGAAACTTCATCTACATTTTTACAGATTTATGCCCCTTTGTAATTTTCAGTACAGAAATCATTCCGCTCTCTGAGTTTGAAACTGCTGAAGGCATTTTCACAATATAAAGCATCTTCAGATGATCTGAAGGTGTGCAGAGTGCAAAAATGTTAACACCAGTTTCCTGCTTTACAGTGTTGTTTCCTTTGTTTTAATCAGTCATGATTTTGCATTTTGCCTATACCTTAATTACTCTTCCAGAGGCTTAATTCCAAACAACATATTAAATATGAAGGAGTGAGTGAACTCGGGTTTAACGTCCCACCAACAACAAGGTCAACTAGATCCCCCGTTTCTCAGGTCTTTCGGATGAGACTTTAAATCGAGGCCCAAGGAACAATATGATACATGTAATAGAAAGGTGTTATTTCTGGCTGGGGCCATATGACTCAAATGCCATCAACAGTCCCATAAAAGCGGGGCCCTTGTCAGAGAGTGGTTTTTCCCCCTTTCCCCCCGGAAAATGGCTATGGGAAGGACGGCTATATAGTGGATTGTCCGGACCTCATAGAGCCACTTTTCCCCCATAGTAGTTTTTCCCCACCGGGAAATAGGCTATTAGCGAACTTGGTATGGTTATTGGTATTTTGCGGACCGGAACGGAATGTAACAGACACATTTTACGGAATTAACTGCATAAGAAATGTGTAGGTACTTCAAGGGAGGTAATAAACGTGATTAATTCCAAAAAATCAATATGCAAATTTAGCAACCATATTTTTATAATAATCAATAATTACTAATATAAGGAACGAGAGCGATGTGATTTCTTCTCATCGCAGAAATTTTTATACATAAACATACGCATGTAAGCTACAGGAAGATGTACGAATGGGTGCTTTGTCTAGTCATGTTTGATTTAGTAGGGAGTTTATTACATTGAAAACCATAATCGGACATGTGTCGTAATGGGAGTCGAGCCCACGACTTCTGCATGAAAGGCGAACACTAGTCCAGGCACTCTGCTGCACGCACGCACAGATGAACGCTTGTACAAACACAAAATTAAACAAATTTATATGCACACAGCCACGTACACTCATATCCTTTTTTGACTAACACGGAAAAGCAAAATGCCAACCTGTTTTCCCCCAAAACAAAATAAGACAGACTGATGGAAACATGCATGTGGTTCTAGCATCTGTTATCTATCAATATTTTACGGACAGGTACCCATATTTCTGCTTCAGTTATGAACCGCATTATTATAATCGGAGTAGGAGCAAATTCCAATATGTAGCATGTTTTCCCGCAATCATAATACCAGGGGGAAAATCCACTATGGAGGGGAAAAACGGCTATGCAAAAAAACCTATAGTAGATTTTCCCCGGGGAAAATTGGCTATATAGTCATATTTCCGGGGGGAAATTATACTATATAGCCATTCTCCGGTGGGAAATTCTACTATGGAAAAATCATAGTCTTTTTTCCGGGGGGAAAAACTACTAGGGGGGAAAAGCTACTCTCTGACAGCCCTATCAGTTACCATGTTTCTAGGGTTTTTTTTCTTTAAATGAATCACCCTAGAATCAGGCACGGTTGAAAACGTATTAAGTGTTCTTTTCGGGACAGACTAGGTGCTCCCTTCATTCAACCGAGTACCTTTTTCATCTTTTTCCGAGAACACATTCTTTACCACCTTTACTATTTTTAGATGCTCTGTACCTTTCAAAGATTCAGAATGCCTGCCTGACCTGAACACGTTTGTTTGTTGATGTCACCGCACGTTGTCTTTTTGCTTACACAGTGAACTGTTACTTGACAAGTGCAAAGTCAGTAACATCTTGAACACTGTCTTGGAAAACAGTTGAGCCGCGACACGAGAAGGCTCTGGTCGGACTGGGCGGAAGCCCAGGCTGATCTGAATCTGCGCTGGGCGCACAACCACATTGTTGATTTTCTCGTGTCGCGGCTAAGTTACAGATTTAACCTGTAACTACTGATTTCAGAGTGGGATGACATGCCTTCAGTCAAAGGTTTGATTTCGGAGGCGTGTTATTGAGAAGCCAAAGTCATTTTGCAGATACAAGATTATAATGCAGTAGTGAATGTGACTGTTCAAATTTAGAGTACTAAGAAACTCCTTGAGTCTTTCAAAAGTCTGCACCTTCTCACCCAGGTTTGATACCATTGAATCGCCATTTAGCGCGTGAAAACAACATTTGAATTACATGTAAAAGCTTTAGCGACTCGAGACTCCAGGTAGTCGCATGCATTTTCATTCAGTCATCTATGATATTCCCAGTACTATTCATATTTCATGATCTTAATATAGTCGTTTCATACTAATAACAGAGACTCCTTTCTATATTCGGAAGCTAATGAAAAAAAAAAAAAGAAGAAAGAAATGCGCATTTTTCTTTCCAAAAGAAGTGAAATAATTTCACGTGGAGTTTATAATTTAAATGTATGTGGTTTGCAGATTATTAATTTTATAAGCTTATATACCGTTAAAACGCAAAGTTCGGGGCACGTTTTACAAATAACAAGATTTGTCCTGTATGTTGAATAAGTTGATTTTATCATTCGGCATTTTTTTTATTGTCGGTTGAATACAAACAGTGCAGATCCTGAGCGGATTACTCCTTTTTTGGTTTACACACTCAGCATAGTCACTTCTATCCCAATATTCAGCGGCCTTACGGAAAATTCGATTTATGAGTGCATCAGGCATTTCAATGATTTTTTTTATCTATTTATAAGTACTAAACCTAAGTAATGCAGATATAGTGCATCATACATGTAATTTCTTTCATATGCGATTTCAGCACTTTGGCTGTATAAGGGATGGTTCACGTTTTACTTTATTTTTAATTGAGATAGACAACATTGCCCTTTAACACTACTACTTACAGAAAAGCAAATAAAAGGCTGAATATGCAGGAAAAATCAGGTGCTCAATAAATCATTATAAGCCATTAACTTAGTAGCTGTTCTGTTCCGCAAAATACCAATGGCCGCAAAATATAAACAGATGGAATAATAGGCAGAATGACTGGTATCAAACAATAAAACACTTGTTTACCCTGTAGACAAAATTTTGCGATAAACCGATCTGCTACTTGTACGTAAACATGTGCCATTTTTCAGGGGTATACCTGACTGCTCACAAGACACTGACGTTTTACAGGAAATGCGGGCCATATTGTATTTTTTTTTATCTTTTCAGTGTCATTTCTACAAAATACTGCATAAAAACCCAGCGGTACTGTTAAAGGTAGGTTCCTGTACTTTGGAATGCATCATAATTTTGATGATCTTTCATCCAAGTTGTTGGAAAGCACTTATAAAAGGGAATGAATAAGTTTCACTAAAAAGTGTGAATCAAAAAAATATTAGAAAAGTTGTTTTGCAAGGGATTTCCTAACTCTGCTTCGCACACCAGTTAGCGCTATTTTTAGTTCGCGCCAAAAATAGATAACGCAGCTGAGGTCATGCTGCATTGCATTTTGGGATAGTTTTAACCCATCCTTCATGCCAGTACCTCTAGGAGAGCTCACGACAAGGGAAAATTGACCTTTGGAGAATGGCATCAGAAATCACGCACTCAGACATAATAAACATAGTTATTTTTAGAACTGGAGTTCCATCGAAAGAAAATAAACCAAAAGGGAAAACGACTATTTTCTTCAACATCTGACGAGTTTCTCAGTAGCAACAAATTCAGAAAAATAAGAGAATTCAATACTGCTCAGAAAAAGACGAAATTATTTTGTGGACATAATTGCTATCGCTAGAACAGGAACCTACCTTTAACTGATGATTGATACCTTTCATTTCTGTTATGAGTTATCCTAAACTGATATTAAATCATACGTGAATAATTTTACGGATTTGTCAGTGTCTCATATGCTAGATTTATTTGATAAACTAATTTTGCCGATCTTAAGTTATGGAAGTTGAGGAAGTATGAGGTTTTCCGAAAGCAGAAATTATTGAACGTGTGCATTTGCAATTCTGTAAACATCTTTTAGGGGTTAAAAAGCAAACACAGAACAATTTTATATATGGAGAATTAGGAAGAATGCCACTTAGAAATTATAGATTGCTTGCTATTATTCGTTATTGGTTTAAAATTCTACAATGTGATGATACCAAATACATAAAAATTACATACAATATGATGTTGAATGATTTGCATAGATTTCCAGACAAACCATCTTGGGCTAAATCTGTTAAAATAATGTTAGAAAATTTGGGTTTTAGTCACGTATGGCTTTCGCAGGGGGTAGGTAATATTAAAGTTTTTATGGGTATATTTAAACAAAGATTAACAGATAATTTTATTCAAAGTTGGAATGAACAATTAGAAAATTCTTCAAGGGCAAATACTTATAAATTAACTTCTGATTTTCATTTTAAAACTTATTTAGATTTTATTACAGTTCGAAAGTTTAGATATGCCTTCACTCGTTTACGTGTTTCATCACATAGATTACAAATTGAAGTCGGGCGGTGGCATAAACCAAATAAAATACCATTGGAAAATAGAAAATGTCAGGTCTGTAATGTTTTGGAAGATGAGTTCCATTTTATTTTAGAATGTTCTTTATATACTGAAAGGATTTAAAAACTTCCACTTTTTATTGCTGGCTCCTGTTTCCTTTACTTGTGACAGTGTTACCTATGTTACGACAAAATGCTGGGAACTTCTCAAATTTAAAGATAACGCAGTTTATTCGTATCATCTACTTAAATGACGTCAGTAAAAGAGGTTACGTCTTTGAAACGCATAAGGCAAAGACGGCGTTAGCTTATGCAACACTCTTTTAGATGATTTAATAGTGTTTTAATATTGCCACGTCGTCCACGTTAGTTTGCAATTATCATTGCAGTTGATGCTGTCATGCAAAAGCTACTACGGGGACGGCGTCGACGTAAGTTAACGTCACGATCTCTGGATGTTAATTTCGGGTAGCTGCTTTTCTGACGGTCTTTTTAGTTTCTTTTAAACCGTGCACATCGTCTGGGATTGCAAATTGCCGTAATTAACGCATAAAATTATCGCGCGACGTCAGGTTTTGAAACTTCATCATTTAGCTGGCCAAAAACTCTGCACCTGTTAGCGATATTTAGGCGCGGTAGGCCAAATGAAGCCACAGACCGAGTTCAAACTTTTAAAATTTAATGTGATATTGTGAGAGCAATATGTCACCAGAAAACTGTATACCTGAAGTTATCCATCTGTATGTAAACTGCACTAAGAACATGAGGAGCACGTGCTTATTCCTGACCGATTCGGTCGAACGATTTCAAGTTTGAGATATCGATATAATCAGGTATTAGAAAATACATATATTGTAATATTTCAGAGGATGTAGCCGCATTTGTTTTCGAGATATTTAAAATTAATGGGTGGAAGTTTTTAAATCCTTTCAGTATATAATGATTTACGTGTTCAGTATATTAAAAGATACTACTGGGTAAGACCAAATATTCCTAAATTTATAGAACTTTTACAATCTGAGAATAAGTGTGTTGCAAAAAATCTTTCAATTTATATTTTCAAAAGTTTTCTTAAACGTAATGAAACAGTTTTCGATCAAATCTAAATGTCTCCTCTGTATATTCGTATCTGTATTCAGTCTTCCAGATGGGAAGAGGTAACGGGGAAGATTGGGAATTCGTTTTTCTCCTGGTTCTCCACGGAAGTGTGTGCTGCGGCCGCTCACTTGAGTCGTCTCGACGAGACGATTCTGGTGAGGGATAGCAACGCGTGCTTTCGTTGGAGGGCGGGAGGGGTTGCTTCTGGATTTTCCTCATAACCTTATCTTATCTGGAGCTGTACGTAATGGTAAAGTTTATTGAAGATATTCAATTCGGTTTATGCTAAATTAAGCAGACACTGTCTATGCTCAACTCGGGATAAAAATGTTTGGAAATTTGTAATTTGTTAGAACACGTGTTGGATTGTATTTGTACTTATGCTTAATCATTCTGATATGTATATTTTTCTTGTTTACATAGATCACCATTGTCCATTGTATTGCTATATGTTGTTAAAACGGTGTACTCGTGGGCCTTTGGCCTACTGTATAACTAATAAACTCTAAAAAACTCTATTAGTAACGCAATCCGATTCGATATAACATGTATGTCACCATTTCCTGTTAGTGTAATTTGAGACGAAACAGCCTAGGCAAAAATCAGTCTTCTCACAGCATATAAACACAACGTATGCACATATAACTATTTCTTGGTTAAGAAAACACAGGTAAAACGGAATACCGAATTCTGTTTGTTTATCTAAATTTGGAATCAGCGGAACGTCGTAACACGACGACGCAGGACATAACGCTATATGCTCCAGTGAATTGTTTACCTAGAATTAGAGAATCCTGCAAAAGATAATACTGTGGGCACGCAAGAGGGTCTTGAACACATGCACATTAACAATGACTCCAGTTAGCCTTTCGCACAAAAAAAGGCCCCATTGCTCTATCAAATACTTTACAGTGAGATTATCTCTGCAAGCTTTTCACTACAGTTTCGTCATTAAAAATGACAGTAATCTTAGCTAACTCATTCTGCTGACGTTGGAGATACTTTTCACACAGGATTCTAAGGTTGAAGATCTGCTCTGTGGTGCTTCTTCCGGCTCTGAACCCATCTTTCTCATCTTGGTAATATTACTCATCTCATCTTGGTAATACATGTATTACGTTGACAAGATCGTGCTAAGGTTGTCACTTAAAGCCGCGTTTAGATGAACAAAATACACCCGGGGTGCAAATTTGGACCCGGGGTATATTTTGTCCATGTAAACGGTGTTTTTAGGTAGAATCAGTCCTCTTGGGGGTGTACTTTGTCCATCTGAAAAGGTTTTAAGCAAAATCGGGAGTACCAATTTGCACCAGGGTGCAAATACACACCCGGATGTATTCTGTCCGTCTAAACACGGCTGTAACATATTTGTGTTTTGTTCACACAGATGCACATACGCTGAAACTGTGTGGAAGCTGGCTCTATACTAAGTGTAGGCTTGTTTGACCTGTGTGCGAACGATGACGGTCATTCTTGACTGCATCCTACCGTAAACGCGGTTCCATTGCACACAGCCTTTCATTATCACCCTTTCATCGTCCTGATATGACTGAAATACTGTTGAAAAGGACACAAAAAATGCAAATTATCCATCGATCCATCTTGACTTCTGGACTTTGCATGTGCGCCTTAGTCATCGAACTTCATATACAATGTATGCGATTATATTTCAGGCGCGATATAACAAATCGTGCTTTATGCCATAAGCGAATAACGGAGACACAAATTAGCCTGCGCACCCGCGCAATCTTAGCGTCTTAATTGTTCACTGCATGGATAGAACAAAGTCTCCAGAAGGGTCAATCCAATTTGCTAGCCTCAAACCAGCATGAGTAACTCTATTCTGGCTTGTGTCTACGCTGGTCGAGACACCATTTCTCATGAACCGGCTCATTTGTTTTCACTATGAGCCGTTGGTTTGTGTGACTGTTTGGATAAGGTGGGGTTGGTTTTGTTGGTTCGATAAGGTTTCTCAGAAATTCAAGTGTTCGCTCTGGGAATAAGGCTTACATGCAATTTTCATCAAATGAGAACCTTGTGAAGTTTATGCATAGACATTCAAATGCTCATGCTCAGTAAAGTGTTCGCAAGTGTCACCCCCACAAAGGCTGTTACGAAACTAAACAAACAGCTGTTACGAAACGAAAAAAAGTCGGAGTTACCGAACGACCTGATGACCAGGTCGTTTGATAATTATAACTCTTTTTCGTTTCGTAACAGCTCCTTTTCGTTTGGTAACATCCGTGAAAACATAGTTAACCAGGTGTGAGTGTATGAAAGTTTGGGGTTCAGACCCACTTATACATTGTAATCATGCTTTTGAGATGGGACTTCGTTCCCAAAATATAACAGAAGAACTGGATCGAACATGGGACCCTTATATTGCTATTTTGCTAGGTGATTGCATGGTGAATGAGCTCACGGCTTCTTCAGCTTGGAGAGCGCTGGTGAGTGTAACGTTTTAATGTCTTTCAACAATATTTATGATGTATTATAACGTCTTTCACCTGTGTGTGGCAGAGAACTGAATGCTTTTTCTTAGGCTGGTGTTAGTACTGCATTGATTTCTCATCTGTATAAAATAGCAAGTGCAGGAATAGTAGACAAGCGGTTTCGGTGAGATATTTCAATCACTTAAAAGATACGCGCATATGTAGAGACCAGTTCAGATGCAGCAAGATGTGTGCATCAAATGAGACAACACGCAATGCCGCACGGATCGAGTAGTGTCCATCTGCAAGCATGAGGCAAAATATGTTACTTACAACAATAAGCAATAGGAATGGAATGGGTAAGAGTATGGATTTTCTTTGATTTAAAACTGCGTTGGTTGTTTCTGGCGAACCGTGCTCATTATACCTGGCCTAAAATGTGAACCGTGGTAAGTTGTTGCCAGAAGAAAAGACAGTACCTAACGTCAAATGCTTATAATTTCATTCTACAAAGTAATTTATGATTTATTACAACTGGCATGTTTTCTGTAATCCCTGGTAGCATTGAAACTGTCGGAATCCCCAAGTTTGTACATTTGGTAAACCGTTCACGGCCCTCTGAAATAAGATATTAATTTTTTTTTTTGCTTCGTCGCTGACATTTCAAAGTTTCTTATCGCTTTGTTGATTGTGCTAGAACCCTGGATTTCTCCATGACATGTAGAAAACTCACCCTCTCTTAATATGAAAACCAAAAATTTCTATTCAGTCAAATTAAGGAGAAAATAAGGAACAAACAGCTACTCACACATGTTTTCCACCTTTCTGTTGAACTGCGTTAGTTGTCTTCCGTCGCGGTCGTTGTCTCGGAATAACCCGTGTGTAACTGTAAACAAACATATCCTCGAGTTTCACATAAAATGAACTGCAACATTTTAGTTCGCAACTAAAATGAGTTACTTTTGATATCATAAACTTATTTAAATGGTAACAAGCGAATTCAGTGAATTTATATTCCCCGCCAAAGTTGCCCTGTATCGTTTATAGTTTATTTGAAGTATAATAAAATTTCGTTCACTGGTTACTTAGTTAAGGCTGAACTTGCGGATTGTAAATAAAATCAAGGGCAATAACTCCTGGATAAGTGAGGCATAAGCTGAAGCTGTTCTTCTTAAACACTTGTCTCAGCATCACTGCTCTGTGATGATATAGTTTTAAATTTTGTTCACCGGTACCTTAGTTATGGCTCATTTGTGGATTTTAAATCAAATCAAGGGCATTAAATCAAGCCACTGAAGTGATTATGATAAAACACAATGTATGCCAGCACAATTGTTTTAAGTTTTAAGAAATTCCATTCATTGGTTACTTAGTTATGACTCAATCTGTTGATTTTAAACCAGTTGAAGGGCAAGAACTCAGTGCTAACTGAAGCAAATCCCACAAAACGGAAGATGCACCAATGTGTTATGGTGATACATATTAGTATAAGTTTCATAGAATTCTGTTCATTGTTAACTTAGTTATGGCTGAATTTGGCAATCTTTAACTGTTTCAAGGGCAATTGATGCCATTCTAATGAAACTTTATGTGCATATCCGTGCTATGGTGATACATATTTACTTTTAGTTTTGGTTATTGGTTACTTAATTATGGCTCATTTTATTGATTTTAAGTCAATTAAAGGGCGATAACTCATACATTACTGAAGCCAGTTTGACGAAACTTCACGTGTATCAGCGCGTTATATTGATATATACTTATTCTAAATTTCATGAATTCTGTCCAGTGGGTACTTAGTTATTACTCCGGACGGAAGGGCGGACGGATGGAAGGACGGACAGACGGACTGACAGACAGACGGGCGGACGGACATGGAGAAAATTAGATCCCTCCGCCTTTGGCGGGAGATAAAAATACAATGCACAGGCGTGGGTCCCCATTGATTGTCTCACTTTTATTCATATTGCATTGCTCGACGGGAAACCAAACAAAAAATAGATTAATAAATAAATGAAATAAAAATAAAGCAAGTTCCCCTCTTTTATTGCCAGTTATATGACTCATTATATGCACACTTACCCACATTTTATCGTCAAGCGTGAAGGTTGAACCGCTTTTTATAGCGATTAGTGTTTAGATGTTTCTACCACTGGTTGGAATATGGGAACTTTAAATCAAGACGATCCTTTTCCGTTTCGCCTTCAGTGCATACATTATGTACGGTACGGCAGACGGTTGAATGAATATCATGAATGTCTAAAGACGCTTAATAGTCTTACGTACTCTGATTAAATTTGACTGGTCATATTGATTCCCATGGTGTTAAGATTATTCACGAGAAACTACTAACAACTCGTTTAGCATTAAATATGCTTGACCATGTCGAGAAATGAAAGGAAGGCTCTGGCTATTAACTGACATCGAGGGTGAAGGACAGTGATCACTATATAGAAAGCAACATTCGGCCAAAATGCTAGTATAGAAAATATTTCTTCACTGACTATGCGACACTTTTATTCTAAAAAGAACAAAAATACAAACTGGAGGTGGTATATGTAGATCAGGAACCCCGGTAGCTCACTGGAATAAGCGTTGACCTGCTGATGTGGCGGTCCCGGTTCGATTCCCGCTGGAAGCGAAAATCATCTCATTGCAACTAAACGAAGTTCCTTTGCCCACAGCCTGACATTATTATCCTTCCATCGTTCTGGTATGACTGAAATACTGCTGAAATGGCGTAAAATTGCGTCATTCATCCATACATGTATGACTGAGCGGAAGATATGTGACCCGTCGCGCAAAAAGGGGCCAGTTGGGTGTCATATAGCAAAATTTAGTTTTCTTGAAACAACGGCATCCACCCAACTTGTCCCTTTTCGCGCGACGGGTCACATATATAAAATGGAGACCTTCAACTAAAGGACTACAAGTTAATGTTAGCCGCTAGGGGTTTCAGGCATTTGATGATGTCAGAACTGCAATGGACTGGTATAAAGTTTAACTGTGCAGGTGAAACGTGCCAACCACCAAATGCGTTGCAGGCAAGATAAAAGTCGAAGTCATATCAGCCATCTATTAAAGTGACCAACGCCATAAAGCCGACAGTGAGGTCTATGATTACCCTATATAAATGAGAAGGATGATCTGAATACACTGGTCACACTGTTGGAAATCACATGACATGGCTCACATGTAACAAAAGATGAGCTGCTGGAGCCACAGGGCTTGTACATGTAAATAGTTCACGTAGCTACAGTATAGAATACAGTATAAATGTATGTACATTTAATATACCACCGGCTACGATGTGAGCAGTTCAGGGTTAGTTTAATGCAAACATTGCAGACAAAATTGTTTGTGTTATTTGTATGGGTAGCCACAAAATACATTTATTGATAATAAAATTCGCAGATCTACATCAATTTGTAACATTTTATTTCTAGTTTATTTACAGATATCTTCAGATCTCTATCTGTGTCTGTACACTTTTGTACTTGATACGTGAGAACTTTACTTGTAATTTATGCTCGTCTTCAGCCAGACAACTCACTTATTTGTATAAAAATCCGCACATATTTTCAATCCATGCGGTTAACATACATGAACTAGTTGTCAGTTTTCATGGGATAACTCAGTAACTCGCAGGGACACGAATCTTGCGTCTATGGGATGTTTGGTGTGTGCTGTCCAATGCAACAATGACCTTGGATATACGTTTGCGCATGCTCAAAGCCAATGCTACAGTAGACATAAACAGAAGACAGTAAACAGGACGTAGTTACTAGTAAGCAGTAGAAGTAAACATTCTGCATTTGCACCCAAGGGCGTAGCTGCCTATACGTAAGTACGCAGGTGCGTATTGAAAATTTGTCAATTTGACAAATTTTCAACACACACCTGTGTATTTACATGCTGAAATTTTTTAAAATGGGCAAGACTTCAAATCGAACTGCCAACTGACATGAAAATATGAAATATCTTTGAGGGTTTAGCCAATGATTCCTTCCCAGTGAGTACATAAAAACCTAATTGTGTGTATCACGTAATTGCCCCTAGCTACGCCCATGGGCCACCTGTTTTTCCGCAGGCATATACGTCACAGTATGTCGATACAGCCAATATGTGGTTAAATGCACTTGCAAATGGACAGACTCAGTGTCACATTAGAGTGTGCACACCAAACAGTAGATAGGTTGCGTAAGGCGGAGATCAGGAGGCAGTGCGTAAATACTGTTGTGCATGCACAAAAAAGCAATATTCCAGCAGGCACATGACGTTAAAATGACGTCATACTGACGTCGATGCGACGTCATTACGTCGCATCGACGTCAGTACGACGTCATTTCGACGTTATGTGCCCGCTGGGATGCTATAACACCTCACAGTAAAAGTTGGAAATGGAGTTCCGCAAGTTGTGACTTTTACTTTAAGATGATTAGTCCATATTGCTTGTTTTCTCATAAAGTACAACAGCAAGCACTACGTGATGAAAAGTCCACGCTGATCAAGCATATGAGCCGCGACATGACAAAACCAACAAAGTGGCATGTGCGCCCTGCGAAGACGCAGATCAGCTTGGGCATCCGCCCAGTCTGAACAGAGTCTTCCCTTTGCACTTAAAGGGTAGCTTAGGGTCTAAGCTAGCTCCATGCGGACAAGAAAGACTCTGGGCGCACATGACACTTTGTTTGTTTTGTCATGTCGCGGCTCATATCATCTTAAGGCATACTTTCTAGGCGCCGATTTCAGTTGCGGTTAGTCTTATTTCAGCTTTGGTGGCTGAACTGAATAAACTGAAATTAAAAAAAAAGTGGAGCACATCAACATACCTCCCCAAAGACTGATGTGTGCAGTTTGTGGTGAAAAGGGTGCATTTTATTTACTGCACTGTGCATGTACAAACCTGCATTAGTTAAAGGTCCCATTGCTCATCAGTGGTAGTGATATACATTCATGTGAGGTACCGCTGCAAACTTCTCACTACAGTTTTGACATAATAAATGTCAAAACAATCGTGATTTGCCAACTTTAATCAAATAAAACATACAGACCTAGAACAGCTTTGAGGGCCATTTGGCAATTAGGGCCTACCTACTTTCGATAGCATTGACGTTAATGAAAGGGTGAAAATACAATGCAAAGGTATGACTAAATAAAAACACAGAAACCCGCATTTACCCCCAGACATGAAAGAAAAAGGCCCCATCGCTATATCAGCATGAAATATTTTATTGTGAGGTTTCGCTGCAAGGTTCTAACTACAGTTTCGACGTTGTATTTGATCGTGATTGGCCGAATTAAAAAAAAATAATGAAACGTACTTAAGTTTAGTTGGCAACTAAAATAGCTTCTTTCGAGTTCACAAACTTAATGACATTGTAAATATACAAAAGGAGGAAAAAATATAGGGTTCAGACGTTTAATAGATTGTAAAAATACAATGTAAGGCAAGGATCCCAAATATTGTCTCGCTGTTGCGCAATTTCATTGCTCAACGGGGAACCTTAAACGAAAAACCATACTTTTATATTTACACTTGCCACTGACTTCCCAAAGGTAAGCCGTATAGAGCAACTGGCTTCATACACCGATGAACGACAGTTGATCATGTGACGTTGTCGTCAAGCGACGTCTAAGGTAAACAAACGTCTTGATTGGTCCACGTAACGTTCGATTGACGCCACGTTATGGCGACGGCTGTTTAACGTAATGGCCGAATACGTCGTTTCTGTCTTTTATTCGACGCATATTTTGCATATTCTACATTAAATTACAACGAAAACAGCACAGGAAGGGCCTAAAAAGAACAAAAATTTGATTTTTCAGCGTTCATCGTGTGAAGAAGCCAGTGGTCATCGCTAAAATTCTACAAGAAGCGCTTTGCGCTTCATGGAATTTTAGCTCCGCCCACTGGCTTCATCACACGATGAACGCTGAAAAATCAAATTTCAATTCGTAAATGAAGAGACGTCATAATTTTTTTTTGCGGAAAAAAAGATGACTTTTTCCTCCTCCTTTGCAAATATAAATTAAAGTCTCCATTGTCCTACCAGTGGTAAAAATCGGCAAAATACGAATCATTATGAAACTTGTACAGTCTTCAAAACTGGTGAGAATATGTCGGTTGATGTGCTTTTTTGTAGCATGTAACTGGCAAAAAAGAAGGAACACGGTAGATTAAAAAAAATGATAAATCTCTCCATACATATGCGGTTTTTGTCTCTGGTTTCCCGTTAATCAATGAAATAATGCAACAGCGGCACAATCAATGTTATCCTTGCTTAACACTTTTGTACGTTGTATTTTTATCACCTGTTAAACGCCTGTACCGTGTATTTTTACCTCCTGTAGTTGGCAACTAAAATGACCTAGTTATTTTTTCAAATCTATTTTATGGTAAACTCGTATATTACCTTGAACGTGAAGACTGTACCATTTTACATAATATTTTTATCTACACATTTTTACCACTGGTAGAATTATGGAGACTTAACACTTGGATTACAGATAGGACCTGTTCGTTGACGTCGTAGTAAAAATAGCAAATAGAGCGAAGGAAGGTATTATCGACAGGTAGTAGTTATCGACACCCCCTTGTGAATTTTTCCATTTCTTGACATTTTAATGTAAATAGGGCATTATAGTGTTGCAATTTCATTTAGCTTTATGTATTAGTGCAAAAATGCTAGAAAGTTAGGTGTTTGGAGAAAACATAGACATATTTGTTAATACACTATTGAAAAACTGTGCCTCTTATGCATGGTCGTAAGGGGAGGTCACTCAGGCACATCGTTATTTTCACTCACATAAAGTGTTTTCATGTGGTTTTATTCCATAAACTAGATCACCATGGAGAATATTAAGAGCAGACCTGGTTACTCTTTTCCAAACCAGATATAGTATTGTGACCTCCAGCGTGTTGATCAGAATCAGAATTGTTTACTGGTGATACGTCCAAGGACAATCATTCACCAGGACCTTTGAATCAGGGAAGCTAGTCCCTAGCCCTTATAAGAGAAGTAAACTTAGTAACTGAATCCTCTGCACCCTCAGCAGCAGAAATAAGTGAATCTTCCAGGGAATCCCAATCTCTAATAGTCTGGGGGAAGAAACTGGACTTGTAAATGTCAGTCCCAGCCAATGGGGTTTGAAATGTCAGGGAATGATGATTCCTGGTACGCCTACTTGGGGGAACAAGGTCATTACTGGCTGCACCCCTCAGACCTTTGTAAAGCATTATGAGTCTACTATCTTTCCTTCTCTTCTCCAGAATGCCAGTCATACTCCCAGTTTCATATGTGTAATTTCTCGTTACAAATTTAGCTGCCCTTTTCTACACCTTCTCAAGTTCGTCTTGAAGTATACTTTGAGAGTCCCAGACTGAACTGTCATACTCCAGGACTGGATGCACCAGTCCCTTGTATGCTGACTCTTTAACATCTTGCCAACATGCTGCCAAGTTACGTCTGAGGAAGCCGAGTGTCCTATCAGCCTTTGTGCAAATATTGCTGACATGTGTGTTCCATTTCAAATCATTGGTAATGGATAGGCCGAGATACTTGATAGTTTCTACATTACTGAGGACCGTTCCCTCTAAGGTATAGGAAGCATTGATCTTCTTGATCCGTTTCCTTGTAATTTGCATTGTATTGCATTTAACAGGTTGAAATCTCATGCCCCAACTCCTTGCCCAGCAACCTAAATGATCTATATCCTCCTGAAGTTTCACCGTGTCTTCAATATCTCTGATTTCACGATAGCAAACACAGTCGTCAGCAAAAAGTTTTAAATTCGAGTCAACATTTTCTGTTATATCGTTAATGTACAACGAGAACAACAATGGTCCAAGCACGGTGCCCTGGGGGACACCCGATAAACCGGGGCCCAATCCGACTTAACTCCATTTACCACCACACGCTGCTGCCTATAACAGTGAAAAGAATCTATCCATTTCAGAGTCTTCCCATCAATACCATAGCCGTATAGCTTACATTTAAGTAATTCATGAGGGGGAGTGTCAAAAGCTTTCTCGAAGTCCAAGATAAAAGTGTCAACCTGACCGCCCTTTTCCTTGATTTTAGGCCAGTCATTTATAACCGTGATCAATTGAGTTTCACAACTATGTTTCTTTCGGAAAGCATGTTGTCTCTCTGACAAAAGTTTATGTTCATCCAAATGTGCCATAATATTAGAGCAGACAATGTGTTCGAGTAACTTGCATGGTACACAAGTTAAAGAAACCGGCCGGTAATTGCAAGCCAAAGACCTATCTCCTTTTTGGAAGAGTGGGCATATATTTGCAAGAGACCATTCCTTGGGGATTTCACCCGTGTCAATAGATTGTTGGAAGAGATGAGCAAACATTGGGCCTAATTCAGATGCTAGTTCTTTTAAGACTCTAGGATGCAATTCATCAGGTCCTAAAGCTTTCGATGGGTTCAAACCCTTAAGAAGTTTCGTTACACCTTCTGCCGAAACATGAATGTCCTCCATGAAAGGAGCCGAGCGATTAAGAAGGGGAACTTGGGTGTGTTCACTTTTATTAAACACGTCCGAAAACTGACCGTTAAATTCATCAGCCTGTTCCATCTCTAATTCGGCAACACCACCACCACCCCCGTTCGATAACTACTTCCCTAAATGCAGCATGGAAGTAATTATCAACACCCCAATATCAAAAGTCTCAAAAATGCAGTTTCTAAAGAAATAGATCAGAAAATAGTTTATTTTGAAGTAAAATTATCTCAAAAAGCAAACAAAACATAATCGAATGTACAATGTTTAATTTTAATCTTTGTAAGATTTTTTTTTTATCTTTAGGGTAAAAATTGAAAAAAAGATCCACAATTTTTACAGATACCTGTTCATATTTTTACATATTTTCTGGCTGAGAGTGTAAAAATAAAAAAATCTTGGGATTTTATGTTTGAATTTAAGCAAATCTTTCAATTATTATCTACACTAAATGATCATAGCATAATTTTCAAAGAAGTTGTATTAAATCAGCATTATTTTTATCATCAGCATTTAGGGGTATATGGGGTGTTGATAACTGCTTCCGGGTGTCGATAACTGCTACCGTCCGGTACATGGCATGAGGCAAAACATATTTTTGAAGTATAAACAATAATTAAAAGAGTTCCTTCTCATCATCTTGGTAGATAATTGTGTCAATAAAAACAGGTCATTCCAATATGAATCTTACAAAAGTGTCTGTTATAAACCAAATACATGTAGTAGCTTAAGGTGTCGATAATACCTTCCGTTGCTCTAGTTGTAAATAAATGTTTTATGTTTTTGTATGGATCATGTTCAGTTTTTGTACAGTCCTCAGACTTGAAATGTTGGGTCTGTCATCGAAGATAAATTTTTTTCGTACACTTGCGTTTTGACGTTTTGTTGCGTTTTGACTTCCTTTTGGTGTCTTGAACTGATTGTGTTTTGTGATTGTGGCCTTTACAGGGCATCTTCATTTACACTTTTTTAAACGCCGAATGTTTTCAAAGTGATATATTTACACTTGCCACGGACTTCCCATAGGTAAACCGTATAGAGCAACTGGCTTCATACACCGATGAACGACAGTTGATCATGTGACGTTGTCGTCAAGCGGCGTCAAAGGTAAACAAAATACTTGATTGGGCCACGTAACGTTCGATTGACGCCACGTTATGGCGACGGCTGTTTAACGTAATGGCCGAATACGTCGTTTATGTCTTCTGTTCGACGCATATTTTGCAACGAAAACAGCACAGGAAAGTCTAAAGATAAAGTGTAAATACAAGAATTGAAATTTGATTTTTCAGCGTTCATCGTGAAAAGAAGCCAGTGGTCGTCGCTATAATTCTACAAGAAGCGCTTCGCGCTTCATGTTATTTTAGCTCCGCCCACTGGCTTCATCACACGATGAACGCTGAAAAATAAAATTTCAATTCTGAAATAAATTCATGTAGGCTATTATTTTGTTACGGGATGTTGATGTAAAAGCGAGCACTCACTTGCAGGCGCAACGAGCCCCGTAGGAGCTTTGAAAGAGCGGGATCTCTACTAAGGTAGATATTGGTAAGAGATGTTCTTACCTTTAAAATACACTGATACTTTCAACAGGATTTCTTTCGTAACGACACCAAATTAGACTGGTTTGAATAATAATCAGCAAATAAGAAATAGAGGTAGTACAGTCTTTCTGTCGCTAATTTACGTAATGACGTCAAACGTTCCGTTTGAGAAATACAAGATGGCGTCAACGTTGTAGATTTCTGCATGGTCAGTACACAAAATACATGGAGGCTGAGCGTTGGGTGAAATTCAAAGGAAATAGAAAGCGCCGTTGAGAACAAACTGAAAAAAAATATAGCCCGTAAGGCTACGAGGAGGAAAGCTGTTCTCTGGCAGTTTCTCATCTGTTTGTCAGCTGTTGAGATACATAGAAACTATAACAAATTTAAAATGACAAAAACGCGTTGTAAAATTGAATCT
This sequence comes from Ctena decussata, assembly GCA_963989385.1. Classification (NCBI taxonomy): domain Eukaryota; kingdom Metazoa; phylum Mollusca; class Bivalvia; order Lucinida; family Lucinidae; genus Ctena; species Ctena decussata. Next base: position 15,526,526 of record OZ022505.1, on the reverse strand, counting down.
AGGATCGTACAATGAGTAGTCAGATCAGGGTCTACACTTTGACCACGCATCGTTGTCGGAAACTTTCGAGTTACCATGGTAGTAGCCATACAGAGGTTTTTTCATATCACCCAGAGCGATGTGCTCACTTGTAGGCAGTGCATATTTTTATATTAAATTGCTTGGTAATGGTGCAGAAGGTCGCGGATTCGAGTCGCCGTTCTGCCAGCCGGTGACTGAAAAACTATGTCAGCCCAGCAGTAAAGGTCTTTTTTCGAATCAGAGAAGGGCAAGGCAGTGAAAGGAAGGGGATGGGGTCCGCCTTTCATATACCCTGTCCAAGCCAAGGTTGGCCTGCCCGTCGACCATAAGGCTACGTGAAACATTTACCTGTTAACCTGTTTACCTTTTTATCATTGAACATGACCATGATTTGCTAGTCTTTAAAGGCCCCATTGCTTATTTTATCGTGAGGTATCGCTGCAAGCTTCTCACCATAGTTTCGTCTTTGTAAATGACCGTCATAGCCAACTTTAAACAAATAAAACATCATCGAGTTTCACATAAAAAGGTTTGAAAAAAAATTGGGCCAACTAAACTGACCTACGTTCGATAGCTGAAAATGGTACTAACAATACAATGTACGAGGGTCATCCAATAAGTCTTGCAAACGCCGTCATTATTGCTTTATTAATTGAGGTAGGGTAATCAAATTATGCCATTAACAGCTTACGTATATAATACACATATTTGCTAAAATCATTTATGTGACATTCCTTTCTCAGATATGGGAGAGTTTTGAATGCAAAGGTGTGAGCGATATCGGCGGTGAAATTGCACAAAAACGACGACTTCTACAAGAGGTGAGGGGAAGAAAATTCCTGCGTACATGTTTTTAATTCTTTCAAATTACAAGAATTCATGTTCTAAAGTAATCGCCTTATATTTAAGAACTCAAATAAGAGACAGTTATCATTTCACATTGCCAAACAAATGTGGTTGCCAGGCAACAGGAGAATATTACAGAATTTCAGCAAAATTCTAGTTTTTGACGTATACCTCTGGTTTCTTAAGACTGCAAACGATATTAAACAAGGCTCGAAGCTTACATTTTCTCTAATATCTAAATTTCAGCATCTCGGGACTATTCTTTGTTAACAAATTAATGGCAGTGTAGGAAATATTTAATCTGCTATGAAAGCCTCTTCTTCATATACTCATTTTACATGATATTTTAGCTGCCAAAAAACAAGGTGATCTTCCTTTGAACAATAATAATATCTTGACTGACGGCAATATCTTAACCTTGGTACCCTGTACATACTTCTGTATTATTTTCCGTATCTCACAGCAATCTTCAGATATTTTCAAGCGTGCGTTCTGAACTAAGCTAGGGGATCTTAAACAGACAAATAGAAGCCACCACTGCACCCATAATAGTGGAGCGGGATATAGCGAAAATACTTCAGTTGATGATACAAGCATGAAATTTACAGGATAGCAAGTACCTGGCATGCACTTTAACATAAGATCGTGGGCCACTTGAAATTATGTCATTTTCAAGATGGCCGCCGCAAAAACAAAATGTCCGCCATTTTTATGTACTTTTCAACACATTATTTAAGGTAATAGTCCAGGGGCCCGTTGACATGGGTTTTTATTTTATGCCCTGATCATAGTCACTTAGAGCAGTCACTTAGGAGTTGCAAAATGGTTGTTGCCAGTTTTCCTTTCAAAACTTTACCGAAAAAAATGGCCAAAGTGGTGGGTGGGGTAACACTGGTCCATTACAGCACCTAAAAGCAATAAACGCAATGTAGAAAATACTTTGTGTCATAAATATCCCTTTTCAAATGTTCTAATACATAAAAAGCAAACTGAAGTCTCGAAATGATGATAAAAAAGCATGATATATTTGTAACGTATATAACTGTAACTAAAATACAAATGATCAATGAGAAACAGACCAACCGGTGGAATGAAATTTTTACATGTGGTCCTAAATGAGCATAATCCATTTCTCTTATTTGACTCATGCTCATCTCAACTTTGACAGAATTCCTTGATATATTTTGAATCAATTAGGTTGCAGTTAGTTGTGGCAATATCAGTTGAAGACAGAATGTAACTTATTTCTTATGAATTTCCGAAACACTGGTGAGAAAGTATAACTAGCTGTAGTTTGTATTATATCTTAAATTGAAAAAGTGTACAAGTAAGAATGTAAAATGCCATATTGATATTCATTAGACTATAATAACTTTGGGTTGTATCTGAAAGGCAACCAAACAGTAACATTACGTAACAGAATCGAAATCCGTCCCTGGAAGAATAATCCAGGGTCATATGTAATAAAAATGGGGTCATCGTTTAGACATGAACTTCAACTTAATGTTGTTATCATAATCATTAAAGCAGTCTTTCAGCAGCTCAAAAATGGTTGTTGCTATATCATTTTATGTGTTTTACCTAGAAACTGACCAAAGTAACAGGTGGGGTAACAGCGTGTTAAAGCAGCAAAGTGTTACAAATGAAAGGTAGGGAACAATTAATGATATATATTGAAAGAACAATTAAAATTATTATGATTTTTTTATATTTAGATAAATAGAAATATTGACATATTTAGAAAAAGATAGTCATCAGTCAAATAAGACCAGTAACGTACATAACCGAGACTAAATCACAATTAACAAACAAGAATCGCTGGAATGAATTTTATATGAATGGCCCTTAATCAACATACTCTGTCACTTCTCTTTAAACCATGTTGAAAAAACTGCTCGCATATTTGAGTTAGGTAGCAGTTAGCTGTGGCATTGCCAGCTGAAGAGAAAAGTTAACTTTTCTTTAGGATTTTCCCCAAAACTGACGAAAATATCTAACTGTATATATATAGCCTTTCAGTGTAACTGTTTAGGTCTTAAGTTTACACATGTGAAGCAGCCATGAAGAAAAGCCACTGTTTATGCCTCCAAGTCTGATAATATGGGGTTGTCCTGTATTTGAAAGGCATTGTAACAGTAACATTATGGTACATATTTGTAATGTATTAGGAATAAGTTCTTTTTGTTATTTTTTTTTTATTTGAGTAACTTGTTTTCAAAGGCTCAATTCTTGGATGCCAGAAAGCATTTAACTTACCATTGGTATTAGACAGCAAATATTTTTTTTGTACACTCACAAGAACTCAACATGAACATCTGAAGCATTTAGAATTTTCTTAACATTTAACGTGACTAACAGCAACATCACAAAACGCATCATTTTAAATCTTGAGGGACCAGTATAATATGTATAAGTTGACCTATCTGATCCATGTCTAGGTTTAGAATTATCATACGAGAGATACCTGTTTCCCTACCCATGCTGTCTACTGAGACAATCAGGTAACCTACTTGCAAAAATGGCTGTCAGCTGAGGCAACTGATAAAGTATCGGCTCACTTGATAGTTATTAACATCGTGCTTAATTGTAATCAACGTTACCTTTTGTGTTGCTCCCGTCAGTTACACTGCACCATATTATCACTATGTCAATTAAGCAATGGAAAATGATATACTTTAGGAGACACATATAAAGCGTGTTTTCATAAGTCTGTTCATGACGTGTATCTCTCATTGCAACATTACCAAGATTTATTTGGTTAGATAATTCTGTACATCCCCAGTTTGTGTTCTGATACATTATTACCAATACATTAAGTGTAACGAAAGACAAATTTAGTTTTGATCATTCGACTTTTAATATGTATGCTTCTTCTATCATTGTATTGATATAAATGGTATCAGAAAGCTGCATTTTCTTACTGTATATGAAATATCCGGTCAAGACTCATTCAGAAAAGCGGTAAGGCTTCATTAATAAGCAGTTAACCCCTTTAATTATTGCTAAACAATAATTAATAATAAAAATAATTATAGTAATATCTTCAAAGTCAAGGAAGTCATCTGAAAATAGATATATCAAGTTTTGTCCTTGACAGCAATAGTATGTTTTACCTTATCATTTGTTACTTTTCAATTCAGAACTAAATGCATTACTGTTTAAGCATATGAGATATGAGGAATCCATAAATATCCAGTAATTTGTTGTATACGTTATTCGATCAGTTATCCTTCTCTTTGTTTAGTTACCATGCTGCAAAGTGAAACTACAGGTCAATACATTCTTTAGGACAACTGGTATTTGCCCAGAAACATCCAGCATCAAATATGCTGTCGTTTTGATTTGCCACTTAATTTTGTTGCTTAGAATTCTGTAGAACTCAGTCCCTTAAAATCCCTCGGTCCCTTAAAATTCCCTTAATATTCGTCAAATTAAAAGTAAGCCCTGAAGCTGGTTCCATTCTAAATCGACTGATTATCCAACCAACTATATATTGCTTTATTTGAAGCATGTATACAAATTATTTGCTGGCTTATAATTGCAGCATTTTTTTCTCAAATGTATATGTTTTGCAGTTTTTGATTATACAACAAAATGTCACGTATATTACTGTCTTAAGAATCGTAAGACTGAGTAGCTGGGCATAATCATTAAAGGTGCAGATATATGCTATTAGAAAAAAACAAGCAGCAAAACCTGCTGTGCGTGTATGGAATTTGCCAAGTCTCCATTTATTAGCATTTGCAATATTCTGAGTTTCGTCGCGTATAAAACGTACCTCATAGAGTCCCTAAATTAGTCATAAGCTGATAGTTCCAAGAAAACAGTGTTTTTTAAGAAGTGCCAGGATATTAAATTCATAATTGTTCTCTGAGAGATAATAAAGAAATTCCGTAACTCGTATTATAATGGACTAACTTATAAATTAAAGTTATTGACGTTACTACAGGTAGTATTAAATGATGAAAAAAAAAACATACTAAAATGTATTTTCTAATACTTAATGATGATTCTATGGAAAAACTGCATTTAAGAATAAAAAAGTAGTGTACCTTGAAATTATATGATTTTGAATTAAATGCACATAGGTAACGTATATAATCAATGCTTATGGCCAAAGAGTCGTTAGAAAATTTACAACATGCGCTTTTCCATTGTGAACACTCAATTGATGAAGTTTTTACATGTATATATTGCCAAAACATAACACACATGCCCACGGGCACTACATATGCCTGCGGACAATAAGCATGTTATAAATTAAAACGATAGCATTTTGAAACTTGGCGGCCATCTTGAAAATGGATGATTTTTAAGTGGCCCACGATCATTTTTGAATCTGGGCCATGTAAGGAACATTTAGTGAAAATTTCATGCTTGTATCATCAAGTGAAGTATTTCCTTAAATTTTCACTCTAAGCCGCTCCACTATAATGGTACATGTAGTATTCTTCAGTTTTGCATAGCAACGCCATTTGCAAGACCATGACGTTTCTGGAAATTGTTGACTGGAAAGAAGGGAAGATGGAATGTAGGAATGTGGATTGCTTGATTCCTTTTTAATTATCATTTGCGTGAAATTTGGCTGTTTGCAGGACTTATTGGATGACCCTCGTACATGCCCTAGCTCCACTCATTTTGTTTCAGAAACATGTTCCCCCCTTTTTTTGTCAGATATATGAATCAATTCATATTTTATCATCGAACGTGAAGGTTGAAGCGCAATTCATAATAATTTATGTTTAGACGTTTTTACCACAGGCTACACTAGAACTATAGATACTTTATTGAAAGTGTTGAAAAATTAGTAAGGTCATTTTAGCTGGTAACGAAATGAAAAAAATCGATATCACCGGCTAGTAAATATGGTAAAAATACAAGTTACAGGACGAAGGCCACAATCATTGTCTCGCTCTTCAGCAACAGTAAAAGGTCAAATGTTCCCCGACGTATGGACATGTTAGTAACTGGGAAATATGATTTTGAAAGGAATCAGTTGAACGATGATCACAGGCCACAAATCTGATCAGCTTAAAAACCGGTGTTGAGCTGTTATACTTCGTAAGTTTCATGCAAAAAATATGATAAGATATAATTAATATGACCACCGTCAAATGGTGATAACAATATCCTGAAAATTAATCACGAAAATCGGTTGAAAAGTAAAGGGGGAGTATTTACAAAGGGCCGTAAGTCTGGCAGAAAGGGTCCTATCATGATCCAAATAACATATGATCAACGTCAAATCCTGAACGTTTGATGAAAATCGGTTCATAACTGAAGGAGTTTTGGCCACAAGATATGACCAGATTTACAAAGGGCCATAACTCTGCTGAAAGACTCCGGTTATATATAATATAGCCGAGTAAATGAAACAGTATGTAACTAACGTTATTATCGGCATATGCCTACTATAGTATACTATATATCGCCAGGGAATATGCGTCAGTGGCGATAAGGATGAGTAGGAAAAATAGAAACAAAATTAGCTGACATATCTATTGATGTGTATCATATCATATCAAATCATATCATAAGATACCGATGGAGATCATGTGCGCAACGTTGAACAAGTTTAAAACCATTAAAACTTAATTATAGCTCTTCAACAAGAGCATGCAAGGTGTAATTACATTAAAATTTCTAGACGAAAATTATCGCCTTTAATTACATGCCGTGATGAATCCTCGCAATAGAAAAACAGATTATCGCTGAAAAACTTTTTTTTCAGAAATTTATTGCAATTCGAAAGTATATTCCTTTAACATTTGGGGTATACTTTTTTTGTTTGTGCTGTATATATTTTACAGCACAATTGCTACCCAAATCTACTCGTCAGTTCGTAGATTTAACATATATACTTGGACAGAATGTTTACGGTATTTCGGCAGCGGCTCATTACATCTGGATCATTTCCTGTCAATTTATATTCGGTTTTAAAAGCTTTAATAGTGCATTCTTATGCAAGTAAAAGTTCAAAAGTATAAAATGCTATTTTTCATAGTTTATAGCAGCGTTGACTATAAGACTGCACCCAGCCAAAAATAAACTTTGTGTACCGACACAGTGTATTGGGACACAAAAATCATAACTTCATTCTTCTTCGGCCTTCGACCATATACGCGTATACAGTCCACCTGTCTTAAGGGGTCAGCAAAGGGAAGCCAAAAATAGGGTGCTTTAGGCAGGTGACCCTTTTATACGGGGCGGTTGGGTGGTGCAATGGTGCTAGATATAACTTCCAGTGCTGGGGCGTCCTACTGATTTGGGAAAAGTAGGGCAAGGGCCGACTGTGCTTGCAGTAGGTGCGGGTGGGGGTTGTTTGGACATTTTTTCTCTCGTCTATTTTTTTTTTCTTTCTCCCTCTCTTTGGGAGACGACCCGATATAGACTGAAATACTGTCTCAAACGGCCGTTAAACCAAAAACAACCAACCAGCCAACCAACCAACCCTGTAATACAGGTTCATTTACACTGTATTTTTCTTCAAGGGAACCAGGAAAGCTGGCTGCTAAAGGCAGGTGGCCCCTTAATGGAGTTGACCACATAAGCAGGTTTGACTATATTTCTATATCGAGGCTGTTTCCCGTTTATGCTTAGTATTTTCATAAAGGGACATTGGCAGACAATGTAGACTTAGATCAGAGGCCAAAAAACGCAGCGACTGATCAGAGTCTACACTGCATAAAAATGGGCACTTCGCTTGAAAAAAAAACAACAAATACGGCAAGTGGACTCATCTAATAACCAGCAGGTACATGACGTCAAAATGACGTTGCACCGACGTCGATGCGACGTCATCACGTCGCATCGACGTCTGTGCGACGTCATTTTGACGTCATGTGCCCTGCTGGGTATAAAACGACAACAAACGGGTACATAAACTTGTGCTATATGGCAAACAGTGAGGGCCTTCAGTATACTGGATCTGATCTGGATCTACGCTGTTATTTCCAGACTTGTTACGGTTTGCAAAACAGTGAGTAAATGTTCTCATACTTAACAGTAGGGCAGGCTGGTGCAGACTTCGCATGTGTTTCAGTCGGAAGATGCGACTCTGAATAGGACGAAATCGAGACGGTGGCATAATGGAATACCAGTTGCTCAGGTCAGCTGTCTTCTTGATCTGACCAAGGGTTTCACTATTTCATATGCGCTCTGTTCAAGATCTGCCTTCTGAATAATGCATTTGCTGTGCACTCCCACTGTACAAAGTGTCAGTTTTATCAATGAATTGGCTGGAACTTGGCTTAACAGTAAAATCCTTAACAGGCAGTTTGAATGGGCCGTCACTATTTGCCTGTTCCCAGCATTTCAAGGTAAGGAGGATTAGCATGCCATTGGTTCAAGTGCCCAGTAATTTAACCCATTTATTCCTAGTGGATTCTTCTATCCTTATATATTGGGTGAATCCATTCATCATTTGAGCCGCGACACGAGAAAACCAACAATGTGGTTGTGCGCCCAGCGCAGACTCAGATCAGCCTGGGCATTCGCCCAGTCTGATCAGAGTCTTCGCTGTCCGCATGAATGTAGCTTAGACCCTTAGCTACCCTTTAAGCCCAAAGCGAAGATTCTGATCAGACTGGGCGGATGCCCAGGCTGATCTGAGTCTGCGCTGGGCGCACAACCACATTGTTGGTTTTGTCGTGTCGCGGCTCATTTAAAGGCCCCATTGCTCTATCAGCGTGAAAAATTTTATCATAAGGTATCGCTGCAAGCTTTTCAGTATAGTTTCGTCAGTGTAAATGACCGTGATTAGCCAGCTTTAAACAAATAAAACTTCCTCGAGTTTCACATAAAGAGGGTTTGAAAACTTATTTGGGTCATTTAAGTTGGCAACTAAAATGACCTACTTTCAATATCACTAAGTTGAATAAAATGGTAAAAATACAATGTACAGGCGTGGATGCCAAATCACTATCCCGCCTATGTTTATATAACATTGCTAGACGGGAAACCAGAATAGGACATCCTAATTTGTGGAGCCATTTGTTATTTTTCAAAAACTTGTTTTCTCTACTGTTTGCTAGTTATATGACTCATTATTGCACACCAACCCACATTTTATTACCAAACGATTCTTATAATGATTTGAGTTTAGACGTTTTTACCCCTGATAGGACTATGGAGACTTTAAAGGCCCCATTGCTCTATCAGCATAGAATATTTTATCGTGAAGTATCGCTGCAAGCTTCTCACTACAGTTTCTTCATTGTATATGATCGTGATTGGCCGGCTTTGAAAAATTAAAACGTCCTAGAGTTTCTCATAAAAACGATTTGAAAAAATATCTAGGTCATTTTAGTTGGCAACTAAAATGACCTACTTTCGATTTCACGTTTCATAGCATGGTAAAAATACAAGGTACAAGAGGTACCATTACAAGGTACAGGAGATAAAAATACAATGTACAGTTGTTTAATAGTTGATAAAAATACAATGTAAGGCATGGATCTTATTCTTTGTCTCGCTGTTGTGTGAGTTGATTGCCCAACGGGGAACCAGAAACAAAACCCGTATTTTAACGGAGAGACTTGTCAAGTTTTATTCAAATACCTTATTCCTTCTTTTTTGCCAGTTATATGACACAAAAAGCTCAGCAACCGACATTTTATCATTAGTTCTGAAGGCTGTACCAATTTTATAAGGATTTGTGCTTCGACGATTTTTACCACTGATAGGACTATGGAGACTTTAAGGTGTATTTATTTTCTATCATTTATACACTTGATGCAAACAGTGTAGAACCTGCTTTTGCGGCGGCTGATCTGGATCTACACAGTTTGCCTGTGTTCCTTTTATGGGACACTGGTCATAAATGAGTTAAGGTGTCCCAATACACAGAGCCAGAGAATACGCTGCATTGATCACTTAAGGCGAATACGCCGGGAGAGAAGTATCGTACAGGCACTTTGTGTGTTTATAATAACGTAACTGATACTAACGAACACACACGGCAGTGAAACATTAAGTTTAAAACAACATGTGATCACATCATCGAACGCTGAAGATGTAAAACTTGTAGAATAAATAGTAATAAATGAATAATATGAAATATAGCATATATTCGTTTGGTTAAATTCTGATAATACAATTACACGCTCGAAATATTTCTAGTGCAAGTGCATATTACTTCCAAAATCTTAGAAAATATATTAGGCAGAATAAGATATTCATATGGATTAGTATTATTGCACTGTACATTTAAGTCATACTGTAGATAAAATGTGGATTGAAAAAGGTGCATAACAGATACTTAATTGGATATTAATTACCGGATATAACTTGTGACGACATGGATATTATACGGTAAGAAAAAGATCAATTCAGTAATAAGTGTATCAGTTAAGACACATTACTCGTTATCCTACTAGGTCCAGAAATGGAATCGTCCACAATCGGAGTTAATTGCCCTATCAACATGAAGTATTTTATCGTGATACATGTACGTCGAAGCAAGCTTCTCGTCGTAGTTTGGTCATTGTAAATGATCGTAATTACCCAACAATAAACAAATAAAAATCCTTGGGTTTCAGATAAAAGGTTAAAAATGATTAGGATCTTTTAGTTGGCAACTAAAATGATAGATTTGCGATATCAAAGACTTGGTTACCTTAAATGGTAGAAATACATTGTACAGGTGCAGAGCTCCATTCAGCGTTTTGTCGCTTTTGTTTAAATTCCATCGCTCGACGAGAAACCAGAACAGCAAAGTTGTATTTCGTAGAGCGATTTTCGACGTTCCATAGTTAGAAAAAATGTTTCTCCTACTTTTTTCCAGTTATGTTACTAAATATATTTTCATCAACCCAAATTTTATCACCAAACTTGAAAGCTGAAGCGCTTTTCATAATGCTTTGTATTTAGACGCTTTTACCTTTGGTAGGACTATTGAGACTTTAACCTTTGAAGTCTCCATTGTCGGGCCTACCAAATGGTAAAACGTCTAAATACTAATTTTCATGAAAAGTGTTTCAACACTCACGTTTGATGGTAATAAAATGTTGGTTGATGCGCTTTCATTGAGTCATACAACTGGCAACAAGTGGAGAGAGTTTGTGTTGTTTGAAAAATAACGAATTGCAAATCACACAAAAAAAAACAAGTTATCCTTTTCTTCTTCCTCTTCGAGCGATTCAATATAAGGGATCCCATGCCTGAACATTGTAGTTTTACCACTTTATTCAAAGTTATCATATCGATAGTGGGTCACTTTAGTTGCCAGCTAAAATGGCCCAGATCGTTTTTCAGAACCTTTTTTATGTGAGACTCCAGAATGGTTTACTTGTTTTTTTATACCCCGCCACACGTTAATGGCGGGTATTATGTTTTCACGTTGGCCGTCCGTGTGTCCGTCCGTCCGTAGTATGTACGTCCGTCCTTCCGCACTTCGTTTCCGTTCGACAACTTAAGTATTTATAAATGGATTTCCTTCAGATTTAGCATATGCATTTGTACCAAGAATGTCTCGCTTGGGATTGTTAATGGGCAAATTTCGATAATTTCTGACAGAGTTATGGCACTTGTCAATGTACAAACAATGGTTTCAGGCCTCTAGTTCCTTTACTTCTTGGAGTATCATGATGAAAGTTCACAAACATGATCGAAGTAACAAAAGCCTTTTCTGAACACAGAAATTTTATCATAGGGTGTTATCTGCCCCTGCCCTGGGGCTATATACATGTATAAAATCATGAAAAAATCCATATAAAATCAGAGTTTGAAGCAATTTTTCTGAAACTTACAGCAAATGATCAGAGTGATGAAAGCCTCCAGTGATGATCAAATTTACCCCATGGGAGTTGCCGGGCCGGGTAGCGCAATCGGTAGGGCACCTGACTCGTAAGTCAGAGGTCCTGGGTTCGAATCCCGGTCTGGCCACATACTTTCGTTTCTCCTTCCGCTGATTCAAGAAGGGCAGTTGTCAGTTACTGGCGAAAGTATGTGCACTTAGTACTGGTTAACCGCTTAGGAGGTCTAAGCCTGCCCAGGAATAGTGTGGTTAGGTTAACTGACCGTCCCGACATGACCTTAGTTGTTTACCGTGGACGTTAAGCATCAAATCAACCAACCAACCAACCAACCATGGGAGTTATCTCCCCCTGCCCCAAGGATGGCTATATACATGCATAAAATGATGATAAAATCTATATAAATTCATGTGAAACAGATTTTCAGAAATTTACATCTTATGATAGAATTAATAAAAGCTTCTTGTGATGATTAAAATTTGACCCTATAGGGGTTATTGCCCCTGCCCTTTGGCCAAATGTTCAAAATCACTAAAATTGTATTTGAGCGGAGTGGTAAGTGATTTATTGGAAGCTTCTTGTAGTGATCAGAATAATGAAGTGTCTTGTCATGACAAAGATTTTTATCCATGTTCAATGGGGTTAGGCTACCCCTGCCCTGGGGTTATACAGAGAAAAATCGGCATGTGAAAAAAGTTTGCAGTGGCGGGGTATCACGCAGTCGTTTGCGATGCTTTTATTTATTGCTTTATCAATCACGGTCATTTACAATGACAAAACCGTAGTGAGAACTTAGGATATGAAATTTCATGAGTTTTTACCATCGATAGAGCAATGGGACCTTTAATGAATATTTTCTGTGGTCTGCTAGTCTGAGCTGCAAATGTAATTTTATGGAATTGGAAATTTTCGGAAGAGTGAACAGCCTTACGACACCGCGAGCTCAAATAGATTTACTCGGAGATCTACCGAGAACCTGTATATTTTTTATGAGGAACACATGCATTTTCCCTCTAACTTTATGAATGAGAATCTTATAATTAAAGTAGCTGATATAATACATTCCATTAAGTAATGGTAATAAGATTTGCAAAAAGTCAGGAGAAAACATGTCTCTTTTTCACATGAAGAAGTAAAGGCATACAGCATTCCACATTCTCGCTTTTGCATGCCGCAGCTTTCAACGAATGGAGCGCCATTAGAAAATATGACATAGTTATTATAATGGGTAACAGACAAGACGGAGATGAGCCTGCGCATCATCTACGCAGTCCGATCAGATTTCTTCCTATTTGCATCAAGAAAATAATGATCCTGCGAAATCTCGTGAGAAAAGGAAGATGCTGATCAGTACATGTTCAGATGTACGGCTGATCCGAGCCTCTTCTGGTCGCAAAGATCGTCGCGGGTATAGTACCGAAGCGGTCGACAGCACTGGCAAGCAAACTGGTATTCTCCCGTGATTTTTGAAGCATCCATACCGTCTCAAGGTCGTTTTCTAATATTTTATTCGGTGACTTGCAGCAAAATTCCACAGTCCTGACAGCTTATAAATGTTTGACAGCTCGGCTATTTTACAATGAATTTTCTTACTTTGAGATGACTTGCAGTTGTCGAACAGTATGGAATATTCATCAGATTTTGGGGGAGATTTATCAAACTGTGCAGTCCCCGATCAGATCACTCTCTAAGTCTACACTGTTTGTCTTGGTAAATGTTATTCTGTTCAAGCATTTAGATTAATACAGTAATATTTTTCGAGACAAGTGGATTAATCTGGACATTAAACGCTGTCTATGTCTATGGTGGCTGGTTTGTGCCATTTCGTCTTTTCGTCTTTTCGCCGCGAAAAGACGCCACGCGAAAAGACGAAAAGACGAAAAGACGCCATGCGAAAAGACGAAAAGACGAAATAACGCCACGCGAAAAGACGAAAAGACGAAATAACGCCACGCGAAAAGACGAAAAGACGAAATAACGCCATGCGAAAAGACGAAAAGACGAAATAACGCCATGCGAAAAGACGAAATAACGCCATGCGAAAAGACGAAAAGACGCCAGGCGAAAAGACGAAAAGACGAAAAGACGCCACGCGAAAAGACGACAAATTAAGAGTATCAAATGGCGTCTTTTCGCATGGCGTTTTTTCGTCTTTTCGCGCTGAAATTTCGTCTTTTAGCGTGGCGGGTTTCGTCTTTTCGTCTTTTCGCATGGCGTTATTTCGTCTTTTCGTCTTTTCGCCTGGCGTTTTTTCGTCTTTTCGTCTTTTCGCATGGCGTCTTTTCGTCTTTTCGCGTGGCGTCTTTTCGCGGCGAAAAGACGAAATGGCACAAACCAGCCACCATATATGTCACATTAAACTTTTTCTCACGTTTTGTAATTTTATCGGTTGATCAGATGCATACAACTTAATTCAAATGGGAAGACCTGAGTTATAATCCTAACTTTTGGCAAAAAGACAAGATAAAAAGTTAATGGGCCGCGATTAGTGAAAACTGAACCGAAATCAGACTGTGTATTTGTATACTCTAAGGAGACCCTTGGTTATTTGAGCTAACCATCGAACAGGTGAGACACGCCCACTGCGCTCTATGCACATATTGTTTGGGATGTCCATAACCGCCGTACATGTAACTGAGGCTTTGGCATTTTCAGTAAACCGATGAAGAACACAAGAGCCTATTCTTGTGAAATGACTGCCATAAAGATAGGCAAATCCTCCACAGTTGCAAATATTTTGAGGGATTAAAACGATTAAATCTCACCATGCAAGCGAATTTTATAACAGCTTCAACAAAATTATTTTCGACTTTTACTGCGGAAATAATTTTTTTAGAATAATTGAGCATATTTTTAAGGCAAGGAGTATTACGTGCTAGAGACGCCATTAAATGCACTTCTAAACATAGAATACATTACTAAAGTCTCATGTAAAAAAAGCCTCTAAATACATATCATTATAAAAAGCGGTTCTACTTGCAGGTTTGATGATAATATGCAGGTTGATACAAATGCAATGTCATATAATTGGCAAAAATGTCAGGAAGTTTTATTTATATTTAAAAAGCTGGTCACTTCTAGCGATATCTTACAAAAAATATTAAGTGAATGTATATCAGGCCGGGCCTTCTTATAAGGAAAACAACTCGCGTCCTTTCAGTTTTGCCTGCAGTACCAGGGGGTGCATGCTATGGCTGTGATCCATTAAGCATCCTGGGGATCACTGTTATGATAGGGTGGAGTCGGGTAACTTCGGACATACCATTGCCAACAGTGAAAATCCAGATGAGACGGCTCATAATGAGCACAGTGAAAATCCAGATAATAATGAGCCGTCTCATCAGGATTTTCACTGTTTGCCCTGTTAATTTTGTTTAAATTCCAAACAACTGACATATAAAGGAAACAATGCCACTGTCTGAAATGACCTGCTGTCCGAATTTACCTGACTTGACCCTACCAGGAGGTGCATGTTATGAATTTGTTTCCTTGAAACTCCTGGGTACACTTATATGATAATGGAACAGAAACAAAGTAACATGGTTCACAGTCACAGACTTCAAATGCACCATCCGTGTACATGTATGATATTTGTTGTACGTTTTGACCTCAACGGCTTAATAGATACTGCTCTTAGTAAATGAACAAATGCCTGGACAAGCAATATAAACCTAGATTCAGTTTCCAGTTTTACTCTGGACCACACTGTTGCCATTCCTATGGTACCTTTTGACACTTACATGGATACATGCAACACATTTGTACAGCGAAGTTATTCAAACTGTACTTGGTTAAAGTATCCTAATACTTAGCGTAATTTCGACAGGTTTTAGATTAGGTTACTTTAATCGATATTCAATCAGAACGATTTGTAAAGTTTCAAATGTTCTGGGCTAATAATCAAGACTATCTTTTTACAAAATTGTTATTAATTGACGACCTAATCTTACTATCTAGGGATCAAATAAACTATTAATTTTGAGGCGAGGCACAGGATGAAATGTATATACCATATCACACACATAATTTTTTTTTTGAGGTAAATGTTTGCGAAAGCTGCAACTCTGGAAACCAAACCTAGCTATAACTTTTTCAGTACTATATTTTGGGTCAGCAAGGACAAACAGTTAGCCTTGTCAAATTTGAACTATTTTGGTTAATGAGGTATACTTTAAAAGTGAACAATTCTGTTATTTTAATTTGCCCCCCCTCCCCCAGCCCCCCCCCCCCTCCCCAGCCCACCACCTTCTCAATGCGGCTCGACTCTTTTGAAGAATTTTCTCTTCTAATTCTTTCCTTTAAAGGCCCCATTGCTCTATCAGCGTGAAAAAAATTATCATGAGGTATCACTGCAAGCTTCTCAGTATAGTTTCGTCAGTGTATTGATTGATTGATTGATTGTTTTGGGTCTAACGGCCCTTTGAGACAGTATTTCAGTCTATATCGGGCCGTCTTCCAGAGAGGGGAAAAGAGGGGAAATGATAGACGAGTGAAAAATTGTCCAAACAAACCCCATCCGCACCTACTGCAAGCACAATAGGCCCTTGCCCTACAATGTTCAAATTCAGTAGGACGCCCCGGCACTGGAAGTTACACACAGCACCATCGCACCACCGGACCACCCCCTTCGTCAGTGTAAATGACCGTGATTAGCCAGCTTTAAACAAATAAAACTTCACTGAGTTTCACATAAAAAGGGTTTGAAAACTTATTTGGGACATTTTAGTTGGCAACTAAAATGACCTACATTTTCGATTTCACTAAGTTGAATAAAATGGTAAAAATACAATGTACAAGCGTGGATGCCCAATCACTATCCCGCCTATGTTTATATAGCATTGCTAGACGGGAAACCAGAATAGGAAATCTTAATTTGTGGAGCCATTTGTTATTTTTCAAAAACTTGTTTTCTCTACTGTTTGCTAGTTATATGACTCGTTATATGCACATCAACCCACATTTTATTACCAAATGAAGGATGAACCGATTCTTACAATGATTTGAGTTTAGACGTTTTTACCCCTGTTAGGACTATGGAGACTTTAAAGTCTCCATAGTCCTATCAGTGGTAAAAATCGTCGAAGCACAAATCCGTATAAAATTGGTACAGCCTTCAGAACTGATGATAAAATGTCGGTTGCTGTGCTTTTTGTGTCATATAACTGGCAAAAAAGAAGGAATAAGGTATTTTGAATAAAACTTGACAAGTCTCTCCGTTAAAATACGGGTTTTGTTTCTGGTTCCCCGTTGGGCAATCGACTCACACAACAGCGAGACAAAGAATAAGATCCATGCCTTACATTGTATTTTTATCAACTATTAAACAACTGTACATTGTATTTTTATCTCCTGTACCTTGTAATGGTACCTCTTGTACCTTGTATTTTTACCATGCTATGAAACGTGAAATCGAAAGTAGGTCATCTTAGTTGCCAACTAAAATGACCTAGATATTTTTTTAAATCGTTTTTATGAGAAACTCTAGGACGTTTTAATTTTTCAAAGCCGGCCAATCACGATCATATACAATGAAGAAACTGTAGTGAGAAGCTTGCAGCGATACTTCACGATAAAATATTCTATGCTGATAGAGCAATGGGGCCTTTAAGTACAGCTCTACCTCTTTTGGAAGGGTTTTGGGTTCCAAGGAAGCAAACAAAATGTTATCGACGTTGTTTCCCTTCGTAAACGGTGGTAAAAGGAGGAAGGGCAGTCCTTGCAGACCGGGATAGATATTGATTGGACTGGTGATATGGTATATTATATCACGGGATAATACCAATTTGGCTTCCTGTGCTTTCGACCGAGTCTGTACTATACAAAGTGGCTTTCGACCGAGAATACGATCATAAGCATTACCGATAACGGTAAATGGTACTGTTGTTAATGGCTGTCGACCAGATTATCCTGCTGTCGATTGTCTCGGTCGACAGCCACTTTTGCATGTATGGTAACTGACTGGCTTGGTCGAAAGCACAGGTAGCCAAATTGGTAAAATACCCCGTGTATATCAAAATCTGATATTGTAAACAGTTATTTTTTGTCAAATGCTCAATGCTTATAATTGTTGGTATTGGAACATCAGAGACACTCCTGAGATTTATTTCTGAACGCCATTATAATGTATCTGGACATAGATGGAAAATAAATTCTGACGGAAAATCCCCCGGAAGCAAAGTGGGCATCAGAGAAACGAAAATAGCAGACTTGGTTACTAATCAGTGTGCATTAACGTACTAAGTTTGCGGCAACATTGCCTATAGCATCCGTAGGCTTTAGCACAACTCAGGATGAGCCCAGTGGTCCTATATAATCTGCATTGTGATTTACGGTCGCCATGTACACCAGCTGCTGTAAAGATATTAAATCCTGAAGGAAGATTCTCCGGAAGTAAGGAAAGCATCAGAGAAAGGAAAATAGCAGACTCGGTTTAATTGAGTCTGTTCATATGCAGTAATGTAATGTAGCAAAACTGCTCACACAGCTCTAAAATTATAATTTTCTGAAACAAACGTAATGGCAATACGCACCTGCGTATCGGCAGCTACGCCCTCGGTCACCTTTACCCTAACGTTAATAAGTTTCCAGTTTTGTCTAGCCTGCGACCTGCAAAAGCAAGACATATGTATTACTTTTCCGGCGTTGGCTGTGTATTATGCGTTTAGCTCTGTTTTGTAAAAATGCGCTGACAAGCGGACACCGCAATCCGCGGAAGTCTTGTTGAAATAAATACCACTTGCCCTATCAGGGGATTATATGATAGTGAGGAATGAATGCACATGCACACAACAGAGGGAGGTCATATAAAAAGGTAAAGGTAAAGGTTTCCCATAGCCTTATAGCCGTAGGGGCAGTTGGGGTTAGAGACACACTGTATCTTGGGCACAGCTGAGGTCATATAGGCTAATCGGAAAATGTTTACCAAGCAGTACATGTACCACTTCATGGTAAAACAGGGAAAATTTTCCCGGTAGCGATAACACACGTCAGGAGCTCTATTGTTGTTGTTGTTTTATTGCTTTATGTCCACGGTAAACAGCTATGGTCATGTCGGGACGGTCAGTTAACCTAACCACACTATTTCTGGGCAGGCTTAGACCTCCTGAGCGGTTAACCAGTACTAAGTGCACTTACTTTCGCCAGTTACTGACAATTGCCCTTCTTGAATCAGCGGAAGGAGAAATGAAAGTATGTGGCTAGACCAGGTATCGAACCCAGGACCACTGGCTCTTGAGTCAGACGCGCTACCGACTGCGCTACGCAGCCCGGCACAGGAGCTCTAAAAACCCTACCTTATTGGTCCTTTAGTGTGGATGATGGGGCTTCAAATTACCTTGGACTCATAGTACATGGTTGTCGGGGATCAAAATGTTGGATTTGTAACGTCAGTTTATAAAATTTGGGCTGAATGAGTCCAATATTTTACATGTATGATATAAGAATTTGTGACGTGTTCCAGAGGCAGGCAGATTATGACTATAATTTGTTGTAGTTAATGTTAATTACATGGAGAAAATACAGGTACAAACGGAGTTCACTACAGTCGAATTTAATAAAGATGAATTAGTCTCTTGTTTAATAACAATATAACTTTGTACGAAACAGTTCTCTGCGGTGCACTTTCCAGACGTTTCAAAGCAAATGTTACTGGGGGCACACTGTCTTGAAAGAACCGTAAAATCCATTTCAGAAAAAAATATGTCTGTGAATAAAAATTAGGCATTCGTTCGACACTTTTGCAGCCTGTAAGGAAAAGTAAGATCAGAAACTTATGCAGATGCTAGTCGCGTGAACAACAGTACATTTTATAGATGAGACTCATGACAATTAACACTACTGACTTTTCAGACCTGTATTTTTTTTGTACAATTCTCTTCTTGGTTTTTAAGTGTTTTCAAAATGCAATGGCTGCTTTATATTTTTGTTCAGTTAGCGATGTTCTTTTAGTTTTCAGCGGTTACGGTGCATTTACCGATTCGCCAACAATTTCATTCGAGACTTTAGAAAGCGGGACCTTCAACCATACCATTTACTTTTAGAAATCGGAACTTTCAGCCGTTCCATTTGCTCATGTATTAAGAAGTCGGGGGTTTGGACCACAAAATTTCACCATATAATATCCATTGATTTGCTTTTTGTAAGACTGTTGTGTGGGCGTGGTTGTTTTTTTTTCTTTGTTGTTGAACAACTGGGTACAGTATCTGGTGAACCAAGGCAGAACAAAGGGCGAGGTTGGTCGACCTCAAATCGGTTAAGCCCCACAGTAATTTCATTGCTGGCCGTCCTAAGACGGCAGTTCTGTTTTGGGTTTTCTTTGTTGTTTTATGTGTTGTTAGTTGCTATGTCTGTTACCACTTCATGGGAAATGGCTGTTCACATGGCTGCCGCTGGTGTTGTCTTAAGTGATGGCAAGTTTTGTGTTGTCTCTTTTCCACATGGTGTCTTGGGTTGGATCTGAAATTGAATTGTGTTAATTCCTGAGAATATTACTTTTGCACAACTAGCAAACGATATTAATATCTCTTTATCATATGACGACGCATCTGAGAGCGTAATAAAGCCATGCTATGGTGGCTGGTTTGTGC
This sequence comes from Ctena decussata, assembly GCA_963989385.1. NCBI lineage: Eukaryota > Metazoa > Mollusca > Bivalvia > Lucinida > Lucinidae > Ctena > Ctena decussata. The sequence continues at coordinate 15,506,320 of OZ022505.1, read as the reverse complement.
CATTTTGTCTTTTCGTCTTTTCGCCGCGAAAAGACGCCACGCAAAAAGACGAAAAGACGCCATGCGAATAGACGAAAAGACGAAAAAACGCAAGGCGAAAAGACGAAAAGACGAAATAACGCCAGGCGAAAAGACGAAACCCGCCGCGCGAAAAGACGAATTTCAGCGCGAAAAGACGAAAAAACGCCATGCGAAAAGACGCCATTTGAAACTCTTAATTTGTCGTCTTTTCGCGTGGCGTCTTTTCGTCTTTTCGCCTGGCGTCTTTTCGTCTTTTCCTCTTTTCGCATGGCGTTATTTCGTCTTTTCGCGTGGCGTTATTTCGTCTTTTCGCGTGGTGTTATTTCGTCTTTTCGCGTGGCGTTATTTCGTCTTTTCGGGTGGCGTTATTTCGTCTTTTCGTCTTTTCGCATGGCGTCTTTTCGTCTTTTCGCGCCGAAAAGACGCCATGCGAAAAGACGAAAAGACGAAATAACGCCACGCGAAAAGACGAAATAACGCCATGCGAAAAGACGAAAAGACGCCAGGCGAAAAGACGAAAAGACGAAATAACGACACACAAATACCCTTTTATTGATAACTGTATTGACTCCTAATATTAAGACAGATTTGTCTGAGTAAATAATATAGACTCATATCAGACTACTGCAAATGCAGCTACAGAAGCAGTCTTATCACAGAATTTGCCACCGAAATGCTTTTTAATATATCTTTTTGACAGCTAAAATTTGTAAGGATAGACTATAAAATTAACGTGGGGTCGGCAACATATTCGGTCAGTATGGTACTGTTTAGATTGAATAACAAATTTGTGCCTTGTTGACTGAGATCAAACACAGATATAATCAAGATAATCAGTATCAAGCAGCTGTCTTATGAAAATTAGAATGGATTTGCCTCTAAAACTCTATTTTATCCGACAGAAAAATAAAACTTGTTAAAAGTGAAAAGGATAGCTATAAGTACTAGTATGGGGTCGGCAAGAATTACAGTTATTGATTAAAATAATCTGGGCCATGTTGACTTAAAAATTAGCAGACGCAAATTTACTCATTCAGGAGCGTAGGCAGACCTAATACGTTGTTGTAGCAAGCATTTTTGAGAAATACAGTCAAACCTGTCTTAAGGGGTCACCCAAGGGAAGGACAAAGAGTGGCTACTTAAGACAGGTGACCCCATAATACATTTCATTTACGCTGTATTTTGGTTCAAAGGACCAAGAAAAGGTGGCTGCTCAAGACAGGTGATCCCTTAATAGAGGTCACCACATAAGCAGGTTTGACTGTATAGCTGAATGTATACACCTCCAAGAAAGATCTCTCTAATACTGAACATTCTGTCCCCTTCTGTCATATTTACAAAGGGGGACAACTTTTGTGACATTCTATTTGCTTCCCAAGATAGGGAAGTGAAGCAAACAGAAAAAATAGATTCTTAAATAGGTCTTCTCTTAAAGGAAAGAATTTGCTCCTAGAGGACCAAATTCTACTTTCAAGAGCTGACCCTCCTTAAGAAAGGAGGCAAAAATGCAAAATTGCTTCCCCTGAGAGTGGTCCCGTTCACCTTAAGCACAGATGCAAATATGTTGAAGCCCTGAAGCCTGTGTCTCCATGCATCCTACATAAAAATAACCGGGTTTTTTTTTTCTTTTTTTTTTAATTAGAACAATTAGATTTTCATATCTCGAGCTATATCATAACATACGCAGAATGGTTACCAATGCAGAGCCTGACCAGACCACTCTTTTCCCAGGACACATATGTCCTAGGATTTAGGATCATAATGGTAACATGGTCCAAATTTATTACTTAATGCTAGCACCTAATCTACTATTTACATGTAATGTATTTTTTTTTAGTAAACTGTGTTACAAATATTATTGGTCACTGTTTTCCCAGGACACATATGTCCTAGGATTTAGGATCATAATGGTAACATGGTCCAAATTTATTACTTAATGCTAGCACTTAATGTACTACTTAATGAATTTTCCGAGTAAACGGTGTTACAATATTATTGTTTAAACTGAGAGATCGAGAGAATTGGGTAAAACGTCCCACCAATGTTAAGGTCAAATGAAGACAGGACCTCGCGGTTTAGCGTCACATCTGAATGACCGCTGAGGCGAGGGTGTGTGTGTGTGTGTGTGGAAGGGGGGGAGGGGGTCGAACTGACTGCAACCGCTGGTCTAGTCTAGTCTATCCCATAATCTTGTGAGGTCGTTGGGGCACAACAGATGACTCTACAACACTCCTTTTCCACCTAGTCCTGTCTTCAGCTGCCCTAGTTGAGCTAGCAAAATCCATCCCTGCCGTTGAAAGAAGACTTGAAGAGGAAGTAACAGTAGTTGTGCCCCTTTGTAAAAATGACGGAAGGGGGCACATTTTCAATATAAAATGGATCTCTCACAGAGGTGCATTCGGATTAAAAATACTTCCTATAAGAAATTGTATTACGGCTTGAGCTGAAGCTCAATGATAACCATAATATTCTTAAAGTGACTAAGTCTGCAATTATGACCATTTTCCGTAAATTTTTTGTTTTCTTTTTAAATCATTTGTAAAAGTAGATTTAAGTTATGCAGTCACAATAAATCTGTTCACTACAGCTGACAACTGCATGGAAAAGTGAATAATTTTTATAAAAACATGTGTTTTTCTCTTGTTGGTATTTATTTACATCCCTCTAGAAATTCTAGACAAAACATTAATGCTGTTGTTTTAATAGTGATAATTTGTTAAGGTTTACGGATCTGGCAAAATGTATACCCAAATTTTAGCTATATTACTGAATTCTTGAAAATTAGAAACATTAATTCTAAAAATTAAAGATCAAAAGTTACAGACTTTGCAGCTTTAAATATTGGGACACACATGCGTAAGCCAAAGAGAAGTCTAATCAGGCTCTGCTCTGTCTGCGATTGGCACGTCTTTAGAAAACTATAAACTTCAAAGTTTTGGTTAGCTGCAGTTAAATGTATGTCAAATTAAAGAAAATACCGTATCATTATTTTTTCATATCATAACACTTGCAGCGAAGTACAACAATGTTTCAATGTTTGTATAGACACCTTCGTCTTCCATAGTTTGAGAGAGATTACATGGCCAACAAGTTGTTTATCTTTTAGGCAGTTTAAGATCAACATTAAGATAGGATGAAAATTGTTTGGAGTATTTTACTCCAAAACATTAGGACGGCTCTTTTCTTTTCTGTCCGTTCAGTAGAAATACCATAATGACTTCTTTCCTCATATTTTTGGTAATGTTTTTAAAAGAACAGTTTAGCGGCAAAAACTGCAAACCGTGTTTAGTACACTTCTTTACAGATTGCATTCTGATCAGGGTCTACACAGTTTAAAAAATAAACACCTGTCTAAGTATTCAAAGTATTAACTCCATTTAAAATAGGATATACTGATACATCTTAATGCAAAACATGTGATGCGAAAAGACGACAAGACGCCATGCGAAAAGACGAAAAGACGAAATAACGCCACGCGAAAAGACGAAAAGACGAAATAACACCACGCGAAAAGACGAAATAACGCCATGCGAAAAGACGAAATAACGCCATGCGAAAAGACGAAAAGACGCCAGGCGAAAAGACGAAAAGACGCCACGCGAAAAGACGACAATTTAAGAGTTTCAAATGGCGTCTTTTCGCATGGCGTTTTTTCGTCTTTTCGCACTGAAATTTCGTCTTTTCGCGTGGCGGTTTTCGTCTTTTCGCCTGGCGTTATTTCGTCTTTTCGTCTTTTCGCCTGGCGTTTTTTCGTCTTTTCGTCTTTTCGCATGGCGTCTTTTCGTCTTTTCGCGTGGAGTCTTTTCGTGGCGACAAGACGAAAAGACGAAATGGCACAAACCAGCCACCATACCATGCAGTAAATGCGATAATCCACTAGTGGATTAAATATGCAAATTACGTCGTAACGTTATGCGTTGACATTCCCTAAAAACGTTGCGTTTTCTAATGGCGAAAGTTTTGCTGATAAAATGCGATTTTAGTGTCATTTGATAAATCGAATCTTGCATTCGTGCTCCTGTATTATTGAATTTATTAAACTCGTTGGGGGAAAACCGATAAGATGCTCGGCAAAGCCTCGCATCTTTTCGTTTTCCCCAACTCGTTTAATAGATTCAATAATACATGAGGACTCATGTAAGATCCTCTATGTACGGTGGTTTTCTTCTTTTTTGTATCATTCACTGGTTACAAAACTTGGTTGCTTTTAAAAACTGCTCAATTTACCAGTTCCCACTTCTGTATATGGGATACCAATAAGGTGTGAAATCTTCACTTTTATAAACGACTTTATTATGTACGAGTACTTGACAAAGCCCGAATATTTTAGCATTGGTGAATAAAAAGTGTGTACGTGGAAGAGAATGGAACAAGTATGGACGTAACAAAGCATCTCCTACCGAGAGTGCACCGGCGAAATTAAGAGAATTAAGGACCATATTTCCTGGGGACAAAGACCATCATAAAAGCCATAACAAACAATGGTACATATTATAGATGCCCATTGAAAAAATGTCACAGTGGCTTTAGGAGTGAATAATAAACAAACGCGCTTGCCGAGAAATTTACTTCCATACAACCAACGCATCTGAAACCATGAAATTTTCTCTTGCAATGTCGAACAAATATATTTGCCAAGTGTTATAGCTTACCAAGATGAACAACTTATACGCTTAATACGCCGCCTGGAAAAACACGCATGCGAACATCGACGGCATTGCCTCGTCCGAGTAGTCTATTCACAATCTCGATGTTGTTGCAAAATATTCTCTAAACTGACAATGACTAAGGTAGGAAAAGAACGAATGATATGATCATCAGTGTAAGCTGATCTGGGTATTTGCCTTTTCATTTCACATGACGCTGTTTAGTTATATACCGATGCGTTTCTCATATTAACAGCAACAGAAACGGCATTTGTCAAATATAGTAGTGATGAATTTTTGACAGAATTGGCAATATGGAAGTGACATTAGCTTGAACGCAATTTGTCTTAGAGAAATATTGTTGATACAACCTAGATTTGATTGTAAGAAGTAGAGTTGTACATTAAACAAGTATTTCTGTTACTTTACGAGGAAAATGCAGACATATTTTTCCTTTTCTAAAGCTCTCACTCCCGCGCCAGAGAGTAAAAAAATCGAACTGTTTCCTGCTGTTACATTGTCATATGAGCCGCGACACGAGAAAACAAACAATGTGGTTGTGCACCCAGCGCAGACTCAAATCAGCCTGGGCATCCGCCCAGTCTGATCAGAACCTTCGCTAAGCGCTTAAAGGGTAGCTAAGGCACTAAGCTACCTCCATGCGGACAGCGAAGACTCTGATCGGACTGGGCGGATGCCCAGGCTGATTTGAGTCTGCGCTGGGCGCACAACCATATTGTTGGTTTTCTCGTGTCGCGGCTCATATGGTAACCCGAAGAAGCTCTTCATTGGCAAATTGTGTAACCAAGTGTTGCTTGTATATGTACTCGACAATATTAAGTATTAACTGTGATCGAATTGTGAGGTCAATTCGTTTTCATGTGATTATACAATATCCCTCCCCCCATTCGCCCGTGACCCCGCTTCCCCACCCCAACACACAGACAAAGACGCTTGCTTACTGGGGGAGGTAGCAGTGTAAGAATTAACACGAATCAATTCAAGTTATCAAGGTAAGCCCTGCAAGTCACATATTGCTGGTAAGTTAGCCCTGTAAGCTCGAAAAATAATACGTCTGCAAAATTTCGAAAAGTGTTTCGCCCAAGTTGTGTCATATTGAAAATGCAAAGCCTAGAGGCAAACAGAGTAGATCCCGATGAGGCGGCTCATGATGAGCCGCCTCATCTTGATCTACGTTGTTTGCAAAGTCAAATGTTTTCGTTTCTGGCGCTAAAAGTGTTCAAATTTCACAAGTTGCTTTTCTCATTAAGTCTTATGTTAGCTCGTAACAATGTAATGAATCATTTATTCTGGCAAATTTCTGTCATTGTTTTGGAACTATACTTTATTTATGGCTGCTGGAATTTAAGATTGTCTTTGGCAAATGTGGAGACCGTTTAATAACTATCAGGAAATTGCTTTATAGACAAAATTTAAACCGCTTTCTACATATTATTTTGAATAGAAGCAAGTGATTGCCCAGTACAGACTCAGCCATTTGGGGTTGTACTGTTGGCCATTTCGACATTGCTGGAAGGACGCAAAATTAACTTGTCGAGATTTCAAGATGATAAGAAGACTTTGTTAAAGTGAATGGATAGACTGTAAGGACAGCGACAGTAACATTTCCATTTTTGTCTCACTTTTCAGTGGGAATCATCTCTTTAAAATGACCAATTTGCTCCCCTAGGAGCAAGTACTTTTTCCTTTAAGAGTATAACGCATTTCGGAAGGGCTTCGTTGTCCAGGGACTAAGATTTTCTCCTTTGTAAAAAAGGTGGAAAACATAGAGGTGTACGTATACATCTTAAGGTTTCTCAATATTTTTTGTAGGGTACAGTCGGGTAAATTCGGAGAGCGGGTAAATTCGGACAGTGCCATTGTTTCCTTTATATGTCAGTTGTTTGGAATTAAAACAAAATTAACTAGGCAAACAATGAAAATCATGATGAGACGGCTCATTATGAGCAGTCTCATCTGGATTTGCACTGTTTGAAATATTATGTCCGAATTTACCAGCTGTCCGAAGTTACCCGACTTGACCATAATAGCGAGGTTGCAGTCGCGTTTTGCATCCCACGCAAAAATGAAATGTAAGCTATTGATTAGCACTTGAGACAAGTACTTTTCTTAACCTAAATTTTGAAATATTCATGCAGTTGAGCTGCAGTCCATACAAAAAGATGCTCATTTCATATCGGACAGCACAGATATAAGGCAGCGTTGCCGGGTAATTTGCGCAGAAACTCTCCTTAAACACACAAATTACAAGTAAAAGTCGAGAGTGTTTGCTACGAACGAAAGATAGATAAAAAAAGAAAGAAAAGAAAACGCTTTTCTCAACTGCACAGATATAACTGAGCTTAGTTGCTATTTCGAGAGGGCCAGCTTGATAGATTTGAAAACATGGACTCGTGCGACTAGTCTGATTCTTCATGCAAGTAGTCCTGTTCATTCAGACCTTAAGATCATTAATTATATAAAAACGCGTCATCGAATCGTTTAAGTATTTCCTGGTTGCACCTGTCCTTATGTCTCGAATTCTGTTTTATTTTCAAGTACTTCCTTGCCGTTTTGTTCCATTTTGTGATCTCCTGACACATGTCATATGAGCCGCGACGCGACAAAACCAACAATGTGGTTGTGCGCCCAGCGCAGACTCAGATCAGCCTGGGCATCCGCCCAGTCTGATCAGAGTCTTCGCTGTGCGCATGAAGCTAGCTTAGACCCTTAGCTACCTCATAAGCCCACAAAAAAGACTTTGATCTGTCTGAGTGGATGCTCATGCTGATCTGAGTCTGCGCTCGGCGCACAACCACATTGTTGGTTTTCTTGTGTCGCGGCTCATATTTTTTTACCTCTCATTATTGAGGCTGGCATTCTTATGACAGCATCCTATACAAGTCTTTCAGGAAACTACGCTGTTTAAGCAAACTGTGCAGTTGCCGTTCATTTTTAATACCAACATTATTCTCTTGGCGTTGCCTCTTTAGATCTAAGACATTTTGTACATGTAAGTTTACTGCGCTTTCGTAATAGACACGAAACAACGAAGACGTTCGTGTTGCTACGGCTGAAAACTCAGAAGGAAGTATTCAAACAGAGGCATTATGGCAGAAGGTCGCAGATACGAATACCTACAATTGACCAGCAATTGACTGAAAAACGCTCTCCGTCACTCGATCAGTATATAGAATACTTAAGGCACAGAAAGGAGAGGGAAGGGCTCCGTCTTTAATATGCGATGCTCAGAATGCTGTACGCCTCAATATATCTCTTTTCCTATCTCTCTCCCCCCGCCCACCAGCCCCTTCCAATCACCACCACCACCCAGGCCACAGGCTGAAGGAACCCGTTTCCTCCCTTACATTCATACCGCAGGTGAAGTATGTACAAATGCCAGTTTTCGGTGACATCATGCAACACACAATCTGACCAGGATCTTCGTTACAATCTAGAAAGGTAGACAAACTTGTCTAAAATCATATATGAGATAGTTCAAACTGGAACTGAAATTCAGACATACACTTACCTGCTATTGTCCATATGAAGACACAATCAAGTAAGATTTGCAAACCTAGAAAAGCCGCTGAAGTAGTTGTAAAGGTGATTTGATACGCTTTCTGGATTCTGGGAAAGCAACTCTGCCAGTTTTATTTATTTATTTTTTTTTTGCAAACCTAGAAAAGCCGCTGAAGTAGTTTTTTTTTTGCAAACCTAGAAAAGCCGCTGAAGTAGTTGTTGCTACTTCAGCGGCTTTTCTAGGTTTGCAAAAAAAAAAAAAAACTACTTTTTTTTTTTTTTTTACCTCAGATCTCAGTGGGACCAACTTTTAAACGGAAAAAAATTGCTCTTAGATGAGGGAATCCTTTTCTCTACAAGTGGATCCTTTGTAATAAAGGGTTGGCCGCTCAGGGAAGAAAACAGGGAGTCACAAAGGTTGTCTCCTTTTGTAAACTGGGGGACAATATAGCAGTATGTGTATGTCGATATGAACATAGAAGAACAGTAAACCGAGGGACTACCGGTTTTTCATCACGCACATTTTTATGGTTTACCATGCACTTCAAATAAACTGAAATAATGGTGTACCGTAACATATTTATTTATTTTTTTACCACGAGATGTCACTGCATGTCCAAAGAATGAAGCGAGATGGAAAGCCAAAGCGGTAATTTCATTTGGTGTGATGGCTGATCATTACAAAGGCAAAAAGCCTTCAAGTACTTTCCTGCTGAGAAACTGATGAGAAACCTGGCCCCGAGGTTATAAAACATTTTTCATGCTCAACTCAGCTGAGCATGAAATTTTACCTGCTAATAAATATCAAATTACTGACAAGAACAGCTATTTTCATGCTCAGTTTAGCTGAGTATGAAATTTTCTCTGCTTATGAATATGAAAATGCCAACATTAGTTGGCATTTTCAGATTTATTAGCAGAGAAAATTTCATGCTCAGCTGAGTTGAGCATGAAAAAAGTTTTATAACCTCGGGGCCTGGAATAACACGTACACTTAGGATCCGCTACATAAAAGCAAGCATTATTGACACTTTCAATTCTGACAGTTCAGCAAAAAAGTAGAAGGAAAACGTGTATTTTTTCTGGAAATGAATCGAGTCAAATACATAGCAATTTTACCTTTTATTTACCATAATAATGTTAAAAAAAACAAATAAAGAAACATATAGACTGTTTATACTGATAATAAATATGGACTGGGCCAAGTTTTAATTTTAAACGTAGACGTAGACATTGACAGTGGATTACATAGCCATTTTAGTGAGTTGGATTGAAATATATGTACAGGTTATGGCTGACCATCACTAATTTGTATTATGAAAAACCGTGTAAGTTCCCCGACTGCTTAAAGAGGGTAGAATTTCATTACAAGAAACTGGAATTTAAACTATGCCATTTCTTCAGTATATGAAGTGGTCTTCGCATCTATAGATATATTCAGATTTAAAAAATCTTCAATTCACTGCGGTACTTCCAAGCGGTTTCTATTAGCTTATCATCAAAAAGAACATTTCCTGATTTTATCTCAAATGTTGGAACCTCTAAATCAATTACTGTATTTAGTTTGTAATTAAAATAACTGGTTTACTACAAGCTATTGTGTCAGAAGTGTTTCGATGGAATGGCAGACAGTGTAGATCTTGAACAGACTGCTCCATTTGGAGCAGTCTGTTCAGGATCTACACTGTCTGCCTCGGCATCCTCTGGCTTCTGGCTCATTATTTAGAGATATTGTGGTAGATGATTTCATTATAACTGAAATAAACATCTGCACAGAGATTGAAACAAATTGTCTGTCTGTCATGCTAAATGGTGCTAAGTTTTGCGGCTAAGAGTTCTGTCGAAGCAGAAAATCTAATATACACAAGTGTATCGCCGTGTTTACCCAAACTATTTGAAAAGGGAAAAGAAGAAGAGGCGGAAAACATAAGAGACTTGAAGACAGTATGAAAGAGTGGACAGGGATGGACTTTGCCAGCAAACTAGGGCAGCTGAAAGCAGGACCAGGCAGAAAGAGATTCTTGCAGAGTCATCTGTGGCACCCCAACGACCTTATATATGGTTATGGGATAGATTAGAATAGACTATACGTGGAACACAGAAGTGCTGGAGTGAACAAGGAGACCCAGAGAAGTGACATTCTGCGATATCCATGCTCCGCCAATTTTTCAATAGCATTACATACTGAAATTGTTTAAACAGTAACTTCAGATTTTCTCAAGCAAATAATCATTTTCAAGTCGTTCATGTGACGTTATTCTGATTGTGCAGAAATTTCTTATTACAAGAGGACTGATAGTGTGGCTTCGGTCAAGCTGGTTGGATGAACCAACAACAAACATGACATAAGTGTGATTTGCTGCAATGATTTTAATATGACCAGCAGAGCACATGCAGTGAAGTTTTAATACACTCTCAACTTTTCAGAAATACAAAACCAGGAATATTATAAATGCATGTGCTTTACAACTAGCACACCAAACATTCCTTTACATTACTTAATGAAATGTTTTTATCATACTATATGTAGGCCAAGTACTTTTTTCAGCGTGACCTAGTTATTTTTTCTTCATGCTTATGCAGTGATATGGCTTTTTAATACATCTGATTGAATGACGCACGCACTTAAATGTTTGATCTGCATTCAAGTATCATATCTATTACCCTGTAGCCTTTTCATTTGCTCGAGATGTGTTTCAAACTGTTTAAACTGTCTTTAATCAAAAAGCAATTTTAGAATAAAACGATACATTGCCAACCCTGGCCTGTAATACTGCTTTCACTATGTTTTAATAACTTCCTTTTCTATGATAAAGTTTTATTCAGTGCCTTCGTTGTTGGGCGGAGCTAAAAGTTTGTGATCTGGCATCGATTTATGAAAATGATCGATGATCAAAAATTGATTTATGTGACTGTTAGAAACCTAGTATGAATAAACAATACGTTCGTCCAAGAGCATTCCCAGTCCTATGTTTTATTGTATCTATACTATGAAGTCCATAGAAAATGTTAAAGCATCTCGACTATGAAGTCCATAGAAAATGCTTAAAGCATCTCGACTATGAAGTCCATAGAAAATGCTATAAGCATCTCCACTATGAAGTCCATAGAAAATGCTGTAAGCATCTCGACTATGAAGTCCATAGAAAATGCTTTAAGCATCTCGACTATGAAGTCCATAGAAAATGCTGTAAGCATCCCGACTATGAAGTCCATAGAAAATGCTTGAAGCAATCGACTATGAAGTCAATAGAAAATGCTGTAAGCATCTCGACTAGGAAGTCCATAGAAAATGCTGTATCATCTCGACTATGAAGTCCATAGAAAATGCTGTAAACATCTCGACTATGAAGTCCATAGAAAATGCTGTAAGCATCTCGACTATGAAGTCCATAGAAAATGCTGTAAGCATCTCGACTTTGGAGTCCATAGAAAATGCTTTAAGCATCTCGACTTTGAAGTCCATAGAAAATGCTGTAAGCATCTCGACTATAAAGTCCATAGAAAATGCTGTAAGCATCTCGACTATGAAGTCCATAGAAAATGCTTTAAGCATCTCGACTATGAAGTCCATAGAAATGCTGTAAGCATCTCGACTATGAAGTCCATAGAAAATGCTGTAAGCATCTCGACTATGAAGTCCATAGAAAATGCTGTAAGCATCTCGACTATGAAGTTCATAGAAAATGCCTAAAGCATCTCGACTATGAAGCCCATAGGAAATGCCTAAAGCATCTGACTATGAAGTCCACAGAAAATGCTTTAAGCATCTCGACTATGATGTCCATAGGAAATGCCTAAAGCATCTCGACTATGAAGTCCATAGAAAATGCTGTAAGCATCTCGACTATGAAGTCCATTAGAAAATGCTTAAAGCATCCCGACTATGAAGTCCATAAAAAAGCTGTAAGCATCTCGACTATGAAGTCCATAGAAAAAATGCTTTAAGCATCTCGACTATGAAGTTCATAGAAAATGCTGTAAGCATAATGCTGTAACATCTCGACTATGAAGTCCATAGAAAATGCTGTAAACATCTCGACTATGAAGTCCATAGAAAATGCTGTAAGCATCTCGACTTTGGAGTCCATAGAAAATGCTTTAAGCATCTCGACTTTGAAGTCCATAGAAAATGCTGTAAGCATCTCGACTATAAAGTCCATAGAAAATGCTGTAAGCATCTTGACTATGAAGTCCATAGGAAATGCTTTAAGCATCTCGACTATGAAGTCCATAGAAAATGGCATCTCGACTATGAAGTCCATAGAAAATGCCTAAAGCATCCCGACTATGAAGTCCATAGAAATGCTGTAAGCATCTCGACTATGAAGTCCATAGAAAATGCTGTAAGCATCTCGACTATGAAGTCCATAGAAAATGCTGTAAGCATCTCGACTATGAAGTTTATAGAAAATGCCTAAAGCATCTCGACTATGAAGCCCATAGGAAATGCCTAAAGCATCTGACTATGAAGTCCACAGAAAATGCTTTAAACATCTCGACTATGATGTGCATAGGAAATGCCTAAAGCATCTCGACTATGAAGTCCATAGAAAATGCTTTAAGCATCTCGACTATGAAGCCCATAGAAAATGCTTTAAGCATTATCTATGCGGGACTTCTTAGTCGAGATGCAATAGCAGCTTATGCTGTCCTTGCTAAGTCATACCTTCAGTGCAGCATTTAATTTGAAGTATAATACAAAAGTTATACTGAATAGTAAAAAATATATTAAAACAGTGATTTATCGATTATGTCAAATTGTGTATTAATTTTGTTCTTCGAAATAATTCCTCTAATATTGCCAAGCCATTGTGGCATCTTAATGGACATTTATGGACACAATTCCACCCAAAATTTTCTCAGTTAAATGCAGTATTTATCTATCCAAGAATGTATATAACGATATTACCTATAAACAGTCGGTCGCATATTTATCTTGTGAAGATCTATGATTTCAAGATTGCTCAAATAATGACAGTTACAGTTATATTTGTTTATTTAGCATCTTGCTCGAAGTTTTATTTTTAAATATAATACGACTCGAAAGGTTAGTCACGGGCGACAGTAATGGAATAAAAACAAGCCAAAGGTGTCAGTTTCAAAACTGTCTGCACCGATGTTTTCCGAAATAATATCATGTTAATAACACAACACATACATATTGCAGGCATAAAAACTTAATAACACGAAACTAAAAACAAATTCTACAGGCATATTGCTTTCATTCCAATCCCATTAACTTTATTTTGTAAATAACTAGCGTTGCATTGATAGTTGAAATTATGAACAAAATATGTTATACGAAACTTAGGCTGGTGTAACCAGCGTTTCGTATTTCATTGCTGGTCGACTCAGTTAAACTCGAGTCGGCTATTTTTGTTTCTTGGATGTTTGCAAAAGCATGTACCTATAGCACAAAACTTACATATTGCAGAAATAAAACAACTTACTGCATAGGCACACACTAAATTAGAGGCTGCTGCAAATGGAAATGGTTTACAATGCTCTAACTGCTAGCCGTTCTTTAGGCATGTACGAATTTAAGATATTCAGGGAGGAATGAGCTTTACTTGAATGCTACATTTTCAATTTAGAACAACTGGGGACTACGGCAGGGGACTTAATGTATGTCCTCAAATGAAACGGCTTAGACATTGGTAATACATTTTAAAGCAGATAATTTACTCTTGTAGGTATGCTTTCATTTCTTCTCGTATAAACCTGGGTTCGAGGTTATAAAACTTGAGAATAATTTCAAACTCAAAATAAAGCACTCTGATTGGCTGCTTCCGAGCACATTCTCGGAAGCGGCCAATCAGTGTGCTTTATTTTGAGTTTGAGAATGTACTCAAGTTTTATAACCTCTAGGCCAGGTAGTTGGTCAGTTTCTCACGGAAGTTTTCAGACCTTATTAGAGGCATCTGGTGATGTCCTCATCGACTAGTGATGGTGGAGGTTAATCACCCTGGAAATCAATCTGGGGTCGTATTTATAAAACCACTTAAGTCGTTGCTATGTTGTTGCTAAGGCTAAATTTCTGTGAAGGAGATTCCCTACAACTATGAAATTTGCTCTGGAGGAACACTCTTTTTCAGACTGTTCCTCCAGAGCAAATTTCGATGTTTAGGGAATCCCCTTTATAGAAATTCAGCCTTAGCAACAGCATAGCAACCACTTAAGTCGTTTTATGAATACGGCTCCTGAACTGTAGAGCCAACTGTAGGTATGATGGGCTTTTGATGTGCACAAAGTAGTAAAACTGGCTGAACATTTTAATTCTTGTGGACAACTAGTTCACGGTTGCTCCAATATAAACCGAGAAGCAATGTTTCGCAGTACAGCAAAGATGATTGTTCATTGGTGTGTTTATTGCAAACTTAAAGTGGACGTTTTGGGTTCATGAATGGTATCGTCTTGATAAGCATTTGCTTTGAGTTTGCTGGATCAACAACAGACAGTTTGCTGATATATGGGCTCGTTTGGTTATTCTAATGCTCAAAAAGCAACAAAGGATCGTTTTAAGTCTTTTCAACTTAAAGAGTCGGAAGATTTGAATCTGCTTCCCTGATGTTTAATAAATTCTCTCATGGAACGACTGTTAAAGGAAAGACAAGCATTTTTTCCTTCAAAAAGTTGCGTATGAGAACGAATGCGAATGCTTTCAGGACAGACTAATTGTTCTTGGATGTGAATCTCGAAAACACAAACATGCATAACATCCAGAAATATAAATCAGTTTAGCTGGAGAGGATTACAAGTAGTTAAGATGATTAATAGGACAATAAATTAAGGGAACTAATTGTTGAAAACCTACTTTGAAGTGCTTCCAAACTAAGGAAACACGCCAGTTGCTGACTCCTCTTTCTAATCTTTACCCTTTTTTCCGACAAAATACGTCAAAGTATATTGAGGCAACAATGTAAAAGGCTAGAGCAAATAATCCTGATAATGTTCAAACTGTATGCTCAACCATCACTGTTAGTGTCATGCAGCTCGGATGCATCTGAGATATAAGTGTATATGATATTCGAGGAACTGATTCGTTCTTCTTTGAGTATGGGTCGGTTCAGCATACCTATATCGATACAAATGGCTAACAACAAAAACAGCAACTATTCTTCAGTGTTCCCATATCCCATTTACGTTGGCTCAATACAGGAGCGGTAAGAATTATACGTGTGAGTACGCTTACTAAAAATAACATTAATTTTGTTCTGACCTGTTATCCCAATAGATACAATTCCTATCATAAACTCACTGCCTCATTCAGACAGAGTCGCATTATGTTTTGTCAAATGTTGAAAAAGACGCGAGAATACACATGTACAAGCTCTGAGACAAAGGAAGAAAAAGATTCAACCAAGTGTAGCTCTTAGCACGCATGTTAGCATTGCAAGTGATTTCAGTGCTGAAAGAGTTAGAAAATCGTTGAAGTCTACTTTAATAATGCCTTAAATTATTCAAGAGAAATCATTTGGTACAGATTGGATAAGATAAAAGGACACAGTTGAGCTGCCCCAATACCAGTACAGCTAACTCCTTAAAGTGTTGCGATGTCCTCTTTAGAGGCGTGCCACAAGGTAGTGGATAGACCATTGCTGTTAGTAAGCTTAATAGTTCGTTTTCATTTTCCTGTATCATATCTGTAGAGAAATTCCAGAAATGCATTATACCAAGGCATTGATATTAAAACAATATAACCTGTTGCTATCACTAAACCTGCAACCTTATGAGCCGCGACACGAGAAAACCAACAATGTGGCTGTGCGCCCAGCGCAGACTCAGATCGGCCTGGGCATCCACCCAGTCTGATCAGAGTTTTCGCTTTGCGCTTAAAGGGTAGCAGAAGGTCTAAGCTACCTCCATGCGGACAGCGAAGACTCTGATCAGACTGGGCGGATCCCCAGACTGATCTGAGTCTGCGCTGGGCGCACAACCACTTTGTTGGTTTTCTCGTGTCGCGGCTCAATTATGTATTGTAAACAGTTTATTGACGGATTCGCTACGATGACACCAACAGTATCTCTCTCTGTCAGTAGAACCATTACAAAGTTTGGCAACCTAATGGTAATAATGGTAATGAAAACAAAATCAGTAAAAGATACTGGCAGATCTTTTTGTTTCAGACAGGTGAGCCTAATGATTGGCAAAAATTGAAAAATAAACTTTCGAAACACACAGGAATTCCTTTAGAAATGTTTTGCTCACAGCTTCCCATAAGTGGCCTTAGATTTATTTTCTAATATTTTTAACACAGAGAATTCATTTCAAAGTCTGGTGTATCAAGCCGTTACTCCTCCCCTTTTCCTCAGCAAGCCACTTAACATCTAGCATCATTATGCACATTATATGCATGTGGCATGCAGAGGTACCGGGGGGGTGCTGGTGGGGGAGGTGCGGGCAGCTAGTATACAACAGTAAAAACTGAAAATTGGCTGGGATAATAACATTCTTTAGATCTAAAAGATAGGTCAAAGCTCTTATTATTAAAAAAAAATAATAATAAAATAGCATATTATCAACAACTGTAGGGTTTACATCAGTTTAAGCATATATATCAAAAAGAAAAACAAAAAAAATGAATTAAAAAAAAAAAAAAAACAAATAAAAAAAAACAACAAAAAACTTATTTTCAGAGACCGAAAAGTTCACCTACCCTTTTACAGAGATCGATTAAAGTTAGTCAGGGTTATTCTGTGACTCTGATCTACTCATTCAGGTGTTGGTCGTGGTCGAGCGATGGTGCCGGGGCGTCTTACTAATTTGGCTAATAGTAGGACAAGGACATACGGAGCTTGCAGTAGGTGCGGGTTGGGGTTGTTTGGACATTTTTCTCTCATATATATATATCCTTTCTCTTTTATCCCTCTCTCTAGGAGACAGCTCGATGTAGACTAAAATACTGTCCGTCAAAGAGCAGTTAAACCCAAAACCACCATCCAACGAACCATCAGTACATTGACATTGCAGTAAGTTTAATAATAAAAAGATAACAGTAATATACTGTCACATTTAATAGAACGTTATATGGAATATGGAACGGCATAAGACGTTTATCTAGTTTGATAACAATCTAAAACGAACAGGTACAGATTATGCCAACATTATCATGAAGCAGGTTTCAGATCATATCAATGAAAGTTAAGTATAACGGCTGCTTTAACTCTCGAACAAATTTACCAAATCTCCAGACTACATGTTAGTAATACATTTCTGGGTGACCATTCCTGTACGTTAGATCTAGGCATACTGTTCTTCATTCGTAGACGTCTCAGTTGCTCTACAAGCGGTACTGGGTTTGCTTCCAAAGGATCTTACTATTCAGAAATTATCTATCGTCAATGCAGCTGGTGTTTGTGCCGTATTGCGGCCGTAAAACGTCTCCCTGTACATCATCATAGTGCAGATTATATTTTCTGGTCCTTTGGGATCATTGTGTTCATTTGTGTAATTTTGAAAATAGAGTTCCGCTTAAGCCGGTGCTGGGGCGTGGCTGGTGTAGCACATTTTATTACTGGTCATGAACAGACTCAATTAAACCGAGTCTGCTATGTTCTGTTCTTTGATGTTTCCTTGCTTCCAAAGGATCTTTCTTTTCAGAACTTATTTGGATGTCAAGTTACACTGTTCTTCATTCGGAAGTCAGTTAAGCGTTAGCGCTGTCTTACTCGGTGTGAATACGGCCGCCCGCGGAACTCCTGACAATGCATACGGGCTTCTTTAACTGACGCGGTGTTGAAAGGGACATAAACGCATTGCCATCCATCAACTTTATTCGTTGCAGAAGTGGAATACGGATTTCTACTTAAAATATTTATGCAGTCATGCAACAATGGAAGAAAACTACTTTATGCGTTTTGCAAGTGTTTGGGGTTTAGCAATATTTTTTTATACTCTGAAACTTATGCTTTTCCAAACAAATGCAAGATGATTGCAATATCTGCCATATGCTTTGTATTATTTAGTATTAATTACAAAAAGACGACATGTGTATCGTGAGAGATATGCAACCGCCATAATTGCTTAAGCATACATGTTTCTGGTATCTAAACACTCAGCAGTATTAATACCATCATAACAAAGACAAAAACTTTATTTTCAGGGGCCGTATTCATAAAACGACTTAAGTGGTTGCTATGCTGTTGCTAAGGCTAAATTTCTTTGAAGGAGATTCCCTACAACTATGAAATTTGCTCTAGAGGAACAGTCTTTGTAAAGTCTTACAAAGACTGTTCCTCCAGACCGAATTTCATAGTTGTAGGGAATCTGCTTTATAGATATTTAGCCTTAGCAACCGCATAGCAACGACTTAAGTGGCTTTATAAATACGGCCCCAGAATGAGAGCAACTTAATATTTCACACTCTTGAAACAAGAAACAGGACATTTTATGGCAGAATATGTCGAACTGAGTAGGATAAGGTGATACCCTTGCACACCTAACATACGAACTGTACCTCCAGAGTCCCCGCTAAGGATAAATGAGCCGCGACACGAGAAAATCAACAAAGTGGTTGTGCGCCGAGCCCAGACTTAGATCAGCCTGGACATATGCCCAGTCCGATCAGACTCTTCGCTAAACGCTTAAAGTGTAGCTAAGGGTCTAAGCTACCTCCATGCAGACAGCGAAGTCTCTGGTCAGACTGGGAAGATGCCCAGGCTGATCTGAGTCTGCGCTGGGCGCACAACCACTTTGTTGGATTTCTCGTGTCGCGGCTCAAATTGAAGCAAGAATTATTAAACTTCAAAGCCATTTCGAACTTCCAATTTGAGTATATTAACTTCGTTTTTATGGTTAAGCGTAACTAAAAGTGTCTACAAACGTATGTACAGTCCATGTAGAAAAACGGCATAAGAGTCCGGGCGACGTTATCTAGGATCGAGTCTGGTAACTTCGGACAGCAGGTAAATTGGGACAGTGACATTGTTTCATTTATATGGCAGTTGTTTGGAATTAAAACAAAATTAACTGGACAAACAGTGAAAAGCCTGATGAGAGGGGTCTCATCTGGATTTTCACTATTTGCAATGGTATGCCCGAATTTACCCGCTGTCCGAAGTTACCCGCCTTAACGCTAATACTTACTGAATTCGCTGTGACGCCATGTAGTACAGCTATCAAAATGGTGACGAAATAGATGTCGCACTGAAACAGATTCACCAGTAGTCGAAAAAGCATACTTCTGTACAATATCTTTCTTCTGGCTGAATAAGAGAGGCTGACATTATTGTAATGACAGGGTAGTTGAACCAATGAAATAGTCCCAACATTTTTATTCAAGTTCGTTGACGGTGGAGAAAACATGGAGCGCTATACATTTGCGATCACGAATGTTATTGTAAATGCGAATAACATGGAAATTTGCCGCTTCTTGTCCGGTCAAACTCTCCAAAAATCCTTTGCAAGGTGCATCACAAATGTTGAAAGTAGTCAATCAACTTACCCAATGTTTATCTATGAGTCTGAAACCTATGACCAATGACTGTGTTCCTGTTTGGGGATACTCCTGGGTATTCCAATGTGGATGCGATTTCGAGCAGGCGTAGATGCAACTTCATTTCGACGCTGTGCGCAACGAGGAATATATGAGCCGCGACACGACAAAACCAACAATGTGGTTGTGCGCCCAGCGCAGATTCAGATCAGCCTGGGCATCCGCCCAGTCTGATCAGAGTCTTCGCTGTCCGCATGGTGGTAGCTTAGACCCTTAGCTACCCTTTGAGCACTTAACGAATAGTCTGATCAAACTCGGCGGCTGCCCAGGCTGATCTGAGTCTGCACTGGGCGCACAACCACATTGTTGGTTTTGTCGTGTCGCGGCTCATATTGGTTACTGGTGCTCACAGATGAAAACTCATTCTTCATAGCGAACTACCAGCTTTTCAGCTTGTCTTACTCTTATCATTGACTCGACATTCAAAAGTAGCTTATCTTCTTCACCTTTGACGCTGTCGAATATTTCATATGATTTTGACAGGTTATTTGCTTTCTCCATACTCGCATCAATTGCTAATTCTAAACGCGAATAGAAATCGATGCAAGCGATAGCAGTAAAACATATTTTCTTCTTTGTCATTCGAATATTCTCTGTCTTAGACCCGATTATTTTTCAAGCATTCACGAAACAGTTACATAGGATGAACCCAAAAGGATTGATTTAAGGGATAACAGATTTTTCATGGATACTAGAGTAGTGATGTGACTGCGAAATGATGCTCTGATCGATACATTTCAGCTCTTAATTTTTCTTGACGTAGCTTATTTGCCAGAAATAGTTATAAGGACACATAGGTTTTAGTGGCAAAATAACAAAGTAAAACAGTTTCTGTTTGACAATTTTTCCCCTTTAACCTTCTTACGTTTTGCATTGTGGGCCATTTATGCATATGGTTTACATCTAATGCAAATTATATTCGACTTCAAAGGTAGTTTCAGTAGGTTAATGCATGCTATTGTCCATAATTTATAATGTTTCCTCTATTTTTTCGTAAAGTAGTGCACTCAATACAATTATTATTGTTAGAATAAGCATAATCGTCCTAAATATAGGGACATCGCTTTTTCGAGACCTGTAATGTTTGTTATTGTGTAAGCTATGACTAATAAGATAGGATAAATGTTTAACATTATACAGTCAACTCTCGATATCTCGAACACTGATATCTCAATGTACCGTCTTATATCAAAGAGTATAGTTTTCTATTTCTATCTACATTTCAGATCCTCTTATCTTAAACTACTGATATCTTAAAGTAAATTTTCTGGGACCAGAAAATTTACTTTGATATATCAGTAGTTTGGGATGAACTTTGACTTTGAGATATCGAGAGTTGACTGTATATATAATTTTCTAAAGCCATAAGTCACAAGTTAATCTTACTGGGTCTTGTTGTTCAAAACTAATACAATCGCAACCTCAGGTGTTGTCAGGGTCACTGATGAGGCTTTATCAGCCGAAACTACGTAGCCTGGCCCATGTTCCCTCTTCTGAATGTATTTTCTGCTCTTGAAGGAACTCTTCAAGATTTTAATTTTACTTCACTGCAGCTGGTGTTGTGCCGTGTGGCGGCCGTAAAACGTCTCCCCGTACATCATCCATAGCGCAGATAATATTTTATTTTCGTCCTTGAGATCAGCAGATATATTCTGAGAAATCTGAAATTTGCGATTGGTCTGGACTCTTATTCTAGATCATCGTCTTTGATATTATTTTGACCCCATTTGAAACTAATCAGTCTTTGAATCGATGGCCCAATTAAAATTAAGAAATTACTGCGTTTTGTCTGGTTTCGTCACCAGATATTGTCAGGGTCACCGATGAGGCTTTATTAGCTGAACCTACGTAGTCTGGCCCATGTTCCTTCTTCTGAATGTATTCTCTGCTCTTGAAGGAACTCTTTAAGATTTTAATTCAAATGCATTGTACACAAAAACTCTTTCATTTATTGCTGGAAAAAATGTGAGCAGACTTTGCACTAAATTGCTTCGCACAATGTTCTGTCAGCTTTGTGGTATGCCAACAGAGGTTCCAAAGTATGAACGGTGACATATCCAGTACTGTAAGAGTATATAGAGAATACCATGTTAGTGTCTTTTGATATCAAGTTTATCAGGCGAGATCAGAAACAGCGTAGGAATGGCGAGGCTTGCCGAGCCAGTCCGACGTGTTTCTGGTCGAGCCTGATAAACTTGATATCAAAAGACATTTACATGGTTTTCTATTTATCATGCATCCTTAGAATATTTTACGGCGTAAAGAGTGCCAAACTAATCATAAGAAACGCAGTTTTGTTCGAACTTGCTGACGTCGCGAATGCGTTATGACGTAATTCGTGACGTCAATTAACCAATTGAACGTTGATATCACGGCCAACGTCAGTATATAGCCAATCGTATTCAGAGACCGCTTCTAAAGGCATGACCTGATAACATTCGCGCAAGCGCAGTTCTACAGTGACACGATATCACATTGTGTTATCATACCCCTATTATCAGTGAAATTTTGTAACAGATGCATGATAAATCCTGTAGACCGTATTTCGTCACAGATGTTTCGCACTATTACTTTTGGAGACTCTGGCCAAGCGCTGTGCCAATTTATTTTAGTACTTATGACTCTTGCTTTCAAGCGTCAAACGTGATGGTAATAGGCCTAGAATAGTACCTTATCTGTTTAATGGCGCATTGTTGCATTACAACATTTGGCCTGATATTTGAGCCGCGACACGAGAAAACCAACAAAGTGGTTGTGCGCCCAGCGCAGACTCAGATCAGCCTGGGCATCCGCCCAGTCTGATCAGAGTCTCCACAATCCGCGTGGAGGTAGCTTAGATCCTTAGCTACCATTTGAGCTCTTTACGAAGAGTCTTATCCAACTGGGCAGATGCCCAGGCTGATATGAGTCTGCACAGGGCGCACAACCACATTGTTGGTTTTGTCATGTCGCGGCTCATTTGGTTTTGGCTTAAATGTGAGGGCAGCTATAAATCAAGTTACTTGAACTAGTACCAAGAATATTTCGACTACTGCTAATCAACCTTCCCGTAAAGCAATACTGAACAGCTTTCAGGAATCATAAATTAATTTAACTGGAGACTATTTTACTTGTACTTAAGTAAATTATGAAAGAAACAAACTGTTGAAAACCAGCGTTGAAAGGGTATAGTCACCAGAAAGAAAACTATACATTAGCGCGATTTTGCCGTTTACGATTATGCCATTTTAACTGTTGGATCAATATGAGACACCATACAGGGGAGAAACTAACTATCTTATGAAAGACATACATTACGTCCCCAAGCACAGAATCATTTATTGAATAGCAGGTCTAATGACAACTAATGCAGTTTACTGGTCGATCACACGGAAGTAAATAAATGAAAAAAAAAGTAGATAAAAAGGCAATGATCAGGTACTGATACAATCGAATTTCACATCTTGCCCAAAAATACTTAATTGAAAAGGAAACCAATGATGACGGCGCATAAAGCAAAGAAAGACAGATGAAAAACCAATAGGTGAGTTTATTCCCAGTAGATGGCCACTAGGCCTTCCTAAATAACGCTGACTCTGCTATAATTCTCAGTTTAACAAGGCAGTCGATCCAAAGATTGATTAATACCAAAAGAGACCAAATAATTAAAAGGCAATGGTCTACGATAAAAGCTTTAACCAATCAAACATTTCTCATATGTCAGAATATATCCTGTGATTTAAAAGGACAAAATGAAATCTCTGCACTACGAACAATGTACGGGAGACGTTGTACGGCCGCCACACGGCACAACACCAGCTGCAGTGAAGTCAAATTCAAATATTAAAGGCAGTCGATTCAAAGACTGATTCATATCAAAAAGGAGTTCTAGAATAAAAGTGTAAACTAATCAAGAACTTCTGATATCTCATCTTGTAGTTGGTGTGATATTACAAATACAAATATTTACTAGTATTAAAGCCTCACCTCATAAGAAAGCATAATATACAATAAAATATCTTTCGTTGTGCAAACTGACTGCCAACATACAGGAACCGCGTCAAGTATACCGCATTCTAATGCACTTACAAATATAACGCGACGTCTGATTGGATAACGTCAAAAATTTGCGACAGTATATTCTGCGATATACTGTCGCAAACCCGACGTCATTGAGTAACGTCGCTTCTCATTGGCTGACGTTGGTTTTATGCTGCTGACAGCGCTCGAAATGGATGAAAACTAGTACATTATGAAAGGTGAAAATGTGAAAGTGCATTAGAATGGGGATAACTGTATTGAAAATCGTTATATGGGGAGGTAAATCATCGGTTTTATGGTCGCAAATTGCGTTTCACGGCTCCGCTAGCGCGTCGCCGTAAAACGAAATTTCCGACCATAAAACCGATGATTTACCTCCCCAAATGACAATTTTCAAGACAGTTATCCCCTAATTGGACTAAAAGGGAGAATGTCTAGCCAGGCTTCGAATATTTTGACTTAAATTCTAATGCAGCCTAAAATTACAGTCGCCTAACATGTGAACTTCTTATTTTAACGTCGATTTTTTTTTCAAAACAGTTTCTGGAAGCAATTCAAAGGATGCACTTTACATAAACCAAATACTGATAATAAAACAATATACCTGTTGCCTTAACAAAAGCTATTTCATGATTTGTTATCAATAGTTTACTGATGGATTCACATCAATAACACCAACAATATCTCTGTCTGTCAACAAGACGATTATAAAGTTTGGCAAGCTTATGCCACTTGGAAAGAAATCTAGCATACAGATCACCTTAGTCTTTCTCGGTAAATAGAAGCACGCAGCGTTTTGTACTGCCGAAACTAAATACCATTATTAAAGCTTAGTTTGCATGCAACCATTGTATACGCTAACAAAGTTGAAATACCGCGATAGGTGGTAATAAAATCCCATTTGACATTATGAGGACATTAGGCTCTGTGAAACAAGGATTTTTGACATCTAATAGTTTCCTCACTTATATGTCCTAAGAATTCATCTGCCCGAGAAAAACGTTCTAGTAGTGTCCATTAGCAGTGTACTTAGGAATGAACTCACCATTTCGCTTCTTCATTTCAAATATTTTTGTATTATATTGTTTTTCTCATCAATTTTGCTGTCAGTTGTAACAATACAGTGAACTTTTTCAATCTGACATTTTTCTGCAACTGTTTTGGAACGCTTTCTTATTTATTGCTGAATGAGATTCAAGGTTCCATAACAAATGCGGGAGCATTCAACCAAATGTCATTTCACTAACTATAGGCAAGTGAAGCAAAACATACGCAGTGCCCCGTAATTATTATCTTTTAATTTTTATTCAGATAAAGTTAGGTGATTGTTGTCGAGCCCGCTTGCAGTCAGCGAGACATAGTCGCCCGTTTGGTGTTGGCGCATCCGTCCGTCCGTCTGTCCGTCCGTCTGTCCGTCCGTTTACAGCCATATCTTGAGTTTGATTGATCCTTGGACCTTGAAACTTCATCACAATATGCCCCACCAAAATGCTAATTGTCTCCTGCAAAACTAGGTCACTCTGACCTACTTTCACGAAAAAGTACCAGATACTTAGTTTTCGTCTGCAGCCCCATATCTCCCTTATCATAGGCCCCAGAACATTGAAACTTTATCAGTGCATGCATCTGACCACTCCAGGTCACCTCCAACAAAACTAGGTCGCTGTGACCTACTTTCACGAAAAGAATTACATATTTAGTTTTTGTCTGCAGCCCAATATCTCCATTTTCATAGGCCCCAGAACATTGAAACTTCATCAGTGCATGCATCGTACCACTCTAGGTCACCTCCAACAAAACTAGGTCACTGTGACCTACTTTCACGAAAAGTACCACATATTTCGTTTTTTGTCTGCAGTCCAATATCTCCCTTTTCATAGGCCCCAGAACATTGAAACACCATCAGTGCCCGCACCTTACCACCTCCAACAAAAACTAGGTCGCTGTGACCTACTTTCACGAAAAAGTACCACATATTTAGTTTTCGAGGTCAGCTCCATATCTTTCTTTTCATTGGCCCAAAACATTGAAACTCCATCAGTGCTTGCACCTTACCACTCCAGGTCACCCCCAACAAAACAAGGTCACTGTGACCTACTTTCACGAAAAAGCATTTTCACTACTGTCAAAGCGCCAACGGGCTCGACATGCAGGCCGCGGCCATCTAGTTTAGTCTGAACAGCACATCGATGTGCATGCTGTTATAACTGGACACAACGAAGTCTTCTACGGAACCTGAGGTTGATTTAGGGGAAGAACTAAATAAACAGCATGCTTTCGTTCTATTTATATTATTTTGTGTGTGGTACTATTTATGTATGTTGTAAAAAAGCGAAATAAATATGTTTAAACCTAGTCGATTGCAGAGTTAAGTCCTATGCGGTAGGTACCGACTTTTGCAAGAACATAATCGGTACACACTGCTTTGAATAAACAATGGTCAGAAAAAAACAACAACTCAGTAACTACATGTAAACCTCGACTTAATTTTATAAAACTGGTCCCTATTTCGTTTCTATAGTCTTTCTAATGACTGTCATGAAAAATAAGTAAGTTAATAAATAAATAAAAATCGTTCTAAATCGTCAGCTTCATTTTCTTCTTATCTCCCATTTTTCAATTCTTAGGGTCACTAACCAGGCTTAAAAAGCCCAAGCTGGTGTGGCTCATATCTTAAAACTAAAAATAAATAATAACTCTTATGAATGAATATGAAAATGGAATTTTGTGACATCAATTCATTTTGTGATGCCCCCACATGTGGGTATGCACATATAGACATAAGATACCAAGACAATATATATGATAAAATAGATAAGTAAAATGCAGTTGACAAACACGATAGATAGTAGTATATTCTGTGTTATTGTATTATTGAGGGATACAGATTTAAATAAGTCTCTTGACTTCCTTCTGGATCCCTTTTGTACAAAATTTGTATTTATGTCATAATGTCCATTGAATGTTTGTTTGTTATACGAAAAATAAAGTTTAAACCAATGTGAAAATGGCTCTCAGCGGTTAACCCTTGCAGAACGTAATAAGGTAACTACAGGGGATATTAAGTGTCGTGTGGCAGACGCAAAATGTAAATTTATACATTAATTAAATGCGGCAGCCTGCATCCTTAATGGTCAACCAAATCACGGTCGGCAGCCTTGCTGCCCTCTTTAATTGCACGCCAATGGACCTGTCCTCATACTTAAAATGACGGCTCCGACCTAAAAATCCTCCTAATAAGTTGGCTGGGGAATTGGTTGGGGCTTAGTAATCTGTCTTTGGTTGGACCCATTAGGGTACAACGGTTGGACTTCTGATGTTCCTGTGTTTCAGTGTTCATCTTACTGTTGAGTGCTCATCTTGTTACATCTCAGTATTTAACCCATTGCATTCTGGGTATTTTTTGTCGTCTGCTGAAATTGTCGTCTGCATCAAAAATCAAGAATATTTTGACAATATTGGTCTAACTAACTCTTGTAGAAATGGTGTCTAGGCAGCAAACAGTTTGGATCTCAGATCAGGCCCCACTTTGGTGGGGCCTGTTCTGGATCCAATCTGTTTGCCCAGATACCCCTAAAGAGGTATCCCGAATGGAATGGGTTAATCCTGATTTATATATTTGCTGTGTTTGATTTGTTGATGGATTAGATGTCCTTCATACGGACCAAATAGTGTGTACGTTTAAAGTAATCAAGACCGAGGATTGTGTATATGTACATGTAAAATCGATTTAAGCCCCCATTCCCCGGTAATAGTAGCGGAGACGGCGCTTCTTTAGTCCAAGACGGCGCTTCTGTTGTGGTTTATTACTGTTTGTTGTAATTCCAGCATTATGGAACCTAAATAGCTGCGTGGTTTGCTTCCTATCTTGTTTTGTGGTAATACAAATATCAAAATTAGGTAAAAATAGAGGATTTGTATGATTTCTGTGAGGTTTTGGTTTAATCTGTTTATGACCCACTGCAGAACCTAGAGCGAGGTAAAGTACTCCAGCATTTTATTGCTGATATGACCGTTCCAAGGCGATTTTTTGTGGTTACTATTATTGTTATTGTTTGTCTGCTTTATATTAGACTTTGACTTTTTGTACATTATTTAGAGTAAGCTAGTGTCCATCTGCTAGGAGAGAGCTGGACTTTTAGTCTTTTCGCTTGTCTTGTTTTGCTATTAGTGCCGTCTTTCTTTTTTTCATTTCTCATTTGTTGTTTAGGGCAGGATGTGTTAATAGATTGTTTCGGTTCTTGCTCGTCCATTCTAATCCAATTTTATACGGTATTCAGAATAAAAGTCAAACTTGTCTTATAGCTGTATCCTAAAATTCTATTTCCAAAATCACTTACATTCTATCACACTTCGCTGAAGTAGTAACGTTGCAAAGCAATGACTTCGTATCGAGAAGTATAGCAGACGTTTTTTTCAACATTTTGTGCCCACTATCACTTGTTTTTGCTGTGGGTCAGTTTACATGTTTGGACGTCGCGCACGGTATTGGGGTACATTCACGGACATATATGAAATGGACACCACGGAAGCAATGCTTTTTCGGATTTTATGCCATAAACTGTTTTAAAATCGTGAATTGGTATTTAATTTACTTTCGGGTCAATAATATTTGGTTTTGAGGCGATGTAAATCCTAATGCGGGCGCAAAACGGCTGGTTTTCGCGCTAAAATGCGTGTAACTCTGTAACAAAGTCGACATGGTGGGCATACTCGAAGGAATGCTACACAGAAATAACGATGTGAATTTTTTTGGAAATTTGCTTACGAAAAAGAGGAAATTTTCTGGATTAACTCCATATTCATTTTTTTGTTTATTCTTCAACAATCGCCATCTGAAGAATTTATTGTTAAAAGTAAAATAGTGTAACTCACGCTCAAATTAACGTCAAAATTGCAGGGCTGGTTTCTTCGGACAGTATTTATTGTATCGGAATAAACAGATTTTGAAAATATTTGTATATGATTCAAATGTACTTATGCATCCCTTATGAGCCCTATAAGAATTATTACTTTTTCTCTACGGATACGGAAAGAAATGAAAAAAATCCGCGGTCTTAATTTTTGTAACAAATTTCAAATTTGACACCAAACTCTTACACCTATCTATGTTATTAAGCTGATTTGGACAAAATACTTACAGCAATCTGTGCAAAAAGGATATTTCCAAAATGTACATTGTCTCTTTGTATTATCTGCTAAATTGGGATTAAATGCTCTTGAACAATAACATTGTTAAGCGCTTTTACATCGGTCTTAAATTTTGTAACGCGGCGACAAATAAATAAATTCAAACGTTACTTGCATATGAAACCTTATAGTTATAAATGGCTGTCTGGCAATTTTCAGGTCTGCGTCATTTTAGTCAAACACGTCTGAAAGGTCAGCTCTGTGAAGTAAATAACTGTATTAAAAGGCAAAAATTCCATTTCCAAAAGTACCAATTTTCTTTACAAATTGACCCGTATTAAGCAAGCACCTGTCTCAAGCAAGCGGTTTTTGCATCTCTCTTGGGTGCTTGTTTAAGGCAGGTTTGACTATACAGCAATACTTTCTCTTGCCCTCGGAGAAAAAATTTTCTCAAAGTTTGAAGCCCATAAATATATAAATACATGTATATGATATTTCACCAGTTTAAAAAGACTTTCCCGTGGCAAGATGGCTAGCAGAAAAAAAAGAAACGGGAAAGGTGACGCAAACGATATATTTCGTTCTACACGAAAACAGAGGATAGTACAATGTATAGTATAACGAAATAAATTATCGTGAAACGGCTAAAAGCTACCGTGCAGGGATATAGTGTGGTTTATATTTGCAGCTTCCGATAGAATTTGTACAACAATCTCAATTCGTATCGTGTTCATAAATGCAAATAGATCCGTCCTATACTGAAAAAGCAAATGAATAAGCAAAACTGTAAATAAATTCTCATTGACGTCGTCCTTACAACATGTTTAAAGGCCCCATTGCTCTATCAGCATGAAAAAAATTATCATGAGGTATCGCTGCAAGCTTCTCACTGTAGTTTCGTAATTGTAAATGACCGTGATTTGCCAACTTTAAACAAAGAAAACATCTTTGAGTTTCACATAAAAAAGATTTGAAACTTATTTGGGTCATTTTAGTTGGCAACTAAAATGACCTACTTTCGATTTCACAAAATGGTAAAAATACAATGTACATGTGTGGAGTCCCAATCACTATTCCGCCTAAGTTAATATAGCATTGCTAGACGGGAAACCAGAACAGGACATTGTATTTTGTGGAGCTATTTGTTATTTTTCAAAAATTGTTTTCTCTACTTTTTGCCAGCTATATGACTCAATATTTGCACTCCAATCCTCATTTTATTACCAGACCTGAAGGTTGAACCGCTTTTTACAATGATTTGCGTTTAGGCATTTTTACCGCTGATAGGACTATGGAGACTTTAAAGGATCGGACCGTGTTTTTTTTTTTTGGTTCCCGTGGCGTGTTTGGTTTTGTTTCACTAATTTCGGTATAAGACAGTCGAACCCCACGGTTAACATACTCATACGGTGGAAAAATAGCCGCTTGACAGTTTGACGTTACGTTTTGTTCCCCAATACCGTGCGCGACGTCTTAAGGCATTCTGTTGTATAATAATTCTTTATGCAGATACAGGTATTTTATCAAGTAATCATGCGCATATTATATATCCTCGTTGGGTTTCTCATTAAAATATTACGTCTGCGTGCAATAATGCAGTCAATGATTTATTTAATGTGAATAACAAGTGTTCTAGAATGTTTTGCAGACAGTTTTAGAGCTCCAGATAAGGTGGGGTTTTAGGATAATTTGGAAATAATTTTCCTTATTTCTCAATGAAAACATATGTTGTGACCCCTCTTTAGAACCGTCTCACCGAGACTTTTCTAATGAAGGGTCTCAACTTATGTTTTAGTGGAGCGTTAAGGAAAATTATCCTTAAATTATTCCTGTTACCCCTTCTTATCTGGACCGCTGCAGTTTTCCCCAACACAACTACAGATGATGCAAACATCTGCCTGTGGTTAGTGTTAAAATATATTGTTTCAATTTAAAGACTTCATGCGCCTCGTGGGAGAAATGCTTTCATCGTAATTGGTAAACCACAAATTATTGCCTGCAGGTTTTAATTGCTCAATATACGATGTTATAAATGATGGAAATATTACATAACCATGCAGTTGGCAAAAATCGGTTTCGAAAACATAAAAAGACATTGCATCTAAGGCAAAGAAGAAATTCTGATTTGTTTTCATATCAGAGTTGTTGTAACTGGCAAACTTCATAGGTGTTGTTTTATACATGAATATCATGGTTTTGAAGAACAAGCTTTATGAACTTCTGATTTCTAATTTGATGCAAATTTTGTGCCCCTTTACAACTTCTTACGGTTTTAATAAAAGGACCGTAATTCTTGCATTTTAACAGCGTTGGCTACGCAAGGATAAGTTAAATATGTTTGTGACAGTTCAAAATATTCATAAATATGCTTTAGAGAAAATAATTCTGCAAAGTTAACATTTGTTGAGTGTATATGACAACGATTTAAATGTAAAGGCGGTACTTCTGTTGTGGTTCCGCAATCCTAATTGTTCTTTTGTCTGTTTGTCTGTGGTCTTCTATCAATATTGTCACCTGTATAGCCTCTCACTTTGCTTTCTGTTTTGTGTTGAAATTTAAAATAAAAAATAGGTA
The DNA here is from genome assembly GCA_963989385.1 of Ctena decussata. Taxonomy (NCBI): domain Eukaryota; kingdom Metazoa; phylum Mollusca; class Bivalvia; order Lucinida; family Lucinidae; genus Ctena; species Ctena decussata. Next base: position 15,474,910 of record OZ022505.1, on the reverse strand, counting down.
AACAAATAGATGTAACTGTTACTTGTTCTGGTTGTCTATGTGTGAGTGAAGTTTTAAATTGGGGTATCTGAATGATCACCAGTCTGGGAAAGAGCTATTTATTCGGTTTACCGTGCATGCCTTTCGTAGACATGTCAATTAATGTACGTACTTATTTCCTTTGTTTTTGTTTTGAGAGCAGATATTGGATCTGAATGACAAGTACTTACCATTGCCTGTCCTTTTACTTTACTTATCATCTACATATACTACTGATAGAAAATATAAAAGATGTTTATAAGTTTGCCTTTGAGACAGGCATATCGCAAAACATTTTTTATCACTGGTTTTCTTTCAAGGGATGCCTAAACTATGTGGGGGATTGCTACTATGATATAATTGTTTCCTATTTTTCTGGGCAAATAAATGTATTTTTTTAACTACATAGAAGGCATGCCATAATAGATAGACTATTTTCAGCCAAGGCCCATAGAAAGTATCGAAATCGTTTAGGAAAATGAGCAAGTGAACTATTTATTTATGCAATCGTGCTTTTTAATCGATACCATGGTCTCAAACATTTTCATGAGGCATTGTGCGTATGTATCGTTGGCTGGACAAAAAGCTTCATTGTTAGTCAACGTTCAACGTTCTCGTAAATCGTGAAACCACCATAAATCAATGAACTAGAAGTAGAGCCTTTCAAGTGCGTGAGCCTGCAACAAATAAGGCAGCTAATTATTAGAAGACGTTTCAAATGACACCAAATGGGTATACTGGATTTATCGCTGTTTTTAGCATATTTGTATACAGTATAGTATATATGTATCGTGGCGTTGTCCGAATTGCTCTGCCTGTCCCACTTGCAGTACATGTAACAGTGACATAATAATACAATCATATTACACTGATAATGGACCAACCAGTCAATGGTCTACTCGTTCAGGCTGAGTATCGAGCGAAATTTGTTTGGTATAACTTAACTGGAGCCCGACACATGACCTCCCACACATCAAGCGGATGCTGTATCAATTTAGCTCTGCGACAATGTGGAAGAGACACGAATACTGGCCGACAATAGTTTGATTAATCGTTTGAAAATACTACTCATCATAACGACGAATCTAGCAGCTTCTAAGCAGTCACTTAAAATAAAAGAAGCACAGTATATGTCCACCTTAGAGACTCACAGCAGAATTTATCAAAAGTGGGCGTGTATTTTCCCTATATTTCATGCTGTGGTTTTACTTGCTGCTAGTAACTGATAAGACGTCAGTCCTATAGGTATGTCCGATGATGCTATGAATTTCTTGTTGCTTGTTTGTGTATAAACACTCATCGGAGTCAATTGAAAGGCCGTCCTGATACGACGCTTACTTTTTCTTCGATCTTGTCTTGTTTAGTTGTCGCTATGAAATCGCTTCTTTGCATTTAAATCAGGAGAATAGAATTATTAACTGGTATTTATTGTATCTATATTTGAGCCGCGACACGACGAAACCAACAAAGTGGCATGTGCGCCAAATGAAGACTCAGATCAGCCTGGACATTAGCCCAGTCTGATCTGAGTATTGGTTGTGCGCATGGAGCTCGATTAGAGCCGTAGCTACCCTTTAAGCGCAAAGCAAAGACTCTGATCAGACTGGGCGGATGCCCTGGCTGATCCGAGTCTTCGATGGGCGCACAGGTCACTTTGTTGTTATTCTCGTGTCGAGGCTCTTCGAAAATTCTGAGGCAAACCAAGACAAACACGGGTGAGTAAAGTTTTAGAATTTAAATATGTAAACCTTGACTTTCGCCGTAATCAGAAACAAACTGTCTAAAGATGTCGAAAGGAGGATTCGACTTCTATTTCTGTGAGCATGAAAATCATATAACTTTTCAGAAAAAACGGCAATAAAATATTTTTGATGTCACTCCACGCAGTTCTGAACAAGTTAAACCCCATTGAGAAAATTAAATTACATGCATTTAAAATGAGTACGGTATTGGTAATTTTATGAAATTACTATCTTGAATATTATCCATACGATCATTCACACAGTAGGGTAAGTGCATTTATTTGCCGTCTTATGATCAACCTGTATTTGGGGGAAAAGACAGCTGGTTAACATGTGGGTCCGGCGAAGTTGGCTTTAGTCTCTAGTTTCACATATAACTGAAAGTCTGCTATTTTTGTTTCTTGCTTCAAGAAACGCTCACTTCAGAATTTATTACATCTGGATCGATTTTATTTTGTTTAAAATCTCCGCGCATCCCAGTGTTAGCATGTGCATATTGGCATTCTGATCAGTGTCAACTGGATGGTGAAGATTTTGAATACATGTATTGTGAACTTCGAATGTTCTGACTTGTGCTCACGGTGGCCTACATATTTACATTTACATTTTGCAATTTAAGACTGGTGTTGTGGTCCATTGTATGTCGAGTGTGTGTAAAAGGGTAGAGGCTGTAGGGGCAGCTCGCTCCACAGTTGAGTTCAGTACCTGGAGCTAGCCCATCCGTATCCTTTGGCTGCATTATCCTTCCCTGATTCGAAAGAGGTACCCATTTGCTGCTAGGTAGACAGAGTTTTCCAATCGCCGGCTTGCCAAACCCGGACTCGAACCCGCGACATCCTGCACCATACCCGATCGGCTCTTACCACTCGACCACTGCTATACGGTACTCAAACATAATTGCAACCTAATTCTATTAACTGTACTTACACTATTTTAAATGTTCGAGCAATATGTTCCAGCTTTAGATATGAACAAATATATTTATCCATTCAGGGACTGTTTTGGAACACTTTACGCATTTGGGTCTGTCCTATTTGCAGTTCCGCCAGCCAGTCCTGGGCCCAGGTTCACAATCACACCTTAAGAGATAAGGAATACCTTAAAGTAAGGTTTTACCTTAAAGTGGTTAAAAGTGAATCTTGACAACACCTTAGCGCTAAGGTGTTCCTTAACTTAAGGAAAAATCTTAGAATTTTTAAGGTTGGTCCGTATCAACTTTAACTTTTTAAGGAACTCCTTAACTCTTTATATACGCGTAAACAATGGCGAACGATTCTTTTAAATGTAAAGATAAACGAATAATTAATTCATTAAAGCCCTTTATATTCTAGAAAATATTAAAAAGCCATCATTGCATTTATTTTGATTAATTAGCGTAAACCGAACTAGAACAAGTGAGCAGTGGTTTACGTACCCCCCCCCCCCGCTTCCTCCCACGCACCCAGGCATGGCCATCGCCTAATGACACCAAACTTGAAACACACAAGTTTAACACATATATGATACTAATTTAAAAGTATGGGCTACAACATCCAAAGGATTTCAACTCATCTTCTGCAACCTACCAATAAACCTAATAGTTAACATATCAAACGGTTCAATAATAAACTTATAGCAGAATTTTGATGCAAATGTTTCAGTATGTAACCTTGACCTTATGTCAGCAGCATCCAGATGGTGACACCTGTTACAACCCAGAAATAAATCAAGACACATATCATAAGGTCACTGAAGAATATGGGATTAACAATCTTATCTTAAAACATGGAAAAGCTGAAGTCTGTGATTTTGACCTCTAGGTGAAGGCATGTGCGAAGATAGTATCGAATAAATTTTCAGACCAACATCTTCTATCATGCCAAATATAACCAAACTCAACAAACGGTTGCGATGATATGAGATCTCAAAAAACTTGAACATGAAAAAGTCAAAGCCCGTGACCTTGACCTCTAGGTCACAGGCATGGGTCGGGTGGAAGAGAATAAAACTTTGGACAAATATAAACCCAAACATAAACCCAGCCCAACAAAGAGTTTGAATTGATATCAAGATCTTAAAAACTTTACCATAAAACTTTAACATGAAAAAGTCAAAGTCCGTGACCTTGATCGCTAGGTCATAGACATGTATGGGTGGTATAGAATTTGGAGCTACATCTATCATTATGCCAGAATTAATGGATATCCAAAAATGCAGCAAATTATTGCATATCCAAAATTCGATTTATGGATATCCATAATTTGATCTTAGGATTTCCAAAAATCTGCTTTATATCGGGATATCTGGATAAAATGAATTATGTATATCAATAATTTGATTTATTGATATCCATTAATCGATTTTTGGAATATCCAAAAAAAAGCTGATTTGTTTGGATATCAAAACATCGAATTATAGGTATCCATAAATCAAACCATCGATATCCATAAATCGAATTATGGATATCCAATATTATGTTTTTTTTTTTTTTTTTTTTTTTTTTTGATATCTAAATTTCGAGTTATGGAGCCCGGTAGCTCAGTATGTTAGGTGCTAGCCTGCTGCTCTAGCGGTCCCAGGTTCGAGCCCGGCTGGAGGCGGGAGTCTTTTCAATCGTAAACGGGGTTCCATTGCTCACTCCCTTTCATTATGATTCATCCATCGTCCTGATATGACTTAAAAACTTTTAAAAAGGACGTAAAATCGCAAGTCATCCGTCCATACATCATTACGCCAAATACAAACCAAATCCAAGAAAGAATGTGGACCTCAAAAACTCTAACGCAAATGCTGACTTACGGATTGACAGATGGACGAACGGAAAACGGGCAAAATGTATATGCCCCTTGTCATACTTCGTATGCCTGGGGTATAAACATATTGCTACTTAAAATGTGTAAACTTCGGCGTATAATGGTAATAATAATAATGGTATTGCCAAAAAATCACCTATAACATGCGCCTGGGTAGTTCTAGCTCTATAAAGATTATGGATAGTTTGTCAACTTTGAGAAAGTGAATCTCTCTCTCTCTCTCTCTCTCTCTCTAAAGATTATGGATAGTTTGTCAACTTTGAGAAAGTGAATCTCTCTCTCTCTCTCTCTCTCTCTCTCTCTCTCTCTCTCTCTCTGTGTGTGTGTGTGTGTGTGTGTGTGTGTGTGTGTGTGTGTGTGTTATGAATGCACATGAAAAGATTTTTGTGTTCAAAAATAGAGCCTCTTTAATAGAAAAGCATTCAATTATGAGACCACGGTCCCAGTGTGCGAAACCAGCAGATATATCACGTCCGTGTGTGCATGCAGTATTCTCTTTGCAATTCTCACGCTCACACTTACAAATGCCGCCTAGGAATCTTCATACTCAGATTGTGTTAGCTAAGTGGGACGGATATACTATTCGTCAACCGTATGTATTCGCGATTGATTAACTAGCCAACAGGTGGCTCGGCCTTTTGAAACTAGTAAATACAAAGAACATCCCGCATCCAGTTCTAAAATACGCCACAGAGGTCGTGGCTTTTACCATGGCTTTCGTCGACCTTCATGTAGCATGCAGCACAACCCCCCACACCCCTGCCACACACAAAAAAAACCGCTCAAGCTATAGTTCCAGTACAAAATCCCCCCCCCCCCCACACACACACACACATACACCACTCACCCCTGCCACACACACAAAAATCCGCTCCACCTATAGCTCCAGTACAAACTTCATCAACATGTTTTTTTCGTTTTTATTTTGCAATTTCATTGTTTAGTTTCTCTGTCTAGTGAGAATAAGTAACTACGTTGAATTTTCAGCAATGTGTCCACAATGTAAGAGAGAGAGAGAGAGAGAGAGAGAGAGTGAGAGCGAGCGAGAGTAACGTTCAAGCCTTGCTCGCTACTCGCTATCATTGATCTGTTGATCTTTCCGTGCCATCATGTCAGTTTTTTAAGACAAAAAAAATCATTTTTCAGCGTTTTAAAGCCGAATATTCACCGAATGAACTAAAAACTTAGTTTTGACAGTCCGCGGGAACATAAATTGCCGCTTACATCAAACACAAAATACGTAATCTCTCGCTCGTTTCCGTCAGAGTTTCCGTATGAATCCGTATAATTTTCCGAAGACGCCACCTTAGTTAAGGTGATGTTTAAGGTGTTGTACAGACGCACTTTTAAAGATACTCCTTAGCAAAGGTATGACTTGGACCTTAATAGTTAAGTTCTACCTTAAACTAAGGAATGATTGTGAACCTGGGCCCTGAACTCATTTATGCCTAGTGGACTCTTCTATCCTTACAAATTGGGTGAGTCTGTCAATCATTTGAGGGGTTTTGATTAATTAATATTATATAATTTTCAAAGTATTTGTTGTAAATTTTATGAACAGTGAAGACCCTGATCATACGCCGCGTTCGGCGGCGTCTGATCTGGGTCTGCACCGTTTGCCTTTGTTCTGTTTTATTTTACGCTAGGCAATTAATGGGTTAAAGTTTAGCTACTGTTTAATATTTGGGACACTTTCCATTGATTCTTTACATCTTTTGAGCGCCCACTTCTTCCGAAAGAGCTTTAATTGATTACAGCTAGAGCTGTCTAGATCTCTATAGTGCCGTTTTGTTGACAAGTGTTTGAACAGCAATAAACAAAAGAGGTCAAATCATTAATTGCAGCTAATTGTGAATACGAATTAAAGTCCATTTTGTGTTCTTTTTTCAGATACTGTCATTACATATTTATGTAATGTCACGTAGCACCATTACTTCTTTACTGAAGCAGTTCTGTATTGGCTTTTCAAAAATTTCTTTAAACGAAAGGAAAACTGTTAATTTGCCCCTTTGCAACCGGTCATTGCCTGTGAATGTTGAGGCATGGTTACTTTTTCAAACATTTTCCTAATCGGAGTCAGTTGAGTTCACTTCAAAACTCCACTCAAAAAAAAAAAAAAACGAACAAAAAAATAAAAAATAAATAATAATAATAATAATAAAACATTTCAATCAAAAGCTCCAGTCCAAAGATTGACTCCATTCGTGTTGTATGACTCGTATATAGAGGATCTTACATGAGTGCTCATGTATTATTGAATTTATTACACGAGTTGGGGAAAAAGATAAGATGCGAGGCTTTGCCGAGCATCTTATCAGTTTTTCCCAACGAGTTTAATAGATTCAATAATACAGGAGCACGAATGCAAGATTCTATTTATCATATGACACTAAAATCGCATTTTATTAGCAAAATTTGCACTAAAACGTCCCGATTTCGCCATTAGAAAACGCGACGTTTTAATGGACGTCAACGTATAATGTTACGACGTAATTTGCATATTTAATCCTCTAGTGGATTATCGTTTTTAATGCATGGCTTTATTTCACTCTCAGATGCGACGTCATATGATAAATGTCATTTAATTTGCTGGTTCAGTCTGCTATTGTTTTGTTCAGTAGAGGTTTTAAAAAGCATTCACAGGATTTAAACGTTTGAAAACCTATTTTGTTATGTATTGAAGAAAAAAGGCCCTCTGACTGTAGAGGTTGCATGTTCAACTATATTCTAGAAAATAACCATTTTACAAAAAAGTCAAATGAAATCAGTTCAATGTTCCTTAATATATTATAGCCATCTTTTCACAGTAAATAGTTTGCAGGAAAAGTTTAAGGCGTACAAGTTTATGTGGCACTATGACCAACCATGTGCTGAATTATCTATTCCAAACAAGGGTAGTTGTCCTGGGTTGTGATGTCATCAGTATTGTGGTGTCCACAGTTGTATAAAACTTCAGAACTCGCCTCATCTTATCTAGTAATCAGAAGGAAAATGGTTGGTTAACCAAATTCCAAACCAACTAGAAAATGTGTTTATGAAACAGTATGCCCCCAAGCGTATGCGTGCCTCTAAAGAAGGTTTATCCCATAATAATTAAGTCAAAAAGGGGTTTTAATTGGTTCAACTACATCTCAGCCTGTAACTGTATGCCAAATATAAGGAACGTGGCTTAGAGGTTCTTCAGATATTTTGTTCACAAAGTTATTCATATAGCTTCTTTGTATTCAAAATGCCTATGTCCGATAATGGTTAGAATTCTACCAAAATTTATGAAATAGGCTCAAAAGTTAATCAAGCCATCTACACCTTACTCAAAACCTGCATGCCAAATATAAGGATCCTAGCTTAGGCGGTTCCTCAGGTATTTTGTTCACAAGCTTGTTCCTATACAAAATGCCTATTTCCAAAAAAGGGGCATAACTCAGTCAAATATTCACCAATGATTTTCAAAAGTTAATCAGGTCATTTACACCTTAGAAAATGTCTTCCTGCAAAAAATCAGGATCCTAGCATTAGGGATTCTCGAGATATTTTGTTCACAAGGTTCCATAGGCTTATAATGCACTAAGTCGAGAAAGGGGCATAACTCGGCCAATCATTCACCAATGATTTTCGAAAGTAAATCAAGTCATCTATACCTTGGGTAATGTCGTCCTGCAAAAAATCACAATCATAGCATCAGGGATTCTTGAGATATTTGATCACAAGGTCCCGGGCATAACTCGTTCAAAAATTCACTTTTTTACAAAAGTTAATCAGGTCATCTACACCTACTGTAATGTCTTCCTGCAAAATATCACTATCCTAGCATCAGGGATTCTCGAGATATTTTGTTCACAAGGTTCCATAGGCTTACAATGCACTATGTAGAAAAAGGGGCATAACTCAGTCAAAAATTCATATTTTTTTTTCAAACGTTAATCAGGTCATCTACATCATGGACAATGTCATCCTGCAAAAAATCATGATCCTAGCATCAGAGGTTCTTGAGATATTTTGTTCACAAGGTTTCATAGACTAAGTCGAAAAAGGGGCATAACTCTGGAAATACGTGACTGGCGGAAAAAAGGAAAAATACAGGTCCGCTTATTTTTCATGTACATACCACATATAAAATTTCAAGACCCTAGCATATGCGGTTCTTGGGTTTCCCAGCTGCCAATAGCGTTACGCACGGACGGACAGGCCCAAACCAATATGCCCCCTCAACTTCTCCGAAGTTGGGGGCATAAAAATCATAATTATAGATTTGGGAGGTCATGCAATACGTTGTCAGTCAAATTTAGCAATAAAATCTGGTTTTGAGTATGTAAAATAACGAAATCGGTACTAGCATGCCATTTAATTAATTGTAGACCCACTGTCTTATTCTGACACTTGAAACAGTTTCCGACGTACATGTACTTTCCAGCATTTTTCACTTTCTCTTCAGTTATATTTTAGAACTTGGGTGAAAGGAAACTTACGTGTTACCTTCTAGGAAACCTTCAACCTTTTGTCTTATCAACAGTTTGTTGACGGATTCACATCAATAGCACCAACATAATACCTGTCTGTCAACAAAACGGTTATGAACTCGGCGAGGTATTGGTACAGTTGTTAAAGAAATGTAACCGCAACCTTAACATCAAGGATATTTTCCTCTAAGTAAACATAGCCGTAAAATGAAGAAAAACGGAAAGTAAAGCTTAATTCAACAACATGTGGATAAGTTGCACTTACAAATCAATGTCCAGTAATAGGAGCAAGGTGGTGTGCGAAGCTGTGAGGCAAAGGTTAGGTATCAATGTCTTCAATAGATTTAATGATGAAGACTCAGGCCCGGATCCAGGGGGGTGGGCTTTGGGGCTTCAGCCCCGCTATCTGGGTCTTTGTATTATGTGTAATATGTAGAGCAAAATAGAGAGTATCTGATGACAGTGTGAGGTAATTCATCCATGTGGTTAAATTAAATAAATGTTGTGACATCTCATTAGAATCGCCTCTATGAGGCGATTCTAATGAGACATCACAGCATATATTTCCAGGCAAAACAAGACATTACCGAAAATTCTAATCAAATTGATCCCTTATTATGTCATATATTTTGCAGACCCCCCCCCTTCCCCCTCTACACACACACACACACACACACACACACACACATACACACATCTCGGTACCTCCCAGCCCCACCATTTATCCAACGCCCCACCAGTATGTGATGGTCTGGATCCGGGCCTGAGACTTGCGGAAATTATATAAGCGAAGTGTGCCTTTAAATATTTTGCGCACTGTATTCCATGAAACGATCACAGTAGACACAAAATACGCCTACAATTATAGCATCTTGACTATTAAAAATGTTGTTTTATTGTTTAATTGTTTGCATATTGCATTGCAAATCTATATTGCATTGCAAACGTATCCATATAATCAATTTTATAGGAATCCTTAATAACAAGAGCACCTATGAGAAAAACAGTACAGCCAATTTTCTTTTAAATGCGCTCTGTTATGCTGCAGAAAAACTTACAGAAGTCAAATACTCCATGTTGTCTGATAAAAAAAATCATTCGAACTCGAAGTTGTTCGTTTTCGGTATATTCTATCGCACGCAGCTTACGCAATCAACCGTTTCAGTTGGGGTAACATGGAAATGTATGTCAGTAAGAAACTTACTAAGGCATGTTGCCACACAGTTTCGTGCCTTGCATTCATATCTTAGTCTGCGATTCTCGTTAAACTTTTGTCAGATACAACAATACAGCTAGAGATTTATTTTGGCATATTTCTGTAACCGTTTTGGAACTCGCACTTATTTATTGCTGGCTTTAGTTCAAGGTTCCGTAACAAATGTGAGAGTTTTCAAACCCTTCATATTTCTGTATGAAAAAATACAAAGTGCAATTAGTGAACCAAGCATTAAACATGCCAGAGAATCATGGCATCAAAACCGTACCGTCAGAATTCTCAAAATGGGACATCTAAAATAATTACCGTAATTTTCCTTAAAATGGAACAGTGTAGTTTAACATTGTGTCGAAAAGATGCAGATGGAAGGCAAACAGTATATACCTGATCAGACTGCTCCCGAAGGAGCAGTCTGATCTTGGTTTGCACTGTTTGCTCAGAACTATCATCCTCAATATTTAGATATCTTACAGTATCTTTGAGAAGAGCGCCAGTGATGTACGACATTTTGTTCTCCTGGAATTAAATGACATATTGTCGAAGTACAGCCATGAACCCCCCCCACCCCCCCCCCCCCCAAAAAAAAAAAAAAAAAAAAAAAAAAATAGCAAACTCTTGCAAGGTCGTCGGGGCACCACAGATGACACTACAACAATACCTTTCCACCTAGTCTTGTTCTAGGTGCCCTAGTTGTGCAGGCAAAATCTAATACCTGTCCACTCTTTAATATTGTCGTCCCACCTTTTCTACTGTCTGCCTCTTCTTCGATTTCTTTTCACGGTGCTCTGTAGAATTGTCTTTGCTAAGCCAAGCGAGCATGAGATGTGACCAAACCACCTTAGTTTCTGTTTCTTGACCATGGTCAGGAGTTTGTCATATTCTCCAACGGCTGCCTGGATTTTCCTGCGGAAACATCTTCATTAGTTATATGGTCACTGTACGAGGTGTTCAGTAACCTTCGGTACACTGTAAAAAACGCGCTTAGCTATAAAACACAAGTGGTTACATGTTTAGGTGTAAACATGTTTAGGAATATGTCATATAGCTAAACATGTACGCCTTTTCTATTATTTTCCCAGAGAAAGTCTGCTAAACAAGTTTTATTCTGTTACGCGTTTCGAATGAATCCATTCTCTCTTTTCCCCGTTGAAGAACGAAAAAAAAGAGACGAACTTGTTGATAAAGGAAATTTTCAAAATAAAAGGTAAATATAACCAGTTTTGTACATGTTTAATTTCTAAACATAAACCTAAACATGTTGCAAATTGAACATGTTACGATTTAAACACATAAAAAATCGGATTGCATTTTTTGTAAAGATTCTAAACACTTTTTTTACAGTGTAGCATCTCATCTCAAAGACCTGCATTCTTTTCTCATACGTTAACTCTGCTGTCAAAGTCCATGATTCACAGGCAAAAAGGAATATGGATATGACATGTGAGCGCATCAGTTCCACCTTTGATTCAAGAGATATGTTATAATTACTCCAACTGGCGTCAGCTTTGTTAGAGTTGCAGTGGCTTGTGCAATCATTGAGAGAATCCCGGGTTTAAGCAGTCACCTGAGACGATTGCTCCAAAGTCTTTGAAGTTGGTTACAGTTTCCAACTTCTATCATTTTGCCAGCTATCAATTTATCACTCCCCTCTCGATGCTATAGGCGCTACAAAAATGCCACACACAAAAGACCTCGATATTTCAAACGTCGTTTTGTTTTTGATTAACTGGGGTTAAAAACTTTGTAAAAATCATATGATGAACATTTTAAAATATGGTATTTGGGAAAGCTAACACTTTGTTCCTGCGGCACACATCACTTAAAAAATACCATGATTGAAATTTTATATTGTTTTCGATGTCATATAAGAGTCAGGAAAAGTAACTTTATTTGCTATCATATTTAGTTCAAGTATGATGGCACGCCGTTTCACATTATTACATATCATTACCACGCTTTTCATCAGATAACATGAAAATGCAATTTACGTAACTATTTGCAACTTAACAACTCGAGCGAGAACAAAGAAATAACAAGTGCTTTACTGCACTATAAAAACGTCAGCCTGTTTCATTAACGTAATAGCAGGATCAGGTTCTCATGGAGTTCTATGATGATAGTTGCAACATGCCTAGTAACCTAAATAGTTGAACTTATTGTACCGCATGTTTCATTATTAATAATTCCTAGTCAACATTCTAATGTTAATTCAGCGCAATATGCTTTGAGGAGAACGGATAGAAAACGCCTTTTTATTAAGCATAGATAAATTTGATGATCAGATAACTTTTAACTTTTTGGAAATATCTTATTTCCGGTGGTTTCTAAGGTAACATTATAGCTGGAATTTTAAAGATACAAACGACAAGGCCGAAATGACAAAAAAATTTTGTTTTGCTCTGCTTTTGCTGTGATCCGTCATCCTCCGTCGCCCGTCAACCATTTCTTTCTTCAAACGATATTTCTCTGCCAAGGATAATTAAACTTCTCAGTAATGAATTTTAGGGAGGTTTCTACCGTAATTATTCACATAAAGTGGATACAGGTTGACCTTTGGTAATGGCAACCGAGAGCCAAGTCCTCAGAAATTGCAGGTTCCATTTTAAAAATGACAGGAATGTTTCTTTGTTAACCCTCAATCAAAAGTGTTCAAGCATACTGATTTCGTACCAAAACAATAAAATAAAATAAAATAAAAAACAAAACAAAACAAAAAAACAACGTCCTTTGAGCTTTATTCAGTTTGCAAACTAAAGGCGAACCTCAAACTATATTTATGCGCTGTCTGGTTAAAGCCTGTTTCACATCAGCCGTACGATTTTGGAGGCCGTGGGTGCCGTAGACAGATCACAGACAAATTCGCAGGGTACCTGGGCGGGTCCACCGTGGTCTTAGAGATCGTAAGGGCAGCCTTACGATGTTCGTACGTCTGTCTCACGGGTCGCATGGTTTTGCAGCTTGAAAGCAGGAAAAATAAACAACATTTCGTACGGCTGCCGCAAGATGGCCGTGCAGCAGCCGTAAGACTGCCGCAAGACTGCCGTGAGACGGGCGTAAGAATTTGTCAAAAATCTTGCGGGCACCGTACGACGCACAGGAATTCGCAAGGTTGTCTCACGAATGTCTTACGATGACCGTACGTTCATCGTAAGAATTCGCCTCGAATGAGGAATAAAACTCAAGGGCACCACCCGCAACCCTCATAGTTTCACCATCGCTTGTCAAAACCACATTGGATACTGATGTCTATCCCACAGCAGCGTATTGCCCTTCTAAGAAGAAGGCTCCGTGATGAAGCACAGCGTATCCTCTGTCAGTTGTGGCTCTCGAGTCTCTTGAGTGTCGGTCAAAGGCTCCTCAGCAGCGGCAGGAACAAGGGTTTTCCCCCTCCCTTTCGATCTCTGCTTCGCTTGGGGCATGCTTCTTCTCTGGAGTGAGTACCGATCTACTTTTATAGGAGACGCAAGTGACGCAACAATCGTAGGACTGTTGTGCGTCTGTCGTGCATCTGTCTTGCAACTTGCGCGGTTGTCGATCTGCAACATTCTTGCGATAGCAATCTGTCGGGACGCACGACTGTCGTAAGATTCTCGTGCGGCTGTCTTGCGACCGTCGCAACACAAACGCAAGAAATGATTGACAGCAGCCCCGCGTGCAAACTTTCGAACTCCTGCAAAATCGTGAGTCAGTCGTGCGGATGTCTCAAGACTGTCGTGCGGCAGCCTTGCGGCGTCAACAGATTGCCAAAAAATCGCTGAAATAATGTGCAGGTTGAGAATTCAGTTTGCGACTTTGCGACGACAATTCGTACGACGATCTTGCGGGGTAATTTGTAGATAAGCCGATTAAAACCCCTTTCTGACTTAAACATTATGGGATGAACCTTCTCAAGAGGCAAGTAAATGGTTGGGGGCATAGTGTTTCATAAACACGTTTTCTAGTTTTACAATTTTCTTGAGATTGGTGTCGCGTGCAGCGGTACTTTATGGCCAGCGCGATAAGGAACGCCTCAGATCAGCCTGCGAATCATCGCAGTCTGATCAAAGTCTTCCTTTTCAAATATATACATGTAAAAATTGAGAAGCCTGGGGAACTTCAGAAAAATGATGACAGACCATTCAACGCAGATGCACAAACTGATTTGAGTATTTAATGTTTGCGCATGGCTGAAGGCGTATGGAGACACTCTCAGGGAAAATAACTGTCACTTTCAGTTTTGCCTCTCTTGACAATAGGGGTCAACCCTTAAAGGAAAGAATTTGCTTCCCGAGAAGCAAATTCTTTCTTTTAAGAGTGTACCGTTTTTGGAAGAATTTCGTCATCCAGCGAACAGAAAGTCACAAAAGTAGTTCCTCTTTTTAACAATTACGGAATATCATGTATATGGAAATATACTCAGTCACCTGAAGGTCGTTTTAAAAAACAATGTCATTATTTGATTTTCGTTATATTTCAGGCGCTGTTTTGTGGTGATCTTCATTCTCTTGGAGCTATGGATCAGTTCGAATAAAGCAGAAGAAAACCAAAAGGTAGGATCTTGACAATCTGACACATGACGCACGCATCTGGAAAACTACTCGGCTTACTTTTGTCTTTTCCGTTGCACTATTCATGATAATGGATGGATGCATGACTTGTTGCGATTTTACGTCCTTTTCAACAGTGTTTCAGTTATATCAGCACGATGAGATTGTGATAATGAAAGGCTGTGTGCAATGCGACCCTGTTTACGGTTGTAAAGATTCTCGCCTCAAGCGGGGCTCGAACCCGGGTCCGCAAGATCAGTAGGCCAGCGCTTAACCCACTGAGCTATCGGGGCTCCCACCATTCATGGTAAGGGTGGCGCTCTGATAGCACATATAATGGCGACATCCTTGCCCGTGTGGCTCATACCACATCCATGCTATTCGTGCCTTAATTTATTTCCAAATGAACTCTGCTGAGTTAAGACGAGTTTAGCTGTATGCACAAGACGCTGTGAAATAATTATTTCATTTGTGGTTGTAACACATTGTGAACCCGGGTAAGACTGACAAGAAAGGATACATTAAATTCAGTTCGTAGCTCATTTTGAAATTGAGACATTATACACCGGTCAGTGGTCACAAAATGGTCATTACTGGTCAAAACATGGCTGATGTATCCACTATCTGATTCTAGAGGTTAATGTATCTGTCTATCACGGATCGAAAATCCATTGTAGGCATCCCCATGGCCGCGTAATTACCTCGTAAAAACAACAAAACATTGAACAAGGAAAGTATGATTTTACACTTCGTCAACACATTAAAGTCATTAAATCCCTAAAACATCAAGTTCAATGCACGGTAATTGCCTTGTTAAAATCATTTTCAGTATTATTGCAGAATTTTATATCGGGTTAGTGCCCTTTTATGGCATTGGCTCAGATAAACATGACTGCACTGCAAAAATAAACGGTAGATTTTACGGTAAAATAACTGGCAACCAGCTGCCAGTCCTTTTACCGTTTTTTTACGGGCGGCCGTAAAAATTGCAGGAATCATCAAGCAGAGTGGGACAGAAAAGAGCAGATTTCGTTTTGGTAAGATACCTCCTCAACAATACAAAGTTATTTTCGAGAGCGCCAAGTTAACATAAAACTTCCATTTCGTGATTTCCAACAATGTCCTACAGGCAAAAACCCGTAAAAATAACGGGAAAAGGACTGGCAGCCGGTTTCCAGTTATTCTACCGTAAAATCTACAGTATTTTTTACAGTGTGTATATAAGGTAAAGGATAACTAACGGTATCCCGTAGCCTACATTTAGTGGCCGTAAGGGAAGTGGCGGTTAGAGGGGAATAGCATATGAAAGGCGGAGTCTATCCCTTTCGTTTCGCTACCTGATCCTTTCCTGATGTATATATGTTTTTGAAAGAGCTGTATAATACTTAAGTTAAATAACTTTTTTGTTTTGTTCTGATATGAAAAAAGATACTTTTTCTGCTGGCCGACTGACGATTCGAACAAACGACCTTCTGCACCATACCCGAGCCTCTCTAGCCACATTCTACCACGTGCATCTCTAAAAGAGTTCAGTGTGAACGCCCTCCCCCCCCCCCCCCACCCCACCCCGACCCCACAGCGAGGATTTTCGCGAGATTAAAATAGGCTACTTATTATGACAATAGTTCTAGCGATTTACTGCAGGGGCGTTTCTGTTCGTTTCACAAAATCGAATTCCATTTAGTACGTAGTGATTTTGTCCTGTCAAAACAAATCAGATTTAAACAAGATAGATTGCCGTTGGAATGGACTATAATATGTGAAGACCCTGATCACACTGCTAATATGATGTGTTCTGGGTAACGTTTAAGGTCATTACGTAATAAGATTTCATCATTTTCTCATAGTTTACGGAAACGCTGTCAATGGCCCCATTCACTGTTTTCTTTTTAGAGAGAGTTAATGTGCACAAATTAAAAGTTGCTTTAGTCGTAGAGGTAATTAATCTCTCAATTAAATCAGAATTGATAGCATATGTCTGAGTGCTAATGAGGCTCCAAGTACTCCTCAGTCAGCTGTCTCGACGTTCTTTTTTTTGTTAATTTCACATACTTATCAAATAAGATTTAATGACATCGAGACCTTGCTTTTGCAAGTTTTATTTCTGTCTTCTTTGTTTGTATATTTAATGTATCTATTTTGATGTTTTTTATCCCCTCCCAGCCATTTCGACTATGTTGAAACAAATAAAAGCAACATTGTAGCAACGCCGTGGCAACGTCATGGGCGTCTGGTCTTAAAGTCTCCTTAGTCTTACCCATGGTAAAATCGTCGAAGCAAAAATCATTGTAAAGGCTGTTGATGACGATATGTATGCTGATATACTTTATTATGTCATGTAACTGGAAAACGTATTTGGGGAACATGGTTTTCTTTGAAAAAAAATGACAAGTTTTTCCAGTAAGATACTACTTTATTTCTAGATCTGACAATGAAACGTACTTATTTATCCTGTATTGTATATCTGCCATCTTTTTAATCACCTGTACCTTGTATTTTACCAACTATGAAAGTTTATGATATCGATAGTAGGCCATTTGTGTTGCCAAATGAAATAGCTCACACACTTTTTCAATACATTTTCATGAGAACTCAAGGACGTTCTAAATTTTTAAAGCCGGCCAATCACGGTCATTTACAATGGCGACATTGCAGTAAAAAGCTTGTACATTGTAGCGATCGGGAAGTTATACAAATAGAGGAAGAGGGAAAGGGGGGGGGGATAGAGCAACTCCTTTTCTTGGAGTTTCATTTTGTAGATGAGGTTGAGACGGTGTGCATAGTATAATAAGAATTGCTGCCTTTTACATCTTCTTACTTTTAGAGTTACGTCTCTTAGATTATATTTTAGACTATTTATGTGCCCGCTATTACTAGTATTGTATGGAATATCTTTATGACACTTTATAGCAATAATATTTAGCTTGAGACTGTACATGTGGGTTGAGTATGAGAATGGTGGCTCCCCTTTCTTAATTTTGGAGTTACATCCCTTTGATTAGTATTTACAAAATATTCTTGTGAGCACATTAGTACCTGTGTAAGGCTGATTGTCAGGGCTATAAATCTGCCAGAGGTTACTACCTGGGGCTTCAACTCACTCAGAAACGGCCGTATATTCTCCCGCTTGCGGTGCTCTTGCTTTGATATATTTGCTCTATCTTATCTTGCATTGATTTTTGTGAATTTGTTTATTATTAAAATGCTTGGTCGTTAGTGATTTTAGTGAATTTGGATGCGCTTTGAGAAAGCATTTCAGTCTATATTTATCTAGCCATCTGCCAGATTCAAGGAGAAAGGAAGATAGGCTAGAAGAGAGTAAAAAATCCAAACAACCCCAATTTTATCTGCTCTCCTGTTGTCCAAATCAGTAGGGCACACCTGCACTGGAAGTTGGACTGCGCTATCCGAACCGACCACCCCAGCTAAGTCATAGTGAACTGAAATTAATTTTTCTAAGCAATTTCACACCAGCAGGAATTATTTTGTAATCAAACTTTAATCAAACTTGCTGAAAACATAATCTGTTTATTACACTACTTCATGAAATTTTATGATTTATTTCCATTATTCAGGCTGATTATGAAATTTCAATTATAAACATGTGTTCATTTATCTTGAACTGTCAGTAAGGGATATAAAGGTAAGTGTTATTACCAGCATTCTGATATAATAGGATATAAATCTCGTCAACACTTTCCGAGAATGTTCCAGGTGTGTTATCTTTGAGATTTTTTTTTAGATAGAGTATTGTAGTATCCTCGTTGTTTTAGCGGAGTCCACGAGCTTGCATGTCAACGCCTGTGGTATTTGTTATGACTGTAATGGAAGTGAATGGTGTGAAGTGGAATGGAATGGGTTGGCAGGGAAAACATCTTCGCCACTTATTCCATTGATTTGAGATAGCATTCTTACAGAACCGAATTTGGTCCCAACTTAGTGGAAGCATAGTCTTTCTTGTAAGAGTGCCATCTCAAATCGGTGGAATAAAGTAAAAATTGTTTCTGCCAGACTATTCGAGTCCATACCATTTCAGCTATACTTTTAAACGATGCCCTTTCGAAGCCACGGCTTGCTTTTCATTTAAATGAAATGATTTATGAAAGAAAGACTCCCATAATTACCCTAGCATTCGAACATCACATCTATTCTTTAATGACTTTTTTTCCAGCGACGTCATGAAGTCCACCATCACCATCACAGACACAAAGACGCCAGGTGGGATAGATGGACATCCTGGACACCGTGTTCATCTGAATGTGGTAGTGGTATTTCAGAAAGATCTCGCCTTTGTCGTTCCATGACAAATGGGTAGGTGTATTGGATAATCTTTTGTACAATAGGATTTTTCTTTTGTACATGACATGCAAATATTTTCAAAAACTAACAGTACAAAACCACTAACATAAGACTACAGGAAGCCTACGAGTACCATTACGAGTCCAAAAATGTATAAGTAACTATTGCACGAATTTTAGACGCTATATTTTAAGTATGTAGTACTTCAATACTGCATCTTGCCATTATGAATTGGTTCCCTTTGTTTAAAGTAAGCACACACCTATGCTAGAGGAATCGATACAGTATACTGTCCTTCATATTAAACAACATCAGTCGACTCTCTCCACATATTTGATACATTCTTTGGTATAAGAACTCGACCTAACATAATTTAGTGATAAAATGGACAGCTCTTCCCATGATAAGTACATGTACCAAACAACCCACACTTTTGTTTGAGATTATGTTTACCATATCATGGCTCCAAACACAAAATCGTATCTTGTAACGTGATTATTTTGTGTTTTCTTAGTGTCAGGTAGCTATTTTTATCAAATGACGTCGCATCTGAGAGTGTCATAAAGCCATGCATTAAAAACGATAATTCACTAGTGGATTAAATATGCAAATTACGTCGTAACGTTATACGTTGACGTTCATTAAAACGTCGCGTTTTCTAATGGCAAAATCGTGACGTTTTAGTGCAAATTTTGCTAATAAAATGCGATTTTAGTGTCATATGATAAATAGAACCTTGCATTCGTGCTCCTGTGTTATTGAATTCATTAAACTTGTTGGGAAAAGCGGATAAGATGCTCGGCAAAGCCTCGCATCTTATCTTTTTCCCCAACTCGTTTAATAAATTCAATAATACATGAGCACTCATGTAAGATCCTCTATGTATTATGAAACAGGCGACGAAAAATGATACTACATATCCACGACATGTCATTTCACTTTTATATTAACAACTGTCATTTGATAAATTTGATAAAAATCTAAAAAAAATGTAATTGTTTACTTTCCAGGTTGGTAGTTGAAGGTTGCGTCGGTGTTGCTCATCAAATAAAAGTTTGTGAAATAACGGTAGGTCAGCATTAATGGTTCCACCTAAGACTAAAAAGCGCCAAAAAAATGAAAATGAATTTGCAAATAGCATAGATGCAGATAAGGGCGGCTCATCATAGGCCGTCTCGTATTGTTTCCTTCTACATTGTTTGTCCTCTATTCTTCGATTTCTTAATACGACAAAGCTTGTACGAAACGTTTTTGAAATTTTGTAGACGTAAATTTTGTCGACTGCTTTTTGTCACTTTAAGGGTTAAAATACGGAAAATGGTGCACAAGATGTACAGAATAATGCAGGAACATTGGATGAAAGTATAATTAGTAGGCGTAGGTGAGCTTTATTTTCTCTCCGACATTTCAGTCGGTATACATGTACGAGGTTATCCAAGAAGTCTTGCAATCGCTTCCTTTGTTAAAAAAACTAGGGTAATTAAATAATTTCATAACCACATCACGTTTAATATACACAAATATGCTAAAAGTCATGTATGTAATATACCTTTCTCTGAAACGGCAGGAGTTTCAGTGCAAAATGTAGGCGGTACCGGCGGTAAAATTGCTTAAACCAACATCTTTTACAAGAGGGTTGGGGAAGAGACTTCCTGCATATGTGTTTATAATTCTTTCAAATTGTGAGAGTTCGTGTTCTGAAATAATTGTCTTATATTTAAGAGTACAATTAAAAGACACATCATTTCAAGTTCCCAAATACATGTGGTCGCTAGGCATCAAAAGAATATTATGTTTGCTTCTGCTTTTCGAAGGCTACAAATAATATTAAATAAAGCCTTGGGAATACGTTTTGATAACAAAAGAGTGTCGATTTAGGAAATTCTTCATCTGCTGCGAACGCATTCTGAAATACTCATATTTTATGTGACAGCGTCTGACATTTTGTCTGACATTTTGAGCTTCATGGAGGCAAAATTTGTAATTTTGTTTTTAACATTTTCATATTTATTAGTGCTTCCAGAATAGATTTCGAGAAGCACAAAGAAACAGCACTAAGGTTCACTGCAAAAGCAAACGTAATTCACACCGACCCGATTTATTTGTTCACATTTTACTGATTGGATACAATCTAGCCGGATAACCTTTAATAACTCAGGTTCGTGGCATCGCTTTTCAAAGATCTAAAATGCGCACATTCTTAAAAGAGTGAAGAAAATTAAAGACCCAGATAGAAATGTTGAATCACTCTTTTCAGGGGAGGTTTTGAAATTTATTAGTCATTAACTTTACGCGCAAATTGTAAGACGTCACTTTCATTCAACATTTCGTGACGTCAACGTCGCACCTCCACAAGGCTCAAAATCGACTCTACCACATATGCCACTGTAGTACCCTGAAAAACACGGTGGTTTTACTTTGGTCAGTGATAATATTTTGACTGACGACAAAATCTTAATTTTGGTACCGTATACTTACATATACTTCATCGTTAATTTTCATGTCTCCCAGTAAAATTCAGATATGTACAAGTGTTTTGGTGTAAGAAAAGGGAACTTAAATAGGCTACTAAAAGCCACCGCCGCAGTTAGTATTCTTCCTTTGTCTAGCAACAGCGTTCGCAAGATCATGAGCTTCTTGGAAATTGTTGACTTGACTGAATACCTCTACACTGGAAAAATCGCGCTCGAGCTATAAAACACAAGTGGTTACATGTTTAGGTGTAAACATGTTTAGGAATATGTCATATAGCTTAACATGTACGCTTTTTCTATTATTTTCCCGGACAAAGTCTGCTAAACACGTTTAATTCTGTTACGCGTTTCGGATGAATCCATTCTCTTTTTTCCCCATTGAAGAACGAAAAAAAGAGACGAAAATGTTGACACAGGAAATTTTCAAAATAAAAGGTGGATTTAAGCAGTTTTGTACATGTTTAATTTCTAAACATAAACCTCAACATGTTGCAAATTGAACATGTTTCGATTTAAACACATAAAAAATCGGACTGCATTTTTTGCATTGATTCTAAACATTTTACAGTGTAGGTACAACCTCGCAGAATATCCTTCAGTCAAGGTTACTATTTTTAGAAACACCAATATTTAATTGCCTCTAAAACTATATTGTAGCTTTCAAAATGTCAATTTTATAGTTTTTATGCTAAATCCACAGCTGCAGCTAATATTTGGCGATACAATCTATCATCATGGACACTTATTCACAGTGGATTTAAAGAATCAAAGTTAAGGTCTTGTGGCCTGAAATTGTTCCAACGTGTAGTTTGTTCGCTAAGGTATGAAGAAGGGAAGATGCAGTGGAGTAATGCGGACCTTCTTATTTACTATTTATCATCCTTTACCTGAAACTCAGTCGTTTGCGGGACTTATTGGATGACCCTCGTATACCGTTGAATCAAATGAGCCGCGACACGAGAAAACCAACAGAGTGGTTGTACACCCAGCGAAGACTAAGACCAGCTTCGGCATCCGCCCAATCTGATCAGACTCTTCGCTAAGCGCTTAAAGAGTAGCTCAGGGTTTAAGCTACCTCCATGCGGACAGCGAAGACTCTGAACAGATTTAGCGGATGCCCAGGCTGATCTGAGTCTGCGCTGGGCGCACAACCACTTTGCCGGTTTTATCGTGTCGCGGCTCAAATATGTGTCAGCGTTGATGCAAGTTTAAAAGTTGTGGGAACCTGCATTGGCGTTCATGCCACGTTTCAATGTCGCGCTGTTGCTTCAACTTTATGTACCCGCTTGCCTGACAAACACTCTGGTCTAGAATGCTGCACTTTTGCATTCCATCATGTTTATCAACCATTCATCTCACGGGGAGCAATAAACCGTTTTGAAAATGATTTATTATAAAATGTCTATTCCTCAAAAAGTGGGTTAAATGTAGGAGAAAAATACATCTGCTTGCAAATCTTATATTGCTTCACGCATCTGTTCCTTCATCAGTCACACACCCACGCAGTCGTTGAAATGTGTACCTCGAAGAATGCAGTGCTCCAGACCAGACAGGGTACAGGGCTAATTTAGGGATAATTTTCCTTATTTTTCTTATAAAACATACGTTATGACCCCTCATTAGAACCGTCTCGCTGAGACGGTTCTAATGAGGGGTCATAACGTATGTTTTCATTGAAAAATAAGAAATATTATCTCTGAATAAACCCAGTTACCCATTCTTATCTGGAGCTTTAAGAATATTTCCCTTCCTTTGGAAATTAAAGAATAGCCAGTCCTGTTTGACGTACCACGGAAATACCTGGTCTTAACAGAAATGCTGGAATTAGATAAAAAAAACTGGTCAGTAAGAAACGTACTACACTGAACCAGCTGGCATATGACGTCGAAATGACGTCGAATTAACGTCAATGCGGCGTCATTATATGGCATTGACGTCAGTGCGACGTCATTAGTACGTCATGTGCATGCTGGGGTTACGCCATCATGTAATTTGAACCAATTTTTCGGGAGGACAGACTCAGGCAATTAAGGGACCTTTGTCATAACAAGGAAGTAAATACTGGCCGTGGAATTATAAAGGTAACTGGCTGCAAGTGCCAATAAGAGCCTTAACAGCTGCGTACTCTAAACGGAATCTAATCTCGTCGCGTTAACGTTTCATGAAATTCCATAGATAGTTAGGCCCTTATTCAGACTGCGCGGATACACATGAGCTATCAACAAATCTTTAAGGACCTTTTCTAATGTAATGTCTCCTCATTGCTTGCAGTGCTGCAGACTTGTGTGATAAGGAGCTAGATAATTTTGAACTAGATTATATTCACAGTTGTGCAGAAGTATGTGATATATCAGATGTGCGTCGTTAAAAAGTGATCAGGGGATTAGTTTTCAGACTCTTACGCTGCTGCAGAAAATAGATTTTTGTCTTTTAATACGGGCACAAACGAGTAGACTTGAAAACATAAGATTCTCTAACCCAAAGAAGCTAAGTAATGAAATGTCTATACTAGCATGAATTGCATCTTCTCCACTAGCGTGACAATATGCACACGTCTCCATTTACATGTTCTCTAAATTTTAATTAACTTTTGTTCTTATGATAGGTGGTTTACAAGTCGGAGAATGATCACATGATCAAATGCTAAACTCTTCACATGAAACCTTATATTAATACACGTTTATCCTATTTGCTAGAAGCAAAATGTGCGCGCCCAGATCAGCTTGTACAAATGCGCTATTATTGCATGCCTTTGTCTATCTATTCTGTCGGCCTAAACTGAATAGTAAGTTGCTGGCCTAAGCATGCACATTTTGGATAGGCGTAAAGACATGTGAGTCGCGTCACGACAAAACCAACAAAGCGGTTGTGCGCCCAGCGCAGACTCAGATCAGCCTGGGCATCCGCCCAGTCTGAGTAGAGTCTTCGCTATCCGCATGGAGGTAGCTTAAACCCTTAGCAGGGTCTTCCCTCGGCTTTGTACTATAGGAGTCCCAGGGACTCTCGCCTTTGGCGCTTGAGAGTCCTACTGCAAATTGTAAGAGTCCCATATAAAAACATAACTCTGTATAATGATTAAGAGAACTAATAAACAACTGAAATGAAAAAAAAATCAAATCTAGATTCAAAGCAGTAGCACATGTAAGCTATTTGTTTTCTAAAACATCTATTTATAAATCAAAATCAACTAAACTGCAGTTTCCTTCTCAATTTTTGAGAGTCCTGTAGGACCCTCAAGATTATTTTTTGAGAGTCCCAGACATCATTTTGGGAGTCTGAGACTCTCAATCTTGAGTCCGGGAAAACCCTGCCCTTAGCTAGCCTTTAAGCGCTAGCGAAGAGTCTGATCAGAATGGGCGGATGCCCAGGCTGATCTGAGTCTGCTCTGGGCACACAACCATTCGTTGGTTTTCTTATGTCGCGGCTCATGTACTCTTGCGATATGGTCTAGCCTCTGAAGTTTCAGAAACAACTGGCAACATCGAAAACACCCAGTTTTAATAAACACAGGGCCTTTAGAAATACACATTATTTGAACTTAGGAGCAAGAAGAAAAGGCAACTAAATGCCTTGTTGTCTGTTGGTTATCCATTTTTTACTAGAAATAAAAGGCTAGACATAATTTTATAGCGCTGTTATCGTCATAAATGCTGAGACGCCATTAACAAGTTTCTGTAATTATCCTAATATTTTAACAGCTTTAAGATGACTTTAATATCTGGCAAATTGCATTTCTCACGGAATGGCAAAGCAAATCTACAGCAGTGGTTTGCTCTTGATCTACTCTGCTTGCGCAGGCAATATTCTATTTTCAAAAGAAATGTGTGGGATCGCAGTGGAGACCGTGGGCACTTGTTGTCTAGTGGTTAAGTTATACCCCCTTTTTGAACGGTGGACTTGTCCATCCTTTTCATTTGGATGAGTCCATTTCAACATTAAGGGGTTTATGCTGAATGTTTCCATTTTTACTGTATTTTGTATAGAAATTTCGGTAAGTAAACAGTGTGGACCCTAATTAGACGCCGCTTTCTGCGGCGTCTGAATTGGGTCTGCACTGTTTGCATATGTCCCCAATACTGGATTTCAGTCTAAAAAGGGGGAAATGCATTGTTTTTTTTCTTTTTGAATATCATTGCTGCAGTTAACTTCTTGCTAGTATCATCACAAGAGCTGGTATTTTTAGCTTAGGAACATTTCTTTTTCTGATCATACGAATGGTACAATACTAGACTGGCTCCAGACTCATGTAACAGCTGTAAGTTAGTTGAAGGAAAAATCTATCCTTTTTTGTCTCCTTTCTATTAACAGGGCATCACTGGAATTCAGCTATCAGAAAATTCTATCCTATAATGATATTCAATTTGCATTATTTTAAAATTTAAAACAATGAAATTGTGGGAGAAGACTGATCAGCGAACAAATGCGGTAACCCCCTGAAAAAAAATAATTAAAATAGAATAGATAAATAAATAAAAAATGTACATAATTTAATGATATACAAATACTTTTATGATTTGACAGGACTGGCACTATCAGAACTACTTTGCTGCCATGGTAGGCATATCATTTTGAATAACTACATTAGTTTGATGCTTATATTAGTGGTAATTGTTTAATACTCATCAATATTGAAGTATGTTTTCCTTGTTCGTCATCAGGGTTGTATAAAAGCGGATGAGAAATCGGAAGGTTGTAAAGAACTGGACAGTGTAACATATGGCGGGCGTCGCTACAGGTGGGAGCCATACAATCATCGTAAGTACATAGTTTTGAATTCTGCAGGACTGGGGAGGACACGATCAGACTTGGTGCCAGAAGATGCCAATAATGAAAAAGCAAGCGAAATAACTCAATCTAGATTGGGATCACATTTAACTCAGGAGTTACTGCATGAAAAACACAATCATTTCTTATTCACCTGGCGAGGAAGTCTTTGAGTTTATGCATGTATTCAACGGGAACTAAAATAATGCCTACTTTATAAAAACTTCAGATATTCGTGATGAAATTTTGTCAACTAGATAGAAAGTCAGTACTCACCGGCGTAGCTTCGCCATTTGTGGCCAAATGTCAGTGAGCACGCCTCCATTTTGTCCGCCATTTCATAGGGGTAGACTAGACAACGTTTGCGATTTTTTTCCTAACCTGGCGGAGCACGCCCTATAGAGAGAGAAAGAGAGGGGGTGGAGTAGTGGGGGTCTGGTCTTACAGGTACAGTAAAGATATGCTCCTATAGAGTCGCTAATTCTTTCTTTTATGATTTGACCCTCATTGACAAGTAAAGCAAAACTGATATGGAGGGTGGCTTCCCTTGAATGTGTACCCGTTTTCTTATGCCGATTGCGCCTAGTCACATCCTGATCTAGGCATGCGCAACTCGCATACACCAGGAAACAGTAATGAGCTGCGACTCGACAAAAACTATCAAACTAACATGTGCACCACGCAAATACTCAGATCAGTCTGGCCATCCATCCAGTCTGATCATAATCTTTGCTGTCGGCATGTAAGTAGCTTCGACCATTAGCTACACTTTAAGCGAACAGCGTAGACTCTGATTAGGCTGGGCGGATGCCCAGGCTGATCTGAGACTTCGCTGGGCGCACATGCCACTTAGTTAGTTGGTTTTGTCATGTCTAGGGTCATTAAACAACCCCCTTATATTTGTGATTTCAGCAATAAAGAAGTGTGAACTAGCATGTCGACCAGTAGGACAAGGTTTTTATCAGGGCCTTGGTCGAAATGCCACAAATGGAACCTTCTGTAGTAGTGACGGTAGTCGAGTCTGTATTGATGGTATGTGTAAGGTAAGTTCAAATATTTCTAATATCAATGTATCCCGTGAAAGGTTTCTGATGTAACAGCTTCATGCAGTAACGCCACATTGAAACACTTTTGTACCAGCTGTTGCTGCAAGTTCAAATTGTATATAGAGCCCGCGAAGTTCAAATGCAACTATATACGCTATTGTGTTTACAGATAATATGCGGGTTAATGAGTTACCCCTTAAGTAAGGAATGAATAAAACAGTAATCAATAAAATTTTGCCTCAAAATCAGTATATTTTTACAACAGTTTAACAAGCATAACAAGCATTGAGTAGAAGTGTTAAGCCAAACAATCAGTAATCAGTACAATGTACAATACAATGTACAAAACTTAAAAAAAAAAGACTATTGAACGCTAATCGATTAACTGGCTCCAGCCCCTCATCTACAGCAGTGGGAACGACATTGATACTGCGACATTATGTTAACGCCATGTGTTGGTTTAGTTATTGTCACTCTGTTAAATAGTTCAGCATTTATTTCAGGAGTCATGTTTCTTCTGATGAAGCCCAATTTTTAAAAGTTTCAGCCAAGCACATTTAACCATACAGGTTGATATTTATCTGCACATATCAGTGTTTCATATTTTATATGTATCAACTTTTTCTACCGTTTAGCAACCCGCATATCATTGCTATTTGTGTTCCAGACGGTCGGCTGTGATAAAATTGTCGACTCCAATGCTACTGTCGACAGGTGTGGAGTGTGTGGTGGCAGCGGCAGGTCATGTAAGATGATCACCAAAACTTTCAGGGACTCGGCGAAGTTCGGGTATCGCACTGTGGGTACAATACCGGCAGGGGCACGGAAGATCACAGTATCTGAAATTAGAGAATCACGAAATTATCTCGGTAAGAGAGAAAATCGGTCCACAAGTCCAGAGAAAGATGGGTTTTAGGTTATGTGTTCACACTCTGTAGAAACATTTATTCTGACCAATTAGCAGAGTTGCAACAAATGAGGGGTTACAAAATATAGTTTTGGTTAGAAATAAGAAATAAAAACATCTTAGATTTTTTAAGGTACATGGGTACACTTTCAGGGGAAGCAACTCTGCTATTTTCATTTTGCCTCCTTTTTCAATGGGGATAACTCGCTCCCCTAGGAGGAAAGTCATTCCTTTAAAAGTATGATGGCTGCACCAGTTTTCGGGGTATTAACATCTGTTCGCAACATAAAAACTGTGTGATAAACAAACATCACAAACTAGAAGTCTGTGTATACTCAGAGTACATAAAAATATGTGTTCAGTAATATGTAACATACACTTCATGTCCGCATGTCTCCATGTTTATAAAATTGATCAAATCCGAACAGATGCTCGACTAAATCTGCTCTCCGAAACTGCCCCAGCTTTCGGGGAACGTTAAAGAACTCACCTGCAAAGTGCATCCGCTGCAGTTCCTAATGATAACAACTACCTATGTGAGCTCTGCAACTCTTTAGGATGCAGAAACGATCTTTGAATTGTCAGAAAAAAAGTTTTTAATTGAATTAATTGCCATGTCATCTTCGTCGGTACTTTCTATAAACTTTGCAGTGTTTCCAATATGGCCGCTCCCACGGTCACCAACGACGACGTCATGGATGACGTCAAAACTAACGTGCTCTCGCGCGTCAAATAGAGTATGATAAAACATGCTGATTCAACTTTCTGTTTGCGAAAAGTAATCATCTGTAAACTTCATTGACAAAAGGAGCGGTATAATCTATTAAAATACCCCGAATTCTGGAGCACCCCGAAAACAGGTACATTGACCATACATCCAATCTGAAAGGCTTCCAGGGAAGCAAATATGAGCCGCGACATAAGAAAACCAACAATGTGGTGTTGGCCCAGCGCAGACTCAGATCATCCTGGGCATCAGCCCAGTCTGTTCAGAGTCTTCGCTGTCCGCATGGAGGTAGCTTAGTCCCTTAGCTACCCTTTAAGCGCTAAGCGAAGATTCTGATCAGACTGGGCGGATGCCCAGGCTGATCTGAGTCTGGGCTGGGCGCACAACCACTTTGTTTTCTCGTGTCGCGGCTCATATGAAGTCTTAAACATGGCTTTTGTTGAGAAAATGGGTCGAAGATAAGGGAGTGTACCAATACTCACCAAAACCTCACTTACCTATTGATACCTAGTGGACTCTTCTATCCTAAAATATTGGATGAGGCTATTTTTCGTCTAAGGGATTTTTGGTTTAGAATATTTTTATTTGCTTTTTCAAGAGAAATATCAGTTTATCTAATGCAAACAGTGTAGACCCAGATCAGACGCCGCACTCTGCATTGTTTGCCAATGTCCTTTTTATGGGGCACTAGCATAAATGGGTTAATCTGGACTTTGTCCTCCTAAACATATAAAATGCATGTAAACCGTATCCTGACAAAAAGAGAAGGGACTAATGGGGTATTTTAGTAAGTGCTAATAGTGCTATAGGGAGAACTCAGACCAGCCTGTGAATCCGCACATATTTAGTTCCTCGGGATTAACAGATCATCGATTTGAATTTTATAATAATTTCCTTGTAACGTCAGATGCATTTCATATTTGATATTGAAACATATCTGTTGGTATTATATGACATTCTTTTAATTCATTCTAATATTTTATATTTCATAGCGTTAAAAGCATCTGATGGAAGATTCCGACTAAACACTGACTGGCGGTTGAGCAGGTTTGGTGATCATCCTGGGGCTGGGACGATATTTAAATACTCCAGAAATAAGGGTTCTGACTGCCCTGGAGAATGTATCACAGCAGACGGGCCAATAGATGTTGATGTTGAAGTTATCGTATGTGCTTTTTATTTTCATTTTTTGATCCATGAATAATTTGCCTTGATTCTGTTGAAGATAAAATAAGTTGCCAACAGAAGAGTCCGAAATCAGCCCGCATCTACAGCAGTCTTTGGATTACTTGATCGTTTTTACAATAACCACTTCGACGCTTAATTCAGAGAGCATACATTTCAACTTGTTCAAACAGCATGGTAAGGGTTAAGTCTCACGAACACATCAGTTGATCAAAATAAAACAAACCGTGTTTTTTTCCAGCGGCAATTATTATTTAGAGTGTTTTCATATAGTTTTGACTGACCCTTCTAATAAAAGATATGACAGCATCAAATAAACAGTTTTCATACGGTGACACATAATATCCAGAGGCCTAGTAAAAGAAAACTTTTTTCAAACCAGAAACACTGACGTAGCGGTTATTTCACAGTATATAGGGGTTAATTCAGGCAAACAGTTGGAATCTCACAGCAATTCTCAGGCAATGCTTTATTGATAAATTCGGAACTACATGTATATTCCCATAATCATTCTGAAGTATTTACATGCCCGGCAAGGCGCAGTTCCTCCCCATTGGAAATTAAAATTCACGCTTTTTTCAAGTAGATGGCGAAAACACAAACACACGCAGCTTTGGTGTATGGGTACAAATTTGCTGCTTTACGCATTTGAGCCGCGACACGAGAAAGCCATCAAAGTGGTTGTGCGCCCAGCGCAGACTCAGACCAGCCTGTGAGTCCGCCCAGTCTGATCAGAGTTTTTGCCTTGCGCTTAAAGGGTAGCCAAGAGTCTAAGCTAGCTCCATGCGGACAGCGAAGACTCTGATCAGACTGGGCGAATGCCCAGGCTGATCTGAGTCTGCGCTGGGCGTCCAACCACTTTGTTGGTTTTCTCGTGTTGCGGCTCATTTAAAGTAAGGCGTATGTGAGACGTTCTCAGTTAAGCTGGGCCATTAACTATTATTTTTGTCCTCCGTATTACGTTTCTTTAAATTACAAAATAACGGTCCTGTTCACCCTCTGACAAGTAGCCCTCTGTCTTAAGAAGTAGATAAAGGTACCAAGACATGCATGCATTTTTTAGACATTTATAACGCTTGTTCGAATTATGATACCCTCGTTTAAAAGGCGACGTTTTTAAATGTCGCAATATTGCCGTTGCATAGATATGAATGCCGCAAGACTAAAAAAGATTAA
Organism: Ctena decussata; assembly: GCA_963989385.1. Lineage (NCBI taxonomy): Eukaryota > Metazoa > Mollusca > Bivalvia > Lucinida > Lucinidae > Ctena > Ctena decussata. The sequence goes on along the minus strand of OZ022505.1, from coordinate 15,443,581 downwards.
TCACTGCTTCAAATCGAGTTCCATCATTAAATCAAGGTGATTTCTTACATATTTCCCCGCCTAAACAATATCTAAAGGGTAGTTTTTGCTACGAAATGAGACCGGGAACTAATGTCGCAAATATTATGTAACCTACGTCACAGCGGTAAATTCATGATACATGTATTAACAAAAATGGCCCAGCATCATAAAACACACAAGATCACACGAAGAAATATGTGTTTATCAATAGCTTATATCATTTGTTCAAGTTTGCTCCATTTTGTATATTTTACTCGACTTCAAAATACATTACCCCAGCATTTTTTTGTAAGAATGTAACCTTACGTCACGGGCTTTTTTTTAAACTGAGCAAAGCAATCGCTCTGAAACTCATGTGTAAAATCCTGCCTAGTAACAGCTACGAGATGGTGTGATTAGATTTCATGCACTGAAACATTAAATGGTATAAAAACGTTAAAAAGTGTGTACTGTAACCTACGTCACACGTAACCTACGTCACAACGTCACCAAGACCACGTTTTGAAAGCGTTGACGTCATTTGATAAAGCAGCGCTTCATAGAAAAAGCCTTTCCTCCAAAAAAGCAAAGAAAAACATTTTAAAGTGAAACCAGCGAAAATAATCAAATGTCAGCAGATTAGTAAATGTGCAATGCTGCGCATGTCAAAGAAATCGTATGCGAAATCTTTCTTCAACGCATCTAAATATCGCCATAAAATACGCCAATTTAATTGTTATGGTATGTCTCAAAACATGGTTGGTATTCCATAATCTTAAACTATCATCTGAATATATTTTAAAGCTTTGAAGCAGATATAATGAGCATTATGGTCGTGAATTTTTCTTGAATTCTGGCATGGTAGTATATTTGGCCATTTTTGTCCGCGAATGGCCCAGCTTAACTGAGAACGTCTCATAGACGTGATCGGATAAAACTTACGTGGATGGTTTGCAAAAATGATACTATACTCCACCTTAAGATACGCTTGACAACGTACGGTATTAATCCTTATAAACGCCTCTGCTCTGATAAAGGCCCCCTGCTTCTGTTCCGAAAATAAGTTAGGCTGTAAATAACGCCCTCTTTTGCAAAATGCACCGCCCCTGGGGTGGTTAATAGGATTAATACGGTATTATTTTTGGTATTTTCTATTGCAGGGATTATTCTATACAGAAAACAAAGGAATGAAATATTCATACAGTGTTGCTACAAACAGTTCAGAAATAGTCCTTGGTGACGACGAGTCTGAGGAAGGATTCGAAGGCCCTATTTTCTCATATGATTTTACATTTAGGAGACGAAATGGTCATAAACGTAATGGACACCACAAACATCATAAACATAGTCATAAAGATAGACATGATACAAATAGAGACGAGTTAAAAGAAACTAAAGATTATGGATCTAGAACTCAAAATGATACGATAGTTAGTAAATATAAGACTGATAAGGAAGGTATTGATGGTAAGCAAAACAGTATTGAGATTACTAGTTCTGAAATAAATGAAACAGATATAAATGAGGATAAAGGTACAGTGGGAATCGCTGAAATCAAAGCAGCTGAAAACAATAACGAACCTGGTATTACTGAAGACGATTTTGGTGGAGGAGTGTATCTGAATGAGGCGATGGCAAAGGAATCAGGCGAAACAGCGAAGGATGCCAGAACGTCAGGTAAGGTCTAATATTAGGCATGAGCAGCAACCGACTGTTCATTTTATTATGGTGTCCACATTTAACTGTCAGATCAAAACGCCTTTTCTGACTGTTGACATAAATATTGTAGTGATATGTAAACTTCGTGATTTAAACAATAGATGAAATACACAGTTGAAGGTTAGTTACTTATTTTAAATGGAGAATGCTAGAAACACGACAAACCCTCTTCGGGATGCATTAGGTATCTTAATTCCGAAGAATATAACCTTTGTAATGTTTAAATTTAGCGGCAGCATATGTGATGTTTTCTTGGCATTTGCGTCCCTTTTTCAGCTGAAGAAGACGAGGTAGTTGCTGACGATATGTTCACGAATGATAATGAAATACCATCCCTTTATTCGTGGAGAATAAATGGTTATTCGGAGTGTAGTACTAGTTGTGATGAAGGTAGTACAATAAACCTGTCTATCGTTTAAACGTCAAAGAAATACATAAGAAAATTCAAACCATTTTCTATGCTTATTACTTTTAAGCATTAGCATTTTCTATAGTGCTTGGATACGTATTTCTCATTGGCGGCTTGATATCGACTGAAATACTGTCTCAGAGAGCCGCTGAACCCAAAACAAACCAACCGATGTAAACACGACATGACTTTAGAACCATCCCAACAGGCACACAACGTTTGATAAACACTTAATCAACATTGATTCAATGTCAAAACGTTGAATCAAGGTTGATTCAGTGTTTATTCAACATTGTGTGACCAGCCGGATATTACGACCTGGAGGTTCGTCATATGCAGTTATGTGTTATAAGGTTTTTCATGAATGGGACAAAATAGTAGTGCTGTTGTCATAGATTTATTAATTCAGATTGATGGATGTGTATACGACCCATCAACAGTATTTCAGTTATTTTGTGCTGATACAATACAAATCTTGTTATTGTCATCTCAGTCCATACAATGGCAACATGATGGAAGGGTGACAACGAAAGAATGTGAGCAATAGAACTCTGCTTACAGTCGGAAGTAATTCGGCCGACAACAGGATTGTAAGCCATACCGCTGGCTTAGCAGACCCATTATCTGAATGAATTAATTCTGTGTTATGACCAATATCTGAATGAAGTAGTTCTGTGTTATAAACAATATCTGAATGAATTATTTCTGTGTTATGAACAATATCTGAATGAATCAGTTCTGTGTTATGAACATCTGCCTATAAAATCGACGCCCTTCGACCACAGGGGCTTAATCATGATGTTTTGGATAAAAACTAGATACTATATATCTATATGAATATTGAATCTCTACGTATACCATAAACAATGTGACTAAAGGACTAAAGCCTCTGTGTATAGCACCCCCGAATCAGAAACCCCGCCAGTCGAGAGATGTGAACAGTATTACTATTTTAAACAAAATAAAATATTATAGGTCTTGTGAACGATTGTTAGTGTGTCATTTTGTTTGGAGAATTATGCAGCATACTAAGTTGCATATATGCTCATTTATTTTGTGATACAGGGAAACAGTCTCCAAACGTGGAGTGTATTGTCACGGATAAAGAGATCGCTGTAGCTCATCAGTATTGTGCTGATCTAACGAAACCTAGCACACAGTTCCGGTCCTGCAATAAAGGGCCCTGCCCGCCCAGGTAAGATAACTTAACAGTGCTGTAGTATTATCCTTCCTCATGACCAGTGTCGTTTATGAAAATGACAATAATTACATGTATTGCAATTTGCAAGATTTGCCAATATCCTTCCACAATATATAGAGAGACTTGTCTCTCTTCCATATTTGAACTTGTAGAATTTCATTACCATTTTCCCCATATATGCCAAAATAAAATAAAACTATAACTTAAGCACCTCTAAAAACGAAAACGGAATATACATGTATCATTTGCAAGTCATATGCATAGACATATGAACACCTCAGAGAAAAACATTATAGGTTGAAAAGTTTCTGTCTCTGTTTTTAAAGAGAACAGAAATTAACGTTACAAATCGTTTCCCAATTAATTTCTTTATCCTAAGTACTTCTCTTACCGATAGGAAAATCCAAATGTTTCTTTTTATGAGCAAACGCTTCCGGCGTGCATTTTAACCCATTCCATTTGGGATACCCCTTTAGGGGTATCTGGGCAAACAGTTTGAATCCAAATCAGGCCACACAAAAGTGTGGCCTGATCTGAGATCCAAACTGTTTCCTGCCTAGAGATCATTTCTACAAGAGTTAGTTAGACCAATATTGTCAAAATATTCTTGATTTTTGATGCAGACGACAATTTCAGCAAACAACAAAAAATACCCAGAATGCAATGGACTAATGTAATTGTATTACTGCCAGAGTGTTCTCCCTTGCATGTGCATCCGTTTGCCATGCAATTTATGTGTTACAGATGGCGCCCCCGCCCATGGGGTAAATGCAGCGTTACTTGTGGCAGTGGTGTTCAGCGTAGAGATTATGCATGCAAACGGTCGGACGACGTAGAAGTCAGTAGTGTAGAATGTACTTCTGTTCAGCCACAGTCAGAAGAAAGAACGTGTGATGTTGGATCCTGCAATATGGGGTGGTATTACACAGAGTGGCAAGAAACGGTATGCAAACATTATCTGTTGAATTTAAACAGACATTGTAGATGCAGATGACAAAGGTCCATCATTCTGTATATAAAACAGGCTGTTAGTTATAGTACCAATTCTAAGAGGTCAAACATAACTAATCATTCAGTCGCGCCTATAGCTCAGTTGTTAGAGCGTCTGCGTCAGGAGCGGAAGGCTGATTGGTCTGTGCAAATGCGGGGACTGCTCGGGACTCATCTTGCTTGCGTGTAAGATGAGGTACTTTTCCATATGACGACTATCAAACACAAACCCGACTGTTAGGTTCTTTAAGTGAGGTTTTAATACTGCCTACTCACGATTTATATGCTGTCTGAAAGTTGGTATGCATGGTGTCAGAGCTCTAGATAAGAGGGATATTTGATGATAATTGAATGATAATTTTTTTAGTTCTCACTGAAACCATATGTTGTGACCCCTCATCTGAACCGTCTCGACGAGACGGTTCAGATGAGGGGTCATATCATATGTTTTTAAGTATAAATAACACAAATTATCCCTAATTAGCACCAAATACTCCCTCTTATCTAGAGCTCTGTGGCGTTTCTCTGTTTTCATACTTTTTATGTTAAACATCCTTACAAATGCCTTTGGGCTTCCTGGGATATTCATAACAGGGTCTATCATAACAAAGAAAACACACGCACAAAAAGGGTGTGTTTGAAAATAATCAAAAAATGCTTAGAAATAGTACAAGTAACTTCATCGTCCGGTACTCGCTGATTAATTGAGGTAAATGCATGCTACTACCTATGGTTTGGAATAGCTCACGAGCTGATGTTGTGTGTCATGAAATGAGGATGAAACCACCTGAATCTTACGCGGTATTCAGCACAAATTAGAGAGTATTCAGTTCGCAGCCATTGCACGTAGCATTCAAGAAAACAACAAATCGTACGATTACTCACCAATAAAGATATTGATTGTCTTCTTCGCCGTTTTCTGCTTCACACAACGACTTATAATTGAGTGTGCCGAGCCGCAGTGGTTTCCTGGTTGACAGTTCATTCGCATGACTTGACTTATATGCAGAGAAATGCAAAAGTGAGTTACATTCCTAGAGAAATTATATTTTCGGATGCCTCACTTGTGCAATGGCTTGAAAAATGTGGGATAAACTCTCAATGGAATCTGTTCTCTTAGGAATGAAGTCGTTCCTTTAAGAGTAGACTCCATGTTGGCAGGCCTACGTCGACCAGGAAAGCCAGTTACCAAAATTGTTCCCCTTTGTAAAATGGCGGCAAATCTGGAAGGTGTAACCATTACTTTAATGTTGAACTGGGATGATGTTTTACACTCCAGAGCTCCAGATAAGAAGGGGTAACAGGGATAATTTTTCATATTTCTCCATAGAAACTTATGTTGTGACCCATCATTAGAATATGTTGTGACCCCTCGTTAGAACCGTCTCGGCGAGACGGTTCTAGAGACGGTTCTAATAAGGGGTCACAACATATGTTTTCATTGAGTAATAAGAAAAAATATCTTTGATTTATCCTCAATACCCCCTCTTATCTAAAGCATTGACACTGGCATGTCTGGCAATATATTTTTCATGTTCGTTTACTTCCAAAGTGCCCAGTGGCGTGCGGTGATGGCGTCATGACAAGAAAAATCTACTGCAACAGCGGAACAAGCAACGAGGATAGTGCCTGTCCCGAACGAACTAAACCGCAGACGGAAAAGAGGTGTAGGGGAGACGATTGTGGTGGTAACTGGTTTACAGGACCATGGTCTGAGGTGGGGTTCACGAGTCTGTTTAAACGTTGTTTTGTTCAACATATTGGTTTAGCATAAGTAACCCATGTATGCGTTTTGCGGCGTCTGTTCTGGGTCTGGGATCAGAGGGTTATTTCTCTGTTTGCATAAAAATTACAGCAATTTCTAGAAAACTGATTGCAATAACACACCTAAATCAACATAGACCTATCCGATTTATATACATGTATGTAAATATCGAAGCGTGTACTAGCCATAAGCACAAACGGTCTTTCTAAAATTTGTATATTTGAGTATGCAAAAAAGCGGTTATTTATAGATTTAAGACCCCTTATGACAATGTATTCAAGTCCATAAATATTGCCAAACACTGACAAGCATCACCCTTGCTAACTTTGATTTAATTAAACCGACGTCCCAACCACCAAAACCATGTTTTTCCGTTGATTTGGTTTGTCGAGGAGTACATCTGTTTGACGGTTTTTGCCTATATTTAATACGTTTATTCGCGTATCAATAGCTATTTTTGACCAAATTGTCCCAGTATCAGAAAATGCGTCTTGCGACAGATAATTTTATTAAATGACAGATGGATAGATGACCTGTAGTTTTACGGACTTCAACAGCATTTCGTGTATATTGAGCTGATGAAAGGGAACTCCGCCTCCAGTACATGTACGTGAGATTTAAACCTGGTCCGCTAGCTTAGCGCGCAAGCGCTTAAACCACTGAGCTATTGTGACTCATGTTTAATGACAGAAATACTACAGAGGATATTTGACTTTTTCAGTGTAAGATGAATTTTTATTTCACCGAATGAACACCAAAAGCAGTATTTTCACGAGTGGCGAAGCCACGAGTGAAAATACCACTTTTGGTGTTCATGAGTGAAATAAAAATTCATCTTACACTGAAAAAGTCAAATTTTCTATTTCTTTTCTGCTTGAAAATCGCAAAAATTCTGTGTATTCAAGAGCGTGAGCCATCACGACAGAAACACAACTTTTTCTCTAGCCGTTTTGAGTCAAATTTGATGCTTCCAGCGTGTTTATTGGGTATGATATTGGTTGTAAACCAAGTTTGCAACTGAAATATAGCTTCAAATATCATTTTGATAAACAGATCTCAAAACATTTGCCAAGAAAGAATGCCTTAGGCGGCCTGACATCGCGTGCAGTAACAATGTTACGTTGGCGCTTTAAGTAGCGTCATTAACGTTGTTATGGCGTGCAAACATGCGTGACGTAATTTTTGTCAAGACAGATGAGATTTGGCCAATAAATCAACAAAAAACTTGAGGCTAGTTCACAAAAATCCTATAGTACTTAATTAATGTTTATGTCAAAATGTTTGCAGTGATTAAATGTTCGTGAACTGGACATCCACTTAGCTAGTTAGCTAGTATCGTTGCAGTCTTACATACACTTAGATCTTGAACTTCATTCACTGCGAACATGATAACAGCTAAAGAATTTTTTTTCACTTACATTTCTGTTAAAAATACATGTTTAGTATATAGTACAAGAAATATGTGCTTAAACACGTTTGCACGGACCGTTTTACTTTCTGCCTAATAGTACACAATTTATTCGTGTTCAGGAGAAGAGCTATATAAGCTATCAGCTTTCGTTCTGATCCTATTGCTTTGTGTAATTGTGTTATTTGTATGTTATTATGTGCATTTCTGAAAATAAAATACGTTTAAACCAAACATCCTATTTCTGAAACAGTGAAATCGAAAGTGATAATTTCACTGTTTGAAACAGTGAGATTATCAGTTTCGATTACACCGAGAAATCTCAATAACTGTCGTCTTACAAACATTCACATCAAGTGTTTAATTCTACATTAGCATTACTTCACTTGATAACCAAATGCTTATTATTTACAGTGCAATTCAACATGCGGCATTGCGTATCAGACTCGGCCGGTTGTGTGTGTTTACAGACAGTCCAGTGGACGCACTTCTCTTGTCGGTGATAACTACTGCACGGGGGAGGAGAAACCATCAACTTATATGTCATGTGACCTTGAACCTTGTGGGCCACAGTGGTACATGAATGACTGGGGTCGGGTAGGTGGAGTATATTATGATAAAGGAACGACACTTTTACTTTGCGAAACTTCGTATTCGGGAAGTTTGTTGAATATCAAATGTTCAAAAATACAATAAAGATACATGTACCATGAATAGTTCCATATCTACAGAAGATGATACATGTGATTACGAAACTGGCTTCCAGAGATAAAACAGAGCTCCCGATAAGAACGGGTAACAGGGAGATAGTTTTCTTATTTCTCAATGTAAAAATATGTTTTGACTCCTCTTTAGAACTGTTTCGGCAAGGTGGTTCTAATGAGAAATCACACTGTATGTTTTTATTGATATATATGGAAAATTATCCCTAAATTAGCTCTTTTACTCCGTCGCATCTAGCGCATTGATATACATGTATATTATTTCATTCGCTCCGTCAATGAATGGTGTCATGTTTTGTTGTCTATCCGCCTATTTATTTTCTTTTCCTCATCTCTACTACCTTTTGTAATTTTTAACCGATTTCATAATCTAGACTTCATGAGTTTGAGTCCGGTCATGGTCGTTATTTTTCTAACTCCCTGTAGTATTTCATTTTTATCCCCCGCCGAAGGCGGAGGGATATAGGTTTCTCCATGTCCGTCCGTCCGTCCGTCCGTCCTTCTGTCTGTCCGTCCGTCCGGAGCCATAACTAAATAACCACTGGACGGAATTTCATGAAACTTAAAATAAATATATATCACTGTAACGCGCTGCGGCACATGAAGTTTCATCAGACTGGGTTCAGTAATGCATGAGTTATTGCCCCTTTATTGGCTTAAATCAATGAAATGATCCATAACTAAGTAACCACAGAGCGGAATTTCTTCAAACTTAAAATAAGTATATATCACTATAACGCGCTGCTGCACATGAAGTTCCATCAGACTGGCTTCAGTAATGCATGAGTTATTGCCCCTTTATTGGCTTAAATCAATGAAATGAGCCATAACTAACTAACCACTGATCGGAATTTCGTGAAACTTAAAATAAGTATATATCACTATAACGCGCTGCTGCACATCAAGTTCCACCAGACTGGCTTCATTAATGCATGAGTTATTGGCCTTTAATTAACTTGAAATCAATGAAATGAGCCTTAACTAAGTAACCACTCGGCAGAATTTCATGAAACTTAAAATAAATATAATTCACTATGATGTGCTGATGCACATGAAGTTTTCTCATACTGGATTCAGTAATGCATGAGTTATTGCCCTTTAATTGACCCGCCCGTCCTTCTGTCTGTCCATCCGGAGCCATAACTAAGTAACCACTGGACGGAATTTCATGAAACTTAAAATAAATATATATCACTATAACACGCTGCGGCACATGAAGTTTCATAAGACTGGCTGCAGTAATGCATGAGTTATTGCCCCTTCATTGGTTTAAAATCAATGAAATGAGCCATAACTAAGTAACTACTGAGCGGAATTTCTTGAAACTTAAAATAAGTATATATCACTATAACGTGCTGTGGCACATAAAGTTTCATCAGACTAGTTTCAGTAATGCATGAGTTATTGCCCTTTAATTAACTTGAAATCAATGAAATGAGCTGTAACTAAGTAACCACTGGGCAGAATTTCATAAAACTTAAAATAAATATATATCACTATAATGTGCTGATGCACATGAAGTTTTCTCAGACTGGATTCAGTAATGCATAAGTTCTTGCCTTTTAATTGACTTAAATTCAGTGAAATGAGGCATAAACAAGTAACCAATACTTCATGAAATTTAAACTGAATAATTATGTATCACCATAAAGTGGATATGCACATAAAGTTTCATCAGAATGGCATCAAAAGTGCATGAATTATTGCCCTTGGATCAATGTGAGATTGCCATTTCCAGCCATAACTAACTTATCAATGAATAGAATTCTATGAAAATTATACAAAATATGTATCACCATAACACATTGGTGCACCTTACAGTTTGTCAGAATTGCTTCAGTCAGCAATGAGTTATTGCCCTTGAATTGGCTTAAAATCAACAAATTGAGTCATAACTAAGTAACCAATAAATGGAATTTCATGACACTTATAATAATTATATATTGTCATGACAAGGCAGTGCACATTAAGTTTTGTCATAATCTCTTCAGTAGTGCATGATTTAATGCCCTTGAATTGATTTAAAATCCACAAATTAGCCATTAGTAGGCTGCTGACAAACAAAATTTCTTGTAACCGAATTTAAAATGTATCATTATAGTGCAGTGATGCTGAGGCAAGTGTTTAAGAAGAACAGCTCCAGCTTATGCCTTACTTATCCCAGAGATATTGCCCTTGATTTTATGTACATTCCACAAGTTCAGCCTCCTAAGTAACCAGTGAAAATTTTTTTATGAAACTTAAAATTTTATGAAACTTAAAACAACCATAAACAAATCAAGGCCACTTCGGCGGGGGATATAAATTCACTGAATTTGCTTGTTATCATCTTACGCCCGTTCCCGAAGTGGCCGAGAATGCCCTTGATTCGGTTGAAAGGGCGGTAAAATCCAAAACTCATAATCATATGCCTGTTTATTTGTTCAGTGTTCTGCAACATGCGGCAGAGGTCAAAAGTCTCGTGAGGTCAAGTGCTTAGACAATAACAAGCGAACAAGTTCTGGCTGTGCCAGCGAGTTAAAGCCAACAGAGAGGGAATCGTGTGAAGACAGAAAATGTTTAGCTTCTTATCCCACAAGAAAGCCGAATCCTCCAGGTTAGTTGAAAACCGATGAAAGGAAGCTGGATGACATTCTCTATGCCTTTGTTGAAAGTGTATTCCGGCGTATGTATACAGCAGGCAAACTTTGTGTATATATACGCCGCCGTCCGTTCTCCGCTATTTTGCCAAGGAAGACAACTTTTGGACGTGCTATTTGCCTTCCTAGGTTACGCTACCCTTCCAAAAAGAGTTCTTCTTTTAAAGAAAAGAAGAGCATTTTTCTTCACGAGTTGACCCCCGCCCCATCCCCCCCGCACCCCCAATCCACCACCCCCTTGAGAAGTGAGGCAAACATGACACCGACAAATCTGTCTGTAAGGAACTCATTTATGATTTTTATTTGTTTCCCCGGCAAACAGTCGCTTTAGAAACTATATGAGCCGCGACACAAGAAAACCACAGTGGTTGTGCGCCAAGTGCAGACTCAGTTCAGCCTGGGCATCCGCTCAGTTTGATCAGACTCTTCACTAAGTGCTCAAAGGGTAGGTAAGGGTCTAAGCTACCTCCATGCGGACAGCGAAGTCTCTGATCAGACTGGGTGGATGCCCAGGCTGATCTGAGTCTGTGCTGGGCGCACAACCACATTGTTGGTTTTGTCGTGTCGCGGCTCATATTATTGCCATTCCACGATGATATAGTTTAGTCTACTTGACTCTGTTATCACATTTAAATGAGCTGTGCAGGAGGACAAAGACCTAAGCTTGCCTTTTCTATTGCTTGGTCATTCAGGTGCAACTTGGAATTTTCTTTGCACGGTGTTAGACACCCCAGTGATCTCCAGATGTCGCAATACGTTATCTCTCTCGAGTCCTCATCTCTGATTTATCATTGTCCTTATCCGTGAGTTGTGTGTTTCCTGTGATGATTCATTGATAGGTCAAGGAACTTTCATGCGGCCCGAGCAGCTAAGTTAATGTTTCGAACCACTGCAAAAGCAGAGGGTGGGGGTTTGGATCCAGTAATATATGGATCCAGTAATATAGTTTTTAGCCCCCATGTAATCTATTACTATCCGTTCCAAGGTGGGATTTCTGTTGTGGTTCCTCAATTTACATGTTGTTTGTCCGCGTGTCTATGGTCTTAAGCAATATGGTAACCTTAATTGGTGACCATTCTGCTCTCTGTTTGTTTTGTTTTGTTTTGTAGTTTAAAAATAGAAAATAGATAAAAATAGATGTTGCTGCTGTTTTTTTTTAATTAGGGTGGCTGAATGACCGCCTGTTTGGGAGAGAGCTTTTCATTCGGTTTACCGTGCGTGTCCCTCGTTAACATTTGTCAATTTGTGTGTGTCCTTCTTTTCGTTTTGGTTTTGAGGGCGGGATGTGGGATTTGATTGCATTAATTCCTGCTCATCGCCTATATTTTTACTTAAGATAACCAAATGAAGGAATTTTCAGTCCAATTTTTTATATCGATGTTCATTAGGATGCTCAGTGGAACGAATCCATAAGATACACCTCGTGGCACCGAGCCTCTCCTGTCCTTTCCTCTCCAAGTCGAAGAGGAGTGGAGGCACAATACATTGATGACAGCTATTTGATTTGCAACATAATTTGCAACACGACAAAAACAACAAACCGACATGCGCGTCCAGCGAAGCCTCAGATCAGCCTGGGCATCCGCCCTGTCTGATCAGAGTCTTCGCTGCGCGCTTAAAGAGTAACTAAGGGTCTATGCTAGCTAAATGCGGACAGCGAAGGCTTATCAGACTGGGTGGCTGTCCAGGCTGCTCAGAGTCTTCGCTGGGTGCACATGCCACTTTGTTGGTTTTGTTGTGTTGCAGCTCATTTGTAGTGTATATTATACAGATTCTGCTGAAACCATAGAAAATTAAAACTTTTCTCAGGCTGTCCGGCTCAGCGTTCGCTGTTTGAATACAATCTAGTGCAAGACTAATAATATTGACGGCTACGATCACATTAGTTAACAGATAAAACGTAACATGAACCATAAAAGTGACTGAACATTAGTAAAACATATCTTAATGGCCACCTCTATTGAGCAAGTACCGAAAAAGACAAATGCACCATGTTCCTGTCTTTTTACATGTAAGCAAGCATAATTTGATTATCCCTTAGGTACTTACTTAATACAGGTTGGATTATACTAACAAAACGTTTTATCTCCTTATATGTAGCATCATTTTATCTTTTTCAGATTCAAGTTGCAAGGACAAATTTACTTCCTGTCGTATGGTATTAAAAGCAAGACTGTGCCAATATACGTATTATAAAAATATCTGTTGTAAAACATGTAGCACGATTGAAAACTAGTGAGAATCTGTATCCTATGATAATCTGTGAAACCCAAGTCATGGATGGTTTATGGCATTTTGCTGTACCCATAAACGTGATATGGTCAGTGGTTAAAAATCACAACGCTCGACTGTTTCAGATTGCTGAAACTTATTATGTGCTATGCAACATTGTTGCACACATGTTGCAGTATTTAAGGTAAATGGGTGCGTATGCATGTTTTTTACGTATTTTTACCAAGGACGACAATTTTCTTGACTTCCTGTATGCTTTCCTGGACGATAAAGGACGTCCAAAAGGAGTATACACTTAAAAAAAAAAAGAATTAAATTCTTTTTTTTAAGAGTATACTTCTTGTTTTATTTTAAGAATTGCCCCCCTTGGTAAAGGAAGCAAAAAATGAAAATTAGATAATTGCTTCCCTTGAACCTGTATCCATCTACCTTATGATGTGTCAGTAAAATAGGATAGGATAAAATTGAGCCGCGACACGAGAAAACCAACAAAGTTGCATGTGCGCCCAGCACAGACTCAGATCAGCCTGGACATCGTCACCGTCTGAACTGAGTCTTCTCTGTGCGCTTAAATGGTAGCTAATTGTGTAAGCTAGCTCCATATGGACAGCAAAGACTCTGATCGGTCCGAGAGGATGCCCAGGCTGATCTGGCTTCGCTGGGTACACGTGCGCATTTTATTGGTCTTGACGTGTCAGGGCTCATACTGTCAGATCGAAGGTGCGGTTCAATTAGTAAAGCATGTTTTATTATGATACTAACGTTACTGTAAAAAGTATACAAATTGGGATAGACAATCAGTAGAGCATATTGCAGACCCACGAACAGTCTGATCATTGTCTGTCTCGTTTGTCTTTTTCCCAGAAGCCATATAAAGGCAACAAGACGGTTTAACAATTCAAAAGTGTTAGAATCCGTTGCCCAGCTTTAGGGTAGTGAGAAAGTTAGGGAAATATGTGTTTATATCATGTACATTTCTATATGTTACCGCCATTTACATCAACGGGAACAGCTTTTGCTGCATGTTTTCCTCTCTGCGCAAGGAAGCTTCCTAGTTTGGGTCCCCTCTTAAAATTTACGGATTCCGAAGCATCCTTTTCCGTTATTAATTTCCATTGCGGAGGGAGGCAAATGAAAAGGCAGAGTTGCTTCCCCTGGATGTGAACCCTTTCTAAATGAAATATAGTGAGAACATTATCTAATCGGCCAGTACATACTATCATATATAGTTGAGCTTCAAAACTCATAAATGGTCCTCAGGTGTAATGCATCTATAGACCAGACATGTGCGCAATAAAGTTGAGCCTCTGCTTTTGTCTTTAGATATCTGTTTTCAAACATGGTGTGTGCCCAGCAGGCACTTGACGTCGTACTGACGCCGATGCGGCGTAATTACGTCGCATCGACGTAATTTCGACATCTTCTGTCTACTGGTGTAAACAACATATGACCTGATCGAAGTCACAAACACGCAGAATTGTTTTTTTTTCACACTTTATATGTCTTTATGTGTATTAACAGTTCATGGTTGTCATACAAAGATAAACTCATCCATGCAACTACTTCACCATTTAGGTTTGGGAAGTGACAGCATGGAAGTAATTTTTTATGTAAGTATCGGCATGGGGCCTCGTTTCACCTTTAGTTCCTTATATTGTAATGTCCATAAGCTGATTTATGATAACCATAGTTAGGGGGTATGCATATGAATGGACCTTCCCCAAATTTACATACATGTGCAAGAATAATTATGCATATTCATAATCTTAATTATGTATTCCCAGCATTCAGGCTACGTTCGTCATCTTTGCGCAAAATTTCAAATATATAAGCACTTACAGCGCTGACCTTTTGCGCTAAGGTGACGAGTTATGGGTATCAAAAAACAGTTATGGACATGCAGAGTAGATATCCATAATTTAGATTATGGCCATCCAGTATTCACCCTGATTTATGGATAAATGGATATACATGTATATCACAGAATAAGGAATAAACAATAAAACGAAACCCATACGTATTAGATTTTGTTTTTATCTAAACAGATCCTAATTGAAAGAATACGGGGCGGCTTAATATGAAGCACATACATGTATATTGAAAGCAATACTGCCATGAAATTCATTTTGTAAATATTCATGTCATAAAACATATTCTTTGTATAATAGTAAAATTCTGTTTCCTCGAGCTCTTGTGTTCTTTATCCTTACCTGCTGTTCTCACTTTGCATAAAATTTGTTTTATCCGTAAGTACAATGGACAAATCTCGTATAACTCCGGTATATTTCATCAACCTAGAGTCATACGAGTTTTACCGATTGCAAATGGGAGTGTGATGTAACTCTCATAAAACATAGGTTGCATTAAAATACTGGCCTATCTCATACGGGACTGCTGGGTAAGCCGATTATATATTATTTACCATTACGTCACCAAGTCATGTGAATTGCTAGTTTTGTCCATTTAAAGTTGTGTCGGATCTACGTCATGACGCGTTGTGGCTACTCTTCAATGACCTGAGAGCATGGTTATGTTTTTAAAAATGTTTTTTTTTTATATTTTATTTTATATTTTTTTATGTTATAATTATATTAGACCTACTGTCCAGTTAGGATACTCAGAATGTAAACAGACTGAACCATTATTTGATGATAGGTGAAACCGTAGCGAATCATAAAATTTTAAGCCTGTTAATTTAACAAGGTATTAAATTGATCGCCTTCTGTCAGGCAATGTGATGTAGTGTAGAGGTACCGTGGTGACTTCGCAGACAGAAAGTGCCAGGTTCGAATCCCTGTCAGTTTGAAATCATTGTTTTTTTTTTTTTTTTGTTGTGGTTTTTTTCCAATCTGCTATTTAGAATGAAACTTTATAATTTGACGCCTACAGTAGTCCAGCCATATACATTTGTATTTTAATCCTTTATCTGCCTCTTTATTATCTCCCGCCGAAGGCGGAGGGATATAGGTTTCTCCATGTCCGTCCGTCTGTCCGTCCTTCCTTCCGTCCGTCCGTCCGGCTGTCCGTCCGGAGCCATAACTAAATAACCACTTAATGGAATTTCATGAAACTTAAAATAAATATATATCACTATAACTCGCTGATGCTCGTCAAGTTTCATCAGACTGGCTTCAGTAATGCATGAGTTATTGCCCTTGAATTGTTTTAAAATCAATAAAATCAGCCATAACTAAGTAACCACTGGACAGAATTTCATGAAACTTAAAATAAATATGTATCACTATATTCCGCTGATGCATGTCACATTTCATCAGATTGGCTTCAGGGGTGCATGAGTTATTGCCCTTTAATTGACTTAAAACAATAAAATGAGCCATAACTAAGTAACCAATTATCAAAACTTCATGAAACTAAAACTTCATATGTATCACCATAAGACGGTTATGCACATAAAGTTTCATCAGAATGGCTTCTGAAATTTCTGAGTTATTGCCCTTGAATGAATTTAAAATTGACACAATTAGCCATAACTAAGTAATCAATGAATAGAATTCAATGAAACTTTTACTAAATACCCATCACCATAACACATTGGTGCATCTTAAGTTTTGTCAAAATTTCTTCAGTTAGCAATGAGTTATTGCCCTTGACTTGGTTTAAAATCAACAAATTGAGTCATAATTAAGTAACCAATGAATGGAATTTCATGAAACTTCAAATAATTATGTATTGTCTTGACAGAGCAATGCACATTAAGTTTGATCATAATTGCATTAGTAGTGCATGATTTAATTGATTTGAACTCCACATACATGTATTAGCCATAACTTAGATACTTGACTGAACATAATTTCTTGAAACTGAATTAAAAATGTATCATCATAGTGCAGTGATGCTGAGACAAGTGTTTAAGAACAGCTTCAGCTTATGCCTCACTTAAGCCAGAGTAATAGTCCTTGATTGATTTACAGTCCACATGATCAGCCCAGAGAACGAAATTATATGAAACTTAAAATAAACCATAGTAAACGAATCAGGGCCACTTCGGCGGGGGATATAAATTCACCGAATTTGCTTGTTTAATTTTGATTTGTTTTATGTTTCATTCCAAACATGATATATTTATTATGGTCGGTTGGATGGTTGTTTTTGGGTTAAACGGCTCCTGAAGACAGTATTTCGGTCTATATCGAGTCGTCCAAAAGAGAATGAGAAAGAAAAGAGAATCGATAGAGGAGAGAAAAATACCCAAAGAAACAGCATCCCCACCTACTGCAAGTACAATAAGCCCTTGCCCTACTATTATCCAAATTGTAGGACGCCCCGGCACTGAAAGTTACCCATTGCCCGACCAAGACCACCCTATCGTATTCATTCAACATCTGTTCGTTTCGTCTGATATATCTGATATAACTAGTTTGTACATATATTTTGGTAAAGCAGGGGCCTTAGCCAACATGTGCTGAAACACACATACACAGAAATGAATAAATAATAATGAAAAATAAAGAAAAAAAAAAAAAAAAAAAAGAAAAGAAAACGATGTGACGGTTCGAACCTTCGCTATCTTGTTGGCCACACCAAAAGTTAAATACTAGTACCTCTGTTTAACCACTACGCCACAATTTCTAATTGCCTGAAGTGGTTGTAATCTAACTTGTAAATAATTACTAGATCGCATACATGGAAACTTCACCTCCCCGTCTTAAACAATAGGCATAATCCAAAATAGTAAACAAACAGTGACGTCACTGTCACGATATCCTAACTGGACAGTAAATATTACTATTATAGCTACAAAAACTAAATTGCAATCGTTTAATTTTGGCTTGGAATTATATGTGTTTGCTCGCTGTTTTCTCGAAGGATGAATAAATAAATAGGCATATTGGAAGATGGTGAACCGTCATTAAGGCAGTCAATCTTCGAAGAATATGACGTGCGCAAAGTCTTACCTGTTTGCCCATCGTCTCTAGCAGTCTGATCCTCTAAATAGCTGCCCATTCTGCTTTCTGTTTTGTAATGTAAAATAAAAAAATACGTAAAACTAGTTGTTGCTGCTGTTTTTAATTCGGGTAGCTGAAGAGCAGCTCATTCGGTTTACTGTGCGTGTCCGTCGTGAACTTTTGTCAATTTTGTATGTGTGTGTGCATGCGTGTGTGGTTCTTACTCTCTTTCTCGTTTAGTTTTTGAGATCGGGACGTTAGATTTGATTGTATTATTTCCTGATCGTTGTGTGTCTTTTAACTTTGGTATCATTTGGGTCATATTACCAACCGCCTCCTTCCCCCTCTCCAACCAAATATCTTGGTGCAGTTGTCTCAGACAATGGCTCAAAACCGGAGGTTCTCTCAAGGACTGCATAAGCCACTGCAGAATTTACAAAGCTGAAGCCAATATGAAAAGATAACAACATATCTCTTGGTTCAAAGATAACAATGATGGGTTACTTTATCATAACCATATTTCTTTATGCCTGTGAAAAGCAAAGCAGAGTTAGAGAAAAGAATGCAGGCGCTTCAGATGAGATGCTACCGAAGGTTATTGAACATTTTGCACAAGGACCATATAACCAATGAGAAGGTTCGCAGGAAGATGCAACCAGCCATTTGAAACTATGATGAACTTCTACTATCAATGGTAAAGAAATGGAAACTAAGGTGGTTTGGTGACTAAACTGTATATGACTCTTCAACAGACCTTTCTATTAGATTATTTTAAAAGAAGCCAACGTGTATTTACTTGAGAACGAACTCATCTGATCATGTAATTTTACAGACCAGCATTTAATTTATTACTGTCCTGAAAGCAAATTAATGCAATTATCATTTTTTGGATATGAAGCGGGCAATAGTAGTGTTTGTATCTTTTGTAAATGTTTTGAAGTATAAAGTTTGAAAGAATGGAGTCTTTCAGAAAATGTAAGCGTGATGAGAATCTGGTGTGTGTGTGTGTGTGGGGTGTGTGTGTGTGTGTGTGTGTGTGGGGGGGGGGCATATCTCCGCAGAAGTTGAGACATGTTTTAAAATTATGAATGATGGAAGAATTCTGCTCCCCCCCCCCCCCCCCCGCGTATTCTTAACCAAAATATATTACCCCAACCCCCTGCTCCAAGGCTTATTGTTTTATGACCCTCCCCATCCCCTCCCGTAGATCACAATAAATAAATAAACAAATAAATAAATAAAATATAAAAAATCCGACCATCCCTAAATGTACCCGACCCCCCACCTGATAATGAATTACTCATCCCTAAAGCAAAACGTCTGCATTCTGTTGGATTTTGCTGTTGCTGTAGTGGCCTAATTATTGTAGAAGTAAAAAAAAGTTTCATGTAAAGTCGCCATTTTCGAACGACCGTCATTATTCGAATGATTATTTTTTCCCAATTAGAATTTATGGATTTGGTGCATAGTAATCGCCCAATATATTTACAAAAGGAAATATTTCAAGCAGTTGACTAGTTCCTCCAACTATGATCTTAAATGAAACATCCATTTTCTATCTGTCTAAATGCATTGATTTGCACCTATCGATTTCGAGTATGCGCTGCACATGCATGTCGAGTTTTATTTAGACGATGTTCAAACCACCCCGTAGAGGATGTACTCTTGTTTTCAAAAAAATATATACTTTAATGATATTTTATCAAAGCATTGTAGAGTTACGGTGCCCTGCTTTGTACTTTTCAAATGCCCACTCGTATGCATTATCGCGGATAGGTAGCATTAAAATACCATCCTGTCGAATACAAATTCAAATTCAAATTCAAATTCTGAAAATGCCGAATAATAACAGCTAATTTTCTTTTTTCTTTTTTTTACAAAATGATATATACATTGCTATGCCACCAGCATTTCACAGTTCAAAAGATGGTTTAGAGTATTGTAAATAATCACATATAGTACATGTGTAGCGATATGGCCCGATCAGATGGACGTCTTCAACACGTGTCTACATGTACATGTTTTATGATCGGTTCCTTTTCTAAGAAATATACATATGTTATAAAAAGTCCTTCAAGTTATACGCACAAAAAAAAATAATAATAAAATAAATCCATGTAAGCGTTGACAGCAGTCTAGGTAAGGGATATGACCCCATCAGCTGTTCGTCCTACGCATGCATTTACAAGACTTCTAAAGATTCCCTAAGTGCAATTACTTTACTTCCGGGGTTAAAGATACGATGTATATCAAATCTGCTTAAATTTGGAAGGAGTTATGGGACGACCTTTCCACTCTGGACATTATTATATTCAGGTGGTAGTAAAAAATTAAAGTTTGTATATTCCAGTACATCGTCCTCCCATAAGTCGTAAGCCAAAAGTCAGTTAGCTATATAATTTGCCGATTAAAACTTGAAGCACTTTCATCCACTCTCCACATAAGTTACTTTCAGCCGAACACGTGATGAAAATGTCTTGTTCACCACTATGCCATGTCTTGTATATGCTTTATATACTGCTCCTTTTGTTGTTTACACATTGTAACCTAAGTGTAATAAAGAATTTGAATTTGAATTTGTGATTGGTGGAAGATCTAAACTGGGGAATTACCTTGTGTTTTGCTGTAAATGATCTGCATAAAAATCAAATTATACTGAATATTATTAGGCAATTTCAACTATAATTATTATAATAGAGCTATACTTCACCAAATGGCTAATAACTAGTGTGTCGATATTAACATTCCTTACCAAACTCAGAGACACAAACACGTAAATATCATTGTCTAGAGAAATTACCACAAATTTCAGATTAAGTATAATTCAAAGAAAGGCTTCATTTATTTATATTAGTTCAATTTATTAATAGTGAGGACAGCAAAACCTAGAAGCTGAAAAAAAACGACACTGCATACTGGCTTTAGTACACCAGGCAAATGAGGTGTGTTTTTGATGTAAACATATTTTTGCATTATTTTCACAGAACAACACAGCATACAAGTTAAAACGAATGAACGTTGCTATTTTAGTTCTTGTCTTTTTTTTTTTTTTTTTTTGGGGTGGGGGCGGGGGGGGGGGGGGGGTGTTAAATAAGAGAATTTTAGTTGGAAAAAAAAAACGTGTTACTGCGTAGACATATAGTGAAAGTTGCGTTATAAGCTTGACAATTTTCTGGTTTGGGGTTCAAATACCATCCTATTCTATTCTATCCCATAACCTTACTAGGTCGTTGGGGCACCACAGATGACTTCGAAACAATCCCTTTCCACCTTGTCCTGTCGTCAGCTGCCCTAGTTGAGTTGGCAATCCATTCCTGTCCACTTCTTGATATTGTCTTCTCAACTCTTCTTCTGTCTACCTCTTCTTTTTCCTTTCACTGTGCCCTGAAGAATCGTCTTTGCTAAACCAGAAGACCTTGAGACATGACCAAACCACATTAGTTTCCGTTTCTTGACCAGCGTTAGATGTTCATCATATTCACCAATGGCTGCTTGGATCTTCCTGCGAACCTCCTCATTGGTTATATGGTCCTGGTACGAAATGTTCAATAACCTTCGGTAGCATCTCATCTCAAAGGCCTGCGTTCTTTTCTCTAACTCTGCTGTCGAGGTACACGATTCACAGGCATACAGAAATATGGAAATGACAAGGGAGAGCATAAGTTTCACCTTTGATCCAAGAGATATGTTGTTGTCTCTCCAAATTTGTTTCGGCTTGGTAAGAGCTGAAGTGGCTTGTGCAATCCTTGAGAGAACCTGTTTTGAGCCATCATCTGAGACAACTCCTCTAAGGTATTTGAAGCCGTTTACAGTACACAGCTTCTGTCCTTTTACCTTGCTCTCCCTCTGTATGCCATATGCGCTGTTCGTCGTCAGTTTGGTCTTCTCAGCACTGATCTCCATCTTATACCTTGTGCAGGTTTGGTCAAGACTTTCAACTAGAGCTTCTAGTTCCAGCTCTTCCTCAGCTAGAGCGTCAATGTCATCGGCAAACTGCTGATTGGTAATGTTTCTGCCGCCTATGCTAACCTTTTCGTCATGTTCTTCCAGAGCATCAGACATGATCCGTTCGAGAACCATGTTGAGAATGGTAGGTGACAGAAGACATCCTTGTCTTACTCCAACTGTTATTCTGAAAAATTCTCCTGCGCTGCCATTTATCAGGACTGCACTTGTAGCCCTGTCGTATAGCTGCTCAATGGTGCGAACTAGATTTGCACTGATATTGTACTTCCGCATGGTGGCCCATAAGGCTGCATGCCATACCCTGTCAAAGGCTTTTTAGCTCACCTGAGCCATAGTCTCAGGGTGAGCTATTGTATTCAAACAGTGTCCGTCGTCCGTCGTGCGTCGTCCGTCGCCAGTCGTCCGTCGTCAACAATTTGCTTTAAATGCCATCTTCTCTGAAACCGCTAGGCCTAGGGCTTTGATATTTGGTATGAAGCATTGAACTGGTGGACCTCTACCAAGTTTGTTCAAGTGGTGGCCCAAAATGGCCCTGGGGCAGGGGTCTTGTGTTCGAAACTAAAATATATTTAAAAATCTTCTCCAGAACTGCTTGGCTCAGATGCTTGAAATTTGGTATGTAGCGTTGCCTAGTGGTCTTCTACCAAAGTTGTTCAATTGGTGGCCCCAGGATCCAAAATGGCCCCGGGATAGGGGGTCTTCGGTTCGAAACTAAAATATACTTAAAAATCATCTTCTCCAGAACTGCTTTTCTCAGATGCTTGAAATTTGGTATGTAGCATTGCCTAGCTGTCATCTACCAAGTTTGTTCAAATGGTGGCCCGAGGATCCAAAATGCCCCCAGTGCAAGGAGTCCCAGGTTTGAACCATAGAAATACATCGAAAAATATTAAAAAATCTTTTTCTTCAGAACTGCTCTTCTCGGATGCTTGAAATTTGGTATGTAGCATTGCCTAATGGTCCATTACCAAGTTTGTTTAAATGATGGCCCCAGGATCCAAAATGGCCCCGCCCCAGGAGGTCCTTGGTTTGACCCACAGAAATACATAGAAAAATATTCAAAAATCTTCTTCTTCAGAACCGCGACGCTCAGATGCTTGAAATTTAGTATGTAGCATTGCCTAAAAGTCCTTTACCAAGTATGTTCAAATTGTGGCCCCAGGGTCCAAAATGGCCCCGTGGCAGGGAGTCCTAGGTTTGAACCATAGAAATGAATAGAAAAATATTCAAAAATCTCTTCGTCAGAAGTGCCTTGCTCATATGCTTGAAATTTAGTATGTAGCATTGCCTAGTGGTCCTCTTATCAAGTTTGTTCAAATGATGGCCCCAGGGTCCAAAATTGCCCCGCCCAAGGGGGTCCTGGGTTTGAACAATAGAAATACATAGAACAATATTCAAAGAGTTGTACTTACATTAGAGAGGAGCTCTAGTTTTATAAAATTTCGAAACAAGGCAGTTCGTTCTACTTGTCTCTGGTCTGTTTCTAAGGCGCCATGGTAAAAGGGTACGTTTTAAGAGAGCGTATATGTGTATAGGGTCTGTCTTCGAAAACCTCAGAGTCTACATCCTGTGTATAAGTACATTCAGAACGATCCCCTTGCGCGTCAATCCTATGTTGCTACAACAGTGATTGAAGATATTGCTTGGTTTAAAATATTAAACGTAAAATAATGAAACTTTATAATTCTAGCATTTTGTTTGAAACCAACGTTTCGGGCATTTATCTCCTCCGTTAGGGGTTTTCTCTTTAGATCGTTTGTCACTCTTCTTTTTCTTATCAGTAGAAGTGCGGTGGCTCAGTGGTTAGTGCACTTGACTCTGACGCCAGAGGTCGTGGGTTCAAGCCTCACCTAGGGTGAAATCTTCCTTTGTTCGAACACGTTTTTCTAGCATCATTTTCAGGGATGATGCCAACAAGTGTGCCGTCCTTCAGATCGGGACGTTAACTGGAGGCCCCCTGTGCAGGGAGAGTCATCCCCTGTGCAGGTTAAAGATCCATACTATAGCTACATGGCTATATGTAGGCTTTCATCTTGCAACACTGGAGTGTACAAATGTACACCTGCTCATAGTACTCTGAAAAGAGGGTGTGTCAGTAAATATAGAAAGAAAGAAAGAAACATGGCATACTGATTATAAAATTAAATGTATAGACAAAACAGAAGAGAAGAGCCCAATGGAAGGGGTATTTCTCCTAAAATTTAAGTTTTAAATAAAGAGCAAGAATCGGTAAAGTGTGATAAATCGACACTCCCTTAGGATTTCAATTTGAAAATCAAAAAAATGAAAAGTAAAAAGATAGGTAATGATCTGAAAATAATTCGTTCAGGACCCAAATCTCGCCAAGCAAAATAGAAGAAGTATATTGACAACAACACAGGAAGGCCACGAACCTTAAACCGAATGATAAACAGCTCATTCCCAGAGAGGTGGTCACTCGCAAAACTGGTGAGCGAAATCATCGACATAGGTAACAAGAAACAAGAGGTCCATGAGGCCCTGAATCGCTCACCTGAGCAATTGGTCCAGTGGTATTTGAGGAGATGTTTGAAATTGTCAACATATGAGTCCTGGGTCATAGGTGAAAGAATGACATTGACCTCTTGTACTCATAAAATCCTCATGCACTCAATTAGACGACTTTTTATACCTATTCCTAGGCTCACACTATGCATGCCAAAATCGATATTTTACCAACACATGAGGGCCCCGCTTACGCCGAGGTACACCGGACAGTAAGATAAGAATAGAAAAATCAAGCTATCATATCAAAATTATATACAAAGTTGTATGTGCTGATATTGTGCATGTAAGAAATTACATTATCATAATTAAATTCATAATTGGTGCTTCGAGAATTCCCGTGAAATCAGTTTCAAATGATTTCACTCTTAATTCTTGTTTATAAAGTGTTTCTATTTAAAGCAGGCTAGTTTTACTGTATTGTTCAGTTCTACAAAAATAAAAAGTATGCACAGACCTGGAACTGAAACAATCAAAATCCAAATCCAGCCCTCAAACCATAGTTGGAAACAACTAAGATTACAAATAATCAAGATACAGAGAACATATGGCCAACGAACACTTTCCTGAAAAAGTAGAACAAAACTGTACATCTTATGCATAGTTGTCCGCATCAAATACTCGATCCAGTAAGGTACTATCTGAAACAAGATAAAATAAACGCCTAAACTCCGTTCATTAATTCTGAAACTGGGTTTTTCGCTGCTCATACTTTTATAATCTAATCAATCCAGGTAAGACTGTGCATAGTGATAATGCTAGACTTCCGCCGATTTCTCATCAATGTGTCCTATGACTCTGCCTTTCGTAGGATGCTGGGCTAACCTGCACGAAAATGCAAATAACATATTTTCAACCCGAGACTAAGTCCATCGGACAGGTTGGGAACGCCTTTTAATACCATATAAAGTGGTCGCTATAAATAAATTTGTGTACGGGTGTGGTTAGTATTCAAAGACATGTTCTGCGCGTGCGAAATCAGTCAGCATGACAACAAGCTTATCATCTAGATAATTTTGTCTCGATTTGAAATACATCACACCGCATAAATTCAGTGTTTCACCGTATTCCTTTGCCACCAGCCAACAACGTCTAAATGACGTTATATCAGCGTCAGTGCAACGTAACGATGTTCACTGACGCTAACGCAAATATTACAGCTCCGCAGTTTCTAATACATTTATGAATTTCCAAAACATTTATAACCGAGGTTGCGTTAGAATTGCGAAGTTAAATACAAGGACCAAATCGTGCATCTCTCAAATTATTACAGATCCCCTCAATCGGTCTGCTCCACCTCTCCCACCTCCCACCCCCAAACTCTAAAAGAAGAAAAATAATCTCCCCCTACCCCCCTCTCCCCAACACACACTACCTAAAACCCCTCCCCCATTTGTCTATCATCCAAACTTCCACCCCCTCGATATGACGCCCCCTCGCAAACATACACCTTATTCAATTATTCAACCTACCACCCGAACCTCCACCCTAGTATCTAGATACGCCCTCCCCCCCCCCCCCCCCCCCCCACCCCGCACTTTTCAAGAAACTATTCCCTCAGTTGGTAGATGACGCAATTAAAAAAAAGTAACCTCTCAGCTTTTACTTAAACTCAGTTCCGTAACGTTGACCATGACCCCGTTTGACTCTGATCAGACTGCATCCTGTTTGCGCAAGCCCGTGAGGTTCGAGGATGTAGTATTTACTTTGAGACCTTCCTTGCGTACATATGTTAGTGTCGAGGGAGGGGTAGAGGCATGTGCATACTGTTACAGGCTTTTCATCTTTTTATATTATCTAAGAAAGTTTATGCAAATGTGTAGACTCTGATATGATCGCACGGTCTGGGTCTTCCCTGTTTGTGAACTACAAGGGTACCTTTTCATAAGCGTGCAAGTCAATTACTTCTAATTAACTATTTCATAGACATTGACGTACAAAGGTGAACTCGCATGCATGCATGCATGCAATATTTTCACCGCATATACTGGCTGGCGACCAGTGATGGCCGTTTTTTGTTACTCTTTTTATCTTGTAACGGACATATAGTGATTAGTGATTCTATATTTTGGTTTAATAAACTAGGGGTAACTGTCGTTATAATACTGATTTTTTTTTTGAAATAGACTATAACTTGTGCCTGACAGATCCTCAAACTAGGTCACCAAAACGCATTGAAATACGAGCGTGGCGTACCAGTGATGGCCGTCACGAATGCCATGCGTTGAATGATGCATTTTTCAAAACCTTGTTGCGGATTTAAACTTTGACCATACGTCATTGTATGTCTGTGGTCTTTGTCAGAGTTATATAGTTTTGGCGCGTTCAGCACAGATAGAATATAAGCAACAATCAGAAACGGACTTTAAAACTCTGACGTAGTCATTTCGTAGGCGCACGCTACATTACGTCGAAAACAAACATAAATAATGGTTACACGTGTACTGTCATTTACAAGAATTTAGATGCTCTTTTTGCAGGCTGGTTGCAGGTCATACCTTTTTCGTCATAGGTAATCATTATAAAGCAATTTGTTCATGTTTATTTCTGTATTTAATTATGTGTGTATCAAGGGCTGGGATCCCCGGCAAGGCAATAATGTTGGTATGAGGGTTGCTTTGGGAAATTGTTAACCTTTTACCTTCCGGGGAGATAATTTAACCAGTCTTTTTTGTGGGAGTTTCTTTTGTTTCCTTTTACAAAATGGCCAAGTCTGAGAAGGATCAAATACGTAATCGCAAAATGCAAACGGCCACCACTGGTACGCGGCCACCACTGGTCGCACGCCAGTACACGCGATTTCAAGCTAATCTAAGCGTTTGCTTTTCGCACATCGGACGTGTGGCTGTGTGGGCACAGAGGCACAAAGTCTCAGGCTGACTGATTTGAGATTTCGCTGTTCGCAGATACGTTCTGTCACCTTTATGCTGGAAGCGTCACCATGATAAAATTGATACAAAGGATGCAGGGACGTTTGTGGGCCTGAAGTATGCTTCTAAGTCGGATCACACAACTGTCCCGTTATTCATATGTATACGACTTGTGATTTTTTTTCGTGACTGAGAAAACATGACACCAACAAATACAAGTGTTTAAAATATGGTAAAAATCCTGGGTCTGTTTTTCAATTGTAAAATCCAGCGTGGTCAAAACAGAGAAAAAATGTAGCTCATGCAGTAACTTGTATTTTGTTAAGCAGCCGGGTTCAAAGCATTTATTTCTGGAATTATCCTTCGTGTGACTCTGCTGGAGTGCCAATAGTTATTATCCGAATGACCAGCGTGATATCCACGTGGAAAGTATGTGAATATGTATGGCTTTAGGCTGTCAATTTTCATCAAATGGTCTTAGTTTGCGGACGAGTTTTTGAAATTTGCTGTTTCATGCATGTAACTGCAGCAATAGACGCCAGGCGACGGTAAATGAGACCTTGATGAGAAATCGGCGGAAGTCGAGCTTTATCACTATGCACAGTCTTACTTGGATTGATTAGCTTATAAAAATATAAGCAGCGAAAAACCCAGTTTCAGAATTCATGAACGGAGTTTTTTTTTTTTTTTAGCGAAATTATTATGCATGTACCTTACACTACTTTTCGGAACAAAGGCGTTTTAATGGTAAAGGGCAATAACGTCTGTTGTTAATCTTAACATGATGTGATCAAGCGTTGCCTTCCTTCGTCCTCACTAAACGCATTCTTTGCACGAAGCAATCAATATGCAAAATATTTATTTCGACAGTTTCTTTCAACATTTCCGGTAGGAATAAATGAGAGGCAAAGGCAGAACTTTGGATAAACACAATGAGAAAAAAGCTGTTTTAAAGATTTTGTTAGTATGAAGTACTCCAGTTAGTTTCAGATATTTAATCACAGGCCGCGTTAAACAAAGATGTCTGCTCAAAATTTGCTTTGAAGCATTAATTACTCGTCTGCCTTCGAAGTGAAAAAGACAAAGAACGCATAATGTATGTAACACACGCATTTTTTCGGGATTGTGATGCATATTTCTGTTGCTAACAAATTTACGGCATGACAAAAAGTAATGCCACACATACCATGACGTCAAGACGCTAATACAGTGCTGATAAGGCCAACTGCAGACAACAAGTCACATTTTCTCTTCAGTGAATTCTGTATAGAACCATACATTGTGATAAGGCTTCATGTTACGAAAACCCGTCGCTTATGGTATATATGAAACACATATTCGTGCATGACACATGTTGTTTTTTATTTGAAGTGAAAGAACTGATGGAGTTATCACAAAAATCTTGAATGTTGCCAAAACAAACTTTCGGTTTGCTGATGAGTTTTTCGAGAACCCGAAAAGTATACATTTTAACAAACTGAAATTTTCATACTGATAGCTTGACATTCATACAAATGGAATACCATGGTCGTTACATTTTGGCTATCAATTTACTGAAGCTTGAGTTTTGTATTTCCAGGTGTTTAAAAGGCGCGTGACTTTTTTGTTTGAACTTACTACATCAGAGGTTCAAACCCAAAACGCCACACGTGTACATCTTTCAGTTGGAATACAACATATAAAAATAGGTTATAACTGTATTGAAATTTGTCAACAGAGCCGTACATGTACAACGCACTCGACCATAAAACCGACGATCCCCAAATGACAATATCCCAATTTAAGTGCACACTTTTTTTTTCAAATGTTCACCTTTCAAAGTGGACTACTTAATACTTTGTACACAAAGAAAGCACTTTCAGTAAACTAAAAGAAGACGTGAACCAACAAGAAGCGACGTTTCGTAATGACCTGGCCCCGAGGTTATAAAACCCTTTTCGTGCTCAACTCAGCTGAGCATGAAATTTTCTCAGCTGATAAATATGAAAATGCCAACTAATGTTGGCATTTTCATATTCATAAGCAGAGAAAATTTCATACTCAGCCAAACTGACTAAGAAAACAACCATATTTATCAGTACTTTGCTATTTATTAGCAGGTAAAATTTCATGCTCAGCTGAGTTGAGCATGAAAAAAGTTTTATAACCTCGGGGCCAGGTTTCCGAAAGTAAAGCACTAAGTTTTTGGCGTTACCACAATCAGATGTGTATTAAGTGTATTTGAAGGTTGTATCAAGGTTGATGCGACGTAATTGACGTTAAAACGTCATGTGGCGACGGGACCTACAGGTGCTTTGCATTCATTTTATACCTATGCAATTTTTTCATAAGTCTTAGCATACCCCAAAGTGCATTCTAGATTTCGACCTTCTTTGGAGCCGAAAAGTAAAGATCCTGATGTTAAAACCGCTACGCTTGCTTTAGACATTTAATAAATAGAATGCCTGTTTTATCCGATTTGTGAGCTATTGAAAGAATGCTTTTTACGGCATTTTAACACTGACAACTGGAAGACAGGACAGAAGAGAGGGGTAGACACAGTATACCTATGCCAGTGTTTCATACGTCTTACTACATCCCTATTTGTTGTATTACAGGCTTAGAAACTGAGGTGCTAGCTTTTATTCGTTCTAAAATTTATCATTTTTCTTCCTGTTAATATTTTAGCAAAGCACAAAAGTGAGTTTTTAGAAATGTAGAACCTTGCATAGAAATATATAAAATGTCTAGTTTTTCCTATCTTTTATCCAAGCAGTGTAGCTACTAGAAAGCATTTGTTCACACCTTTTCGCAGTAACAAAAAAGGATGAATGAAATCACATGTTCAACCTTGTTTAATGATTAAGACGGAAGATGAAAAAAGCAAACGAATCGAAATTAAAACTTTTTTAAAGCAAAATTTGAGTAAATAACCCCAACCTTTCTTCCGCCACGTTAAATTTCCAAATATCAGTGACTAACCGCAAGCGAAATGCTATGAAAAGTATGTTTGCAAAACTGGTTGCAGATGGTAAAATAGAGATATTCTGTTTATTAAATTTCTAAAGCAAGCTGAGCTGTTTCTAGCACTGGACCTATGCTAATTGTCCGAAAGACGGTCCCGCCTTGCTCTTTTTAAGGTTAAATATTTGCTTGCAGAAAACAAATGTATGTCTCCAAAGACAGCATAATTATGCAGAGAAGAAAACCCTGTTGACGCTGTATTAGAGATTTCCGACGTACATGTAAGATACGGTACGGCAACGAACGGACATTAGCCACGATAGCGAAATGATAGCAGAGGTTAAATGTAAAAGCTGTTTATTAAGTTACATCCGCTCCGCTTATTCAAGGACGTTTTCAGCACATTGAAACAGCACACTACATGTAAATGTGAGATGTCAGTCCTTAATCAAGCGTCCCGTTTGACAGACTGTGCATTTCGAACATGTACATGTATAAAGCTAATACAAACTTAGATCAAAACGGTCTCCTGCGTATGTGTTTAGAGCTTTCAGCTGCTACAGTGTCAGGTTTTGGGAATTCAGTAAAGCGTGTCGTGAAGATTCTGATCAGACTGCGCAATCGAAAATAAGTTCTAGAGTCTTAGTAATATGAGCAATGTTTTAGTGCTTGAAAAAGGTTTGAATCATTTTTTTAAAACAAGAACAATATTTGGAACGCATTAAAATGCGCGAGAATTAATGTGTCGTCTGAAGAGACCCAAGGATGAGTTTGCATCAAACAAAGTAAAACAGTCTGAACTTACCAGTGCTGAATATGAAACTGCCAAAACACACACACACGCGCGCGCACACACACAAACACACACGCACACACACATATTTTCAGGGCCAAACTAACTCTGTACCATTTCATGCTTTTTATCAAAAAGTGCACAATTCGGCCAAAATTTGTTTACATATCTGCCCTGGTATATGTGAATTCTTCATTACCTCTCTTTCCGCATCAATCCAATTTAATATAATTACATGTGATGTATCACCGCGAAAACTCATATATGCAAATCATATTCCCAACGGCTAGGATTGCATGTTTTGACGGAAATTTTGACAGTTTATCGACTTAAGTGAGATAATATTATGTAAATTTTATCTTGTTCTCTTAAACACGAAACATAACCCAAATTTATTCATAATTATACATCGTTTTATCATGTCACAGCCTGTTCTTATACTTCAGGATTCGATCAGACCCTGTCTTATAGAACTAACGCCGATCACTAGCAATTCGTTGGTTTTAGTTCTTGTCCTCCAGTTTTAGGTAGGTACTGCTAAACATTGACTGAAACAATTATCCTCCCTATGCTGACGACCGCCATACATACAGAAGAGGTAATCGACAGAAGTATCAGTCGTTATTTGCCGTTACTGGTAAATCTTACGAGCAAATTCTCGGTATTCAGCCATTTTGCTGACCGGTCGACACCAAAGGCTTCCCCCCATTGTACATGCATTATAAAAAAACACAAAAAAAACTTCTCTTTCATAGACGTTTCGAAACCAACGTCTTTCAAATTTGTTGATTTTTTCTTCATTTTTCACCTCAGATAATTACAAATCTATTGGTAGGACCTCCTTAAGCTCAGAATTACGGAAGCCTATATGTGACACTGTGTTTTGTGTAAGGACTTTTTGAGTTTTGTCTTTTAAAGTTTATGTTTTATGTTTTTGACTTTGCTGTTTTGGTTTGGCCCATTATATAACGGTTATGATTACTTCAAGCCTACATAACCACAACCATGATTTATCAAACAATTAAGTCTGCTTACATGCAGATATCACGAAAATAACTGAAGAAACAGCAATTATAATACAAGTTTCATTTCAGCATAAAAATTATATGTTCCCTTGTTTCAAGACACCTACACCCTCTATACGTAATCGACTAACCCATACTAGGCACTTGTGTGTTTTGTGTTTTGTGTAATGACTAATGTATTCCAAGTTTTAACTTTTGTTTTTGTGTTCTGACTTTCCTATTTTGGAATATGTCTACTAGCTTTAACCCTTTTTAGACCGGATACCCGTTTTGGGGACATTATGCAAACAGTGCAGACCCAGTTCAGACGCCGCAAAATGCGGCGTCTGATCAGGGTCTACATTGTTTGCAAACAGGAATTTCTGTGCAAAGTACAATAAAAGTGAAAATATTCACCAGAAACCCCTAAAACTAGAAATGGGATTATCTGAATGATAAGAATGGACAAGTCCACTGGTCAAAAAAGGTTTAAACGATCAATAGGGATAAGTATAACGTAATTTGTGATTAAAGGATGTCGTGTATTATGAGATTTACAAAAGCAACACAAACAACAAGTAATTAAATTTTAAATTAGAAACCGCATTCAATAAATAGGAAAGTCAGAACAAAAAAAGAAATCAAAACTCAAAATACATAAGTCACTAAACACTGCTCGGAAGCAGCCAATCAGTGTGCTTTATTTTGAGTTTGAGATTATTCTCAAGTTTTATAATCTCGAACCCATGTTTCTTTTGCCAGTTTAATAAAGGGAAACAACTTGACGTTCTGCGCCGTGTTGTTCAATACTAACGACGTTGTTAGTCAACGAGTCGTTAAACTTTCAGACGTATTGTATGCCAAAACACTGCCATTGAGAAAAGCTCCTCCCTCACCTTTTTCCGAAAAAAAACCTCACACACACAAAAAAAATAAACTTGATTGTATTAATACTAGAAGACTTTACGAAACCTTGACTAACGACTTTGTTAAGCTAACGATGCTTCAAACAAGTGAGCCCTGGGTCAAAGGTTATAAAACTTGAGTATAATCTCAAACTCAATATAAAGCATACTGATTGGCTGCTTCCGAGCATGTGCTCGGAAGCAGACAATCAGTGTGCTTTATTTTGAGTTTGAGAATGTACTCAAGTTTTAAAACCTCTGGGCAAAGTTGATTTCCTGGACAAAGAATCCCTTCTGAAATGAGGTCTACTCTTAAAGGAAAGAATCTGCTTGTATTTTTTTTCATGAGTGGAGCCTCACTGAGACGGGAGGCAAAAATGAAATGGCAGTGTTGCTTTCTCTGTACCCATGTATCTACACCTAGTTTATAAATAGATTGAAAGGGAACCACTCATCAAACCAGACTTAGCTCGTGTTCTCACCTGAAAAGATTCTAATCTCAAGCAGGGATCGAACTTGGGACCGCTAGGTCAGCAGACCAGCGCTTAAACTACTGAGCTACCGGGGCTTTCCATTGAAATCGAGCAAAATAGTAAGTTGTCCCGAAAATTAATATCTTCCGATATATTCTGCTTGCAGCTGCAGTTGGCAATTAAATTCACATTTAATAAGTATACGTATTTAGAAAAAAATGAAGAAATTTGATGAGGCCGTTGCAGTGAACTGACAACAGAGCTCAAAATCTGACTCTTTCTGTCGTTACGCTTATTGTCATCAACATCTGACGTTACGTCTAGACTTTTCTGAGCATTCATGTTTCAAATTTACTTATAAACAAGAGGGCCATGAGGCTCTGAATCGCTCACCTGAACAATTGGCAAAGTGGCTTTTTCGTATGTTTTGAAATTGTCAAAATATGAGTCTTGGGTCAAAAGTCAAAGAATGACCATGACCTATTGTACTCATAAATCTTCATGTACTCATTAAGGCACCCATATATACCATTTTTTAGGCAAAACTTTCCATGAAATCTTATGTTCTAGCATTTTCCCATATTTGACCATGCTGCAAAAAAAAAGTTAAGGAAAAACCGAGGTCATCATTTGAACAGTCTTGGTAGTACTCTAGTACTCCATGCTACTTACCAAGTTTCAAGGCCATTGGTGTATTGGTTCTGGAGAAGAAAAAATATTTAAAGTTTATACCATAAATGGGTATGGTGGCCATGTTGGTCATGTGACCTGGACCGTTTGAACAGATTTTCTTTCAACCACCCCTGGAGGCTCTATATGAAATGTGATTACAATTGGCCCTTTGCCTTTTGAGAAAATGTTTGAAAATGTCAAAATATGAGAGATCTGGGTCAAAGGTCAAAGAATGACCTTGACCTCTTGTACTCATAATTCTTCATGACCTCATTAAGACGACTGTATATAACAATTTTTAGGCCAAAAACTTCCCATGAAATCTTATGTTCTAGCATTTTCCCATATTTGACCTGGCTGTAAAAACGGTCAAGGTCAACGCATTGGCTTTTAAGGAGAAGTTTGAAATTGTCAAACTATTCTGAGAATTCAGGGTCAAAGGTCAAAGAACGACCTTGACCTCTTGTAGTCATGAATCTTGATGTACACATTAAGATGACTGTATTTACCAATTTTTAGGCCTAAATCTTCAAAACTTTCCATGAAATCTTATGTTCTAGCATTTCCCCATATTTGACCTTGCTGTAAAATAGCCAAGGTCACCCCAAGGTCATCATTTTGAACACTCTTGATAGTACTGGAGAACCCAATGCTACATACCAAGTTTCAAGGCCATCGGTCAATTGGTTCTGGAGAAGAAGATTTTTTAAAGTTTTTACCATATATAGGCATGGCGGCCATGTTGGTCATGTGACCTGAACCGTTTGAACAAATTTTCATTCCCTCATCCCCTGGAGGTTCTATATGAAATTTGGTATCAATAGGCCGAGTGGTTTTTAAGAAGATTGTGTTTGAAATTGTCAAAATATGAGAGCGCAGGGTCAAAGGTCAAAGAATGACCTTGACCTCTTGTACTCACAAATCTTCATTGTACTCATTAAAGATGACTGCATATACCAACTTTTAGACCTTAATCTTCAAAACTTTCCCTGATATCTTAAGTTCTAGCATTTTCCCATATTTGACCTTGCCGTAAAAAGGTCAAGGTCAACCCAAGGTCATAATTTGAACAATCTTGATAGTACTCGAGTACCCAATGCTACATACCGAGTTTCAAGGCCATCGGTCAATTTGTTCTGGAGAAGAAGGTTTTTACCATATATGGGCATTGACGGCCATGTTGGTCATGTGACTTGAACCGTTTGAACAAATTTTCATTCCCTCATCCCCTGGAGGCTCTATATGAAATTTGGTTTCAATTGGCCCAGTGGCTGTTGAGAAGATTGTTTGAAATTGTCAAAATATGAGAGTTCTGGGTCAAAGATCAAAGAATGACCTTGACCTCTTGTACTCATAAATCTTCATGTACTCATTTAGATGACTGTATATATCGTTTTTTAGCCCAAAATCTTCAACAGTTTTCAAGATATCTTATGTTCTAGCATTTTCCCATATAAAAGCACAATGAAGCAAATTTGACCTTGCCGTAAGAAAGGTCAAGGTCAACCCAAGGTCATAATTTGGACAATCTTGGTAGTACTCATGTACCCGATGCTACATATCAAGTTTCAAGGCCATCGGCCTATTGGTTCTGGAGAAGAAGATTTTTTTTAGGTTTTTACCATATATGGGCATGGCGGCCATGTTGGTCATGTGACCAGGACGGTTTGAACAACTTTTTGTTCCCCCTTCCTCTGGAGGCCATATATGAAATTTGGTTACAATTGGCCCAGCAGTTTCAGAGGAGAAGTCGTTTGAAATTGTGGACGGACGGACGGACGGACGACGGACGACGACGGACGACGGAGCCTTACCATCCTATAAGCTGAATGTCGGACGTTTCGGACCCAAGACGTTTCGGACCCTGCGTATTTTTCGGACCCAAGACGTTTCGGACCCTGCCCTGGGACCATTCGGACCCTGTTTTAAGACGTTTCGGACCCAACATTTCGTCCTCGTCCCCAGTCGTATTTCGTCCTTTTCTGTAGACTGCACATCGTCAAAACATAAGTATACTGTCTCTACACATTCAATGTAAGTAATCTGTTCATAAAATAAACAAAATAGGCCCAACATAAAACTCCTCTCTGAGCAGTTAGAAACAATAGTTTGGAATCAAAATTTTCATGTCACAGTACCATGGCCTGTTCGGGATAATATGGTCCACCCACAATTACAATGTTAAAACTCTATTTGGGCTAATATGGTCCACCTGGGATCACAGTTAAAACTTATAATGGGAGCCTGTATCGTCTTGTTTGTTGATAATATTTGCAATCGTTTGTTTTCTCCTGCTTTATTAACTAGCCTAAATAAAATTTCAGGGAGAGGATTTTATTTGAATGTGAAATAAACGCGCAGAATGACAAAATTCCTTAAACATCAAGAAATGGTAGTTTTATGGGTAATTGTCCGTCCTTCCGTCCGTCCGTCCATCCGTCCGTCCATCCATCCATCCATCCATCCATCCATCCATCTATCTATCTATCTATCTATCTATCTATCCAGTTACCTATATTTGTATATAGGTCACTGATCTATCTAGCTAACTGAACCGATCGTCCCTGTCTATCTATCTAACTGAAAGAAATCCACCCTGCCTAAAGTCCAGGCAAGCAGCGGTATCGATTAATCGTGACACGCGACATCGATTAGTGGATATACACGATAACTTAGGTGTGATATTTATCGATGAGCAATAAACAAATGCACATGAGCAAGACAAGGCGTCTTTAATTCTGTTGGTTGGTTATACTTAAAGATAGTGTTATATTTGAGATTTTCAAGATGTAAGTATATATTGAAGTTAAAATACAAAACCAAAAAAAACGGTAATTATTTCATGCAGATTTTAAATTAAGACAAGCAATGATGAGTATGAGGATAAATGTGACAAGAAACCGAAAAAAAACAAAAAAAAAAAAAAAAAAAAACCGGAAAATAAGTAAGAACTAGAAAATTGTGTCTGTAAGACACTAATGATGCCCCCGTGCAGCGCCTGTCACAGGACATGTGTACATCCCTAAAGCACCTTTAAAGCACAAATGCTATTTACAAAGAATCCACTGAAAACATTTCACAAACTTTATACCCTATAGTGCAAAATGCAGCCCAAAAGACTAAGTTTAAAAGGCCATAATTCCTTCAGAATTATTTTTTTCCTATCATAACCAACATGCACATCTTCACTGTGTCCACAACAAGTCTCCAATGTCTGAAAAACAGCCAATGAAAATTGTGGGAGGAGTTGATTACACAAAGTACTTACCCTACAATGCAAACATATGCCTAAAATGACTAAGTTCAAAAGACTATAATTCTGTCAAAATCAATTCTAGCCCCAACAAAAACCCACATGCACATCTCCAATATGTCCATAACATGTATGCAAAGTTTGGAAAAGATCGATTGAAAACTGAAAGAGGAGTTGGTTACACAAACTACTCACCCTACAAATGTAAAAATTTGCCTAAAATGACTAAGTACAAAAGGCCGTAATTCTGTCAAAATCTATACTAGTTCCAACAAAAACCCACATGCACATCTTCAATATGTCCACAACATGTATGCAAGGTTTGAAAAAGATCCATTGAAAACTGTGGGAGAAGTTGATTACACAAACTACATACCCTACAATGCAAAAAAATGCCTAAAATGACTAAGTTCAAAAGGCTATAATTCTGTTTAAATTAATTCTAGCATCAACAAAAACCCACATGCACATCTTCAATATGTCCACAACATGTATGCAAGGTTTGAAAAAGATCCATTGAAAACTGTGGGAGGAGTTGATTACACAAACTGCATACCCTACAATGCAAAAATTTGCCTAAAATGACTAAGTTCAAAAGGCCATAATTCTGTCAAAATTAATTCTAGCTCCAACAAAAACCCACATGCACATCTTCATTATGTCCACAACATTTATGTGAAGTTTTAGAAAGATCCACTGAAAACTGTGGGAGGAGTTGATTACACAAACTCTATACCGTAAAGTGTGACGAACGGACGGACGGACAGACAGACAGACGGACGGACGGACGGACGGACAGACAGGAGCAAATCTTAATGCCCCCTGACTATCGTCACGGGGGCATAAAAACTTTCGATATGTAAAAGACAAACGTTCCATACCACATACCAAAATACAAATTCACTGTGCTTGAGAAAGACGATCTTATGGAAGCGTCCTAGTGACAGGTAAAAACAAATTATCTCATACGTAGGAGATAGGAAGTCCTACGTAGGAGATAGTAAGTTCTACGGAGGAGTTACTAAGTCCTACGTAGGACTTCCTATCTCCTACGTAGGAGTTAGTAAGTCCTACGTACGAGATAATAAGTTCTACGTAGGAGTTAGTAAGTCCTACGTAGGACATTATCTCCTACGTAGACGTTAGAAAGTCCTACGTAGGACGTACTACTTCCTATCCCCTACGTATGAGATAAATACTTTTTAACCTGTTACTAGCACGCTTCCATGCGATCTAGAATGATTCTTAAAAGAATTGCAGAATTACATTCACCCCTAGCTAAACTATATATAAGAAATATATATACACACATGACCACACTCTCTCTCTCTCTCTCTTAGTTCAAACTTAATATTAGCCATCGGTTTAGAACATAATATTGCGACAGAATATATGTAAAAAAATATATATAAAAATAAATCATCTGGAAGAAATTGTGTGACTGGTTCAAATGCGGTAATAATCACGTGCGCGAATGAGAAGATTATGTTGGTATCATCGCATGATTGAGGAATCTAATATTGATTTCCTTACTAGCGAATGATTTTGTAAATTTGCACAATTTATTAATGAATTTTTACCCAGAATTTAATGAATTTTTACCCAGAATTTAATATAATGACATGATGATATAATGTCTAACGAAATTTGGTACAAGAAAAATGTTTGGAAATTGTTAAATGACAAGGAGTTTATGCACCAGTCATTTGCAACCACGGCCCCTATGGGGCCGGGGATAGCGGAGGACATAGCGGGGCTTAAGTACCGTGTTTTTACCTAAGAGGTGTCCCTGCAGTGCCGTGGATATGCCGGGATTTTCATTCCCGCGAAAACAGCGGGGAAAATAGTGGAGTGTTTTTGACGAAATTTACCGCGACACATTGTCAGAATATGGATTTATAGAGCGCCTTTGCGAATGCAAAGGAGAGCTTATGCTATATACCCCCGACGTCGTAGTTCAATTAAGCGTTAGCGTTTGCGTGAGCGTTAGCGTCAGCGTCAGCGTCTGTGATCAGATTAAGCAATGTTAAGAATTAATGTCAACCTGTCGCATGTACAAATTGCGAAGACTCAGATAGGCCTTTGCAGCCATGCAATCTTGAATAA
The DNA here is from genome assembly GCA_963989385.1 of Ctena decussata. NCBI lineage: Eukaryota > Metazoa > Mollusca > Bivalvia > Lucinida > Lucinidae > Ctena > Ctena decussata. The sequence continues at coordinate 15,404,081 of OZ022505.1, read as the reverse complement.
ACCCCTCCATCTTCGCAAAATCAGTATTTGATATGAAGCAAGGTAAACTCTGGTCAGTCTGAATTGATGCGCCAAATATTCAAACAAATACCTTAAGCATTAAATTATTTATTAAATTAAATTATTTTCCAAACTTTTCTAAATAGGATAACATTGAATGTCATAGCGGCTGATAGATAGATAGACAGATAGATAGATAACTTCAGCCCAACAATGCGATTGCGATATATTCAGTGCTAGAACTCGTGGCCCGGCCACTTTGCTTGTATTTGACTTTATGAGCAATAAAATATGTTTAAACCTACTAAACGTGCGGCAGGTTATGTTTTTGAGAGCAAACCAAAAAAAAAAAAAAAAAAGAAGAAAAAAAAAACTTATGCCGTGGAATTTTGGGATGACAGCCATCACTCGAAGCATGTAGTTTGTAGACTTCAGAGACCTAACCAGTTCGTTTATTTATTTATTTATTTTTTTTCAAAAAAAAAATCATCAGGCAGCCAAATAGGATTTCAAAACAACTATTTTGACCCCTGTGCAATTTACTGATCCAACAGGTAAACTGGCAGTGGGTTGCACAAGAAGTGTGACCGATTCCTTATAAGACTAGTCAGTTGCATTTTCATCCACGTGTCGTTGATAAGTAAGATAACTGGTTGTTGCAGACTATTTCAGTTTATGGTCGTCCGCTTACCAGGGTCCGAAAGGTCTTGGGGCCTAAACGTCCCTGGGTCCGAAACGTCTTGGGTCCGAAAAGGTCTGGGTCCGAAACGTCCAAAATATTTGGGTCCGAAACGTCTTGGGTCCGAAACGTCCGGCTACCTATAAGCTCCCCCGGAGCCGCTGGCTCAGGTGAGCTAAAAAGTTATCCAGTGACGCAGACCTTATACATGTAATATACATAAAAGTTCAACAAAAGCGTATCAAGAGTAGAAAATTAAAATTTATCTGTGGTTTTCACTATTTTTGAGAAAGGAAATCCAATTTCCTCTAGAATGATCCAAACTTCAGAGTGACAAGAAAATTAAATGTCCCAAAATTATCTAGCTTAAAACATTTTCATTCTTCACTGAATTTTCCTATACAACGGTTTTAATTTCCGTTCCTACAACTGGGTGTAATCAAGATTAAGATATTCATGTTCTTAGACTTGTATGTGATTCATGACATTTCTTAAATTAAGCCGAAATGGCTGCGTGGGGAACTATAGGCTATGGGCACAAATTAATTCCATATATGGAATTTTATATATAGAGCGACAAAAGAATTTCGAGTGAAACTTAAATTCTTATTTGAAAAATTAAATTGAATATGTTTCAATATGTGTCTCGGTCCCAGAAGGCATATCCTGAATGTTTGTAATTGGTAGGTCTCAAACAAATTTACTTACAGCTAGGATTTGGGGGGGAGGGGGGGGGGGGGGGGGGGGGAAGGAAGAGAAAAGAAAAAAAAAACTCTCATAAAGTTTAATTACATATAAGTATCAGCAGAAATATTGAATTATATATATATATTAATTTTTAAATCCGCCTAATAGGTACAATAAAAATGAAAAATAAATAACCACCATGAAACCAGAGAGAGAGAGAGAGAGAGAGCGTGCGTACAACAATCTTTCTCGCACTTCCCGGGAATCGTGAACTTGAGCTATATGCAAGCGTTGCAATGCCTTCACTGGGTAGGGAGCTATAAGGTAGTGAGAGCATAGTTTTTTCCGTACGGTCGACAATTTCGTAGAGGTGGACACACGAAAGCAAAGTTTGTTCAGTGCAGTTTGCCTACGTACGGGTGGACAACTTAGATATATACTTTGATAGCAACGCATATTTGCCCAAATATTGTGACACCGAGCTTTGTATACCAAGGGATGAAAGGTATAATTACCACCCTTGCCAGAAAACGCAAATTTAAGCACTTTATACAGTAAAACCTGCTTATGTGGTCACCTCTATTAAGGGCCATCCGCCTTTAACAGCCACTTTTCTCGGTTCCCTTGAACCAGAATACATTGTTTGATGCAAATGAACCTGTTTTAAAAGGTCATCTGTCTTAGGCAGCCAATTTTTGGGCTTCCCTTGAGTGACCCCTTAAGGCAGGTTTGGCTGTATTTTGTAATATGCAAGTTCTACACTGGTGAGGTGGTATAAAATAGTTACCATCGTTGTCCACTTGTACGGGAAATAATCCACTCGCTAAAGCTCGTGGATTACCTCCTCGTACAAGCGGACAAACCATGGTATAACTATTACAAATGTTGGCAGACAGTGAAGTGTACTCTGAACAGAATGCTCCTTATAGCTTTCTGATATGCGTCTTATTGTTTTCGCAACTATCAGAGTCTGAAATAAAGAAAATAATTTGCTCCCTAATTCTCTTCGGGAGCGAATTCTCTCCTGGATAGTAGACTCCTTTTTGGAAGGATTTTGTCATCTAGGTAAGTAATCAGGAAGTCACAACACCTGTTCCCCTTTGTAAAACTGGAAGAAAAGCATGAAGATGTATACATTTTTCTTAAAATGAATCACCCAACTCGAATTACCGGGCAGTCTGTTTACTTTGTGAGAGCCACTGTACATTTTCCGCGTCAATGTCTCTGCCAAAACATACCAGAGCTAAATCATCACATCGAACAACACCATTCAAGTGTTAACAATTCACGATAAATCACTTCTTTAAGGAAAAGCACCCCGAGTAACGGAAAAATTAATTTAAGCTAATGTGATTTGACAACGATGTATTTCTATATTCGGCCAGCAAGCTTGAGACTGCCAATTTTATCAATGTCTTTCCTTCTAGATTGAATTTCGCAGAGTCCCAGAGCAGAGATTTGTCTTTATGACATGTTATAAATTCGATCCATTTGTTTCCCCCATAATAATAGAGACAGCGTCTCTAACAATGTGTAACAGAAATTCACATAATCCCCAGAAATGAAATAAAAATGTGCCAAGAAGTCCAGATGCTTTTGGGTTTTTGATCGGGAATATATATATTTTATTTTTTGGGGGGGGGGGGGGGGCTTTTTTTTTTTTTGTTTTTTGTTTTTTGGTTAGCGGGGGGCGGCGTTTTTTTTTTTTTTTTTTTTTTTTTTTTTTTTTTTTTTTTGTGTGTGTGTGTGGGGAGGGGGGGGGGTGGGGAGCGGGGGACGGCGGTTTTTTTTTTTGTTTTGTTTTTGTTTAGCGAGGGGCGGCGTTTTTTTTTTGTTTTTTTGTGTGTGCTGGTGGGGGGGGGGGGGGGGAGCGGGGGACGGCGTTTTTTTTTTTGTTTTTTTTTCTCGCCATAAACATCACATTTACCTTTGAGAAGAAATACTTTGTTTTATTGTTAATGATTTTTTTAAATATTTTATCTGTTTAAAATATCTACAATTTTACACATTAGGAGCAAAGTCTTTCCTTTTGAGTAAAGTCCTTTAGAAAAGCTTTCGTCTTTCACGGAATCAAACATGAAATCCTTACAGATGTTCCCCTTGGAAAAATGGCCGACAAACATGGAGCTATACCCATACTTCTTGAATAATGGCAACCTATTCCTGTAATGTAGTCAGTAGCTTTATTAATTTTAGATAGCAAAACATGAATAAAATATAACGTTTGCTATGACGGTAGACGGTACTAAAAGCAACAAAAAAAATCTCTCTCAAACAGCACTGCGGTCTGGTCCAGTACGGTCTGACAGCCTAAGGGTCGTTGGGACACCAGAGGTGACTTTGCACTGATTTCTTTCCACCTGGTCCTGTTTCCACCGCGTGTTGTGCTGTAATATAAGTATCTTTCGTGGGTGTGAGGTGTGGATAGAAAAATCTGTCACGAGGGTCACTGTTCGGCATCACGAGGCTTTTCCATCTGTACCTCTCACCAATGATAAATATTTTTTTGTACACTGCGTTTTAACTTTAGAACTTGTTAAAATGCGTAATTTTAATGCTTGAGAGATTTCTATTTGATTTTGAAAGAGAGCGCCGCTTTCAACGACCGCCATTTGGTTCTTTACGTCAACGTCTGCCGTGCAAAAACTGACTTCATTTTTACCGTCTTCGTGACGTCATCATCTAAAAAGCCAAAGTAATTTGACGACGCAGATACGCGACCTCCAATACAACCAATGCATTGAATGCTCGTGATTTTCATCTGGTCCTGGGTGAGATAACATGGGTGAGATTTGTAGGTACAGGGGAAGCACGCGGGTATCCTTATCTGGTGTGCAAGAAAGGTCTAGCCCAGACCTCAGTCAGCTGTATTATAATAACAAGAAATATCTTTAAAAAAGATATTGTCAAAGGTAAAAGAGTCATGGTGCCTAAAGTATATAAAAATTTTCATCATTTATCCAGCAGCGATATAACGTTAACTTAAAGGCAATGTCGTATCAACGTCGACGCAACGTCATGACGTTGCGTTGACGTTGATGCGACGTTGCATAAATATCATGTGCTTGCTGGTATGTCCAGCTCTTTTATCTTCTGTGTCTGTGTCCGGACTGGATTAGTCTTCCCAGCACCAGAAGCATGAGGAGCGGATGTAGTGTAGTGGATAACACTCCGGACTACCAATCCAGGGATCGCAAGTTCGAACCCCCGCTTCTCCGGTCTTTCGGATGAGACTTGAAACCGATGTCCCGTCTCCATATGACCTCGTTGTTGGTGGGACGTTAAACCCGAGTTCACTCACTCACTCACCAGAAGCATGTTTTTGATGTTGTTTTTATTTAGACTGCAGTTGTAGTTATACTTCTTATCGTAAAACAAGGGTTGTGGGTTGTTCATATTCACATGTAGAAGTAATCTTTACTGTTATGCCTTCGACAAGTAAAATAGACGTACTCGGTGCCAGAAGCTGCAGCCATGTGCCTCTTGGAGAACATCGTTATGAAAATTGGGGGGAAAAAACACACAAAAAAAACAACATACAATCATAATTTACAAATTAATATGAAACATAAAGATAAATAGTGTCGTATGTACATGTACTACAACATTTTCCATATCAATCCCAAACAGCCAGATCTGACCGAGGGATGAAGAACTGATGTGTATCGGAGATTGACATAAAATGCCATACCATATTCTGTGTATTGTGCATGCGCACTTTTGTCGGAAATTATGCCTGAAAAGAAAATAATATATAAAGGATTTACAAAAAAAATGCAAATTATTACCCCACTGCAAATCTTTAAGATCATACATTCACTCTTTAATACGTTAGGTTTTCAAAAGCAGTCACTTGCGCTTGGTCCATAACACACCGGAAGCCATTTCACACTCAAACGTAACTGAATGCGCAAGTTTTGATCCGATATTAATCCTGGCCATGTCTATGGGCTTTTCTTTGTAAAAATGGAATTTTGGTGAAAACAGGCAAGTTTTTAAAACAGGTGCAAAGTATAGCAAAGTATATAATTTTCGACCGAACCAAAAACGAGTATTTTGATTATTTCAAACCGAATGTCTTACAAAGTGACCCGTTTGAAAGGACCACTTTGAAAGTTATTTTATGAGATTTTAAAGAATTACAAAAAATGCCTCAATTTCAGAAAATTCGAAAATTGCAAAATTTGTTCTGTAAAAATAAGCAAGGGATTAGTTGTACTGAAGTCTTGTTGTCTTTAACTTCCACCCTTTTTCAAAATGCTGCCAGAGAATGGAAAATTCTTGGCAACTGGTGTTTGAATTTACGGACCGTTGAACTGGATGTATGGTGTACTATTGTCTATCGGAAAATATCAGCTGCTTCTCTAACTGCTTTAAGTAGTGTATTGTCCTATTTTGGAAGGGCCTCCGGGAAAGCAAAACGAAAGGAATAAAAGTTATTCCCCTTTGTAGAGATTGTAAAAATATCATCACCCATATACATTAGATGATGCTCATACATGTACGTATATTCAACAGGATGAAATTTTATACATGTTATAGGCCCTTGGGAAATATGTATAAGTTGAGATGAACATAACAGAACCTTAATAATTGCTTATTTTTGTTGCTTCATTCTCATTATTTTCTATAAATGAAAAGATACAAAACGATAGGTTATGATTTGACAATTTGAATTGTTATTCATACTGGATTTCAATCATGTAGCCATATCAGCACAGGGCTTTCAGAATCCGGGCTGATACGGGAGTCTCTGGTTGCTATAGGCTACATGTATGCTATGAACGTTGCAATACAGTTGTCCCCTTTTTCAAGTTAAAAAGGTTCAAGTATAATCTAGAGATAAAAAATTTAATCCATCGCTGACAGCATATATAAAGTAATGTGATAATCCAGCGACATTGTCGTAACATGTAAGCTGCGTTAATGTGCAACATCGTGAGATTTCCAACAATGTGCAATTGATGACAAGCAAAGGTTCTGATCAGACTGCACAAGAGTGCAGCCTGATCAGAGCTTTTGCTTGTCATATCAGCCATCTATGGAAGTATCACGAGCCATAGTGCCAACAACGAGGTCTCTGGTTACCCTGTAAAAATGAGAAGGGTGCTCTGAATATCACATGACAAAATTGCCACATTGTTGGAAGTCATGTGACATGGCTCAATTATGTTCATGTGATTCAAATTAAAAAAAAAATCAGTTGGTTTAAACTTTATCTTATTTGCATAAACACTAATACATTTATACACATTTCAAAACATAGCATTTTATGCAAATGGGATTCAGAAGAAAGTCAAACGACTTTTTTCAAATCTGTATCCCAATATTGCAATCAAAATGATACTTCTATAGCAAGTGATTTGAAATTATATACAATATAAAAAGTTGATAAAACATGAAGAATCTAATGGTTTACTATTATGTGACATGCATTTCAAAAGGAACATTTCCATTTCGCAATCATTTCGGCTCCACGGGGATAGGAGGATATATTACAAAAAATTCAATGGTCATCTACATCCTCAGACCATACTGAGCTTGAAAAAACACAAGTCGTCAAGACTGGTCAGAATCTGCACAAACTTAAACTTAATCAAGTCTAAATAGATACGCTAAGATGTATTCGGCTATATTAAAAGGCCGTTTTTATATACGATGAAAGAAGGCAAATAAATTTATAAACATAACAGCATTGTAAAAACTTCTTGTTTGTTGACGTATATTTAATTGTACTTTATAACGAAAGGTAAATCTAGTAAAAAACTCGTATGAACAAATTTATGACTGATTTATTTAGAACGGAAAATAACTATCTAATACTTCGTTTGAGATATGCAAGATGGTGAAATGTACCCTCAGTTTATTTGAAAACGCTTAGTTTTTAGCACGAAGTTTTGAACAGCTAAAAAATATTTTTGTTTTGTTCCATGGAAAGTTCGTCATTGCCAAAAAGTAATACATCTATAGTTTGTCTGCAAATCGTCGAAACTGTGTTAAATAACTCTTGTCTGAAATTACTGAAACGATTACATACAAATAAATAATGATATGTATCTTCGACTGAACCACAAATGCAAAGGGAACTATCGGTTAAATTTTTAGTAAACAGATGTAGATTGAGAGAACTACAGTTAGTTCTTAGCCTCGAATGATATATCTGGCCGAGCCATTTACCAATAAAGTAATATTTCGGAGGCATCCGTGTTCCCCTGTTTAATTTATACTTAAAGGAACTAAGGCTAGGAGAGGAGCGTATTTCATCTGGAAGCTCATTCCAGTCCCGGATAGCAGACGGTAAGAAAGAGTTAAAGTAAAGTTGTGATCTAGTGCGTATAGTGTGTAAGTTTGTTGAATTGCGTAGCGGGTATGTTGAAGTACTTCCGACTGTTGGTGGTACTAGAGAAGATAAGTAGTCAGGAGATAGATCATTTTGCATCCTATAAAGTAATTGGAGTTTATGCTTTTTCCTTCGGGAAGAAAGCGTTTCCCAACCAGTTTCTAATATTAGAGAATTGATAGAGACAAGTTTAGTAGTACCCGAAACTATACGAGCAGCTTCGTTCTGAATTTTCTCAAGATCGTTCACTTCATATTGCGTACAGTTGTCCCATACAACATCAGCGTATTCCAAAAGGGGACGTATAAAAGAGAAATAGATAGTCTGAAGAGATCGCCTGTCTAATTTAAATTTTAACTTACGCATAATGTTTATACGACTCCATGCTTTTGCTTTTATGTAATCCAAATGTTCGTACCATGAGCAATCGTTTGAGAATACTAATCCTAAATGTTTATGTGAACTTACTTCAGTTACTTGTGTTTGATTTAACCTAACAGGGGGTGGTGGGGTTTGATGTGCTTTCTAGAAAATATTACTGATTCTGATTTTACCGGATTAAATTTTACTAGCCATTTCGTTGCCCATTGATGAATTTTTGATAGATCAGAATTTAACTGGTTTGCAGCTTCAATAGGATCATCAACAATAATATACAGGCTTGTGTCATCTGCAAACAATCTTATAGATGAGTTAATGTTTTCTACAATATCGTTAATATATAACAGAAAAAGCAGGGGGCCAAGAATAGAGCCTTGAGGGACTCCAGAGTTAACAGATGTCCAGTCAGAATTTGCACCTGGCAAAACTACTCGTTGCTTTCTGTTATGTAAATAATCCGTAAACCACTGTAGAAGACATCCAGAAATACCAGCAGACTGAAGTTTGAAAAGAAGACCTCTATGCCACACTCTATCGAAGGCTTTATTTATGTCACAAAAGATTGCCCGTACCTCTTTGCCTTCATCTAGAGCTTTACAAAAGATATTATAGACATCGACTAGTTGATTAACAGTCGAGTCTCCAGGAATAAAACCTGATTGCAGAGTTGTGATGACCTCATGATCACGAAAGAAATTGAAGACATATTTATGCACTATTTTTTCTAATACTTTTCCGATAGTACTTAAAAGAGAGATAGGTCTATAGTTAGATACATCTGAAGGATCATCTTTTTTATGAATTGGTGTAACATTGGCCAGTTTCCAAATACTAGGAAGCTTACCAGTAGACAAAGAGTAATTGAAAATATCGAAAGAGGAACAGATAATGGTTGAGCTAGCTCTTTAAGAAGTCGGTTATTAATAGAGCTTGGCCCGACGGCTTTGCCTAACTGCAACGTTTCCAAGGTTGATTGAACTTCATCGGGTGTGACCGATATAGAATCAAGTTTATAGGTAGTTAAAGGTGGAGTTTGGGGAAGGGTTGCATTATCTGCATCTATTAAAGTTTGTTCAATAAAATACTTATTTAAAATGATTGACTTTTCAGTAGTATCATTACAATAAATGACCCCTTCTCTATTAAGTGGAGGAACAGAAGAGGCTTGATCAGGTTTAATAAAATATTTCAGAGTTTTCCACCAGCTATTTGGATTTATTTTCGGATCTTTTAACTTTTCAGAGAGATGTTCAAGTTCCGCATTTTTAGACTTCCGAATTTTATTTGTAACATGATTCCTAATATGCTTATAATTTTCAAAGTCGGTCGTAGTATTTGTTTTCTTAAATTTATCATATAATCTTTTCTTTTTCCTGATAAGACGTTTGATGTCATTAGTTAACCAAGATGGAACAGATTTTCGAATTTTTATAGTTTTATTTGGTATATGTTTATTAGCCAGGTCAGTAATATGTTCCGTTAAATTATTTGCGTATATGTCAATATCATTATTTTTTATTTTATCCCAGTCAGTTTCCCTTAAATCTTCTGACAAAGATTGATAGATGCCCCTGTCATATAAATAAATTTTCCGTGTATATACTGGGGTTTGAACCTTATTAAAATTCAGAACACAATATATTGGACAATGGTATCTCACATTCTGGTCAAGAAAAGGGTCGCCAACACCGCTTAATAGCACATCATTTTTATTGGCAGTTAAAAAAGATCTATAATTGTTGCGGACGTTTCTGTAAAATTCGTTGGTTCATTTATTAGTTGTTCCAAATTATAATGTTGACACAAATCTAGATTTTTTTTGTTGGAAACTTGTTTCAAAGTGTCAAGATTAAAATCTCCAGTAATAAGTATTTTTTTTTTTGTATTTGTATCAAACGCAAGACCGATCAAATCTTCAATTGTTGAGATAACAAAGTTATTAGAGTTTGGGGGCCTATAGAAGGTTCCAATTAGTTGTTTTATATTATGAGTTTTGACTTCAATCCAAATGCATTCAATATCTGGTAATTCCAGATCATTACGACGACATGAATAAATATTATTGTTAACGTAAACGCAAATTCCCCCATGGCTATCACCAGTTCGATCACGTCGATACAATTTAAAGTCTTTCATCAGAAGTTCTTGTGTCTAGCCAAGTTTCAGTTAAACATATGACATCAAAATTTCGAAGTTCTGTTTCAATTATATCTAATTTATTCATAACACTTTGAACATTGTAATTTGTCTTTTATTACATTTTCTTCAAAAGTGGTAGAAGAACTTAAAGAACAAAAAGACGCAGTTGAAGTTGGACCTGGATTACGCTCTATACCTGATATAAACAATAATGACATAATAATAAGAAGCTCGAAAAAATTTAAATGCTCTATACCTTTCATTTTAACTTGACGACTGTAATGCAGGCCAATCCGCATCCTATAAATTGCAAGGGCTATCACATTATACTATCAATAAGACATCGAAGCAGTTTCGAGGATGCGGATAGGATGTTCCTTTTGTATGCGGCAGGATAAATGACATTGTAATGTAGATAGTTTTCCCCGTGGAGCACAAGAAATAAATACGAAATCAAGATGTTGAAAAACATATATATAGTCAACTGTTCATCACAGTGGGGCATAGGAATAAATAATTTTCTTTCATAACGAATCTTTCTATGACATGCAAGATAGCACTGCAGCTTGCAAAATATTTAATAACCACCCAGAATGCACATCACGTCCTTATGAAGTCGTACTGTCGTCGATGCGGCGTAATGACGTCGCAACGACGTCAGCACGACGCCACTTAAACGCTGCGTGCCGTCCGGGTGAGATAAAAATATTTATATATATATATATATATATACTGTGCTGCAGTAAAATACATAAATTGCACAAAACACACTGTTCACTGTCTAAACAATTTTTTATACTAATTGAAGATCAGTTGAAATCTTAAAATAAAAAAAAAATATGTTACAAAACGGTAGCAACGCATTTTGCATGAACTACTAAAATTTTAACTAATTTTGAGCGATAAAATAGGTCGCAAGGCTGCATATGATTTTTGAATGGTACTTTTTCGATATCATCATGACGGACGCATGTTTTGGTAACGACGACAGAATTTCAGCCAACATACCATTCTTTTTATTATATGACCAAGATGTAACACGCAATTTCATTGGCTAATTTGACGTCACGTGCCGGTCAATATTTTGCGATATTCACCGGCCAGTCAGTGAATATTACTTTTACGTTGACGTCATTGTATTTTCGTGACGTAACGTCTGATGAACGTTGATGTTAATGGCGTTACGTCGCGAGATCATACCATGTAGTACCATCATAAATAGTAAAGGAAACCGTATTTAGAATTATCATATAATAAAACAATTGTTGACCTTTATTTCGGTGAATATGCAGTTTTATTGACCTGCAAACATAACATATTGACCTCCGCTTCGCGTCGGTCAATATGTTGTTTGCAGGTCAATAAAACTGCATATTCACCTCAACAAAGGTCAATAATTATATAATATTAGAAAAACGGTTGTTTTGTATCCACCCAATGCATTTTTGCCAAAACGCGTTATGTCCAATGTAATATTTTGGTAACGGTAGCATTTGGTAGCCGCTTCCAAAATTCATGGCTGCCATTATGCAACAGACACAATTGCCGAAGAGTCGTTTGGCGAGAGTGCATGTACAATTCTATTTATTCAACGGTATGGAAAGGAAAACTACATCTTAATATGGGACCGTCTGATTTTATGGCTCGCCGTTGCATGAAACAAAAAGTGTTTGCGTCTCGTATCAGCCGTACGGCCCTCTGCGATCACATTTCTGGCAAAAATCGCTGGGTTTCGTGCGGCAGCCGCAAGATCGTCGTACGAATTTTAGACGTCGCAAGGTCGTCGCAACGTCGCAAAACTAAATTCTCAACATGCACATTATTTATGCGATTTTTTGGCAATCTGTGGACGCCGCAAGGCTGCCGCACGACAGTCTTGAGACAACCGCACGATTGACTCACGATTTTGCGGGAGTTCGCAAGTTTGTAGGCGGGGTTGCTGTCAATCATTGCTTGCGTTTGTCTTGCGACGGTCGCAAGACAGCCGCACGAGCATCTTACGACAGTCGTGCGTCCTGACAGAATGCTATCGCAAGAATGTTGCGAATCGTAAGACAATCGCGCAAGTTGCACGGCAGCTGCACGACAGCCGCACGGCAGGCGCACGACAGTCCTACGATTTTTGCGTCACTTGCGTCTCCCTTAAAAGTAAATCGGTACTTACAGTCTTGACTCCAGAAAAGAAGCATGTCCCCGGGGTTTGCCCCACCAACGCCTCGCATGTCCTCTTCTACCTTGCCGTGCTCGGATGAGCAGCACCAGGATGGCGGCGTGACGCTCTTCTTCATCACGGAGCCTCCTTCTTAGAAGGACAATACGCTGCTGTGGGATAGCCATCAGGCTCTAATGTGGTGTCGACAATCGATGGTGAAACTATGAGGGTTGCGGGTGGTGCTCTTGCATTTTATTCGTCATTCGAGGCGAATTCGTGCGATGAACGTACGGTCATCGTAAGACATTCGTGAGACAGCCTTGCGGATTCTTGTTCGTCGTACGGTGCCCGCAAGAGTTTTGACAAATTCTTACGACCGTCTCACGGCAGTCTTGCGGCTGCTGCACGGCCATCTTGCGGCAGCCGTACGAAATGTTGTTTATTTTTTTCTACTTTTAAGCTGCAAAATCGTGCGACCCGTGAGACAGACGTACGAACATCGTACGGCTGCCTTACGATATCTGAGACCACGATGGACCCGCCCAGATACACTGCGATTTTGTCTGCGATCTGTCTACGGCACCCATGGCCTCAAAAATCGTACGAACAAAAAATCGCACGGCTGATGTGAAACAGGGGCCTGTTTCACAAAAATTTACCGTACGATGAATCGTGCGATAATCGTACGTTTGGTCGTACGAGAATCGTACGATTCTCGCACGATCGTTTCATAAAAACATCGTACGACAGATAGTACGATTCTCGTAGGATTTTAGTTATACGATGGATCGCAGACGTGATGTGTATTAGCTTTGACAGATGTGTATTGGGTTTTATAAACACAAAAAGTAGCGATTTGTAATACAACGCAATCATGTCAAAGAAAAAGGTCAACAGGACCTCCAATGAGGTTAAAGTCCTTCTCACTGAAGTAAGGAAAATGGATGGATGGATGCCTTGCGATTTTACGTCCGTTTCAACAGCATTTCAGTCGTATCAGGACGGTGGAAGGGTGATAATGAAAGGTTATGTGCAATGGAACCCTGTTTACGATTGAAACGATTTCCGCCTCCGGAAACGACCTCAGGACCGCTTGATCAGCAGGCCAGCGCTTAAACCACTGAGCTACCGGTGGCTTCTAAGTAAACCTGGACGACTCCTAACCAAAGACACGAAGGATCGCACCTGGGAAGTTTTCAGTCCAAGGTTTAAAGTTTTTTATCCTTCGTTGCAGATCTTCAAAACCAAGATAAGTAGTAAAGGGTGTCACTACATAGTGACACCCTTTACTTCTAAGATATGAAAACAAAATTCCTATATAAATTCATCTTACAAAAGTGGGGATTGGAGATCCAAAACCTAGGACTGAACCTCTAAAAACAAGGCTGAAACTTAGGGTTTTGAAATTCATTGTGCATTGGCTTGCCATGCCCTTCCTCGATTTTCGAAATACAGTTTTGAGAAAGAAGTTCCGAGGAATTAAACTCGGGTCTTTTTATTTTGCCAAATGCTGTCTGTGATTGTATCAGCTCTTTCAGACTTGCACTGCAGAACCTTGTGGTCAGCGCAATAATTCGCTTGTATAGTATAGCAAGCCAAATTTCGCATTCTCAATTTTAGGTGTTAAGTTTTCAATCCTTTGTTTTAACTTTGAAAACTAATTTTTGAAAATTCAAATTTTCTATAATCGTTTTTACAAATCCAGGTATTGAAATCAGATTTGAAACCTATGACTGAACTGAAACCAAGGTTTGAAGCTCAACTTAGGGTAAAATTTCTTAAACCTAGTTTAAAGATTTATTGTGCATTTGGCGTGCCATACCGTTGAACACAAACATGCAGTGTCTCCTCAGATCAGAGATCACCTAATTAGGGGTTCAAACAGTCCTAAAACCTCCCATTTTCTTGTAAGATAATTTCTCTCTATAAGAACAAATGCTGCCGTAATGATTTTGAGAATAGTCTCTAATACATTGCAGGTAAATTATCCCGCAAGAATCGCACGATAATCATACGATAATCGTACAGGAAAAACTTCACTCAAAATCACCCTTAGGTGATTTATCATAAATCTGGAATTTTGTTAATTGGCTGATTTGCTCAAAACTTGGTATATGCTTTTCAGAAAGACAGTAGATAAATGTAATCTATTCAAAAGTTGAGTATGAGTATGTTGTGCGATGAAAGAGGAGAAAAAGTGAAATTTACGACTGCCCTTTAGGTATCGTAGATTTGATCGTAAATTGAGTTCTACGAGGACAATAGTGAAACCGAGATTTTTTTCATGAAAGCGATTTTTGGTCGTAAGATTCTCGTACGATCATCTTACGACGAATTTCAATCGTACGATTCGTTGTGAACCAGGCCCCAGGCTTTAGTTACCTGTTACGAATATAATATAGGAGCGGCTGTAGCGTAGCGGATAACGCTCAAGACTACGAATCCCGGGGTCGCAAGATCGATCAGGTGCTTCTCCGATCTTTCGGATGAGACTTTAAACCGAGGTCCCGTCTCCGTATGTCCTCGTTGTTAGTGGGACGTTAAACCCGAGTTCAATCACTAGCTCACGAACATAATACGAACAGACGAGTGATTTTGTTCTGTACGAGCAAAGAACAATTCTTGGCAACAACCAAGATAGCAACGTACAAAAGAATAATAAGTGAGAGATCGACCGTACAGGCGGACAAAACATGCCATTTGTCACTTTTCTCGAGATACCCAGTGTAGACCTTGCATGTTACAAAATATATCATACTAAAGATTAAGGTATCTTGGAGTATTGGTGTAACAAGCCCTCCCCAAATTATTGGATGGTGTATTTTCGTGCTCTCACATGTATTATAACTTTTACCCCCGTTTCTGGGAACAGACATGCTATATTATTGCAAATGTGAACCATATCTACCATTAGCTTTTAAGTCTTTGAAATTTAAAAAAAAGATAATTAAGCATTTGAGGAACTTTTGTTAAAATAAAAAAGACATACCGGCATACAGTGCAGGTCCAGATCAGACTGCTTCAAGACGGAGCAGTTTATGTTGGCATTAAGTTTCAGTTTTATGACAGCTGCGACATATATAAGCTATGGCCACATGGTATGACTTTCTATATGAATTTATCGATATATTGTCAAATTGTCACATCTGAGCGTACGTCACTTGACGTAAATTACATGTGTCAATAGCACGCGAAGGAAGTCCAAAAATAGACAAGACAGTAATATTCCCGCCAAAAGTGCGAGTCAATAAAAGGTGTCATGTCTAAGAGAATAAACAAACTTTTACGGAAATAAATTTTATGGCAGGTTTCGAAAACAACCTATTGTCATCTCTTGAAAAACAACCTGGCAAATATTTATCAAATTACTTCCCAACGATTTAAAAAAGATACCAATGGTATTGGTATCTTTTTTAATTGTTGGAAAGTAATTTGACAAATATTTGCTCTTGCAGACAAGAGGGATCGATGAAGCTGGATGATCGCTAATTATGTTGATCTAAGTCTCTTTCAATAAGGCAATTAGTAAGTGATGAAAAGCACACGGATATTGATAAAGGATTAATTGTTAAACAAATTGAGCTTTCAACTGACTGACCACGGCAGGCAAAGGAAAATATAAATGAAAAACGAGCTATTTACAGGACTTTGCAGCCGTGAAAGATAAAAACACAGGATTATTATTTCAGGTTAGCCAGTGCATTCTGTGGGTTATTTTAGAGGTAGGTGTGACATTTTACCTTGCAATATTGACAAACTTCGTTTATATACATATGATTGGAACGCATGTGCTGACCACGTCTCAAATGTTTAAATCCAAAAGCAGCTGGCACATATAGGTATTTTGTAGCCTAAAATGGCCAAATAATCAACATAGGGTGTATCATACCACGGGAGTCTGAAATTTCGTCAGTAAAATAAAAAAAATGCAAATTCTACAGAATCGCGTTCAATTTTATACATATATATAGGTATAAAGTATATATATTGAAATAACGGTGTGATTTTGTAGAATATGCCTTTTTTGGTATTCTGTTGACAGAATTTCAAACTCCTGTGATCATACAGACAACCTATCAAGCCTATGTTGATTTTTTGGCCATTTAAGGCTATAAAATACCTATTTTGCCACCCCCCCCTTTTTCAATCTAAATTTCATTAGGTTGCTTATTGTAAAATATGGCTTCAATACTGATACTCCTTTACAATACACGAGTCATGGTATACGTGTCGAGTGCTTTAAGATATGTACGTAGATTAGATCTCGAAAACCCTAACTTAGAGACAATTTGGATTGAGATTAAATTAAAATCATTTAATCTATTGCTATGCTGTTTTTATAGAAGTGATTTCACAATTTCTCAATCAAATTTTGTCACTGAACTGCAATCCTCTATTGAAGAAGCGTTGGATTATAGTCCGTATGTTATTTTAACCGGAGATATAAATATTGATTTTTTGAATTTAAATAACATTCAATTGCGCGATTATCTGTCCTTATACGGTTTAAACAATGTTATTACAGATCCAACGAGAATAAATGAACATTCATCAACTTTAATCGATCCGTGTTTAGTAAGTGACGCTTGTTTAGTGTTAGATTCTGGAACCATGGCTGTTAGTGATATAATAAGCGATCATCGAGCTACATACGTTTCGATTAAAATTGATTTTTATTTATCGAGCTCTTACTCTCGTGAAGTTTGGAATTACAAACATGCAGACTATGAAATGCTTAACGATTTGATAGAACAATATGACTGGAACGCTTTGTTTAATTCTTCTTTGAATATAGATGAAGCATGTGAAAAGTTTACACACACATTTCTGAATTTATGTAAACAGTGCATACCGTTAAAACGTGTCTTAATTCGGGCAAACGACAAGCCATGGTTTAATTCGGATCTTCGGTACAATATAAGAATACGAGATAGGCTAAGGAAGAAATTTTTGAAAACAAACAATCCTTCTGATAAATTATTATATAAACGGCAAAGAAATAAGGTGAATAACATGAAAATATATGCTAAAGAAAATTACATATCGAATATTGCGGACACAATTTCAAACACTGATAGAAGTAATACGAGTAGATCTTTCTGGCAAATAATGGGCAGATTTATGGGAAAAAGTTGTAACCCGGTCATTATACCCCCCTTGCGTTCAGATGATACAAGCTATGCATTCTCTAACGAGGAAAAAACTAATTTATTTAATGATTATTTTTGCGGTATCTCAAATATCGATGAATCGAATATAGTATTACCAAATTTTGAAAAACGTACTGACGCACTTATACCGGATATAAGAATATTACAATCGGAAGTCGTGGACGTTTTACGTACCCTTAAAGTAAACAAAGCGTCTGGTCCCGATGGAATCAGCCACAGGATGCTAAAATATACGTGTCATACAATATCTGTACCTTTAACTAAATTATTCAATTTATCGTTACGGTTACATTGTTATCCTAGGTTATGGAAATCTGCTAATGTTATGCCTCTTTTTAAGAAGGGCGATAAGTCAGAAGTTGGCAACTACAGACCTGTCTCGCTGATAAGTTGTGTAGGCAAAGCATTTGAAAGAATCATTTACAAGCACATTTATAACCATATTGCAGACCACTCGTTGTTGTACAAGTACCAATCTGGGTTTCTTCAGGGACATTCGACTGTACATCATTTAATAGAAGTCGTGCATCGCACATGCATTGCTTTAGAAAACTACGAAACAGGTTGTCATGTATTTTGTGACATATCGAAAGCGTTCGACCGAGTGTGGCATAAAGGTTTAATTCTAAAATTAGAAAATTATGGCATCATCGGCAATCTTTTACTTTGGTTTAAGGATTATTTATCAAACAGGCATCAAAGGGTATTCATAAATGGAGTATATTCGTCTGAGAAACATATTTCTGCTGGCGTCCCACAAGGGTCAGTTTTGGGTCCGCTTTTATTTTTGATATATATTAATGATATAACTGATAACTTAACCGGTATGGCACGTCTATTCGCGGATGATACTTCTCTTAGCTTCTCCTCAAATAATTTAGCTGTAATTGAAAGAGTTTTAAATAATGATTTAACTATTTTGAAAGACTGGGCAACCAGGTGGTTAATAACTTTTCATCCTCAAAAAACAGAAGTTATGCTAATTTCAAACATATTTAATGATTATAATTTCGAACTTAAACTTGATACAAATATTCTTAAAATCGTAGATGCTCATAAACACTTAGGAGTAATATTATCGTCAAACAATAAATGGACTAAACATATAAATTCAATAATTGATTCAGCATCAAAGCAGATAGGATTTTTAAGGAAACTCAAATATAAATTATCGAAAGAAACACTTAATAAATTATATATAACCTACATACGGCCCTTATTAGAATATGCATCTGAAGTTTGGGATGGATGTAGCGCTACTGATTCCAGTAGGGTAGAAAAAGTTCAGCTACATGCAGCTCGTATCATAACAGGTCTTCCAATATTTGCGTCCTTAAATTCTCTTTATTCAGAAACCGGCTGGGAAAAACTTGACCAAAGAAGGGAAAATAAAAAGCTAGTACTCATGTACAGAATAGTCAACAACGAAGCTCCTAGTTATTTAAGTGACTTGCTTCCAAACACTGTCAACGCAGCTAGCAATTATAACTTAAGAAATAGTTTAAATTTCGAAATTCCCTTTACTAGATTGTGTTCCTATGAAAGTTCGTTTTTTCCATCGACTTTAAAACTTTGGAACGAATTACCGCCATACATACGAAACAGCTTATCTGTATCTCAATTTAAAGCAAACATTAGAAACCAGCATCTGAAACCGCCTAATTACTTGTACGTTGGAGAAAGGAAATATAATATTTTACTTACACGTTTGAGGCATAACTGTAGTAGTTTAAATGCTGATTTATTCGATGTCAACATAATACATTATGCAAACTGCAGTTGCGGTGCACCAACCGAAAATGTCAGTCACTTCTTCTTCGAATGTCCTCTTTATACACACTCAAGAAATACATTGCTAGAACAATTAAATCCAAACTACATAGTGACATTGGATTTATTATTGAATGGCAATACTTTGCTAGATTATGATAGTAATAAAAATGTTATACTCGCAGTTTTACATTTTATCAAGAACACACGTAGATTTGGCTGAGTACTGTGTAGCATTGTTTTCACTCATGATTGTTTTGTTTGCTGTATCGGAGGACGCTTGCGCTGTTTGGGAGCCACTTTATCACATTTATCACTTTCATTTTTTTTCGCTGTTTTTTTCATTACCTTTTCTTTTCATGGTTTCCTTTCAATGTTATAATTGTGTACGGTTTGTGTTTTGTCAGTATATTTGTGTTCATCATTCGCCATTGTATCTTTATAATATTATTGTTAAAATGTTAAGGAGAAGACGATCTAATGTTGTCATAACTTGTGTCTGATCCTTTTGTGATTTATGCAATAAAATATGTTTAATCTAATCTAATCAATACACGACATTTTGTTTTTGTTTTTGTGTCGCCAGTTTTGTCGTAACCACTTTGAAGGTACGGTAGTTCTGTAGCAAAATGTTTAATGTTTTCCGTTTTCTTTTCGAAAAATTATATTTTACAAAAGTACACCAAAAAATAGATTTTATAGAAATGATGAAAACAATGGAACCAACAACAATGAAAAAAAAAAAAAGACATAAAATGAAAATAAGGGCAGGTTTGGCTGAAAGTATAGCAATGCTGCGTTGTGCTGTAACGAACCCATTTTGTAATGCAGTTTTACATCATGATTAAATCAGGATGCAAACGACTGCATTATTGAGCATGACATAGTTGTATAATAAATAATGTAGGTGTTGTCCAGTCTGACCAATGATGAACTCATCCGGGTCAGGCAACCATACTCGGCCTATTTTTTTTTTATTTTCTCTTGCACCACTGTTGGTAAATGTAATGGCTACGTAATAGTTATACCAAGGTTTGTCCGACAGTACGAGGAGAAAATCCACGAGCTTTAGCTAGTCGATTATCTCCCGTACAGGCGGACAAATAGATTTATACCACCCTTATCAGTGTAGTCCTTGCTCATAGCGTAATACTTCGTGGTAAAGTTAGCATTTCTGGTAAGGGTGGTATAAATATTGGAGATACACGTGCGGTTTATCCTAATTGACCATAGCGGGTGTCATAACAGGTACTCTCACTGGTAGGTAGGCATTTCCTTGAAGCTATCCTCAAAATTTCACCTTATCTGGAGCTCTGTGTGGCGCAGTGTTTACCTCCCTTAAACCCCTGTCACACCAGAGCAGCGTTCTCACGGCGATCCCACGGCGTCCAAGAAAAATGCAGAACGCTGAGGTGCGCGCAGTACGATCGCAAGCATCACCGCAGCAACGCAGTGGCATCGCCAGTAGACGCTGTGGGATCGCAAAGAACGCCGAGCGACGGCGCGCACTTTGAGCATGCTCAAAACAAACGCCGTCGCTCGGCGTTCTAATAAGAGCGCAGTGGGGTCGCCGTAAGGTCACAATAGCAGCGCAGTAAAGTCTCCTACAACGCAATAGGAGCTCCGCAGGCGCGCACAAGAGTCGTTGTGCAAACGCCGTGGTCGTCCGAGGCGTTTGTACGGAGATTGGACGGCGTTCTTTGAGATGTCACTGCGTCTTTAACGCGCTTATACGACGCGTCTACGGCGCTTATACGGAGTGCAATTTATTTTACTGCGCTCTTACAACGAGTGTAAGAAACTGCCATGGCGATAATTGCGCTCCCTTGGAGCTTTTACCGCGCCCATCGGCGTTTGTATGACAAAAGCAAACAAAATAGATTAAAAAATGAGATATGCAAACAATTATAACAAAAGCAAACAAAATACTATAAAAACGAGATATGCAAATAAGCATTCTTTTCACTATGTCCGACGTGCGCCCGCAAGCTGGACTCCTGCTTGCCCAAATGCAGGGCCAGCAGTTCTAAAATGCTGCAGACGCTGTTCACATCATTCTTGGAAGACGACGACGGAGGAGGGCCCAAAGGCTTTGAATGCTTTGGGTCCGGTCATGGCTGGAGGAAGCTAGACGGTTTTAGCATGGCCACTTTCATCGTCTCATGCCTGAGCTGCGATATGAGGATCCTTCTAGTTACTTCAATTGCCCCGAGTGCCGCCCGCAAACGAACGTCTTCAACACGCCGTCAGCGCAGTGCGAACGCAGTGAAAGCGCACTTGCATACATTGTGAGCGCCGTGAAAGTGCAATGAAAGCGTCGTGAGAGCGCAGAGAATCGCCATCAAGAACTCCGTAGGAACGCCATAGAACGCCATGCGAGCTCCGTAGCAACGCCTTGGTCGCTGTCAGGACGCCGTGACAGGCCCTTTTTCATAAAAAATATCAGGGTTTTCTTGCGATCTCACGGCGCTCCGGAAAATTAAACAACTCCGTGCCAACGCAGTGGAAACGCGGCTTGGTGTGACAGGGGCTTTAGTACCTAAAATTTAATCCCATTAAAAACCAATTTTAAGCTGAAACTATGCATGTATACAATACCTTAACGGTAACCTGCACTATGGAGTATTCATGAGAAAAGAAATTCTGATCGGAAATGAACACAGTTTACCGTTATACTCACCGTTTTCTCTAATGATTCTGTCTCGCCTTCTTGGAGTTCTTCTGCTGTTGCGAATGGCGTGCACGTTCTTGAGGAGACGATGTAAATAGCGTACACAGCTGCCAATATCACTTTCACTGTATTTTGTTACTATTATTATTATTATTAGTAGTAGTAGTAGTAGTACAAAATTATTAATAGTTTAAGTATATGTCGGATAAATTTATTTTGCAAATCTTTAGGCTTGCGTAATTACATATGTACACCAGCCAGTTGGATACTACAGTCAGATTGGTGTACATATGTAGAGCTCAACCATGTAAATATCTAAAAGACATTATTTTTGCAAACCTACAGATTTGATATATACTGTTTACTCTTTTTGACTCTGTATTTAGTACAACACCACCTAGGAGAGGACAAATATAGGCCTAGCCTACGTCCAATCCTTTGACTTATATATGTATATGTTGTCAAGAAATTTCTAATAAATGAATAAATAAAACTGATTGACCTCGACTCATTTCGGACGATTTTAGCCGCGCTACGACGCTATAACTCATAAGCCCCGTTGTTTAGACGTAGCATAACGTTTCAGTTATCTCCTTCAAAGAGCGTGGCATGGACTCGTGCAGGCAGTAAAGTAACCATTTTTGCGTTTGTGAGGTTTCTGTATTTTGAAAGAAACAGACGCAATTAGCGACTACCATTTGATTCTTTGCGTTAACGTGCAGCAGCTCATGAAATGACGCATTTTTTCACTTCGTGACGTTATCATCTATATGACCAATCCAACGTTGTAAATGAAAAGATAGTACGCGCGGAAAAAATATCTTCATTTCATGGGTGGACAGTGAGGATAGCCGAAAAATAAATGCTCTTAGGTGTTACTTTTTAGTTGGCATCACTCGACAAGCCTCTTGATTTCGAAAAGTGACCCACGAGACATCCTCGATAACACTTCATTTCAAATTAAGTTTAACGTAATGGATCACACCTGGGTTATCAAGGATGCCCTCGGGAAGAATTTTTCTAACCGCACCTCACAATACAACTTCTATTAATAATATTAAGAATTTTCAGTCCTAAAAGTTTGCTTGATCTGAAGTTCTGGTGTCGCCGTGACATGTACGGCTGTTATCCAGCAGACGAATGATCCTCAGTCTGTGTAATGGCCAACAGTAAAAATTAGCGGCCGGTCGTACACTAATATCTATCGTCCGTAATTAGTCGCAGGAACCGGAGGTTGTTCCTGCGACAAGTTTGATTCAATAAAAGCTTGTTAATTTAGTTCCGTCGACGTTTGTGGCGTCAACTGCAAAGTAAAGTGAGTGAGTGAGAGAGTGAGCTCGGGTTTAACGTCCCACCAACAATGAGGTCATATGGAGACGGGACCTCGGTTTAGAGTCGCATCCGAAAGACCGGAGAAGCGGGGGATCGATCTTGCGATCCCTGGATTGGTAGTAAAGAAGTCGGCGGTTCGAGTAAAGCATACAGTTGTATCATATAGTGCTCCTAGAATCTATGCCATTGGCACATTCTTTGTAAGTTTGACAAACATGTAGAACTGTAAGAACTGATTTGAAAGACACAGTGAATAAAATATTGATAGAAAGCGTCGTCTTCACGATTTGTGCTTCGTTGAGAGAGAACGTATTGCTTTCAAATTGGTACCAGCATGGTACAATGTCTCCCACGCTTTAAATAAACGAGCGCCCATAGTTGATTTCAGTTATTGCTGGTTTTAAGGTGAATGGGTACACGTTCAGGGGAAGCAACTCAACCAATTTCCACATTTTTGCATTTTTTCTCAGTGGGGTCAACAATTAAAGCAAAGAATTTGCTCCCTAGGAGCAATTTTTTTCTTAAGGTAAACCCCCTTTTTGGAAGGCTTTCATCAGCCAGGAACCAATTAGTAAGTCGCAAAAGTTTCCCCTCGTGAAAATGAAAGAAACAAGGGCAAAACTGTATGCCCCTCCCCACTTCGTGGCGGGGGCATAAAATATGGATGTGCACCAAAACACCTTTATTAATTTTTAAACTCGGATAAAACACCACACATGGACGATTTTCCGAGGCGATTCTTTGATATTAGTAATATAGCTCCTTACTATAAAGTATGTTGTGGCCACTCAGGGCTACCGTATTGCAGACAGGGATGGGGGTTCAAGGTTCATGCAAATTATTAGTATCTCGGGATTATGATAATAATGAAAATGTTGGGGCGCTGAAAATACCAATTTCACTTTTGCTTAATACCATATTCCTTCATTTACTTTTCTCTTGTTTCTTTTTTCGGCTACCAGATTTTTGTGACCTCTTGAGTAATACTAGTAAAAGTCCAACGATCTAAAATATTAGCTAAAACAGACTAAAGGACTGTCATAGATTCATTTACCATTGGCAGTTGGACTGTGATACCTGCGCAATAGTACATACCCAGATTAGACTGCTCCTAAAATGTGTACTCATCGTTTTTTATGCCCCCGCCTTGAAATGGCTGAAGGGCATTATAGATTTTACCCTGTCCGTGTGTGAGTATGTATGTATGTATGTATGTATATTTGTGTGCTACCAGAATCGTGTCCGGCCAATTACTTTGCCCTGAATGGTAGGATTTGAACATTTTTAGGCACAAATGATCAGCATCACAAGACGATGTGTCGCGTGCAAAAACCATGTCGCTCGCTTGAAGGTCAATGTCACATTGGGCACGTAAAGTTTGTGCATAGGCTATAGTGAATAATGTTCGTGTCCGGCCCATAACTTTGTCCTGCATGGTGGGATTTCAAAGTTATTTGGTATAAATGATTTTCATGACACGTGCAAAAAGCATGACGCTAGCTTAAGATCAAGGTCACAGTCTGCACTTTAACTATGTGCATTGGCTTCAGTGAACCTCGTCCTACATGTCGGGATTTCAAAATTGTTTGGCCTAATCGAAAAGCATGAGAAGACAATAACCATATTGCTTGCTTGAGGGTCAAGGGATTTCAAAATTATTTTGCATAAATAATTATCATGACAAGACGATGTGTTGTGTGCAAGAACCATGTCCCTTACTCAAAGGTCAATGTCACAGTTTGCACTTAAACTTTGTGGACAGGCAGCAGTGAGAACCTGTTCATATCCAGTCCATAATTTTGTCTTGCATAGTGGGATTTCAAATATATTTTGCAGGGCGATTTGGCAAGGACTATGTCACTAGCTTAAAGGTCAAGGTCACAGTGCGCATTTAACCTATGTGAATAGGTTATAATGAAAACATGTTTGTATCATATCTTGTCCAAGGTTTGACTGCAAAATACATGCGAGTTCTTTAAACAGATATTTCTTGGCCCTTGATTTTTCCCTATTATTATACAATCTGCCTCTATAAAGCTAGTTATCTTACAAGTGCCAGTACCTTAATCAAGGCGCTCTTACTGAAGGCACTAGGCGGGGGCATCCGTGTCCTATGGACACTTATTGTTTTTTGTAATTAGCTTTTCTTGTAAAGTTGACTTTGCTAAAGCCGATCATTATTAGTCTTGGCGGCATTGTAAACAGTGCAGATCTTTTCTTCAGTTATGTTGTTTTGGAATCACTTCTATTCTCTGTCAAATTCAAGCATTTATTTTTTGGTACCGATGAGAACTGAAGCATAGGTTAAACCCAGCTTTACGCCTAGCTAGGTCTGGAAATATGACAAGTTATCAACTTTGAGGTCTTCAGATACAACATAACTCTGTATTGACTTGTTAAAACACAAAACAGAGTTATTGTGAAATCGATCACCTAAGCAGTATATACACACTTACAGTGCCTACTATAAAGATCCTAAGTTTTCGGGTAGATACGTCTGTACAAACAGTGGAAACCGAGATCAGACTGTTCCTTAGGAACCAGAAATATTAAGGTCTTTACAATTTCAATTCTATCTTCGCATTTTTGAGGCAATACTCTATGGTAGACCCAGAATAACAGGAAAATAAATAACAAGGCAAGGACCGGCTGTGCATGCAGCAGGTGCAGAATTTGGGCAGTCTTTTTGGGGGATATTTTTTAACTTAAACGTTGTTTTTCTAGGAAACGAAACGGTGAAATGTATTTTTATTTTATTTTATTCTGTATCATACAATGTAAGTTTTACTAAACCAATATGCATAAGCATGCCCCATCGATTGAATATATTTTTCATGACGTTTTTCATGAATTCTATTTTCCTGCATTTTTGAAAAAATGTAAAAATATACTTATCAAGATAATTGCAACTTTTCTTACCAGTTTGTTTCAAATATCCTGTATTAAAGACTATATGATTTGCAGAAATGAAAGTGCATCCAAACTAAAAGGCCCATACACTATGCAGCTCACTTTACGACGGGATTTCAAAATTCTGAAACTTACATATATTGCACAACAAAGGCTCTAATCTTGAAAACGTGCAATATACCAGGCCAAGTTTCGCCCTAGGGTGCAACTAAGGCCCGTTACCCCGGCCTATCCCACAGCACACAATAGACAAAGGCAAGTAAACCTCAAAAAACACTGCCATAGATTAACTCATAAGCCCCAGGAGACCTAAACAGGTCCCCATTACGCACCAACCCACCACAGCGGCCACGGAGGACGGCGGACTTGGAAACGGATAGTGTCACGTGGAGCTGAAAGATGAGTCAACAACGGGCCTCTCTTTTCCTGGACCCCTACCTGCTTGGAAGATGCACAGACAATAATAAGCAAAAAATATAAACACCAAGCGACGACTGGACAGACCGATGGAACTCACGTACATTTGTACGATTGACTATTGACAGACGGGGCTGGGGGCTCGCTGTGCCTTAATGGTTACGTACCAAGGGACCCCCCCCCCCCCCAGCCGACGGCCTGCGACGCAGGGAAACCGAAACACACACACACACAAAGTGCATCCATGTGCTAGAGACATGCATTTAAATGGAAAATGTGTAAAAAAAGTATGTATAAATAAAAACGTTTGTTTTTTAGCAAAACCAAACGGTGATTTTTTTTTCTTATCCAAATGTTTTATAGCCCTTTGAGTTATTCAGCTGGTATAATGAAATGAATGCCCCACCAATATTTTTATTCACTATTCGTCTACCTTAAAGAAACTGCTACTTCTCATAGAAATGTCTTGGTATAATTCAAGTATGACAAGACAAAGGTACATTATTTGGCATATTCAACATGTACAAGTTGACAATATTTTTTTACGTTTCAAAAACTCCTTTATACTACATCAATAAGTTCTGAATAGTTAGATCCTTTGGAAGCAAGGATTACACCAAAGAAACGAAAATAGCTCTTGGTTTAATTGAGTCTGTTCATTACCAGTAATGATATATGCGACACCTGCTACCTCGGCACCGCTTTTATAGAGTCATCTGTCCTTTGAACAGAGCTCTAGATAAGAGGGGTATTTGATGATAATTGAGGGATATTTTTTTTTTATTTCTCATTGAAACCATATGTTGTGACCCCTCATCTGAACCGCCTCGTCGAGACGGTTCAGATGTGGGGTCACAACATATGTTTTATGCAGAATTAACAAAACATATCAATAAATACTCCTTCTTATCTACAGCTCTGTTGAAGTCATATTTTCTAGGAGACTGTAAAGGGTCAACTGTCTTAAAAATAAAGGTTTTTCGTGCATCCGCCTTGAGTGGCTCTTCCTCGGCTTGCCTGTAATCGTAGTATTATATGTAATATGTACGAGGAGATAATCCACGAGCTTTAGTGAGTAGATTATCTCCCGAACAGGCGGACAAACCATGGTACAACTATTTTATACCATCCTTATCAGTGTAGATCTTGCTCAGTGCGAAGTATTTCGTGCTAAAAATGGCGGTTTTTTTTTTTTTTTTGTAAAGGTGGTAAAATTTTAACTTGTACGAGTCCTTGTCCCTTATGCTAAATTGTTTTCAAATGTAATGTGCATCAGTTGACCTTCAGAGAAGGGACGCTACTCTGGTAATAGAAATTGTCCGCATAATATAAACATACTTGCAGGGAGTTAACTCTTACCACGAAGAATGTGTCTCCAATTTTTGAGAGATTTTCTTAAAAAAGACAATTTGCTCCCTCGAGGAACAAATTCTTTCGTCTAAGAAAAGCTCCCATTTTAGAAGCGCTCCGTCGTCTGAGGAGGCAAACAGGAAGTCACAAAAATGTTTCCCTTCGTTAGAAAACTTAGAGTTATATCTGTTAGAGGCACTGTGCAAAATAATTGATTTTGCCATTTTGTGTCCGAGATAAATAAACAAACGAACAAAAAACAAAACAAAACATAACAAAAAAAAAAAAAAAAAGAACTCGAGAACTTCCCCGATTTTATATGTTATTCTAGTAATTAATTTATAAAGCACAAAGCCCCGTATTTTGAAAACAGAATTTTGGAATTTTGGTATTTTCGGAAATTTACGCCTTTTGTTTCCTTTCGTTTGGCAGTTTTGTCTGATTATAATTACATGGAAATATGTTTGATAATTTAAAGATACGTTTATTTGCAAACTATCAGATCATTATTTGCATACGTTATAGCGATATTTACCGAAAATATTCGGACATATCGCAGCCAAGTGAATAACTACATTTCGAATTTAACGCTTTCATTTCTCTATCGGAGGATGCTTTAGGTAATTGGTACACTTTCAGGGGACGTAACTCTGTCATTTGCATTTTTCTTTCCTTCTCAATGGGCTCTACTCTTATAGGAAAGAATTTGCTCCTAGAGGAGCAAATTCTTTCCTTTAAAAGTAGAGCCCATTTTGGAAGGTCTTCATCCAGGCAAACAAACAGAAACTCGCAAAAGTTGATTCCTTATATAATAATGGTGGAAAAACATGGAGGTGGGTCCAAACACTTTAAGATGTTATCAAACAGAGCAAAACCTGGGCCCAGGTTCACAATGATTTTTAAAGTTCAGGACTACCTTAATAAAGGACCACCTTAACTTTAAGGTCGACAATTTTAGTTAGGCAAGTAAACTTAGGTTCAATCATGTTGAAATTAGAGGTTTTGCGTGATCCTGTGAATTAAGTTCTTTGGGTTGTTACATGTATGGGACGAAACATCAACTACTTTTTTTGTAAGCTTTTGTTTACACCTGAAATTTGCGACCTTAACTTTAATGTCGTCCTTAAGTTTAAAGAATGATTGTGAACCTGGGCCCTGCTCTACTTCTTTTAATAGAACATTGTGAGACAGTATGCGGGTTTACTATTCAGAACTTATTTACATTGTTTGCATAGAAAATATGTCGGAAAATACGGTATAGCGCTATGAATGATAATGAGCTTAGATAAAACTGCAGAGATATTCCATTAATTGTTCTGCTTAAAATCCGGCATCGAAATGTCAGACCTTGCTCGCATGAATAATGTAGTCTATACCATGGCCTTTACGCCCATCAATGCAGCCAGCGATACCGCACTGTCTTTTTATTTGTCCATTGTAGATCAGTGCGCCCGTATTGAGTAACGAAACAAGACTGTGCTGATAAATGTTCAGTTCCAGTCCACTGGGGAGGTTTACCCCTGTCTGTACTGTACACAGACTGTGCCGCTGAGCCTTCGCGAATCCTATTTGCAATATTGAACGGTTTGCCTTGCATGGCGACAATTAGTGATCTGTCAAACATTCCAGATGTTTAATTGAATTAGCATTTATTTCTGTTATATGCTACCAATCTGCCATTAAATCCGCAAAGACGCTTCCAACTTGCCATCTTGAGTCGCTCTAGGTCATTTCTTCCAGAGCCCAAGATAAATAGAATTTCTGGATAAACATGATATCTTATTTTTTACATACCGTATTCATCCTAATAAACGCCCCTGCTCTAATAAACACCCCCACACCCCTCCCTGCCTTTTTTCCGAAAATAATAATATATTAACTTGCATGCATTCCTGATTGCTTCTCTAAATAAGGTCAGCTCTTTGAAATTGGGTTAACTCTTAACGAAAGGTTTTGCTCCTAGAGGAGCAAATTCTTTTCTTTAAGAGTTGATCCCTACTGAGAAGGGGGGGGGGGGGGGGGGGGGGGAGGCAAATAGTAGAGTTTCTTCCTCTGCAAGTATACCTATTCACCTTTATACTATTTATCAGAGGTATTTTGCCGTGGTTGATATACTTCCTTTTAGGCTCTAAATGAAGTCCCCCGTCCCTTTCATTAAATGTGACGCCCCGCGGCGTGTAGTAGGGTAATTACGGTAGGCCAAAACTGTATACTTTCCGATCTTAAGGCGTACGGGTAGACTTCTATGTTTTTTTTTTTTTTTTTCCAGCTATTTTTACAAAGAGACGACGAATCCCTTCCAAAATGGGATTAAATGCTAAAGGAAAGAATCTGCTCCATTTAAAAGTTGACCAAATTGAGAAGGGAGGCAAAATTGAAAATGGAAGTGGTACTTCCTTGAAACTTTGAAAGTGTACCCATTCCCTTAAAGGAATCGGTGCTCAACGCGAGTCGATTCAAATAATACACACAGCTTATATACATGTACATGCATGCAATATGATCTCTCAGTATGCCTTTTTGTAAAAAAAATAAGAAACGTAAAATTCTCACCCCTAACTGAAGCTGTCTGGCCTCTAAATTCGATAAGACTATAGCTAATCAAGCGAACTATGGCTATTACTAGCGAATAATTGTGCGCAGATATATTGGAAACTTGAACAATGTTGAAATTAAGGCCGCGTTAACTACTGAGTACTTCTGATGGAGACAATACGGGCACCGGTTTAACTGCCTTGACTCTTGAAGCGCCAAAAAAACAGACGACAAAATTTACGTCTGCAAAGCACAAAAAAGCCTTGTCCTAGATATTTCATATTGAGAATTCAAAAACTAGAGGGCAAACAGTGTAGATCTAGATGAGGCGGCTCACGATGAGCCGCCTCATCAGGATCTACGCTATTTGCAAATTTAGCTATTTTTGTCAGTTAATACCGTGTAGTATTCACATGTAAGCTAGACATATGAAATACCGTATGTTTTTTCTTTCTTTTCCGTCTTCCCGCTGGACTAGATCTATTAAGTTATATTCCTCGTGGATCTTTTTAAAAAATTGGCCCCAAAGACGAAGCCAGCCTGTGTAGTTTATTTGATCACTTTTCGTCCGACGCCCGTCTGTGGTCCGTCTGTTTTGCAGTTCTGCTCTAAAAACCACCGTGCGCCGATCTCAAGTTTGATGCTGAGCGCCAACTGAGCATATGATTTTATAGATCTATATTGTTATGTCGACAATCCACGGTGGCTGCATTGTACAATAAATAAATGAATAAATAAATAAAAACTAAAAATCAAATAACCGCCTCTGCATTTTTTCTCTCTTATTTTAATAGATATTTAGAATGAAACCTTTTTATGATCCTAGTTTCAAGGAAGTTGTTTGTTTTATCCGTCAGTGACTGTCGATCCACCCGTCCGTCTGTCTGTTCGTCTTTCCGCATCACGTTTTGTTTTGTCAGATGTGAAACAAAAAGCGTGCATGCTAGGGTCCGGTATATGGAATGAACACGAAAAGTGAGCGGAACCGCATTCCTCCGCTGATCTTGTTATGAAGGAGTCATGCAAAACCTTGTAAACAAAGCATCAGAATAAACGCTTTTAGCTATGATCTCTATATCTGGCATACGGCGACAGGCCAAAGTGTTGATGATATGATTTTCTGTAAAAATTTGCTTGAGTCGTAGGAACAGATTTGTGAATACCGCAGTAGCAACGGCATTTGAATTTGGCATACATATACGTATTAACGTGTTGATGATCCGATATAGGTTAAGCTTTTAGCAGCTTTTAGGGTAGCAAATTCTGTCATTTAAATACCGCGACTGAGCAAAATAAAGTTAAATGTTTCCCATAGCCTAGTAAGCGTAGGGGCAGTGGGGGCTAAGGCCCACTGTAGAATGTGCAAGCATATGAAAAGCGGAGCCCATCCCTTTCGTTTCGCTGCCTTATCCCTACATGATTCGAAACAGGTACCCATTAGTGCTGGTTTGACAGAAAGAGTTTTCAAGTCGTCGGGTGGCCAACCCTAGGAGACAGTTTTCAAGTCGTCGTATGGCCAAGCCACTCATGTCCTTCCGGCGGCTTTCTGTACCATAACTGAGTCGCTCTAACCACTCGTCTGCGCGGCCTCCAGTGAGAGAGAAAGCAAAATTGGAAATGAGAGTTGCTTCCCCTGAAAGTGTACCCACTCGCCTTAACACTGAAGATATCCTGGGGCCGTATTTATAAAACGACTTAAGTGGTTGCTATGCTGTTGCTAAGGCTGAATTTCTATGAAGGAGATTCCCTACAATTATGAAATTTGCTCTGGAGGAACAGTATTGTTAATAGGGAATCTCCAACATAGAAATGTAGCCTTAGCAACAGCATAGCAACGACTTAAGTGGTTTTATAAATACGGCTCCTGGCTTACAAGTGTCCCTTTACCGTCGTTTCATGTTCGTTGTGGTATAGGAAGGCATGAAGAACAGCTAAACTATGTCAGCAGAATGTCGCCTAGTTTTAATGGCAATGTCCTCAGAAATGTCGCATATATGCCAAAGTTTATAGGCGGCTTGATTAGTGTTCCTTGATTAGCAATTGTTTATTGCTCTAAGGCGTCTCCGTCTTATCCAGGTTCTTGTTTAACCCTTTAAGAACCAAAAGAAGACGACAAAATTTACGTCTGCAAAATTTCAAAAATGTTTTGTGCAAGCTATATCATATTGCGAATTCAAAGACTAGAGGGCAAACAGTGTAGATCCAGATGAGGCGGCTCATTATGAGCCGCCTAATCAGGATCTGCGCTGTTTGCGAATTCAGCTATTTTTGTCTCTGGTGCTTAAAGTGTTAATGGTGTTAAGCTTCTAGGGAAATAATTTTCCTTGTTCTTCTATAAAAACGAGAACGTGCTAGTTTGACTGCATCAAATATGGAAGGCTGATGCTTTGCTGGCGTAGCTGATCATCTTGTCAACAATGTGCTAGATGATGTCACCAGACGCGAAATTTGGGAAAAAATAAACTAAAGATAAAAAACATTGAAAAATAAACGCAGCAAATCTGCCTACAAAAATCTTTTTAAAGTACACCTTCCCCACATTCCCTCAAAAAAATATCTGGAGAAATATTGTAAATCCCAGTAACTCCAGCATCCTACTCAGTTAGTACATGTAACGTCTTCAAAATGGCGGCGTCCTCTACAGTGTTCATGTTTGAAACAAAGACTATTTTTGGGGGTATTTCACATTGACTGAGTGAGTGAGTGCACTCGGGTTTAACGTCCCACCAACAACCAGATCATATGGAGACGGTATCTCGGTTCAAAGTCTCATCCGAAAGACCGGAGAAGCGGTGGATCGATCTTGTGACCCCTGGAATGGTAGTCCGGAGTGTTATCCACTACACTATGGCGGCTCCTATTTTACATTGAAAACGATATTGAAAAGAATTTCGTTTTTTTTTTGTTTTTTTTTAAATTTTATTGATGCGAATCACAACACGTTTTGAGAAAATATATGTTTTTTCGATAAATATTAAATAAAAAAAATGCCAATAACCTAGGCCTATTTCCTTAAGGCGTGTAAGAATACCGTGTTCGACTATGTGTGTCTTGTGATCATGTCCTGTACATGTATTTTCTTATTGGTGCGCGTGATTGTGACGTGATTGTGGCGTATGAATGATTATTTTTTGTCGAATGAGGCGATTTCGAGCGCGTTCCGCGATCTTTTGAAATTTGCCATTGTATTATTTAAAGTCAGTTTTATCTATATTATTATTAATATTCTCTAAACATTATGTCAAATGTATAGTTCGACCATTTTGGACGTATTGCATGAAACTT
Organism: Ctena decussata; assembly: GCA_963989385.1. Classification (NCBI taxonomy): domain Eukaryota; kingdom Metazoa; phylum Mollusca; class Bivalvia; order Lucinida; family Lucinidae; genus Ctena; species Ctena decussata. The sequence continues at coordinate 15,370,262 of OZ022505.1, read as the reverse complement.
TTTTTTTTTTGTTAAAATTAACAAGGGAGTAAAATCTTTAACTCTAAAAGCAATGTTCGACTCCTGGAGCAGTCAATACATGTATGTATGGGCTACCTGATTAAAACTACGATGTGTACTTTTTGACATCTAGATCATATATTTGGATTTTAGCCCAGTATATAAATAAGCATCAAGGGAGATAAGTCTGGCCGATGGTAAGTCCCATTGGCAAATGCGAAAAGAATTCAAAGCCTCAGCTCGCCTCGGCAGCCCGAGCACGCCTTCCGAAGTGTGTTGGGCAGATTGTATATTAATTTACGATGTATATACTTTTGCTCTGAAAACTATGTTTCAAGTATAATGTCAAGGGTTGCATATATCATGTATGATTATACCGCCAATGGGAGATCCATCGTATAACGGTGTAGTGATACATCTCCAGCACAGGGTATAATCGATTTCGCTAATTTTCGCTTCCTGCAGAGACTGTACATTATATTTGGTTTCTGCCGAGACTCCGCGAACTCTTGCTTCCTGCCGAGACTTCTGTACATGATAAATGACTTCCTGCAGAGACTGTCCGCGTGCTTCTGCTTCCTGCCGAGGCTCTCGGCAGGAAGTAGAGTCACGCGGACAGTCTCGGCAGGAAGCCATTATTCGAGGACAGTAGTCTCGGCAGGAAGCAAGAGTTCGCGGTCAGTCTTGGCTAAAGCCAAATATGATGTACAGTCTCTGCAGGAAGCAAAAATTAGCGGAATCGATTATACCCTGTGTCCGTGTTCTACCCGCCATTTTTACAAAAGGAAACAACTTTTGTGAATTTCTGTTTCTTCCATACACAACAGAACGTTTCCTATAAGAGGTCTTCCTACAGAAGGGGAAAATGCAAACTCTGTCCTATAATGGTAATGGGGGTGAAAACAAAAGTGACTGATATGCTTCCCCTGAAAGTGTAACATTTCAGCATAACCAAAATGAAACTAAATGGCTTTGAAATAGAGCAAATTCTTTCTGTTGAAAGGAGTTTCCATGAGACAAGTGACCTCCCTATAAGGAAAGCAAATAGACATACTGTTCAAATTTAAGATGCATCCCTTCCGAAAATGACGAACAGACTAGAGGTGAGACAGGGAAAACAAAGGCTCGCCAACCTTTCATACTCTAACGTTGCTAAGTAACAATTATCAAACAATATATAACCCTAAAATTTCCTGGAATAACGTTCAGAATAATTAACGTGCTATTTTCAGGAAACTACACTTTCATAGTCTGCCTAATTAGTGTTCCTTAATTAATGCAGCTCAATGTTCGGAGACATTTCTGTGTCTTATTCAGCTTCTTAGAATAAATAGAATAAACTACCGAAGAAACGTTTTTTGTCTTTTTTTTCCTTTGGAAAATCTTAAAGTTATACATGTACGACTTATGACTATAATCGCGTTTATGGTGCACTCTTGAAATCCCATACCATAGCCGAAATTGTAATTGTACTTGCTGTGAAAGTACTGCAAAACACTTATATTTGGCGGATGCTTAATTTTGGCGATATTGGCGATGAAGACAAAGAGCGCTAAAATAGAAGTCCGCCAATATTTGTTTCTGATATCACTTTGACCACTATCATTTCTAATATAATACGCACAGCATAACAGAGGTTCGGATAAATAGGAGTGCCTGATAAGTATTTAAAACCGTTCCAGTAAACTATATATTGTGGCATCCTATTAGAATCGCCTCGATGAGGCGATTCTAATAGGTGCCACAATGTATAGTTTAATATAAAGTAAGAACAACTGTACAAATTTACATCAATTTTTAGCTCACCTGAGCCAGCGGCTCCGGGGGAGCTTATAAGATGGTAAGGCTCCGTCGTCCGTCCGTCCGTCCATCCGTCGTCCGTCCACACTTTCAAACGACTTCTCCTCTGAAACCGCTGGGCCGATTGTAACCATATTTTATATAGAGCCTTCTGGGACCTTAGGAACAAAACATTGTTCAAACAGTCCTGGTCACATGACCAACATGGCCGCCATGCTCATATATGGTAAAAACCTGAAAAAATCTTCTTCTCCAGAACCAATAGGTCGATTGTCTTGAAACTTGGTATGTAGCATCAAGTACGCAAGTACTACCAAGATTGTTCAAATTATGACCTTTGGTTGACCTTGACCTTTTTCCGGTAAGGTCAAATTTGCTTCCTTATGCTTTTATATGGCAAAATGCTACAACATAAGATATCTTGGAAACTTGAAGATTTTGGCCTAAAAATTGGTACATACAGTCATCTTAATAACTACATGAAGATTTATGAGTACAAGAGGTCAAGATCATTCTTTGACCTTTGACCCAGAACTCTCATATTTTGACAATATCAAACAATCTCCTCAAAATCACTGGGCCATTTGTAACCAAATTTCATATAGATCCTCCAGGGGTTGAGGGAATGAAAATTTGTTCATACGGTCCAGGTCACATGACCAACATTGCCACTACGCCCATATATGGTAAAAGCCTTTTAAAATCTTCTTCTCCAGAACCAGTAGATCGATGGCCTTGAAACTCGGTATGTAGCATTGGGTACTCAAGTACTATCAAGATTATTTAAATTATGACCCTGGGTTGACCTTGAACTTTTTTGCGGCAAGGTCAAATATGGAAAAATGCTAGAACATGAGATTTCATGGTAAGTTTTGAAGATTTTGGCCTACAAATTGGTATATACAATCATCTTAATGAGTACATGAAGATTTGTGAGTACAAGAGGTCAAGGTCATTCTTTGACCTTTGACCCAGAACTCTCATAATTTGACAATTTCAAACCATATGATTCTTCATATTTCTATTAACTGTGTATATTGTAATTTCAAATCATTCTTTATATAAGCGTTACTTTTATTGCAAGATTGGGATACAGATTTGAAAAAAAGTCAATTGACTTTCTTCTGAATCCCATTTGTATAAAATAATGTGTTTCAGAAATGTTTGTAAATGTATTAATGTTTATACAAATAAAATAAAATTTAAACTAAACAATCTTCTCTAAAACCACTGGGCCAACTGAAACCAAATTTCATGTAGAACCTCCAGGGGTAGAGGGAATGAAAAAAAATTCTAACGGTCCTGGACACATGACCAACATTGCCGCCATGCCCATATATGGTAAATACTTTTAAAAATCTTCTTCTCCAGAGCCAATTGACCGATGGCCTTGAGACTTGGTATGTAGCATTGGGTACTTGAGTACTATCAAGATTGTTCAAATTATGACCTTGTGTTGACCTTGACCTTTTTACAGCAAGGTCAGATATGGGAAAATGGTAGAACATAAGATTTCATGGAAAGTTTTGAAAATTCTGGCCGAAAAACTGGTATATACAGTTGTCTTAATGAGTTCATGAAGAATTATGAGTACAAGAGGTCAAGGTCATTTCTTACCGTTGATCCAGATCGCTCATATTTTGACATTTTCAACCATTTCCTCAAAAGCGAAAAAGCCTGATGTTAACAGATTCAGTTAGAGCCTCCAGGGGTTGATTGAATAAAAATTTGTTCAAACGGTCCAGGTCACATGACCAACTTGGCCGTCATTACCACTAAATCTTTAATATTTTTCTTCTCCAGAACCAATAGGAGCCCCGGTAGCTCAGTGGGTTATGCGCTGGCCTACTGATCTAGCGGTCACGGGTTCGAGCCCCGCCGGAGGCAGAGCTCTTTCTTCGTAAACGGAGTTCCATTGCACACAGCCTTACATTATCACCCGCCCATCGTCCTGATATGACTGAAATACTGTTTAAAAGGACGTAAAATCGCAAGTCATCCATCCATCCATCTCCAGAACCAATACACATATGGCTTTGAAACTTGGTAAATAGCATGGAGTACTAGAGTACCACCAAGATTGTTCAAATGGTGACCTTTGTTATACCTTGACCTTTTTTGCGGCATGTTCAAATATGGGAAAATGCTAGAACATAAGATTTCATGGAAAGTTTTGAAGATTTTGGCCTAAAAATGGTATATATAGTTGTCTTAATGAGTACATGAAGATTTATGAGTACAAGTGGTCATGGTCATTCTTTGACTTTTGACCCAAGACTCATATTTTGACAATTTCAGACATGATAAGAAAAAGCCACCTTGCCAATTGCTCAGGTGAGCAATTCAGGGCCTCATGACCCTCTTGTTCTTTATTATCTGGAGCTAGGATTTATCATGAAAGCCAAAATTAATCTGCGCAAATATGTCATTTTCATTAGACCGCGAAATTTTGATACCACAGATATTAAGTATTTTACAGTAGTTGTGTTGGTACTGACATAGTTGCATGCCAACATTACAGCTTGCTTTCTAGTTTTGCCAGCTATCTCCCTTGATTGCTAGTGCTTGTGTTGGTACTGACATAGTTGCATGTCAAAATTATGTCTCCCCCCTTCAGGGTCGGGAGACATATTGTGTTTCCCCGGGCGTATGTCCGTCTGTCTGTCTGTCCGTCTGTCACAAATCGTGTCCGTTCTATAACTTGAAAACCGCTCAAGCTATATTCGCGAAACTTCATATAAATATCAATCAACATGAGACGACGTGCAGAGTGCAAGAATGGTAACTCTGGCATTTATACTTTTTGAGTTATTTCCCTTGGAACTTAGTCCATCACAAAATTGTGTTTCAATCGTGTCCGTTCTATAACTTGAAAACCGCTCAAGCTATATTCGCGAAACTTCATATAAATATCAATCAACATGAGACGACGTGCAGAGTGCAAGAATGGTAACTCTGGCATTTATACTTTTTGAGTTATTTCCCTTGGAACTTAGTCCATCACAAAATTGTGTTTCAATCGTGTCCGTTCTATAACTTGAAAACCGCTCAAGCTATATTCGCGAAACTTCATATAAATATCAATCAACATGAGACGACGTGCAGAGTGCAAGAATGGTAACTCTGGCATTTATACTTTTCGAGTTATTTCCCTTGGAACTTAGTCCATCACAAAATTGTGTTTCAATCGTGTCCGTTCTATAACTTGAAAACCGCTCAAGCTATATTCGCGAAACTTCATATAAATATCAATCAACATGAGACGACGTGCAGAGTGCAAGAATGGTAACTCTGGCATTTATACTTTTCGAGTTATTTCCCTTGGAACTTAGTCCATGACAAAATCGTGTTTCAATTGTGTCCACTCTGTAACTTGAAAACTGCTCAAGCTTTATTCACGAAACTTCATACAAATATCAATCAACATGAGGCGATGTGCAGAGTGCACAAATGGTAACTCTGGCATTTATACTTTTTGAGTTATTTCCCTTGGAACTTTGTCCATCACAAAATTGCGTCTCAGTCGAGTCCGTCTATAACTTTAAAACCATTCTAGCTATATTCATGAAAGTTCATACAAATATCGGTCAACATCAGTCGACGTGCAGAATGCACTCTGGCGTTTATCCTTTTTGAGTTATTTCCCTTGGAACTTTGTCCATCACAAAATTGCATCTCAGTCGAGTCTGTCTTTAACTTGAAAAACCATTCAAGCTATATTCATGAAAGTTCATACAATCATCAATCAACATCAGACGACATGCATTATGCAAGAACCATAACTTTAGCATTTATACTATTTGAGTTATTTCCCTTAGAACTTTGTCAGTCGCAAAATCGTGTCTCAGTTGTGTCTGCTCTATAACTTGAAAACCATTCAAGCTATATTCACGAAACTTCATACAAATATCAATCAACATTAGAAGAATTGCATAGTGCAAGAACCATAACTCTTGCATTTATACTTCTTGAGTTATTTTCCTTGGACCTTTGTCAGTCACAAAATCGTGTCTCAATCGCTTTATTACTTGAAAACCGGACAAGCTATATTCATGAAACTTCATACAAATGTCAGTCAACACTAGACAACCTGCAGAGCACAGCATTTATACTATTTGAGTTATTTCCCTTGGAACTTTGTCATTCACAAAATCGTGTCTCAGTCGTCTAAGCTCTATAACTTGAAAACCGTTTAAGCTATATTCATGAAACTTCATCCAAATATCAGTCAACATATAAATAGACGACGTGCAGAGCACTGTAACTCTTGCATTTATATTTTTTGACAAAAACTAAATATGAATATCAGTCAACATTACATGACATGCAGAGCATAACAACTATAACTCTTGCATTTATACTTTTACTTATTATGAATCCCTGCTTCAGGGTAGGGAAACATATTGTTTTTCCCTTGGCGTCTTAATGACTGATCCTTTTGACATCAAAAAGGGGGGAGACATCTGTTTTTTCGTAGGAAAACAATTCTAGTTACAGCTTGCTTTCTAGTTTTGCCAGCTATCTCCCCTGATTACTATCGCTGGTACATGTTATAGCCCTAACACACTGAGAGACATTCTGATGATATTGGGCAGGAATGTAGACATGGATGAGTAAGTGTATATATTCTATATCTGTCAACTTCGACAGGTCAAGCAAGACCACCATCGCATAGTTGAAACCGTGGAAGTACATGTCTACCTATCGCATTGTTGAAACCGTGGAAGTACGTGTATGTGCTAGAAAACCTCGTTTTCGTGGAACATCCACGTACGTTTGTGGCAACACAAGTCAGTCTTTCGAAGTCTGTATTTTTGATAGTTGTGTTATTTTATATTTGTGGGAAGTGTTGTTTTATTTATTTCATCTGTGGCAAACTTTCATCACTTTTGTGGTAAGCTTTTTTTACAGCTGAGATTCCAGCACATGGTCTCATTGCATGTAACGTATCCTTCGGTTGTCACTGCGGTAAGCTCAAGATGTCTGTATAGTAACGTGTGTGCGTGACAAGTTGTCGTGACAAGTTTCTAGATGTCCCACTAAATAATCAATAAACGTTTAAAATCAACAAATCCGTGTAATAAGATCTAATTTATTACATTGAGAAATCAGAATGCACCCTTAAATTAGCTTCCATTCAAGTATGGATTCTGAGCGCAAACGTAGTAAAATGAGTAAAAGTACCAGTTAGTTTTGACACTTTATTCCGTTTCAAAGTTATGGATGCATTTAAGTTGGAGTTCTGAAGTTTTATGCCAGGCGTAATTTTGAAGTGGATAATAGAAAAGGATAATAAATTTTCAATGTTTTATTGTTCCTGTAGTAGCGACACGCGTATCAGAAAGCGCTCCAGTTCCAGTTCAGGTAAAGTTATCGTTAGTTTGACAAGTGGTTTGCCGATGAATAGTGTTAATCGTTATTCGTATGCAGCTGATGAGTGATTAATCGAAATAATTTTGGCAATATATAATGTCCCATTTATGCATTATACTGCATAGTGAATGGCACTTTGAAATCATGCCCAGAGGTTATAAAACTTGAGTACATTCTTATACTCAAAATAAACCACACTGATTGGCTTCTTCCGAGCACATGCTCGGCAGCAGAAAATCAGCGTGCTTTATTTTGAGTTTGAGATTATTTTCAAGTTTTATAACCTCGAACCCATGTCTTGGCAAGGACAGTTTTAAGTGCTTTTTGCATAATTATTGCATCTCAATAAAGAAGTATATAGGAAATGCTTGAAGCAGTTTCTCTGGATTTCTTAGTCGATATGCGAAAATAATGTAGCTTGGACAAAATCTAGAGTCAATTCTATATAGGCTTCTATCAGAATCATTAATCGATGTCTAGTCGATATTCGATCATTTTCAGAAGCCGGTGCTCGATAACAAAATTTCAGCTCAGTCCACCCATTACCTATCTACATATAAGTGACGAATACTGTAGAACCTAATCAGACTGCCACCTTTTTGATAAAGTTCTCAAGGTAGGGAAGGCTGTAAGTCTTGGATGGACTTAGATTTTATTGCGATCGTCCGCCTCTCTCTGGTGGGGTGCGTGCGTACACTTATATTTTAATTTTCAAATTGTGTCACTGTAATAAAAAACATATCAGTCTAGAACATGTTCATAAAACTTCTAAATAACCATGCCTAGTATTGCCAACATACCTGAAATAAAACTACATAGAAATTCACAGTAACCATGCATAGTATTGTCAGTGTACCTCTAATGAAAGTTAGTATAACTCCACAGTTACCACGCACAGTATTGTCAAAGTACCTGTAATAAAATCTATATATCTTCACAGTAACCACGCATAGTACATGTATTGTCAAAATACCTGTAAAAATTACACAAATCTTCACAGTAACCACGCGTAGTATTGCCAAAGAATCTTTACTAAAAATCAAAAATCTTCACAGTAACCACGCGTAGTATTGTCAAAATACCTGTAATAAAAAATCATAAGCTTCACAACAATCATACATAACTTTATCAAAGTACCCGTGATAAAAATTGAGCCGCGACACGAGAAAACCAACAATTTGGTCGTGCGTCCAGCGCAGACTCAGATCAGCCTGGGCATCCGCCCAGTCTGATCAGAATCTTCACTGTCCGCACAAATTAGCTTAGTTCCATGGTACCCTTTAATCGCTTAGCGAAGAATCTGATCAGACTGGGCGGATGTCAAGGCTGATCTGAGTCCGCACAAATTAGCTTAGTTCCATGGTTACCCTTTAAGCGTTTAGCGAAGAATCTGATCAGACTGGGCGGATGCCCTGGCTGATCTAAGCCTGCGCTGGGCGCACAACCACTTTGTTTTTTTTTTTCGTGTCGCGGTTCATAATTATTATCAATGCTCCAGATCCAAAGGGGTATCAGGGGTCATTTTGGGATAATGTGCCATATTTTTACGTAAAATAGCAAAACTCTGACCCCTCATTAGAACCGTCTCGCTTTTTATTGCGGTATCACACAACTTTTTTTTTTTTTTTTTTATTTTTTTTTTTTTTTGATAAATTAAGAAAAATATCGCAGAAGTATCCTCAAATCCAATCTCCTTATCTTAAGCCCAGAAAATGTAGATAGAACAGTGCTTATACGCACACTATTCACAAAATATCTGTATGCAGAATTTGTTGAATTTTATATCGTATATGTATGGCCCAACCCCATCTCTTATTATACACGTGGCTCATGCAGTGTGATATTTATTTTTATTATATTTCTACTAAAGATTTTTACTAGATGGTAGCATCCGTGTCGCATGGACTTTGTAATTTAGTAACCTTATTACGTTGTGCGGTCTCACTTGTAAACTTTTAATTTTATTTAATAAATGTGCATATTGTATTGGATTACATATGCAAAATTCCTGTAATACCTACTTAGTGAAAAGTAAGGCTCCAATTTAGAAATGGGTTTTCAGGACTTTTAAGAACAAACAAATGTTAACGAATACTTGCGCTCCAGGGTAAAAATCACCTTATCTTCCGTAAGCAGAAGTTGGCTTTGGCCGAGCGGTGATAGTCCAATAACTGACATTTACACCTCCGGATTCCATACCGTTTTTAAGGACTTCCTGTTGCTACCCTGGACAAGGTATCCGTTTCAAGTTGGGTTCAATTCTTCCTTAAGTTTATAGTATTCATCGCCATAGAAAAGAGAACAAAATGGCAACTGAAAGGGTCTTATGGACACATTCAGAATTCTAACTGCAGAAATGAGCGGATTTTGATTCCAGTTCTGGTACTCTTTCTGTAAATTGTCTATAAGACATATGAGATGACCTCTGGCTTCAAAATACGAACTAGCTCTGCAGCCTATGTCCAGAATGCACTTGATCTATCATGTACATTGTATTGTTCGTGAGTGCAAGCATATCAAAAAAATCCGCCTCGTATGTAAGTGCGTGTCGAGATTTCGTGACGGTGTGACACAAGTCTAGCAGTATCATCGATAGACGTTTAAAACCAAGAACCCATGTAATCAGATCCAATTTACTGTATTCTTCGTTAAATTAGCCTCTATTCAAGTACTGAGGCTGCGCGAAAATGCAGTAAAGTAGGCTTAATAGCGCTTAGCACAATAACTCTTAGTTTAAGGATATCTTATCCATGGCATGTAATAACCCTAAAACTTTGAAGCAGTGGACTTTTCCATAGGTCAGCGATATGAGAACAACTGTGGCGTAATGCTTGATCCGATAGGTCCTGTATAGGACCTTCCTGTTGAGGGTTTACACGTTTTGCTTAATGGCTGCTGTCCCAATAGTTTGTATCTATGGAGTAGTTGATGTTCTCTATTGCAATATGAATCTGTAGGTGGGTTTACATGGCGACACATGTTGCATGACACACATTTGAGCCGCGACACGACAAAACCAACGAAGTGGTTGTGCGCCCAGCCGAGACGCAGATCGGCCTAGGCATCCGCCTGGTCTGATCCAAGTTTTCACTAAGCGCTTAAAGGGTAGCTAAGGGTCTAAGCTACCTCCATGCGGACAGCGAAGACTCTGATCAGACTGGGCGGATGCCCAGGCTGATCTAAGTTTGTGCTGGGCGCACAACCACTTTGTTGGTTTTGACGTGTCGCGGCTCAAATGTGTGTCATGCAACAAATGTCGCGGCTCATGTATCTTTTGTCAAGCAACATGCGTCACCGTGTAAACACCCCTAAAACGTGTGTTTCATGACACTTATCTGTTGTATGCAACATGTCTACTCGTCGTAACATAACCTAAATGTTGCATGACATATGTGTGATGCAACATTTCTCGACGTGTCTACCCACCTTTCAGGTGGTATGTTGTGCCTGTCTCATAATGCACTATGACATGAGAAAACATGACTATAGCGAGTACCATTCACGCGAGGACAGTTATACATATTCTTCAATTCTCGTTATGCATTTGTGATTGAGTATGTTCTATCTGACGTATTTGGCTATGCCGCCATGTGTCTTATCCATAGAATATACCTATTGCTCCTCATGTTGTTTACACATGTAAAACTGAGAGTAATAAAGAATTTGAATTTGAATTTGAAGACTGTGATCCGATAGCATGTTTATAAAAGCTTGAAGCCAATTTATCAACGGAGTGGAAGCCGGATATTGGTCATTTAGCTATCGAGCAAAATCTGTTCCGGCGGCTTTTATTAGAATCGCTGGAGGTGTTAAAATACATTTGCTGCTTAATAACTTTGATTAAAGGTGTTCCAATAACGTTACATGCCAAGTAATTAAAGTGTATCAAAATATGCCAGACAGATAGTTATATGATCAAACATTTTTCCAGTTGGCCGAACTTCGTATTTGTGTTTGAGACTAAGTAATTGTGTTTGTACGACACGAGAAGACCAACAAAGTGGTTGCGCGCCCAGCTAAGACTCCGATCAGCCTGGGCATCCGCCCAGTCTGATCAGAGTCCTCGCTGTCCGCATGGAGCTAATTCAGACCCTTAGCTACCCTTTCAGCGCAAAGTGAAGCCTTTGATTAGACTGAGCGGATGCCTAGGCTGATCTGAGTCTGCGCTGGGCGCACAACCACTTTGATGGTTTTCTCTTGTCTCTTTAGTGGAATTTTACTATAAAATGCAAGACTATCGACGTCTACTTTAGTGCAGAAATGTTTGCAGGGTCCCTCTTAAGAAGTGTGAACACTCGGCTGCCGCCTCATATTCGATAAAAATCCTTGGAAACCAGCAAATGAAACATGTACGATTTCTATATTTTAGTCGCGACACGAAAAAAACAACAAAGTGGCATGTGCGCACAGCGAAAACTCAGAGCAGCCTGGGTATCCGCCCAGTCTGATCAGAGACTTCACTGTCAGCGTGGAGCTAGCTTAGACCCCTAGCTTCCCCTTAAGCGCACTGTGAAGACTGCACTGATTGGGCGGCTGCCCAGGCTGATCTGAGTCTTAGTTCTCCAGGGCGCACATGTCACTCTGTTGGGTTTTTCGTGTCGTGAGTCCCTGTGATTTGTTAAAGAAAATGTCAAACACAACCTGGTCTTCGGTCAGACATGGGCCTGCACTGTTTGCTATTGGCCTTCTGTCTCAATATCAATGGTAACCATACTACTCAATGTCATCAATAGAAATCAGGGATGTTATGCAATACAATAATATAAATCAAATTACGATATCAAAGAGAATCGTACGCCACTTATGGACAAATAAACTTGTATTGATTTTATTAATTAGGAATCGGAAAGATAATGACTAAACCAAGTACAGTCAACAGCAATGCAAATATTGCTCCGAGTGCCTCCGTATACAATATCTGTTCCGATTTCGCACTTGCATGTACACGGGTGGTAATCAGTGGAACTAGCTCCAAAATGAGTCAATGGGATTTCGTTCCCTCGTCACATCCGGGAACCCGCGAGCTAGTGCTGTCGACAGAAAATCAGTAAACTAAGGTAGGTCTTGAAGAATTTTATCAATTTTTATTTCTTTGTTAGCGATCCCAGGAAACAACTGTCGATGCTATTGTGTGTAGATATGATTCAACTTTATTCCCCGTCGGAGTTCGCCGCAGAAATGTGCAGGGCTTGAACTAACTTGTGACAAATGTTTGAAACACCGAACTGAAAATCCACCAATTTCTGTCAATATGGAGATTTGGGTACACGATATTTTCATTTTCCGTCCAAACTATAGCGTTCAGACCCTCTAAAGCACCATCGCTGGTAAATTCAAGCATGAAAAGTCACAAATAAGCAAAAAAAGTGTGGGTGGAGATTACGTACCTGGACAATATTGACAAAATTTCTGCCTGAGCTAGAGCGCTCGACATGGAGCTAGTGCGTTCAACAAGGAGCTAGTGCGCTCATCCATATTTTTATCTCGTGATGAATCATACTGTATGCTTGAGTTTGAATCAACCCTTCTTTATAAGTAAGGTTTTCTCTTTCCCTTGATGCGCCTGTTGATGCCCGAACAGCTAGTCAAATTGCACGTTTGAAAAACTTTAATATATGAAACTTGTATCTAATAGTTTTTGCATCATGCAAACATGTCCGTATAATGAATACCCCCTTACACCCACTTTTATTTAATAAAACTGGGGTTTACAGGGGTATTCATTTTTTCTTATTTTTGCTGTGGTCTTCCCCTTGTACACTCACATCTGAAAATATATCCGATCTTCGTAACTCTTTATAATTTACAGTCATCTAATGGCTGTGTGGTGAATGATAATAAAAACTATTGCCCCGGGTACCCGAGGATGTATGCGAGGATGGCTTGATGCACTATTACTTGAGGCCAAGGATAATGGTGTATCAGGCCACCCAAGGTGCCGAGGGGCAATAACATTTAATATTACCCAACCTACTTTTATACCTTTTATTATCCAACCCACTATATACAGATAATGGTATATGCTTTGCCATGTCACTGGTTGGCCTCCACAACGCATTTCACTGAATTATTAACCAACCAACAGCTTAGACTATGTCATGCTTATGATGCCACTCATGTAAATGTAATGAGAAAACAGCGTGGTATGGTTTTGTCTATATGCCATGTCGTCAAGCGTCACGAGAATGACTTGGAAAATCACGAGCTTGCCGAATTCGAGCACCTGTCATGCAGTTGATTGCTAGTAGAATATGGTTGGTTACAGGTTCGGTTGAGTAATACGAAAGCTATTTCATTGCTGTTTGGCAGAATAGTCAATACTATGTTACTCATTACCATGGACAGGTCTATGCACTACTACCTGAGGCCTTGTGGCTTCGGGCAACAGTGAATGGAGCTGTTCACGGTACCTCGAGGCATAATTTTGACTATTTACCAAACAGGCATGAAACAACAGGACAATATCTATGTTACAGAAGAGTATTACCAAAATCGCCATAATCAGTCATGAATACTACACTCATCCGATGAATGACGATGGAATTATCTATGTACATTAAGTCATCTCTTAGTGGTTTCAAAGGGGTACAGAGCAAACCCTAAAAAAAACGGTTAAAATCATCTATCAACATTCAACAATAAATCAACAATTCTGCCTTATCTTAGGTGTGGATGAGCGCACTAGCTCCTTGTTGAACGCACTAGCTCCATGTCGAGCGCTCTAGCTCAGGCAGAAATTTTGTCAATATTGTCCAGGTACGTAATCTCCACCCACACTTTTTTGCTTATTTGTGACTTTTCATGCTTGAATTTACCAGCGATGGTGCTTTAGAGGGTCTGAACGCTATAGTTTGGACGGAAGCTGAAAAAAATCGTGTACCCAAATCTCCATATTCACAGAAATTGGTGGATTTTCAGTTCGGTGTTTCAAACATTTGCCACAAGTCAGTTCAAGCCCTGCATATTTCTGCGGCGAACTCCGACGGGGAATAAAGTTGAATCATATCTACACACAATAGCATCGGCAGTTGTTTCCTGGGATCGCTAACAAAGAAATAAAAATTGATAAAATTCTTCAAGACCTACCTTAGTTTACTGATTCAAGTCGACAGCACTAGCTCGCGAGTTCCCGGATGTGACGAGGGAACGAAATTCCATTGACTCATTTTGGAGCTAGTTCCACTGATTACCACCCGTGATGGAAAGCCATACAAATACAAATAGCAGATGATCGAATAGAGATGACATTGAACAGCTGACAATGATGTGAAATTATTAGAATACTATCTGGAAGTTGTATGTGTTTAAAATTTATTTTCAGTTCAAGTCTTTTCATTGTAATTTTCTATTCATACATTTTGACCCGGGGCCTAGGTACAAACTACAAGTAGTAACTCGTGCAAAATCGTAAAAGTTTAATCAACTGTTTTTGCTGTACGTTTTGCACTGCGTTTTTTTTTTGTGCTGGAGATTTCCCATTGAGCTCATAACCCCTTGCTAGTATGCACAGTATACCCTTGCAAATACTGGTGACGTCGTTATGGCGTCGCGATGACTTAACGATGGGTTAGGCGGTAGCGTAGCTTTATTACATAGTTTTTGCAGCACGAAACATTACGCCGCTTTCAACGGCAACGAGAATATAAAATGCCAACAATAAGTACATCTGCTTTAGCTTAACATCAATAGCTCTGGTCAATCTACACAGGGTATAATCGATTCCGCCAATTTTCGCTTCCTGCAGAGACTGTCCGTCATATTTGGCTTCCGCCGAGACTGTCCGCGAACTCTTGCTTCCTTCAGAGACGACTGTCCTCGAAAAATGGCTTCCTGCCGAGACTGTCCGTGTGATTCTGCTTCCTGCCGAGGCTCTCGCCGAGGCTCTCGGCAGGAAGCAGAATCACGCGGACAGTCTCTGCTGCAAGCCATTTATCATGTACAGAAGTCTCGGCAGGAAGCAAGAGATCGCGGACAGTCTCGGCGGAAGCCAAATATGATGTGTAGTCTCTGCAGGAAGCGAAAATTAGCGGAATCGATTATACCCTGTGAACTACATATGTGGCTGCCAAGGTAATCAGAGTCTCTTATGTACGCATCTTGTTTTAATGTACCCGGAACCATTTTAATAAAAGGATCTTAGGTATAGGAAGTAAATAGGCTGTTACTTTACAGGAAGACATGTATCCATCTGCAACACCTTTTTTCTGAATAAGGACCCGTCTCGAATCAAATTACTCCATCACAAAAGTCCCACCGTTGTTCAACCGCTAGGTTTCTTCTACTCCGGAAGTTCAGTGTTGCTATTTTGTGAGTCCTCATCTTTGATTTATCTTAGTTTTAATTTTGATTTCTATGTGTCTGAGTTTTAATTTTGATTTCTATGTGTCTGAGACATTACACTTATGAGCTAGGAAACTTCTACTCAAAAGGAACAACTAAGTGTCTGATGAAAGTGTTTCATCTTCTGATGAAACAAAGCAGAACCAAGGGTGAGTGTTGGTCGCGACCGCAAACCGGTTATGCCCCCCTCCACCCACCCCATTAATTTCTGGCCCTCCCAAGGCGGCACTTCTGTTTTGGTTCTTCTTGGTTGTTTTATGTGTTGTTTTGCTATGTATGTTATTGATACGTATATTGCTTGTGATGTTAAGGCAAGCCGGTTGCCACCTACCTGGGACATGGCTGTTCACATGACTGCCGCTAATGATGTCTTCGATGATGACTAATTTTGTGATGTCTTTTTCCCACATGGTGTCTTGTGTCAGTTCCTGAGAATTTTCGTATTTACTTTTGTGCAGTGCGGACACTCGTTGTAACTTGCACATCAAGCCTCTTGCGCTTTAGCTTTGGTTTTAAACACCATGGGCAGTGCCATTGGATGTTCTACAGCTTTCAAACCCATTGCAACCTTGAAATAAATAACAAAAGCTTTTCTGTGTATTAGCACATGTTTTGTCTCCGGGCAATTCCGTTTTACCCAGATGTAACCGATGCAGAAACAAAAATACAATATGCAATGAGCCCTTGGACAAGTCATAATGCCTTATCTCATGTGTCAGTGCTTGGATCAGCCTGCCCATCTGCAGTCTTATCATAGATGTCCCTGTTTGGAAAGAAAAACACTCTTTAAATAAATTGAAATTCATATATCAAAAAGGGAATACTCTGAAGAGACTGCGCGGACGCGCAGGCTCATCTGAGTCTTCTCTTTTTTACACACGGTATGTTACATTTTCTCCTGGCAGCAAACTAGTAATACTGATTTAATGGCGTTATGCAAGTTGATATAAATCCATGAAATATGAAAACTGCCGAACCCTCATTTGGTGACGATTTTATGAATAATGTAAATTTGCAGTCCCGGTTTACTTTGATTTCAATACATTCACACTGATAGGATTAATCAAGAACACTGTTTTAACGATCAAAAATTGCAATAGGCATCGTTTGCTCTATGAGAGTTAGGTTAGATTAAAAAGAGGTGCTAGTGTTGTAAAAAAAAACTAAGGATATTATGAAAAGGATCCATGGAATAAATAGAGGATCTTACACGAGTGGTCATTTTATATGAAATTTATTAAACGAGCCTTCGGCGAACATAAATTTCATTTAAAATGACCACGAGTGTAAGATTCTGTTTAATATATGGCCCTTTAAAACAGGATTTAACGCCGTCAAAACTGAACATTATTTCAATCGGAAAACAAACACAGTGTTGACATGGACGTTGTCAATGACGTTACATGTACGCGCCATAGTGTTATTACATGTGTGGTAATGCGATTTTTATGACACGACGTTATCCACTGAATAACAGCGACGTCATATGATAAATGCAGATTTGCATGGATTATTTTGTAAATTGAAACAGCACAAGGAAAACCTTCCGGTAAGATAATTGCCATTAAATGATTCTACTATTTATTCTCATTACGTTCTGATAAATTATAGATTATATAATTGGAGTTTAAAATTAGTTTGGCTTTGTAAATTTAAAAAAAAGAATGAAGCGCTACACAACGCAAAGGCCTGTGAGGGGATGGGGTATAGTACGTTTAAATGAAAAAAAATAAAGGCTGGTGGGTTGATGATGGTATCATTTGGTTCAGAATAAATGGTATTGGACTAAGTTTATAAACAAAATATATCACTTCAATTATTTACATAATAGTTGAAGTGCAATTTTCAAAGTGTATTGTGTTACCATAGTTACGACTTTATAATTTATACAAACATAAAGCTGTAGTTTCCGAAAATACTTTGTTTTGAACATCAGTCAGTTATGCGCGGTGTTACTAGAGTTTAATCTTGGCCAATTAACATGATGTAAATTTATGCAAATTAGTTGAAATTCAAACTTTATTACCTTGGTAACCTCATGACCCAATTCCAATATGAAAACAGTTTTAGAAACCTTAGAATATCTGCGTTCAGGCACATATTACTTATCGATTTATTTATCGTTATAGAATATATGGAATTTTAGCACTTGCAGTTTTGTGCAAATCATATGAGACATCCGTTAAAGTCGCCATAGTCCCATAGTCTTATCAGTAGTAAAAACGTTTAAACTCAAATCATTGTGAAAACCGGTTCAGTCTGCGCGTTTGCTATAAAATGTGGGCTGATGTGCATATATTGAGTCATATGACTGGCGAAAAGGAGAAATAACAAGTATTTGAAAAATAACTATTCGCTCAACAAAATATAATTCCCTAGTCTGTTTTCCCGTCTATCAACGCTATATAAACGTAGGCAGGATAGCGATTGAGGCTCCACGCTTGTACATTGTTTTTTAACCATTTTATTCAACTGACTGAACTCGAAAGTAGGTCATTTTAGTTGCCACCTATAATGACCAAAATAAGTTTTCAAAACCTTTTTTTGTGAAACTAAAGGATGTTTTATCTGTTTAAAGCTAGCAAATCACGGTCATTTGCAATGACGAAACTATAGTGAGAATCTTGCAGCGATACCTCATGATAAAAATGTTCATGCTGATAGAGCAATAGGGCCTTTAAATAACTAACCTCCGATATACAATTTACGTTTGCATCAAATATTACATGATTTTAAGACCTTAAGCACACCTGACCATGTTTTCAATGATGTTACGAAACGAAAAAGAGCTGTTACGTCACGAAAATGAGTCATAGTTACCAGACGACCTGGTCATCTGGTCGTTTGGTAACTATGACTCTTTTTCGTTTCGTAACAGCCCTTGTATGTACATAGTTAAACAGGGGTGTTTAGAGCCCTTTGCTGCGTCGCGCATCATACATGTATCGTGCTACCAAACGTATATGAGCCGCGACACGACAAAACCAACAATGTGGTTGTGCGCCCAGCGCAGACTCAGATCAGCCTGGGCATCCGCCCAGTCTGATCAGAGTCTTCGCTGTCCGCATGGAGGTAGCTTAGACCCTTAGCTACCTTTTGAGCACTTAACGATGAGTCATGTCAAAAAAGGCGGATGCGTAGACTGATCTTAGTCTGCACTGGGCGCACAACCACTTTGTTGGTTTTCTCGCGTCGCGGCTCAATTATGAATAGTGCAACATGTTTATTGAGATTCAGTATGAAATGCCATAGAGATAGTAATTTTCTCCTCTTCGAATTAAAGAGGGGACGGGCAGAAATACTCGATGCATGCAGGATTGTGCAACCATGGATTCGTTCCGTTGAACCTCCTGGGGAACATCCTTATTAGAACTGGACAGAGGGAAAATAAACATAGCGATTTTAAATATTAATTTCTTTAAAAGTGTACATTTTCTATTTAGGAAACGTATATTGTCGACACATTTGATTTCTGAATTTGATGTTGGTCTGGAGTTGTCTCTTCGAATCACGCATGGCTGTTGCTTTTTCAGGACATGACAGGTAAATTGCGTGTAAAATACACTGTCATTTGGAATACTGTAATCTATTTATAATCAGTTTGTTGCGTGCAAGAATTTAAAGAAAAAAGTGTTAGAAATAACAACTCCCTTTCAGTTGAAGCGAGTTCTATAAAGTACTGCCTTTGTAAAAAGCTGAATATAATTATGAACGTTTAGTTTTATATACACTGCTCAAAATATTTAAAGGAACAGCGGATATTTTCCCATAGACATTACTACAACATATACCCAGTTCCACGGCCCATAAATTCGATCGCTAAAGGCTAAGAATTCACCATTCCTTTGAAGCGGTTGCAAGAACAATCACAGTTTTAGACAACAAGAATTTCAATACAACTGATACCCAGATCATTTCCATGGAACAGATTTTGCATTTTTCCGATTTTTCTGAAAATGAGGCATTTTTCAGGAAGTCTATAAAATCTCATAAACTTGAGTTCAAAGTGATCCTTTCAAACGGGTCATCTTGTAAGACATTCAGCTTCATAGGCAAACTGATTGTGTTGATTTTGGGTTGTAATTTTCATGCTCTTCCCATGTTCTGAAATAATGCGATTTTTTACCAAAATTTCATTTGTACAAAAACAGTCCATGTGCATGAGCAGGGCAAATATTGGATTAACACTTGTGCTGTCAGTAACCTCGACCCTCTTTTAAAAAAACTCGAAAAAATTGGAAAAAATGTCTTTGTCGAGCGAAAGTAAATGGCCCTCAAAGTGGGGATGCGTTGCACTGTCGTCTACGGAAAAAAATATTTGGCGTTCCTTTAAATGTTTTGAGCAGTGTAGTTGCCACCTAGGCATATAAGCTATGCGGAAATCATCTGCAAAACATTTTATTTCATAACTTCACCAGAACGAGATAAATGAATCAATATAATATAGAAAACCGGATATTGGCCATTTGGCACTCAAACATAATCTGATGCTGACGCTTTCATTAACATCATGGGGGTGTTAAATCATATTATCGAACTAAAAGTTGTTTGAATTGATTCACTGTTAAAACAAAATCGGGCAAACATTGCTATCAGAATGGAAAATTTTTCGCCGGAAAAGTTTTCTTTCCTTTCATGAATTTTCAAAAAAATGGTATTAGGTCTGAGTGGATGTCTTGTATCAGTTGCCTTTTTTTTTTTTTTTCAAAAAATAATTGAGCCAAATCACGTGATTTCCAACAATGTGGCATTGGTGACGAGAAAAGGCTCTGACCAGGCTGCACAGAGCCTTCGCTTGTCACATAAGTCTTCTTTGGAAGTTACCACAGCGATCGAGCTAACAGTGAGGTTTCTGCTTACTCTGTGTGGATCAAAAGGATGATCTGAATATCCCATGAAAAATTGCCACATTGTTAGAAATGCCATGGCGTAGCGCAAATATGAAAGTGTGAATGAGCCGCGACACGACTAAACCAACAATGTGGTTGTGCGCCCAGCGCCGACTCAGATCAGCCTGGGCATCCGCCCAGTCTGATCAGCGTCTTCGCTGGCCGCATAGAGGTAGCTTAGACACTTAGCTACCCTTTGAGTACTTAACAAAAGTCTGAACAAACAGGGCGGCTGCCCAGGCTGATCTGAGTCTACGCCGGGCGCACAGCCACATCGTTGGTTTTCTCGTGTCGCGGCTCAAAAGTTTTCAACTGTCTTAAGTTGTATAGGTACACCTCCATACTTTTTCGTCATCTTTTAACAGAAACCACCTTTTGACTTACTGTATGTTTTCATAGGCCAAAATCTTCACTCTTGAAAGAAAGCATTTTCTCCTAATTACATGTAAAGGGAGCATTTTTCCTCTAAGAGTTCATACCCATTGGACCTAAAAGGTAAAGGTTTCCCATAGCCTAATAGCCGTAGTGGCAGTGAGGGCTAGAGACCTACTGTATCTTGGGCACAGCTGATGAATCTCTCTCCTTTCGCTGCATTTTCATTTCCTTGATTCGAAAAAAGATACCCATTTACTGCTGGGTTGACAGAGAGAGTTTTCCAGTCGTCGGATGGCGACGGTGAGCCGCGAACTCACGACCTTCCGGAGACTTTCTGCACAATAACCGAGCCACTCTAACCACTCGACTACGGCGCCTCTCTTTGGACCATCGGACCTACTCTTAAAGAAAAGACTTTGTTCCTCGAATAACTAATTCTTCCCTTAGATATGTTGACCTAAACTGAAAAGGGAAGCAAACTGTAGTAAATAGCAGAATCTGATTTTTTTTCTTCAATTTACGTTAAACACACCGGGTAGGCGGCAATCGAAAACGCCCCTTACCATCGATTAACGCGGATCAAATACCGTTAGAAACAGCGTTTTCGATTGCAAATTGGCGACAATTTGCAATCGAAAATGCTTTTTCTTATGGTTTTCGATCCGCGTTCGTCGACTGCATGTGAGCGTTTTCGATTGCCGCCTACCCAATGTGTTAAAACATATTTCATAATATTTGTGCTCTGTCGCGAGATAGAGGTCGATGGATATATGCGAACGGCAAGGAATATTTTATTCTTCTCATTTTTGCATTTGAACTCTGAACCGAGAACGGAGATGTTGGACTTGTACAAACAACAAGAAATTGATGCAAACCTTCCCTGTTCTTTCAAAAATCCATAGATTTAGAATTACTAAACAGGAAATGGAAAATTCATACCCTTTGCATAGATGAGAATTTTATTCTTAGCCTTTAATATTGGCACATGGCCACATGCTATATATTAATTTTTCCTGTTGCGCGGCTAAGTGTTTCATGATACATGTAAAAGTATAGTCCTAAGCACCCCTCCAAGTTCCACTCCAGTTTTACAACGAGAAACAACATTTTGCTTTTCCTGGACAACATAGCCTTTCCAAACTGAGATCTACTCTTAAAGGAAAGAATTTGCTCCGAAGGGAGCAAATTCGTTCCTGTAAGAGTTGAACCCATTTGAAGGGGAGGCAAAATAGAAATGGCACAGTTGCTACCCCTGAAAGTGTGAATGTTCACCCTAAGGACTTCTTGAAAAAATAATTAACAAGTTATACAGAGTCAACAACAATTCAAATATCACTTTGTATTATTTAGTTGCAGTGTGTAACAATATCCGGTTTGATTGTAGAAATCTCACTACAGAATAAACATTTGCCTATTACATACAATTTGTCACCATGTTCGCAGTCAGTTTTGTGGCAATAAGTTGAATTAACCGGTACTGATTCTAAAGCATTTAGGTTTGTAAAATTGATTGACCTAATGCTTATGACCTTGGTATGCTAACTCGGAAATAAAGGTAGCTAACGTACGTCACATCATGTGACTATAACGCTAAATCTGTAAATAATTTAAACCGGGTAGGGTAAGAAAATTAGTTATGTCTCAGGTCTAACACGTGGCCTATTTTTTCTGTAGTAAATAGCAATTACCCGATTATGATGTCCTCTGTCTGAAGCAATTGTTATACTCTTGAAATAAGGACACTTAAAAATGTTGAGTGCAAATGCAGCGAAAGATCACTTTTTCTTTTCAAGTATCCTGCTAACTGACTTCATAAAATGGTGACAGTTCTGCAGACAGAGGAAATCCTAAACCAATCGTTTAAGAAAGACATTCTGGTTATTGTTACATGTAATGTAAATTAAATGTTCAGACAGATTGGAGAGATATTTGTGGACCCTACTGTGATGCCGAGACGAATGATAGCGATCAAAAAGACTCATACATGTAGAAATAAAAAAAATTAAAATCCTAGTACAGACAAATATCCTCGGCCCCTAGATACCATCCAGAAGATGGGCAGGTCACAGCCTGGACGGGGAATAATTTAAATTAGATTGACTAAACCTTGACGAGTACCGCTTCCGATCAGAGCTTTAGGGCAATGAGCTTTTCTGGAGCATACGTAAGAAGTCATCTGACGATGATGAGCTTTCTAATTCGTGTGAAGAAGGCCAGAAAGGCGACCCAGCCAAGACAGAGGGTTGGCATATAAAAGTTAGGAAACCCAAATGTGGCTTTCCCATTTCAAAGCCCATCTAATATGGTATCATCATATGAGCCGCGACACGAGAAAACCAACAAAGTGGTTGTGCGCCCAGTGAAAACTCAGATCAGCATGGGCATCTGCCCAGACTGATCAGAGTCTTCGCTGTGCGCTTAAAGGGTAGATAAGGGTCTAAGCTACCTCCATTCGGACAGCGAAGACTCTCGTCAGACTGGGCGGATGCCCAGGCTGATCTGAGTATGCGCTGGGCGCACAACCACATTGTTGGTTTTCTCGTGTAGCGGCTCAATACCATGATTACCATTTGGACAACAGCACTGACTGCCACAGCCACTGAGATACTTGGGAAGGAAAGGTAGCAGAAAAAGTCCAGGGTCATCAGAGATGTTCTTGGCCTTTGTGATGAGAAAAGGAATTTGACGAAGAGGCGGTATAAAGCTGAATGAGCATATGGATAGAGAAAAGCTAATTAGAGAATTCAGAAGACTCTGAAGAAGCAAAGTAGAACTGAATATGTACTAAGTTTAAGGAAGTCAAACTTGCTTAAACAAAAAGAACATCAAGATAGGATATCAGCTGGTTAAGTATCAGAGAAACAGGGTCGATTAATAATTAAACAGAAGAAGTCTACACGAACAAGGAATTTTCTACAGCTAGAATATTGCTCAGAACTACATACATGTACATGTAATCATGAGAAATATGGCGGGAGTTCTAGACTGCAATCAGCATCCAGAAAAAGATCTACAGCCGATCCTTCTGTGATGTCTACCGGGGTTGATAATATATTAGAAGAACTTAGGGTGGGGTGGGGATGCAGTGATTGATAATTTATCAAAGTTCTGTAATAAGATCTAGAGAACAGGAGACACGTCAACCCCGTGGACTCAGTCGCTGATTACTACACTCTCTAAAAAGGGCAATCTACAGCTCTGCCAGAACTACAGAACCATCAGCCTCATCAGTCATCTGAGGAAAGTCCTGCTGAAAATCAGCCGTAACAGGCTCGAATCCCAAAATTACTGGAAAAATAGGCTGGGTTTAGAGGTGGCAGGAACATCAGGGAACAGATTTTCAGCCTCAGAATTCCTGTTTGAAAAGAACCTTTAATATCAGCAAAATATATGCCGTGTCTTCGTCGCTTTTAAAAAGGCTGCTGAAAGGGAGTGGCACGCAGCCTTAAGGACCACCATTCAGAAGTACAATAGCAATGTAGTTCTTGTTCGTGGCATTCAGCACCACTTCCATAACGCCAGGGCCACTACCGTAACGGCAAGGTTACCCGTGCAGTCCAGGTGAATGACATCACAGTAGAATGGTTCAAAACACCAGTTGGAATTGGGCAAGAATGCCTTTTCTCACCCACCCTTTTAAATATTTTCTCGAAAGGATCATATCTAAAGCTCTGGTAAAATACGATGGCAATGTTAGCATAGGCGGAAGAACTATTACCAGGGTTCGAGGTTATAAAACTGGAGAATAATTTCAAACTCAAAATAAAGCACACTGCTTGGCTGCTTCCGAGCATGTGCTCGGAAACAGCCAATCAGTGTGTTTTATTTTGAGTTTGAGAATGTACTGAAGTTTTATAACCTCTGGGCCACTATGCGGTTTGCCGATGGCATTGAAGCTCTGCGAAAGCGCAGGACCTAGAAACCCTAGTTGACAGTCTCGACAAAACCTGCACAAGGTATAAGATGGAGATCAGTGATGAGAAGACCAAACTGATGGCAACCAACACCAGTGGCATTCAGGGGGAGATCAAGGTAACAAGTTAGAAGTTGGGAACTATAACAAGCTTTCAGTTCTAGGAAAGGCCACAGAGTCATAGCTAAATTTGAGCTATCATAAAACTGCTGGGGCAATTAGGTTCTTGCTGCAACAGGAGCCATAAAATGGCAGGGGGCCTCTGCTGGTCCTGTCTTAATTAGTTAGATTCCCTCATCTGTGTTGATAGTACATGTTTGATAAAGTCCAACACAGTTTCAGATTCCGCCTTAGTCGGAGTTATCAGTATTCATAGTTACAGAGAGAGAACATGTAAAGAGACAAAATCAAAAGAATTTAAAGACAAAAGATTAACTGCAAGAGGTTGTCTTCATACAAGAAAAATCTTTTGTTTGCTCTTTTCAAGCTGGTTTTATCCCTTGTGATTCCCCAAAGACAATGAGCAGTATGCTCAAGTAAAAAGTCAGCCTTCTACACAAACTTTTAAAAATGAAAAATAAAATGCTATATAATCTAATTGTATGTTTGGTGGCAGTATACGAAAAAGTACCTTCCGGCATATGCTAGCAGCCATGACTCAGACCAGCATGCACTTCTGCAAACTCTGAGCAGTCTTCCCAGTTTGGGTAGACAGTTTATAAATCCTTTAGATGCCACAACATGAAAATGGATAAAATGCTCAGTTTATGAAGATGTGCAGGTTTATCTGTGTAGATACTATTTGCATGTAACCATTCTTTTTATGCTTCAGTGACAATATTCGGGGGTTGGGGATGGGTGGGAGCGTATTTTTTATCCCTGTTCTTCTGTCTATCCATCTGTCTGTCTGTCAGTCCGTCATGCCTAATCTGTTTGCTTCCACAGTTTTTAAGCTATCAAATCGGAACATTGTACAGCTGTCACAGATATATTGAAGCTGGGCATATACTTTTTTGAACAGAAAAACAAAAGACAAATTTAGGGCTGTTTCAAACTTTGAAATTTTACAGGTTCTGGTAAATACAGGATTGCAAGGTTGTAAAATCAGCTCCTCCTTGAGTTTTTAAGCTATCAATTTGAAATTGTGCACCTTTTTTTTCCAGACATATATACTGAAGATGTGAAGAAGTGAACAAAAAATTAATATTTTATAAAAATTATCGGGCTGTTTCAAACTTTAAGATTTTATGGCTTCTCGCAGGGGTGACAAAATCATCCACAGTTTTTAACTTACTAATTTGGAACTTTGCATAGAGAAATGCATGTTCTTACTTAATGAGAAAAAGTCATTTTTTAATCAAATTACAGCTTTCTGAAACTTGAAAAAAAATTGCAAGCTGTTGGTGTGCAAATACAGTATTACAAGTTTTTACAATCAACCTTGTCGACAGTTTTAACATATTAATCATATGTACATGGGCTATTGAAGTGCAGAAGTGGGGTGGGGCTGGAGGAGTTGGGGGGGGGGGGGGGGGGGGTTATAGAGACAACACGGGGGCATCATCTCTGTATCTGTGTCTTACACATTTTTAGTTTCATTCTTATTTCTATTCTGTTCTCTTTTTTTTCGAAGTGACCTTACCGTGTTTATCTAACAGGAGCGGTTGTAGTATACTGGTATATTATACCAATCCATATGTCTCAGCTTCAGTCCCTCGCTCCTCCGGTCTTTCACACGTGACTTTAACACGTGACTTTAAATTGGGGTCCCTTTGTTTCGTATGACGTTAAACCCGTGTTCACTCACTCACTATTAATCAAAACACATTAAAAACGAAAGTAGTTATTGCAAGCAGCTTAGACCCAGATCAGGCAGCTCATAATGAATCGCCTCATCTGGATTTACACTGTTTGCTCTCCAGTCTTTGAATTCTCAATATGATGTAGCTTGGACAGATTTTTTTCAATTTTGCAGACAGATTTTGTCCGGTGACAGGTTTTGTTGCTGTTGTCTTTGTTGTGCAAGTGTTAAAAAAAACACTGTTGCATTTTTTTTTCATTTCGTATTAAATATCATTTTTTTTTAAATGAGCTAGTCCTTACTATGACATTAAAAATGATTAAGGCATAATGAAATCTATAACAGAAAAAAGCCTAGGAGCCTAACTTAGAAAAGATAGACTGATCTTATTCCGGGATCTGATAGCTGACTGAAAATATGATAAATTTTCTTCAAGTGGCATGATGCCGCTTTATCCATTTTGTTTTCATAACCTGAGTCAAAAATGTATCTTCAGCTCAGCTGACTGTGTAGATAGTTAAACAGGTTATATCACATGTGTTCATCTGTGGTCAGCTACTAATTAGATGCTGATGACTTTATTGCTACTTCAGTCTATTATCTCTGCATGAGGTAATTAGAGTGAGAAGGCTTCTGCAAGAGAGAATCTGTAGCTGTTCCTAGAACTGTTGGTATCTTTGAGCATTTGTATCAGATAATGATTAGAAACCTGTGCCCAGGTTCACAATCATTCTTAAAGTTAAGATTCACCTTAAAGGTAAGGTGGAAATTTTCGCCCTTAGATAATCCAAATTTAAATTAAATAAAAATCGCAGTTTTTGCGTGATCCTACTAATAATTGTCATAGAAATGTAATACGAAAGAAAAATCAAATACATTTAGTTTATGTAAGATTTTATTTACACATGAAATTTCAGACCTTAAGTTTCAAGTCGTGCTTAAGTTTAAGGAATGATTGTAAACCTGTACCCTGAGGTTCTCTCAAGTATTTTTGCACAATTGATTGTCAATAAAGCTGAAAAGGCCAGTTTGAAGAGACGTATCTCTTGGATCAAAGGTGAAACAGATACACAACCTTGTCATATCCGTATTTCTGTATGCCTCTCAAGCATGCTTTACGAAGGTTATTGAATGTTTCGTATAAGGACCACGTAACTAAGAAGGATCCGAGCAGCCATCGGAAAATATGACATACTCCTGAGCACGATCAGAACAGAAACGAAGGTGGTTTGGCCACATCTTAAGGTCTTACGGCTAAGCAAAGGCAATTCTACAGGGTGCAGTGAAAGGAAAAAGAAGAAGAGTTAGACAGAAGAAGAGATGGGAAGACAATATTAAAGAGTAAAAAGGACTTCACTTTGCTAGCACAACTAAGGCAGCTGAAAACAGGACAAGATAGAAAGAGATTAGTGCAAAGTCATCTGTGGTACCCAAAGATCTCGCACAGTTATGGAATACAATCGATAGATAGAACAGTGCATGTACAACGCACTGTATTACATATTTAGATTCAGCAACTCGATTGTCGGTAAAGACTATGTTTACCATAATATGTTTGCATATCAGTTTTCTAGACTAAGTATTTATATTTGACATTTTCCATATATCTACGGAGCCCGAGACAAGATGATCATTTAATGTTGATTTCGAGATCATTTATGTTGATTTTATATAAACATAGTTGCGATCCCGCAGTAGAACCGCCCCATGGCGAGGCGGTTCTACTGAACGATCGCAACTTTTTGCGTATGAGTTACAGAGAACATGAAAGAAAATCATCACAGAAATAAGAATATAATCTCTCACATCTCTGGAGCCCTGAAACTTCTGGAGACTAGAATATGTTAGATGCTAACATTGTGCGTTGTAAGTAGCGTATTCATTTTATCGACCTTGGCAAGTCTTTCTGGCTATTGGGACAAGCTACTTATTCAATTATGCTCTATTCTGCGTGGAATTGACTAAATTACACATAATGGTATGTGATGGCTAGTAATTTTGAGTCATAACCGTTTAGCTGCGCCCTTGTGTGAGCGGCGACAATAAAAGACTGTTATGCTCAACTTGAATTTGCATACATGCCCATTATTACTGAAGATCGCGTTTAGAATGACTCGACTTATCAGTTTATTGTATTTCGAGGTCCCGTGAAGTTCAAGAAAAAGACATTCTGTGAAATAAGACGTAACACGCATAAAAGGATCTTTGCGAATATGAAAAATTTTAAGGACTCAGACCTGTCCGCGCATTTATGTCACCTCTGTAATCCTGGTTTAATGCATGCTTTGCGTGTACAGAACGTATGAAAAGAAACGATGCGCATACAAAAGATGGAAAAATGATTTGTTGTTTGCAGGTTCAGTAAGGACGATGTGTTATACAGCAATTAGGTTATTCCGAAAATATAAAGAAAAGCTCGGCGTCCGCATTTGTAAACGCCCCAATTTGAAGATTTAGGACAAAGAAATGCCTTTTATAGGAACAAGATATTTCTTTTTGCAATACCTGTTCAGTATGAACTTCTGGTTATTGCTGCATAAGACCCATGTGATAGGTTCTTGAAAGCTATGTTACACATGAGGCAAAAGCATATTCACATGCTGTTAAAACTGTTTAGTTTATATATTTTTTGGAATGTAACTTTGCTTGTTCTTCGGCTCTTGAGCTTATTCTGAGACATCTGAAAATCAGTGTTCTACCTTTGCTTCGAAACTGTGTTTCAGATTCATTATACATGTATTTAGGTTAGGTTCTACTTCCGTGTCTCTACAGCCTTTTAAATTGTTCGTTTTAAAACGTTTCCAAATTGTCAGCCACACTTTTTCTCTTCTGTTACAACGTGTCGCTTCAGTTATCTAATAAGTGCTAAGGTTCACAAATACATGTACTAGCTTGAGTCCATTGGCGGCGGCCATATTCGCTTTGCACACGCAGCTACGTACATGTACAAGGGTTTACCCAAAAGTAAAGTCACTGTGTCCATTGCGCACTTATTCATCGTAGCATTACTATAAAAATATATCAAGCTACACTGTAATTCAGTTCTACTTTACTTTAGTTAGTTTTAGTTTAGTTTAGTTTAAACATATTTTATTGCCAAATAATCTATTCAGCAACTGGGTTGGACCACAAGTTCTTACAACATTAATTACGGTCCTCCCCATACATTTGTATAATACAAAGTTACAGGCGATGACATGAAAAATTAGACATACTAAGTAAGGTGTAAATTCTATAGAGCTCAAACATACAATAGGAAAGATAGAAAACATGTACAAAGAAAGTAGCAACAGCTAATGCAATAAGCAGCATCCAGTCTGACATCAACAGCAGCCACTATGATATACCAGGCAGGTAAGGAGGGGAGGGGGGGGGGGGGGGGGGAGAGAGAATGGATTGGGGAATGGAAATGGAACTGGTCTTTCTGTACCCTCGAACTGGTTCTTCTATTGTTGGGCAGACTCAGGTTTGGTATAGCTTCATCCACCTGAAAGAAATAAATGAATATAAGATTACAGCCTGATCATTAAATATGTAAAATGTTTATGAAGGATAGCCAGATCGCTAACCTGATAGTGACAAAACTAAATTTGAAAGCACATTAATTAATAAAACGTTTTGTCTCTTTGATAAACTGGTGCACATGACCGAAGAAGATAAAATTGGCCTTTACAGAAAGTGCATCGGAGCCATATAATATGAAATGAACTCCTAGAGGATGAAATTTTCTGGTTGCTCGAAATAGGATTAGTCGTTCATTGCTATACCTTTCACATCTAAAAAAATAATGTTCAGCATCTTCAATACTATTCCCACAGTCGCATATTGGTGAGCCTTTAAGGTGGTTTTGATACAGATCGTTGTTAAGATTACTGCATCTGTTCCTTATTCGACAATGGAATACAGATTCAGTTCTCTTGCCTTGGATAAAGTATTTCGGAATTTGCGGAGAAATATAAATGTGCTGTTTTAATTTTAATTTGAATGAGTTAATTGACGTTTCAGATCGAATAGAAAGGGGTACGTTATTCCACAAAAGTGAACCTGGAGGAATAAAAGATTTAGCAAATATTTCAGTTCTTCTGTTCATAATAGTTATATCTTCAGCGTTTCGAAGGTGATATACAGTTCTCTCGGTAACAAGAGGAGGCAACATATTACATAAATATTCCGGTGCAGTACCATTAACAATTTTATACAGTACTTCACTTTCCCCAGCAAACAGCTGATAAAATCTGATAAGCACACATATCAAATACACATAATTACTTCCACGATTTGGAAGTAAATAAAGGGGAGAGTGATAGACTGTATACATAGTTATCAACTTCTGAAACTGGCGACGATCGGACAAAGGAAGCCATCCTATTTCGGTCATTAAATTATCTAATGAAACAGAACGGGTTAACCCGGTGACTATTCGAGCAGCTTCGTACTGAAATCGTTCGAGTTGTTCCTTTTCGTACATTGTGCACCCATCCCATACGACAGAAGCATACTCAACCAAGGGTCTCAAATACGAAAAGTAAAGTTGGTTCAGCCTTTTACGATTAAGCTTAAACTTCAAACTTCGCATAACTCCTAACATTTTTGAAGCAGACGTTAAAATATTGTTGATATGGGCATGCCACTTTCCATCACGACTAAAAGTGAGTCCTAAATGTTTATGTTCATCTACAAAATTAACAGGAACTTGATCAAAGTACAGGTTTGGATTATTTGCATTATTTATACAGAATACATGTAAGATAGCTTCCGTCTTGTTTCGGTTAAAATCTACCAACCACTGTTTTGCCCAAGCCGTGATAATTGTCAAGTCGTGATTCAAGATACCCTCAATGTCCTGTATATTAGGTGATGTAAACGATAATGATGTATCGTGGGCAAAAAGACGACTTATACTAACTAAATGTTCTACAATATCATTAACATAGACTAAAAATAACAAAGGTCCGAGTACAGAACCTGGTGAAAACCCTGCAGATAGTGTCTTAGACTCAGACATTGATGAACCTACAAACACTTTTTGACTTCTTCCGGAAAGATAGTGTAAGATCCATTTTAAAAAATCCCCTTTGATGTCATTTTGTTCTAATTTAAAAAGAAGGCCTTAATGCCATACTCTATCAAAGGCTTTTGATATGTCACAAACACCATGCATGTATACTGTTTGGAATCAAAACTTTGGCAAATTTAATTATAGATATCAATAAGTTGGAATACTGTTGAATGATCTGGTAAAAACCCGGACTGCAACTTGTAGATAAGTTTATTACTATGAAAGAAGTTATATAAGTGCTTGTAAACAACTCGTTCCATTAATTTTCCAACCGTACTAATCAACGAAATCGGTCTATAATTTGAAGGGGTATCGGATGAACCCTTCTTAAAAAGAGGCATTACAATAGCTTTTTTCCATACGGTTGGAAATGTACATTCATTTAGAGATCTATTCATTAAAATATGTAACGGTTGAACAACGGTGTCACAGGTCATCTTAAGCATTTTATGACTAACCAGATCCTGGTCACATGCTTTATTTACATCAAGAACTCTAATGATGTCTTTGATTTCCGACTCTTCTTTGTGTATACTTTCTAAAGAACTAGCTGGTTTTGGAACAAAATTTGGGAGCTCAGTATTACCTTCATTAACATTGGAGATAGATTCGAAATATTCGTTTAATGCATTAGCTTTTTCAAGATCTGTAAATGAGTAAACTTCTTCCCCAGACTCAGAAACAGTTTTTAGAGGGGGTATAACTTCAGCACCTTTATTTGATTTTATAAAGTATTTGACAAGTTTCCAGTATTGCCTCGGATTGGTATTCTTTGCTTCAATAATAGTTGACTCAATGTTACTATAAAACTGTTCTTTTGCATGAGCTTTAAGATTATTTACCTTATTTCTGAGGGTTTTTTTATGATTTTGCCAATCTTAATTACTACCTTATTTTGCGGCCTTATTTCGTAACCTATCACGTTTTCTTGAAAAAGTCGTGATCTCAGAGTCGTACCAAGGTTTGTCATTTGGTCTTATGGTAACTTCTTTACAGGGTATACATTCTTTGGCAAGATTAATAAACTTTGATGTGAAATTATCACAAGCATTGTCTAAACTATCATTTTTAAGAAATTCCCAGTCAGTGTATGATATTAATCTATTAAACTTACCAAAATCCCCTTTTTATATTGCCAAACAACCCGTTTAAAAGCTGCGGAATGATTATAACTAATTGGTAAAAACACGTATGTTGCAGAATGGTCACTTATATCAGCTGGTACACTAAGAATGCCAGAATCTAAAACTTTAGTAGTTTCGGAAAGAATTATTGGATCTAACAGAGTTTGGGAAGTATTTGTTACTCAAGTAGGTACATTAATAACATTAACAAGATTATTTAACATTATTATATCTTTCAAGTTATGAATGCGAGGATTTAGTTGATCTTCATTTAAATCTCCAACTATAATGATGTGTTTGGACATTTCTGATGCTAGTTCGATAGCAATATTAAAACGATGCCAAAAATTCATTGGTGTATTTGGAGGTCTATATATATCACAAAGTAAATATGACTCATCTTTATGTTTAATTTCGATCCATATTGATTCCTCCAAATTAGCTTCCAAGTCGGAAAGTCTAACTGCAAGTAAACCTTCTGAAACATATATTAAGAGGCCCGAAGAGTGGGCCGAAACATCTTTTCTAAAAGGTATTGGTTGAAATCCTTCTAAACAAATATCAGAATTTAAAATATTATCACTTAAGTGAGATTCTGTAAAGCAAAGAACATCAAAGTCTGACAAATTATCCTTAACAAATTCTAATTTATTTCTAATACTGCGGATATTTAAGTTAAGTATTGATAAGTTATAGGTTTGATTACTCTGATCAAGGTCTGGACCAGGATTTTCACTAACATCACCAGACAGAAGAATTAACTGTAGTATTACATATAAAATATTAATATTTAAAACAGTAGTAATATCTTTCAGACTATCATCCATTGAGGAAATTACATATTTTACCTACTGTTCTACTTTACAGAATAAATACAATGTTGGAATCTTCTCCCTTTCCAATAATATTGAGGTTCAAAGTATGCCACCGACGCCATCGCGCCGCACGTTAGAATAACGTAAATTACAATGGCATAGTTTTCAAAGGCAAACAAAAATCAAAATCAAACTAACGCGCCAAATCATATGAAATTTTGATAGGACGACGAAATATATTTCTACCGTCCACTGTTGAAACTTCAGTATTGTCACTGCAGTTTAAAGTTCGCTAGCTACTGCTAATGCTTGTTACTGCCGAATGCAAAAAAGTCGATTTCTGACAAACGCGTCAGCGGATATAAATTTGCCACAAATTTCGAATATCACCATTAGAGACACTCGAGCTGTTTAATAAGACATGTGGTGATATAATAGTGATTATGAGGCTTTTGTAAAGGTGCGACCAGCGCGATAAGTGTGCATCTGAGTCGCTAGAGGATCGCCCCAAAACCGGAAGACCTTTATGAGCGATGTCAGACAATAACGTCACTCTTGTTTGGACCCCATATATGAAGATCGATGTTCTGCAATTCGATTGTTGTGTAAAATTTTTAAACATGAGCTGCGGGGTGGTTCAAGTAATACTAAAATATATGAGATAGATATGGAAGAAAATACCTTGGTACTATGCTGGAACAACGACTATGCCACTTTGGACATTAGACAATATCGAAACTTCGCCTGGTGCATGCACGTCAACACTGACACTGACGTGCGGCGCGTATCGTTGCCGTGCCTTTGTCTATCTCAATATTTCAGTTACTGGGCACAATATTTTATGACGTTTTCAGACTATAATGCAAATAAATTAAGGTACTTGGATACAAAATTTTGTTGCTCTCTCTTGATTCTACACGATTTTATAGCTGCAGTGACATTACTTCTGGATCAACCCTCGTAAAAATTTAGTTTCGAACACTTTGTTTGGAAACCCTCGAAACGGATAGTCACGTTCATTTTTCCTTGTTCATTTTGAAAATTGCATTAAATATCAAACAGCCTGGTATATTTTTGACAAGATCCCATAGGAAATACCGCGGCTTTTTTTTTTTTAGCTTACCTGAGCCGAAGGCTCCGGGGGAGCTTATAAAATAGGCAGGCTCCGTCTTCGTCGTCGTCCGACCACAATTTCAAACGACTTCTCCTCTGAACCCGAAGGGCCAGTTTTAACCAAATTTCATATGTAGCCTTCAGGGGTCTTAGGAACGAAAAATTGTTCAAAAGGTCCTGGTCACATGACCGCCACGCCATATATGGTAAAAACCTTTAAAACTCTTCTTCTCCAGAACCTATAGGCAAATGGCTTTGAACCTTGGTATGTAGGATTGGGTACTTGCGTACTTCTAAGATTGTTCAAATTATGACCTTGGGTTGACCTTGACCTTTTTCACGGTAAGGCCAAAAAATTGGTATATTGAGTCATCTTAATGAGAACATGAAGGTTTGACCTTTGACCCAAGACTCCAGTATTTGCAAGCATCTCCTCAAAAGCTCCAGGGACAATTGTAACAAAATTTCATAAAGAGCCCCAAAAGGCTGAGGAAATGAATTTTTTTTCAAACGGTCCAGGTCACATGACCAAAATGGCCGCCATGCCCATATGAAACCTTTGAAAATCTTCATCAAAACCAATTGACCGATGGCCTTGAACTTTGATATGTAGCATTGGGTACCTGAGTTCTACCAAGATTGTTCAAATTATGACCTTGGGTTGACCATGGCCTTTTCTACGGTCAGGTCAAATATTTGAAATGCTAAAATACAAGATGTCATGGAAAGTTTTGAAGACTTTGGAAAAAAAATATAATATATTGAGTCATCTTAATGAGAACACGAAGATTTGTTAGCACAAGAGGTCAAGGTCATTCTTTGACCTTCGACCCAAGACTCTAGTATTTTGACAATTTCAAGCATCTTCTCAAAAGCCACAGGGCCAATGGTAACCGAATTTCATATAGAGCCTCCAGGGGCTGAGTGAATGAATTTTTGTTATAATAGTCCAGGTCACATGGCACATAAAAACATTTAAAAATCGTTTTCTCCAGAACCAATTAACCAATGGTCTTGAAACTTTGTATGTGGCATTGAGTACGCGCGTACTACCAAGATTATTTAATAAAGACCTTTGGTTGACCTTGACCTTTTTTACGGCATGGTCAAATATGGGAAAATGCTGTTGCATAAGATTTCCTGGAAAGATTTGAAGATTCTGGCTTAAAAGTTGGTTTATTCAAATATCTTAATGAGTGCAGTGATGATTTATGAGTACAAAGGTCAAGGTTATTCTTTGACCTTTGACCCAGCACTGTCATATTTTTACAATTTCAAACATCTCCTTGAAGTCCGCTGAGCCAGTTGTAACCAAATTTCATATAGAGCCTTCGGGGGCTGAGCTGAGGGTACAAAATCTGTTCAAATGGTCCAGGTTACATGACCAACATGGCAGGCATGCCTATATTTAGTAAAAGGCTTAAAAATCTTCTTCACTAGAACCAGTTGACCAGTGGCCTTGAAATATGAAATGTAGCATTGAGTACTTGGACTGTATACCAAGACTGTTCAAATAAAGACCTTGGGTTGACCGTGACCTTTTTTATGGCATGATTAAATATGAAAAATGCTAGAACATAGGCTTTCATGGAAAGGTTTCAAGATTTTAGCCTAAAAATGGTATAGAAAGTCGTCTTAATAAGTACATGTACATGAGGATTTATGAGTACAAGAGGTCAAGGTCATTCTTTGACCTTTGACCCAGGACTCTCATAGTTTGACAATTTTAATCATCTACTCAAATGCCACTGGACCATTTGCTCAGGTGAGCGATTCAGGGCTTCATGGCCCTTTTGTTTAGTTTAAATTGACAACCCTCAACATGTAAAGGATATCAAAGTTTTTGAATAAATGTTTCTGTTTTCTTTATAAAATGATCATTTTCCGTGTTGATTCTGAAAAATACAATTATATAGAATTTGGTTGATATATTTTTTATTCAAATAGGAAGAAAAAAAAAGCGGTCAGTTGTAATTTTTCGCTGAGCATCCTTCTTTGCTATGTTGACCGCAAGTGAATATCCAATAGAACTCATACGTCAATCCAAGCGACGTAGAAAGTTCGCAAGTGAATATCCAATAGGATTCACACGTCAATCCAAGCGACGTAGAAAGTTGCGAACTATGCATCATTCAGCGCACGGCATTTGTGATGATCACCAGTGATACAGCTGATAGTAAGTAGTGTTCCGTTGCTTGGTGATTATGTATTTCAAAAAGTGGTCACAGGCACATGTTACTGTCTACCCCCCCCCCCCCCCCCGCACCCCCCCACACACACACAAATAAAAAAATAAATAAATAAATAAGAAAATATAAATGAATGGATGTAATAACGTGAGTTATCCCAAGTATATTAAATCAAAATGTAGACTAACTAAAAATACCGTAAGTAGGTTACAGGTTAAACACTATCACAAAAATGGCCATCACTTGTCGCAGGCTGCTGTAGAGTAGCTGAAACCATAAATTGTCATGAAAACTGACGTTTTCACTTTTAAGAATACGTTTACTTTTCTCACCGGTCAATCCGGTTCTGCGACAATTCTAACTGGTTCCTTTCCTTGCCGAAGTCCGTTAATGTGTATGGGTACACCCCCATGTTTTCCCGACATCACGGTGGTAATACCAATTTGACTACCTGTGCTTTCGACCGAGTCTGTACTATACGAGTGGCTTTCGACCGAGAATACGATCGTAAGCATCACAAATACCGGTAAACGGTACCTTTGCTAATGGCTCTCAACCGAGCTGTTACTGCTGTCGATTGTCTCGGTCGACAGCCACTTTTGCTCGTATGGTAATTGACTGACTCGGTCGAAAGTACAGGTAGACAAATTGGTATTACCCCCGTGGACATGCTGTTTTATGTTGTATATTTTGTGATAAGTAATGTTTGTATAGTTTTAGTATCTTATAACTCACTTATGAGTGGCAATGTGCATTGAATTTGTTAGTATTTTAATTCTTTAGTCTTATGTATCAGAGCAACAGATATGAATTTGACCATTTGGGTATGTTACCCACAGGATTTGAAATATTTTGGTAAACTGAATTTTCGTTTTTTCATGATACAAAATGTAACGATGGAATAGACATAACTAAGACATTGGATAACAAGCAAAAACTTTTTAAGCAATTGCAAACCCCTTAAACTTTCCACGAAATATTAAAGATGGTTAAATATATTTTACTTGAGCCAAAAGACATGCTTTTATTTTTAATTACTGTTAGTAGTATGCTTTTCTGGCCTCGAACAATTAACTTTTACTCCCGGCAGTTTGAATAAATAGGGTGTTCTGTCAATTAATTGGGTATCAATGCCCAAAAGTTTGGAGAATATATCTAGTATTTGCTAAATATTATAGGGTGTTTTACCCCGGAAGCAGCTTATCTGTTTCTTTGTGTATGTACATTGATGAGACTCAAATAGAGATCAATACTGTGAACAAAAGGGAACGAATTTTGCGACTTCCTGTTTATTACTCGGAGAAGGAAGCCCTTCCAAGAGGGGGACATCGCTTGGAGGAGCAAATTCATTTTTTAAGAGTTGACCCCATTGAAAAGGAAGACAAAACGGAAACGGCATTCCCCTGAAAAAGAAACCCCTTCACTTAAAAAGGCGAGGTATGTAGTTCAAACCGTTTTCTGCTGACATATTTCATAAATATTAAATTCTACTGAAAAATTCAAAGGTATGAATGTAACCTAGCTCACGTCCTCCTCTCAAATCGCGCCTGAATTCGTGTGAAAAATTTCGCATAATAAGTACTTGAATGTAACGTGTTTAAATTCCATGTTCTGCCACTTTCGTTATACGAGGATCATCCAAAAAGTTCTGTCACTGGACTCACAACTTTGCTCACAGACGTGATAGCTTACCACGGTTTGCAACAATCAAAAGAGCAATCTTTTATCTTTATACTGATATCAGGTACATAATGAAAACATGCCATCTGGTTTAGTTATAAGCTCAGATACAGACCTTATATTTGACACTGGCCTATTTTCACGATTTTTGTTTTTCTGCTGCCTTGCTTCATGCTGTATATCTCGTCAATTACATATCGCAGGATTCTGAAATTTTCAGGGTTGCTGTCTGTTGCATTTTGTGGGACACTACATAAAAATCAGCGACTTCTGTCGATTATATGCGATGCAAAATATTGATATATGAAATATGGTGAAATTCGCAGTCACGTAATTTTCAAGGACCCACTGTGCCTTCATTTTTGGGATCTTTCTGAAATTTTGATTGAGAACACATTGTCATGATCTACTGCAGTACAGATATGCTTCAGAATTTGAAATATTATACGTTTATGAAGCTTTTGAACTTAGAACATGACCTGGTCGATTTTCCTAAGGCGTTGTTTGCATAAAGTTGAGGTTACGAAATGCTGTAAACTCTTTAAAATGGACAGAATCGCTTGGAGATTTCTTCGTTGTCTTTATTAGCACCTGAGATATCGTAGGCACCGGGCAGCGATAATAGACACCCCTTCATTGCTTATTGCCGCAGTTGCATCTACAAATTTGCCAGTCGGGTGAGGGTACCCTTCTTTTGATGCAGATTGTGAATGTTATGTCATTGATACAAGAATCAGTTTTTTACAGCTATGTGATAAAAAACAGAGTTTTTGAATGGTTTTTATTTTAGGTGAATCGCACTTTTCGTTTTCGAGATATAAGCCGGTGACAGAACTTTTTGGATGACCCTCGTACAGTTGCAGAACAGTGTCTATTAATATGGACATTTAATGGTTATTAATTTTGCGTAAAAAACTGATAAACCTCATTTTCACGATGTCATTGAAATAGGAAATATTTATTTCATGCTCAAAAGAAAGTCATTTTGTGATTCACAAAAGACTGTAAAGCAGTAGTTTTTGATGATTTATTGTTTGACCAGAAAACCTAAATCTTTTGTTTTTGTCCTTTTCCATTTGACGTCACCTAAGTCAAATGGCACTATATAGAAATTTCCTTCATCGAAAAAATAAAACAAATTAAAAAAAAAAACATAAAAAAGGAAAAACAGGCGATCAAGCTAAGAAAGACAAATGAAATGTGGTGAGCAAATTCATTGAAATCACACTGAGAAGACGTCATTTGACGTACATATCATGTCATAAGGACATTATTTTTAATCGGGTATTATTCTTTTAATAACCTTAAACTATTATCTAAATATTTAACCAATATTGAGTTTATTGCGTTTGGTTTTATTTTTCTTTTCGAATTCTGGCATGGCTACATATCCTTACATGTACGACAACTGTAGCGTATTTTTACGTAATTGCAATTGCTGACAATGGCTTTTTGGGCGGACGACCCTAACAGCCTCATATATTCAAACATCCTATTAAATGTTGATTCCTATGTATATGCCATTACCATGGCCTTGCATGTTCTTAGTATCAGTTCTGAAATACATACTGTGAGGGCACTAGACGCTTTCAACTGCCGAAATAATAACTTGAACCAAATCTCGTTGAAAATCGAATTTGCCTTGTCTTTTTGTAAACGCCTTCTGATCTTACCAAACATGCAGGGCCAAAACAAAAACATAGGGTATGTGCGCAAAAAAAAAGAAAGTGAGAGAGAAAAAGAAGAAAAGATTCGTAACAAAATCGAGAAAAGTTCTTGCGCACACTTCTTGGTAGGGTGATCCTTGCGCCGTGTCTCTGACGTCATGAGAACAATAAGGGATTGATTGATTGATTGTTTTGGGTTTAACGGCCCTTTGAGACAGTACTTCAGTCTATATCGGGCCGTCTCCCAGAGAGGGAGAAAGAGGGGAAATGATAGACGAGAGAAAAAATGCCCAAACAACCCCCACCCGCACCTACTGCAAGCACAGTAGGCCCTTGCCCTACATAGTTCTAAATCAGTAGGACGCCCCGGCACTGTAAGTTACACACAGCACCATCGCACCACCCGACCACCCCCAGAACAATAAGTGTCATATATTGTGTAGTTACATGTAATTGTATCTCGGATCGATTGTGCTTTTGATTTCACTCATCAAATAGACAAGTCAACATTTTTTGGACAAATATTAGACCCCTACCCCCTTTTTCAGCGATTTTCATGAATCCCCCTGTCGTAAAAAAAAGATATAATATACATGTATAGCCACTCTCGTTTTCGAATGGCCCAGCTTAATTTAGAACATTTCTGCATCGTTTGTGACGGTGATTTACGAGAGTAAATCAAATTACTACCAGGTAAGTTTAAGTGTCTAACTCTACAGGTTCATTCAAATCTTTAATCGATTTTCAAGCGTTTCTTAAGCAAAATGGAACGTTGTTTACATCGAAGTTCATCTCAAACTACATGTATTGATATGAAATTTTTCTGATCCCAGAAAATTTACTTTGAGCTACCGGTAGTTAGAAAAAATAGCAGCTGAAAGTAAAGAAAATAGGAAATATGTCCAAACTATATTTGTTGATATAAGAGGGCAATTCGAGATATCAATGTTTGAGATATCAAAGGCAAATGTATGTTACATGCAATTAAATACATGTATTTGCATATTGAACGAAAATAAAAACTTTTGGATGGATGGATGACTTGCGATTTTACGTCCTTTTCAACAGTATTTCGGTCATATCAGGACGACGGGACGGTGATAATGATCGGCTGTATGCAATGGAACCCCGTTTACGGTAGGAAAGATTCTTGCCTCAAGCGGGGTAATGGAATCCCGTTTACGGTAGGAAAGATTCTTGCCTCAAGCGGGCCCGAACCCGGTCCGCTAGATCAGTAGGCCAGCGCTTAACACACTGAGCTACCGGGGCTCCTAAAATCTTGTGGAGAATCACTATTATTCATGTTACGGAAGTAGGGAAAGGGGATTGCTCGGGAATTGAAAATCAGTTTAGGAAACAGTACTAATTGTTTACATCACAGGTATGCAACATTCAAGTAGATCTGATATTAATTGTTCGATGTAAGTGTACCACCACATTCTTGATTAACGCGTTGCTCGTTGCGTAAGAAAGTATCACTGCCGTTCCTAACCTTATTTCAGACTTGATGGCCACAGCCGAAACAGTTACCGGACTTTCATTTTCACTGACTTCCCCATCAGATACGTAGACAGAGTGGGTGTATTATTACTAGCACCTAATCATACTTCCTTTTTGGGGTCCATGTCTGTGTATTTGTCGATGTTTTTGTTACTTTGACCGCTCTACTTTTACCTGATAGGTACATGTATATAGATAGATATATAGATAGATAGATAGATAGATAGATAGATAGATAGATAGATAGATAGATAGATAGATAGAAGAAAACATTCATGTGACCTTCTGTATATGACTGAATATACAATGTATGTGTGTATGTGTGAG
This sequence comes from Ctena decussata, assembly GCA_963989385.1. NCBI lineage: Eukaryota > Metazoa > Mollusca > Bivalvia > Lucinida > Lucinidae > Ctena > Ctena decussata. The sequence goes on along the minus strand of OZ022505.1, from coordinate 15,328,297 downwards.
AGAGAGAGAGAGAGAGAGAGAGAGAGAGAGAGAGAGAGAGATGAAAACATTCATGTAACCTTCTGTATATGACTGAATATTTATGAGAGAGAGATGAAAACTTCCGACATTCGAGATATGATTCAGTGTATACATACATCAATATAGCAGCAGTACAAATACAAGTGTAAACGAATTTCGAGTAAGAAACAAAAAGCAGACAAGTTCAAGGTAGACAAAAACGCATGAAAAGGGTAAAGAAACAAAGATAAATAAATCAACCATGTGATATGATGATAAAGTTGAAATTTATCATTTTTTTCCAGCTGCTAGTCATGATAACGTTTTGAACGGTAGCTATTATTTATACCATTAATAAGCCATGGGATAGTGATCTTACGTTTATCAGAAAAGGGACTAAACGCTATGAGTCTTCTTTTTATTTTTCCTAGCTCGAAGTCAAGCGAGGCATGTGAAAATTTATCGGATTTTTAGTCTGTTCACGTTTGCTTTATTGGCGCGGTCAACGCATCTGGTAGCATAATGCTCTCTAGTTCTTTTGATGTAGTGGCGGTTTAGTTGAACTCTGGTTATATAAAATTCCTTCTTATTTTTGGGAATAATTATCTGTTTCAAAATGTGTCAGCTGGTATGCGTTGGATTCCTTACACGCCGTTTGTGAAGTTCCATTTGCTCTTTATATGTTTAAGGTAAATACATGACCAGGCAATGTGTTTCGCAAGTTCGGTAGTATGATCATTATTAAACTTACATACTGTGAGATTAAAATACATGGACAGCAATATAAATCATGTGTTATCGTCGAGATCGTTCGTTGAAACACAAAGTTCATATTCATTTCATGAAAATAATAATCATCAGCATTGATTATATAATCAAAACGGACGGCCCAAAATTAGTCTTTGTATCAACTGATTCATAATTACATTTTTTTTCATATCCAAAATTCAAAACATATGAATTTAAAGCTGTTTTATTAAAACGTAACCAGAATTCAAAGATGGTTTACTAATGCTATTATGAGTTTTTTTATTTAACCTGGAGGATCAAATGAGAATGTCTCGAACGCTTATTTATCAGCAAAACACCCGCGCAAGTACAGTATAAGTATAGTATTTTAATTGATAAAGGCCATTGCCATTTTGCAATATATTCATTTACACGAAACTCAACATTTCGAAGTTTAGCAAAATTTAAACTCCCGAAGAGTGTTTCCCGGTTTAGAATATTTTAAACCGAAGTTCTGTTAAAGTTTAAAACAACAATAGTTTCCAGGTTAAAAAGATGAAATAAGCTTAATGCTGGTAACGAAAATTTTAGATCAACGTTCAAAAGGTTGCGTTAGCAAGTTTTGGCCATTATCTACTTCCGCCGAGGGTTAGATTTAATTACTCGCGATACTTCGTTTAATTGAACGTTAGATGATCATTAAACTCCAACTCTAGGACACATTCATATACATGTTTTACGGGTATAGTCTTATATTGCTGTTATTTTGCCTGTTTTCGAGCATCCGAAACACCGTCTAGGATTTGTACTGGACAAATATTTCTAAATGTAAATAATATTGACAGGGACATACTAAGAATGACTAAGTATACAAATGGACCGTAGAACTACGTATACTAATCAAAATCAACGTTCAAGTAATTTGTCCGGGACCATCATCGTCATCATCGTCTGTAATAGTGCGTCTCTGCCAGGAAGTGCATTTCATTTCAGCCTGTTGCTTCCATATGTCTATTTACAGTGGGATGATACGCAAACGCTATACTGACGTCACGCGCGTATTACAAAATTATCTCAAAATTGCAGTGTTTGAACATTTGCTTTCATAATGAGCCGCGATACGGCAAAACCAACAATGTGGTTGTGCGCCCAGCTCAGACTCAGATCAGCCTGGGCATCCGCCCAGTCTGATCAGAGTCTTCGCTGTCCGCATGGAGGTAGTGTAGACCCTTAGCAACCCTTTGAGCTCTTAACGAGGAGTCTGATCAAACTGGGCAGATGCCTTGGCTGATCTAAATCTGCGCTGGACGCACAACCACGTTGTTTTTGTGTCGCGGCTCATATATACATGTACATGGCAATTTTATTATATCCAGACGCGCAACAGCCAACTTTGATAACGGAGGCTTATTAGAAACATCATAGCGTGTCAAAATAGTATATGTATATTTAGTATATTTAAGAGCACCTTAAAATCAGTATGTCAACAGTCGACTGATATATTGAAGTTACATTTATTTCAACAAACAAACTATGATCCGGAATATAAACACCTGTATCAAGACTGCTTTATGTACATGTCATCTTAATTACATTAGCCTAAATTAGATTAATAATATGCTTTAGTTCTGTTTAATGAGTTGAACTGAGAGAAAAACTCATTCGGCTCATATGTGTACAGATCTTCTCTGCCCAGTTTTTGTAGCGTCTTAACTTGAACACGCATCTTTACAATCAGGTATGAACACCATACCTTCTGACAGATGGTCGCAGGAAACGGCTTAGTACAAATGTATGATAAAATAACTTACACTATACAGTTCAGCAATTTATGATTATTATTTACTCTATATTGTCTTACTGATTGTTTTATATGAAACGTTATGTTTAATTGAAGAGCGACTTGAACTAAATTTACAACCACACCTTTCTATTATGTTTTCGATTCTGAAAATTTGTGTTATAAATGATTCTAAATATCGAGTTATTCACGGAATATATTTCCAACCACTCCATCCACGCCTTGTTGGGATATGCTGGGAGACACTCATAATCATCTTTACCTAGCCCGGCATTATCTATATGATATGTATACTAACTATTTACTTGATGGATTGGTTGGTTGGTTGTTTTGGGTTTAACGGCCCTTTGTACTTGATGGAAAGAAAAAGAAATGAATGTAATGTGAAATTATCGTTACAGATATATTCTTAATAAGCGTGTTGTTTATGCATTACAATTTTCTAAATGCTGTCACGATGCTTGATACGCCGTCTAACTCAGTATGAACGTGCATTTTTTCAACCTTTACTGTTGATTAACGTTTGATCACATCTATGTTAGACAGTCAACGACATTCGTGTGTTAATGTTTCACATTTAATATTAATAGAAACAGTGAATTTGTATTTGTATAACTTTATAATAAAATAAATGTTTTAAAAAATGAGTCTTTTATTGCTCGAACATTATTTTTAACACTGAATATGTTAGTTACGTTTGAATTAAATCAAGCATATTCTACTTATGGGCAATGGTAGGAGAGACTTCAGAAATATTCAGTTTTGTTGTTAAACCAGCGACTGTGTAGGCATCTCAACTTAGAAGACGTGTATAGGGAAGAAAATGATAAATAGAAAACATAAATTAAAGCGGAATTAGGAAAGTAGCCTCTTGTCAATAGCGGCCTATACATTTAAAAGTATGTGTATTAGATGCATGCTTTCTTTAATAAATATATATTTTTCAAGCGTGCTCGATGGCTGTTTCCTCATCCTTTAAAATTTTGAAATAGTTCACGTAGTTCATAGAATGACACTTAAAGAATTTCCGACAGAGTCAGTGCATACCACTCGTAACAGTTTTTTTTTGTTTACACGGTGTCGTGACTTTTTAGTTTTCCGCCACATCGTTTAAACAACATCTGGAGGCGTTTATGTGAACAGTGCATTCTCATACCAGCATGAGTAGCGTAGTTTGCGTTCAATATAATAACTATCAGACGCCTGGTACTATTAACACTAATGCCATTTTATTTACAGCAGTTTTACATGTAATAGTGTCGGATTAATGTGACCATATTCGTACTGTATAAGCGTCAAAATATATTGGCAAACAAAATATGAACATTTGATCTTCTTATAGAATAACGCATTTTTGACAAGCACTGGTTTTACACTTCATTATAGCCTGCATTTTAATGTCTTTCAGGAATTGGATATAGCCAGTTGAAATAAATTCTAATGGTGCCTGAAGATAATGAGGTGTGGAAAGTATGAGGAAACGGATTAACTGGGAATTCCAACAACTCGCGGTGCTCATCAAGAATGTGTGAAATGCATGTGTAATTAATTGGCCGTGTCATGTTTTCAACGACGATTGATGTTTATTTCATGGAGGTTAATACTATTCTGACAATCATGCTACAGCTGTTTATTCTTCTGTCTATTTCCGTTTCTGGAGGTAAGTCTTTAATTACAACTATTTAAAGCCATGTTACATATTTCAATAAAAATAGGTACCTTTTTTGCCAAATGATCCTAAGCTAATGGAAGTATCTGTATAAAAGGGGATTATGTTTGTTTTTCGTATAAACGGTATTCACGTACATTACAATTTAACGGGACAATGCAAGCCTTTTTCACCTGAAAAGTGATACTTATTGAAGTTAACGATACAGTACTAAGATATAATTAGTAATAGATGTATGTACAGCGGGATAAAACTTGAGGAATGGAATAAATGAATACAACTAAGTAAAAGCAACCACAAATAGAAATAATTATAATAATAGTGATAGAAACTATAGTAACAGGCCGTTGTGCGAAGTGACAGTTTGAAAAGTTTTTATGTCATGTATTTTTTTTCATGCAGCTGAACATAATTAAAACATTTGGATGTAGATCTTTTTATACACTTTAGGTTCAGTAAGAATAATGTGGAAAACGACTGCATTTCATATGGTTCAGCTTTCAGCAACTTCATCATGATTGTAATTTTTTTAGAAACATTCTGATGAGTATGTTCCCGTCAACAAAGATTCTGTGTCACTAGATTTTTATTTTGTTACACCAGACTTTCGACATAATTTGTTGTTACTTATTATAACTTTCATACAGAAACACAAACAGATCTTCATGCATTTACATAGATGAGTAAGTGCTACGGTAATATTTTAATATTTAAGCTGTTTTGCAATTCACCGAATGAGCTTTAAATATTAAATTTTATCAGCGTAATACATGTAACAGAAACATCGTAGTTCATGAGGGTATGTTCCTGTGCGAAAACTGACAAGTGGGTTCAAGCTGTTTGAGTTTAAAACATCTGTATAATTAATGCCTGAGTTTCAAGTAATTCGATTTATAGGTTATGCGAGACGTTCGGAGAAGTCTTCTGTGTTTGAAATTAACGTTTCGTAAAAGCACGACTTGCAAAATACTGTGAAATACTTTTTTTCTCAATTATTGATTGCAGATGATTATTTATAGACTGGTACAGATAACCACAGTTGACACGGGTCTTCTACCTATATTATAGATGTGTTCAAAGCAAATGTATTGTTTTTTCAGCAAAAAGAAAACGCTCAAGCCTAGTCTAATTTTATTCGCAATGGATGAAAACAATGAAAGGCATTTCTTAGAAATGTAGGATAATTGTTTTGTTAATATTGTCGATACAATGCCTGTTTCGATGTATCATGTAACTGTTTATGCATTTTGCTATAATGAAAAAAAAAAAAAAAAAAAAACGCATCCGATCACATAATTTATCATGATACATGTACGGGTCATTTAGTACTTTTAAAATGAAGTGCGGAAGTGATTAACACTATTTTGATCACACAATTACAGCTTATGTCAGTAAATTATATGTAGAGAGGATCTTACACGAGTTGTCATTTCATATGAAATTTATGAAACGAGCCTTCGACGAGTTTCATAAATTTCATATAAAATGACTACGAGTGTGAGATTCTGTTTATCATATGACCTTTTAAAATGGGATTTTAACGCCTTCAAACTGAACATTATTTCAATAAGAAAACGCATTGTTTACATGAACGTTGTCAATGACGTTACATGTACGCGCCAAAGTGTTATTACACGTGTGATCATACGTTTTAGGACATGGCGTTATCCACTGAATAACAGCGACGTCATATGATAAATATTTATATAAATATTATATGCACCGTATCTAAATAAATAGTAGCAAAAGAAATACAGAAAGCAAATGAATAAAAATGAACACAATATTCAAATGCTGCTAAAATAAATATACACGTCAGAAAACAACGCCACGACGTAGAGAGCAGCTACCTCGACGTTCCACAATCATAATAAGGAGTGTGAAACACGTGATGACAACTAGAAATAAAATTATAAAACAGCAGGAACCACAGCATTTGCAAGGCACCAAAACTTATGATAGGAATTTGAAAGGGAAAACTAAGCAGTACAATTTATCACGGTTTCAGTAAACAATAGAAGGCACTGACCCGGTCAGTAACAACACTGGTTGTCATTGTCGTAGTAAAGGCATTGACGGGTTCACCGTTGTCTTGCTCTGGATTCATATTGACACTGTGTGCCCTTTGATAAGAATTGTGATTGTATAATGCTTTACGGTGCGTTAGGAAGTCTCTTTCTGAGATAGGTAGTCACAAAGCTAATCTTACTAAATATAAATGCAGTAAACAATAAAAAACAACGGAATCACCGCCATGGAAGTATTAACAATTCATAACTTGGCGGGGTGGCGGAGGGGGGGGGGGCTTACCCGCTTTTACAGAGCTCCAACTCTGACGCTGGCTTCCATCGTAATTCATGTGACAACACAACAAAAGAAATGTACAACCGCTTTACAACACCTAACCAGTGTCAGCAACTGTCGAGAGAAGTGATCCTTAAGGAACAGAGTCCATCTTTGTTGTTTCGTCAAAGCATCTCGAAATGCGTTCAAGGTCTATAACAGAAATGAAATAAAATGCAAATTTCTCACGTGTGGATCAAAATGTGTCATTGGGATTTAAGCCAGGAACAAAATCAGACAGAGTTATCAATCTTGCACAGCAAGGTGTGTGTAATATTTGTTAAGGATATAAGCATCCAATGATTAGCGTTTAACTAAATTTCAAAGTAGACACAACTCAAAAAATCTTTCATGACGCAAATGATCATTTGATGATGACTGTATACGGGAAGATATTTCATCAACATGCAAGTTATCGAGCATTACTACTAACAGACATTGCGAGGATAATCCAATAAAGAGTGGGACTTTATTTATAAATTGTGACTGTATGCGTTTTCATATCGAAAATAAAATCGATTGCGAGACAAAGCTTATAGCGCAAACAAAAAAGTATCCCAACTTTTTATCTGACCATTGAATTCTTGTTGCCTAGCAACAACAGAAGGCAAGGGAAAAGCTCCTGGCCAGGTTTGTAAAATGGTTGCCATCAGGTTACTGGAATCCTCCTATTTTGTCCAAAAATATTTTGTTTTATATCCAACTATGTTTTAATCATACTTTGTGAAAATACCTCATTTTGGACTGAAATTATCGGAAAAGCGATGAATTTTAGTTTACAAATTGAATAAATTTGCAAAACTTAAGCATTGTAATTGGGGTTGGGGATGAAATAGTTGTTATATATTAAAAGTTAATTTACATATTAATAATAAGCAGATTACTCTAACTGTGACGTATACCTTATAAATTACAATGCACATATTGAAGAAACATACGACTGATGTGCTTGGCGTTGCTTAGCAACAGAAAATCGTGCATAGTACTTAAGGTCATATTACCTGGAACAGACTGGTTGCAAGGATTATGTACAGTCCAGATGGTATAAGGGAATTCAAACGTAATGCAACCAAATATAGAAACTGTCAAAATATGTTCTGACACCACTATTTGGATAAATGCCAGACCTTAAGTCCTACCTTTGCGGTTTAATTATAAAGCAAATCCCGGACAATAACTTATCTGGTGCCTTACATTTCGAACCATAGCCGAATAAGTTGTTGGCTAAATTTGATGAAACATATACTACAGGGAGGCTAGACATTGGACTTGCAACTGAAGATAAACTTTTGAAGTTTTGTAGGGTTCTTAAAATATCAAACAAGTCCCACTCTTTATTGGATGACCCTCGTACATTGCCAAATATACACATGGAGTAAGGATAAGATATCTAATGAAGGGGAGGGGGGCAGATATTATGACGAACATATTTCCTAAAAGTTCTTTTTAAATTATATACATATACAGAGTAAAAGAGACAAGGGCCGCGACACGACAAAACCAACAAAGTGGCATGTGCGCCCAGCGAAGACTCAGATCAGTCTGGGCATCCGCCCAGTCTGATCAGAGTCTTCGCTTTGCGCTTGAATGGAAGCTAATCGTCTAAGCTACTTCCAGGCGAACAGCGAAGCTTCTGATCAGACATGCATGGCGGAAACCCATTCTGATCTGAATCTTCACTTGGTGCACATGCCACTTTGTTGGTTTTGTCGTGTCGCGGCTCATATCATAATGATGATATTATAAAGGCAAAGCATAAAAATGCGGAATAAAGAATTTGAAAGTGAATACATTTTCCATAAAGATATAACATAGAAATGCAGAGATAAGCGTGCCAAGTTTGAAAAGCTGAAATAAGTAAAAGAAATTTGCCAATTTTGATGTGATATATCGACGTGAAAAGTTAAATCTAATATTATTCTGAGACACAGAATGGAAGTTAAATGCTGTCAAAGGCAGTTATACATAACTCGAATTTAACTAGAAATAGTTTGCAAGTTATACAGGGTAACAGATTGAAAACAGGGACGTGGTTATTGTCGTATAAAATGCCTCGTATGGCTAACGAGTGCTGATGGGCTAAGAGTGTATCAAAATGCTAATTGAAACGTACAAGTTGTTCCGTAACTTTCGATTTATTTTCAAATGTTTAGTAACAGTATATCGTAATTCAGTACCTAGTCTGTTTAATAGCAAACTTGTGCGGCAGCTCCCTTCCTCCTTGTAATTGTGTGCTTGATATAAAACAGATTCCTTCGAAATTAAACTGTTATTGGCATCACTTCAGTGAATTTCTTGTGTAAACATCGTTTCCAAGATAATAAATATTTGATAAAATTGGCTAAGATAACCATGAAAGATATCTAAAATTAATCTTAATATACGTTAAATTGTATTGGTTGTGATAGGCTAAAAGAAATGATGCTGATCGCTTAGGTCATAACTAGAATCACACAAGGCAATAACATCTTGGCTGCTTAACAACTTTGATAACAATGATGCGTCGTCAAGGCATGATAAAAAGAAGGACGATACTGATGGACAAAACGGAAGAAAGACAACAGGGTTGTACTGAAAAGGATATCACGATTTTATTTCTCAGTTGCGCAGAAAAAGAGCTTGCAAGTATATTATAGCATACGAACAGAGACGGAGAACACAAAACAAAGCCGTGCGAAACGGTATCGATCAAAAACTTATACATTCGAATTCTACATTCATTCCTGGCATTGTGAGGAATAAGAACATTTTGCTTAGCTGATAATTAAGTTTATATATATTTTTTATATTCTTTGTGATCAGGGAATCAGACATTTTTAATTGGTTTAGACTGATCTTCTAGATCATCGCTTTGTATGCATTTTGACTCTTTTTGATACTAATCAGTCATTGTATCGACTGCCTTATTTAACAAGAAATTACAAAACGGTTTCTCTGGATTTCGTCAGCAGTTCATAACATGGACACTGATGAGGCTTGAGTAGCCGAAACTTTGAAGTACGGCCCATGTTCCTTCTTTTGAATATGTTCTCTACTTTTGATCGAACTAGTTTAGATCTTACCTTGACTTCATTGCAGCTGGGTTGTGTCGTGTGGCGGCCGTTGGTTTTCACTCATATTCTAGATTATCGCTTTGTATGCTTTTGAACTCTTTATTGTAGTAATCAGTCTTTAAATGGACTGCCTAATTAATCTAAGAAATCACATAACGGTTTCTCTGAATTTCGTCGGCAGATCGTATCGGAGACACTGATGAGGTTTGTTTATTCGAAACTTTGAAGTACGTCCCAATTTCCTTTTTTTTAATATGTTCTCTGTTCTTGAAGGAACTATTTTAGATTTTACATAGATGCAGCTGGGTTTGTGCCGTGTGGCGGCCGTCACAAGTCTCCCCGTACATCATTCATAGTGCAGATTAAATATTATTTTGTTACTCTGAGATCGGGGAAATATTCTGAAGAATTAGAATCTTTTTTATTGGTTTGGGCTCAGATTCTAAATCATCGCTTTGCATGCACTTGGACCCCTTTTGATACTAACCAGTCTTTGTATCGACTGCCTGATTAAACTTAGGTTTCTCTGGATTTCTCGGCAGATCATAACAGGGCCACTGTTGAGGCTTGAGCAGCCCAAACTTTTAACTATGGCCCATGCCCATGTTCCTTCTTTGCAATATGTTCTCTGCTCTTGAAGGAACTATTTTAGATTTTACTTTGGACTTCACTGCAGCTGGTGTTTGTGTTGTTTGGCGGCTGTCAAACGTTTCCCCGTACATCCGTACATCATCCATAGTGCAGATTATGTTAATTTTTTTTTTTGTCCTTTGAGATCAGAAGATATATTCTAAGAAATAGATTATTTTTATAAGTTTGACCTCAGATTCTAGATCATCGCTTTTTATGCATTTTGAATCTTTTGAATACTAATAAGTCTCTATGTCGAAAGCCTTATAGACGTTAGGAATTAAATAATGTTTTTCCTGGTTTTCCTTGCCGCCTTATTCCATCTCATGTGCTTTACAGTATATTTAGGTGGTTGAACACCTGGTTGGTATTACTGGAAACGTATTTGCATACGATAATGAGTTACTGGTGTGCAGAAGTTATCACTCTGAATTGGATGTACAGGTGTTACGAATATCAGTATGTTTGCTGTCAAAATCTACAGTGCACAAGCGTTGACATAGATATGCTTCCTACGTTTTCTGTTTAAATTCAGTGCATAAATCTGGTTTTGTTCTTAACTTTGCATGGCGATTTGGTCAGTTTCAATTGATGTAGCATTTGTATGTAGATATGCACTGCAGTTCTTTCATTTCTGCAGAGCTGGAAGAACTAATACAATATGTTAATTAAACAGAGCACTTATATGGCTGGTGAATTGCTGAAAGTGACGTCAATAGCATCTCCGATAATTCTACGTCACTTGACATGCACTTATATTAGAATTATTCTTTCTCTGGTCTTGTATTGATGCTTTATATTTTGTCAGGTTTAATAAACAAATATGGTGTGATGGAAGATTAATAAAAAAAACATGGTCGTATGTTTTTGTCGGTAAATACGACGTCGTTCGTAACGTCGGCACGTTTAAAAATGTAGTATTTAAAAGCAATAATTATTTGTTTGCTTTTTCATCATTTTCAAATCATTTTTGGCGGTCAGATAAAAAGTAACGTTAATATAGTCTGTAAGACGTTTACAGTTTCTTGCTGCTCATTGACAGCTGAAAACATATGAAGTTAAATTCACTGAGTTTTAAATTTTGTTCGTTATTACTTCAGCGAATCTTCATTATATTTATGGCATAAATTGTTAGACAGGAGATATATAAGCATATAGGAAGATACACATAAGCTTTCATAAGAAGAATGTAAACATACATTTTTGTTCTACGATTTTACGTGATTACGAATGATCGTTTTCACCTTCAGCTATATGTTTCTGTACAGTACATGAATCAGGCCAGGGCTTTATAACATGACTTATACAAGATAAAAGTTTAAGATGTATGTTTCTCTTTATTTCTACTCGTACTTGGTTACACTGGTCTGGCATTTATAACTGGCAAGGATGCCGGCAAACCGAATACAGTGCAAAAATACTATTTTCTCCTCAGCTCGGTGGGTTTGTTTTAAAACGTTGGTTTCACGGACTATCCGACTCCCGTTGTTTCTTGATACAAGAATCAAACATTTACTGAACTGAGATGCATATTCATAAAACGCTTAAAATATTCGAGCTACAACAAGCATGATATTCGACCAAATAGACTCGAATCACCGATCTGATTTTGAGGTAAAACAAACTACATGTATCGGGTCCGTAAAAATTGTTAACTGAAATTTTCTTAAGTTATATACAGTCAACGCTCGATATCTCGAAATCAAATTTCAGCCCAAACTACTGATATCTCAAAGTAGATTTTCTGGTACCATAAACTTTACTTTGAGATATCAGTAGTTTGAGATAACAGGAGTTGAAATGTAAATAAAAATAGGAAATATATTCTTTGATATAAGAAGATATTTTGATATATAAATGTTCGAGATATCGGGAGTTGACTGTAATTAAACAGATCGATTGTTATAGATGGAATTCAAAGTTTCGTTGGTTGTTTGTTGCTTCCTTTGCCTGTTATGAATGCCAGTTAAGTGTATTAGGTTGTGGATACTAAATAGAACCGCCTGGGGTTTAGACGATTCTAATAAGTGCTGCGTTAAAGACTGTTAACGTACTTTGATGTGCTGTGTGAGTGGCACTGACAGTATATGCATGTATACATGTGCGCGAAGTGGGCGTATATCACAAGTCTATGTTCATTATTGTTTTTGAATTGTCAGAACGACCTGATTTACAAATATCTTACCATTTTCTTTTTTCAGAAGTTCAAAGCGCTGAGAATATACCAAATTTTGAGACAATAGGTAGCATTTTGCGCGTACTGCGTTTCTATTTTCTCTGCTATACTGCGATTTGCTGTATATTTGCTGCGCCTTGAGAAAACATGTATTGCGGTTTATGTGTAACACGCATATTAGACGTGTAGTCAGTACAAGTGCAATACTTAAGGTGGTGATTTATGGTAAATGTAAAAATCTGCTTAAAACCATAAAAAAGTAAGGTATTTCCTGAAATTTAGCAGACTTCTTATTTTTATTGTTCTTTGCAGTTTAGAATACCAAATAGACGTACATGCTGCTTAAAAAGTGTTTTTATAAGGAAAGATCAAAGGGTAGTTTTCTGCGCAATAATCAAAAAATTAACATCGTTATTGAAAATTTACGTAGTACTGAATGTGCGTTATTGCATAATGAAGAGCGTCCTAGCAATTATTTATTCCAACTCTTTCTTAAGATGAAAACGGTAGCTTTTTCTCAAATGTTCAACCATGTACAAGGTAATGTACACTGGATGCATCTGTTAAATATAGGGTAGGCAAGCATACCTATGTAACACCTACAGTATAAATAATACATTACTTACATAATCACTGGTGTGTAGATGAAATTGTTCAACCTTGTTAAAATAGTCTCACCTGTCTCACCTGTGTGTTTTGACAAAAAAATTGGACACAGACCGCATGTTTTTTCATCTGCTCAGACTGATAATGTGTGAAAGAGTTTGAAAAAATAATTGCTAGCACGCTCTCCATTATGCAACAAGGAACTCTCAGCACTAAGTATATTTTCAATAACAATATTATTTTTTCAGATTATTGGGCACAAAATTTCCCTTTGATCTTTCCTTATAAAACACTTTTTTATCATTAACAAATGCTGAGTTTTGGGAGTCTGAATTGTCAGAAACAACATAAAGAAGGCATATGCTAAGTTTTGGAAAGATCAGTGGTATTTTGAGTGTTTTATGCAGAGTTTTGTCTTTGCCCCAAATCAGTAACTTACTGTAACCTTTACACCAATCAAGCATCATCTGCTTCTGTAGGTGATTATCACCACCTTAAATATTGCAAAATTTAATTATAATACAGCCAATTTTTCAGGCATGCACGTAGACTCGAATTGGCATTCCACTTTACTTATGCCAGAATACAATTTTTCTCTCGGGGCGGTTCTTTTTTCTGTCGATTATACATTATTCTATGAGTTTTCAAAGTGTGGAGCGAAAAGGTTGTATAGGATGTACAGAACAGGTTCGAGCTGGATATACTTCAGTCCTTGACGCTATGCTGTGAGCAGATTTTAATACCTGTACGTTTCGAGCCTTTTCACTTATCACTTTCCACATTTAAGTCTGTTCGCCACAGTGCTAGTCACGGTTGCCCTATCTGTGCTTTTTAGACTCTACATGTATCTGATCTGTAAAATTCGGACTGATTTTGTAACAGATAGCAGTTCTAGCTGTGCAAAGTTGGAAGCCATGATAAATGTGGATTTCTCAAACAGTGATTATACTTACGAACTACATTTACGTTTTGGATGAAGGTACTATGTCGACGGTGCATCTGAACTCTTTTCTTTGAGTAAATGCAAACGTCTAGTCCAAAAACATTTCTATGACTAGTTAGATACTGGCTCAGCATATCCACATGGAGAGGTTTCACCTTGAATGAAGATGCACTAGACAACGAGTGTGATTTGAGTTTACAAATTGAGTACCTATTTAAATGGTTGAAAATGGCAATCGAACAAAATTTCACTTCCTGTTATCTGCATTGAATTCGAGTGAAAGGTTTTCTTGCGAGTATGCTGAACGGGGTAACATTAAGTCTCTAACCAGAAATCAAGATCTTTCTCAGATTTAACTTGTGCATTTCATCAAACAAAAGAGTTTCAGATGCTTCTTTGACAAATCATGTCCAGTTTGTAATTATAAGCGCTTTTGTAGACATCGACACTTTAAGAGTTTAATTATTGTGATAACATATTTTGCACATATATTGTCGCTCTCTGTCATGAATAGAGTCCGAATGCTCAGCTAAGAAACTTCCCACTGGTCACACAACGCTGAATAAAGACTGAACCAACCTTGACGTTGATTCAGTTTTAATTTAGCACCATGCGCCTGCTGGATGTGTTCTTCGCTTTATATCTTAAAAATAAAAAATAATTTGTAGCCTTATATTTTTGAGACATTATAAAGTTCGCATACGGTTTCATTAGTCACAACGCGTGTACACAATGAAACATTTATGTCTAGTTTGAAACACTGTGGCGAGCAATAATACTAGTGTTTATGGCTGTGAATTTTTCGAAGATAACTAGTCTAGTTGAGAGTTTCAAAATGACTTGAACAAAAAAAAATAACATGGAGTAAATTAGCCTGATAATGTTTTTCTACACCAGATACTCGTATCTTTCTAGCAGGCACAAAATATTAAATATCATATTTTATCAAGATTGAATCAACGTTTTATCAACAATTTTTCAACGTTACATCAAGAACAGGTGTTGCAAAAACGTTGTATCAACGTTCATTCAACGCCTGCCAAAGATGTCATTTATTAACTATCAGGCTATGAAAAGTTGTATGAGCATTGATTCAAAGCTGAAATATACTCGTAACATACCAAATTTAGTGCCTCTGTATTTAACTTCTTCAGTGTCGCTAAACCCTAAAAGTTTGAAAGAAAAAGGTTATAGGCAGGTCTCGGCAGGAAATGAGCAGCCCTCTCCGAGCCACACTTACTGACGCATTTCGTGAGACACTGTAGCTTCGGTCATCAGGTAAGAGACGCCTACCGAAGGGAGCACAGGCGTCCCCCACCGAGCCACCTCAAACCCTGTGTCTCGAGAAATGATGCTGAGAAGGGCATCAGGAAGGAGATGACCGATGCCATAATAACCTACAAAAAGCAATAGCAATAATAATGATAAAAAGTGGAAGCCAAACTCCGCTTAGATTCATGTCACTATGACAAGTCAGTCTTAGTTGTAGAATAGTTTAGAAATTTTACCCGATACATTTATAAGTGCAAAAAAACTTTAAATCAGTACACAGTGCTAAAGAACCAGAATCAACACCGAAACACTGACTAACTGAAACAAACTTGTTTCAAATTCGTGTGTTCCGTTGGTTTGTTATACTGGAAGCTTTAAGCCTTCTGACAGTTACCAATTTTTATCGCAGCATGCATCTTCGAAGGATTCAGTTAGCCAACACCAATAGTCAAATATAAGATAGTTTATTCAAAGACTGGATAGTTTCACAGACTTAAACTCGTCCTGTTCTCTTAAAGGTAGGGCTAGCGATGTCAATTATGTCCACAAAATAATTTCGTCTTTTTCTGAGTAGTATTGAATTCTCTTATTTTTCTGAATTTGTTGCTACTGTGAAACTTGTCAGATGTTGAAGAAAATAGTCGTTTTCCCTTTTGCTTTATTTTCTTTCGTTGGAATTCCAGTTCTAAAAATAACTTTGTTTACTATGTCTATAAGTGCGTGTTTTCTGATGCCATTCTCCAAAGGTCAATTTTCCCTTGACGTGAGCTCTCCTAGAGGTCCTGGCAGGGCGGATGGGTTAAAACTATCCCAAAATGCAATGCAGCATGACATCAGCTGCGTTATCTATTTTTGGCGCGAACTAAAAATAGCCCTAACTGGTGTGCGAAGCAAAACAACGTTTCTAATATTTTTTTGATTTACACTTTTTAGAGGAACTTATTAATTCCCTTTTTAAAGTGCTTTCCAACAACTTGGATGAAAGTTCATTAAGATTATGATGCATTCCAAAGCACAGGAACCTACCTTTAAATTAAGTTTTTCGAGGGCTAATATTTCACTACAGTCGATAAAATTTTCAAGGCTCTTATTCTTACCTAGAGCTCTGAATACCATATACTCAGACCAGACTGGGACTGGGACAGCCTGGCCCCGACGTTATAAACAGTTCTCGTGCTCAACTCAGCTTAGCATGAAATTTTCTCTGCTGATAAATATGAAAATGCTGTTTGCATTTCATATTCATACTCAGCTAGACTGAGCATGAAAACAACTGTACTTAACAATAATTTGCTATTTATTAGCAGGTAAAATTTCATGCTCAGCTGAGTTGAGCATGAACAAAGTTTTATAACCTCGGGACCTGATTATTATTGAAGCAATGAGTGAGCATACATATAATGGCGGAATACCGGTGTTCATGCATTTGAGAAAATGAAAATAAAAGGAACACAAACTCACTATTCAGAATACTGACATGGACCTTAGCAGCTTTTATGAAATTTTGCTTTGGTATAGCCTAATCAATTAAACCAGCATGTCTTTAGATGACAGCTACACTTGAAAGGGCTCTTGTCAAGTACAGCCGCATTGATCTGTTCGCGATTAATAGAAGGGTCCTCTACGTTTTATTTTATGGGAACAAAAATCGATTGATATCGTGCGAAAATGACACTCGCGCATTAGGAGAAAGCCACTCTCGTGTGATGTATGATGACTATTGACACAATCCCAGCTACGAGATTGTATTCTGGAGTGTGCTCAACTTTACAACAAAACGTGTGCGCAAAGGGTAATTAATGCAGACTTCCATATAAGCAATAGTTTTTTCTTCTTTAAAAAATGTTTACAACCCTTGAAATTCAGTTCAAAGAATTTCAATACAAATTGGTGAAAGGATAATCTATGGAAAAACAAGTAAAGCTCTTAAAGGTTTATTTGAATGCTGCAAAAACGGAATTTTAACCTAATGTTATACGTATAAGCGTTTTGATATTTATATAATACAATACGATAACCTTTGTCATTATTGGTATGCGAAGTATTGTTTTAAAGAAACACACGTCAGATGGTTTTGTGGCGATGGTTTAGGTTGAGCATTCAATGCTGTTTAACTCTTCTGTCAGAAAATATTACAGACAAGAAAAAATACTGAGACAAAATAATCAATATTTACATTTGGTGAGAATACAACATAAGGCATTGAATTTTAACACCTCCGGGAAATACTTTTTAAGATACCTAAATACTCTCGTTCATTTACCTTTTAAAGGAGATCTATTAATTACAGTATGCGACACAATTCAGATAGCTCTGTTGGACAGAATGCACACAGAGTTTGTTTTCAAAATCATTGGGTAAATATAATTGCATTAAAATATGATTAATAGATTAAATGTAGCCTCTAGTACAAATTACTTTATTATTGATCATGCAAATAACAACGGTAAATAGTCAGGAAAACGTATTGGCTAATGTAAGCAGAGACATACGATTCGTTTGTTTGTGAGGCAATTTATCTTATAGAATACTAAAAACTGTGATCAGAGAATCACATATACCCGAATGTGTTTGTGCGCCTGTGTGTTTGTGTGGGTGTTAATAGTTTTTTTTCGGTTTGGCTTTTTTGTATTAAGACCCCCACAGTGGAGCCTCCATGGTGTGGACCATGATGCCAAACTATTTATGCATTGCTTTACATTATGTACGAGCACATAAGCATACAGGTCTATTAATTAAGAAGGAATTTAATCTTCATTTAAAAACACAATATTTGCCCGAACATGGCACAGTGCAATTCCTGCACCCTCCCCTCCTCCCGCCCCATTTTTAGATGCCAACAGAAAGTTTTGACTAATTAGTTAGAAAGAAATATTGTTTCTGATGTTTTAGACCCCACCCCTCTGGGACCCCAAGGCTTTGGGAGCCCAAGGCCTATGTCCGAAATGTTTGTGTAAAGTCTAGCATTTGGATACACAGGGGAATATTAATGTATATTAAATAAGAGTTACAGTGGCAGCATGCTTGTCCATACAGTTGAGCACATGCCAGTCAGCAAAGTTCCATCTCTGCCTAGGAACACAAAGACACATAAGCCGCGACACGACAAAGCCATCAAAGTGACATGCGCGCCCAGCTAAGACTCAGATAGCCTGGGCATCCGCCTAGCATCCGCTCAGTCTGATCAGAGTATTTGTTGTTCGCATGACGGTAACTTTGACCCTCAGCTACTCTTTAAGCGCTCACCGAAGACTTTGATCAGACTGGGCGAATGCCCAGACTGATCTGAGTCTTCGCTTGACGCACATGCCACTTTGTTGGTTTTGCCATGTCGCGGCTCATATAATACTATACCAAAGTAGATAAGAAGGCAATGATCAGGTACCGATACAATCACTTTCCACACACTGCCCTAAACACCAAATGGGAAAACCCCTATCCATAAATGACCACTGGAAGTCACATTACTTAGAAAGAAATGGAATAGTTTCTATAGTTGAGATCCCATTCCTATCTTGGACCACCGGGAATAGAAGCCTATGTCCGAATGGTTTGTGTGCATCTGATCACGGAATGCAAATGTTCACATCTTTGAGCTGTGACATCTGTGACTAACGGATTGTTTGACGGACAAACGGACAAATTGCGGGACGAAGATTGTACGGGTATAATAAGTATTACTGTTCTGAGCTGGTGCAATGGTAAAATATAGCTTTCTTGTTTTTAAATATTTCAAACGTCTGGGTTTATTAAGAGTCTTAAAAGTTATACCGACTAATAGAAAAACCATGACAGTACTTGCATAATTACTGTACATACAAATCAAAAGGAATATGCGTCCAAAGCAGCAAACATAATTAGCCTTTTATTTATTGGAACTTATAAGAAAGCTGTAAAAGTCGTACACACAGGATGCGCGTTTCAGTAATTACTCAGTTCGTGCAGATTTTCAGTGGTTTTCAGTGTCTAATTTGTATTTTCTTATGAAATTGTATACAGTAATTTTGTTTATGTCAAATCGCATGGGATGTTGGCAGCAGAAAGACAAGCTTAACAATGAACTAGTTTATTACAAGAACAAACTATGATGCCTCACCGGACTGCAGGAAATGCTATACACTTCATAGATTGTACAACTGTTCGGCTATAAGAGACATGTATTGGAATTATCATGCTATCAGAGAGGCATTGACAACAACTCAATAAAACACAATGAGCATAATTTCAGCTGATCTCTGCGAGTGATTCGAGTCGAATATGCTTTCCGACTCTAGTTTATTTCCTTTGATTTGTATGTACATTAAAAATTGTATGGAAGGAAATGTGTGCAACCAAAATTTCTGTTAGCCTGTCCGTTTATACAGTTTAACCAGTAGTGAACAGTTAATTTCTGCAATGATAGCAATGATAGGGAAACTATCCTGATCAGACTTGGAGCACAAAAAGTTATCTGAACATGCTCTGTTCGAACAGTAAACACAACACATTTTCGCCTCAAAAATATCTTCGGGTATTGCATATACCTAGCTCGGGCAGACGGGTCCAGCCATTGCACTTCCTACGGAAATAAATCTGCCTTTGCATAAATTTAACAAAAAGTCAATAACGCCTGCCCAGACTATCCTGCGCAGTGATGCAGTATGGGCTAGACATGCACAGGTTTGCTATCTTCTAAATCGGATTCTCTTAAAACACAGCTAATTTAAAATTTGAATTTTGATTTTTTACTGTTACTCGTTGGCGAATCTAAAATTCCTTGAAGTGCGGAGCGCTTCTAGAGGAGTTTTAGCAGCGACCACGATGCACATTGAAAAAAATCATACAAACCCAGTACTTATTCTGTGCAGATGAAGGCTTAGGTGGCAAAGCTATGTAATTCCATCAGTTGAGGTGAATAAATAATGCTCAAAGAGACAGCGTTCAAACTTAAAAATTGGCCCTCTTTTCACGAGAAGGCTGCCACACTAGCAGAAAATAATTTGCTTTTCCTGTGTTTGGATCTGCCATAGGGAACTGCTCTTAAATGGAAAACAGCAAACATGAAAAAAAGCAATATACATGTATATATATTCCTTGAATAACACCTACCTTTGATAATTGTGGGTTTAGAGCTGTCTTCCTTGGAGTCTTATTTCGTACATCTCTTACCAGTGTTAAATTCTATGCTAATTATGATAACAGTTATAGTATCAGTCACAACAACCTCAAAGCCAGTTGTTTAATTTCACTTCAGCTTGATAAAGGTGTTCTCTTATAACACTGTAAAAAATGTAACATGTGCTCCAGACTGATACCATTCATGAAATGTCATTTGGACAAGCATGGTTCGTCCAAAGCCATCAAGTGTAAATAATTGACTTTTAAGACTTAATTTTATATACTGATACAATGACTGTTGACTAGAGATCTATTATAATAATAAAATGCATGTATGTTTTTCTACAGCTGAAGTTGACACACCGACCACAAATGATATATAAATGTATCGGCACCATCTTTCTTCTATTCACCATATATCAAGCACATTTCATGATTATTCTAGTGTGAACTATACATTTTGTGTCCAACACTTCACAGCAGATATTCTTCATGTAACTAAACCACGACACGCACGACAGGTTAAACGTGCATGTGCGGCATAGAAGTCTAGCAAAGGCGTGGCTTGATGATAATTGATATAATGGAGGTACATATTCCATAAAATATTTATTGTGACTGCGCGTCGGAATGCCTCAACAAGGTGTTTCGACTGAGGGTCACAGCGTACGCTTAGATGAGAAAAGTATTAGCAGAATTATGTTCTTATGACCCACATAAACTTGTGACCTTGGGATTAGCAAGACTCACACCCACCTGCTAATCAACGAATCCTGACCAAGTCCTATGTTATTCTGGCACATCATGTAAATGCCAAATATATAGTTCTCTAACAATATCTGTTTTGTCGTTCATGCACAGATGACCTTTTGTGCGTGTTGAGGCTGATTTTTGTTTATCTATTGTGTTGCACAAACATATATAATCAACATAACCGGCACCTTATAATCAACACATTTCGTATTACTTAAATTACTAAATAAGGGACACGCTTATTTATTGTAAGAGTCTGTAGTTCCTTATTTGGATAAATCGGGATGTCCTATCGGGGGGATGGCGCCTGAAGACAACAGTGGAGGCTCTGATCCGACTGTTTATTAACCGTCTAATATGATGAAACATCTGGCGATGTCCAGTCACTGTAATATTAAAGTGACTGGACACTAACATGCCAGACGTTTCATCATATTTTTGTTGTATTTATTATTAATACAGTAAAAGGAAATCCAAGTTTAGTCTCGAAGTATATTATTAATGTCACTAACTTTGCAATGACTTTTATTCATTTCAATCAGGACTTTTTTGAGAAGAGGCAAAGTATTTGTTTCTGTGAGTAGTCACGAATAAAACACATGTCACTTCTAGCTTGGGTGAGATGTTGACGCATGGATATTTTTAGGCGCATTTACGATACATTATACTCGTACATTCCGGCGCCTAAACAGATAAGTTTCAAAAAAATCACATGTATAGTGCATCTTGCCAAACACATACGTTTTAATAAGTTGTATTAGCGTTGACTCAACGTATAGACGTTTAATCAGCGATCATAATTGAACCAGTTTAGACATTATGTGCCGCTTAGTATGCTGACCAAGAGCTAGATTGTATAAGGGTAAGCGCGCAGCGATGTAAGAAGGGGTTACATTGTAAAATAGTGATGTTATACATAACTTGTCTATTTCTTTACAGGGTAGATACATGTATAACAGTATTCGAAACTCTTTCAGTCATTTTGCACAAAATGTTTTGAAAAATGATTTGATTACATAATATATTTTGCTCGCTATTATGTTCAAAATACAAGGAAAAGACCAGAATTTTGTGGACAGGTCACTACTTGTAAGGACCATCATGTACCTGTAAATTATGAACGGGTTCTTATACAGGTAGTTGTCATTCACAGGGTAAATGGATACGCTCGCAGGGGAACACAGTTCTGCAAATGTCATTTTGCCTCCTTTCTCAGTAAGGTCAACTATCAAAGGAAAGAGTTGTTCCCCTGGAAACTTATCTTTATAAGGGTATACACATTTTGTACATCCAGGGAAGCCGACAGAAAGTTACGACAACTGTTTCGTTGTGTAAAAAGGGTGGAAAAACATGGAGGTTTACCCATATTCCTGAAACAGTTTTCATGCATCGTGTTTAAAATGATATCAGATTGTTGTATGCACATTAATGAATAAACGTCTGACGACTTTGATTCAGGGTTGTGTATATGCCGCTGCACTGAAATTGATACGACGTTGTTGTGGCGTTTTGAACTCGCTGGAAGCTCATGTAAAACATAATGCAGAGCTATAACTGACTGTCTATTTTGCAATGCAGGCCTAAATGTTGAAATGAACGGCTGTGTTTGATACACTATATTTTCATGTCAGTCTGAGAACCAGTCACGTGAAATTGACAGCCTCAGTTGATTTAAGTGTTTCAAAGACCGTCGCAACACGATGCCAATTTAGATATCATGTCAAGCGGCACAAATCTTAGACGGGTCGATATTTTATTTACTTACGGCAAACGCGACTTATGACTCCCGTCTTTGATTCCGATTTTGTATGGCTACTATATTTGATACGCAACACAACAAGAATAACAAAGTGGCATGTGCGCATAGCGCAGACTCAGATCAGCCTGGGCATCCGCTCAGTCTGATCAGAGTCTTCGCTGTGCACTTAAAGGATAGTTAAAGGTATAAGCTAGCTCTATGCGAACAGCGAAGACTCTGAACAGACTGGGCGGCTGCCCAGGCTGATCTGAGTCCTCGCTGGGTGCACAACCACTTTGTTGGTTTTTTCGTGTCGCGATATTAACCGGTACGCTAAATACTCGGAAATAGTGGTAAATAAAATAGGACATGCATTACAGAGGGTTCCTTAGGAGAAGCAGTCTGATATGGGTCCGCTCTGTTTGCTAAAGCTTGACAAGGCTTTCCCTGATGGTCATAATACAAAAAGTCTCTGTCAAATTCGAAGCCAGACGGGTCATTTTCCTAAGTGGATGGGATGTCCGAAAATTTAGAATTAATATTCAGATCCAGACAAAGTTTAAGAGTAGGAGGTTTGCCTCAACATAATCATAATAAAGTCTTATGCTTCCAACTAAACTGGCACTGTTGGGATGGGCTTCTAAAATTCTATATTATGAATAAAAGTAAAAAGTATGCAAAGACCAGGAACTGAAACAATCAAAATCCAAATCCAGCCCTCAAACCATAGTTGGAAACAACTAAGATTACAAATAATCAAAATACAGAGAACATATGGCCAAAACTGAACTACTAAATGCATTATCATAATACCGACTAAATTAAATTAACATTGTAATCTGCAAGCCACATGGAATTGGCCAAAGAATGGAAACTGCATATCAAAATTGCATCTAAAATCATCTTGCTCCTCCAGGCTATTTGTGCCTCGTGGCAAACATTGCAGACCCAGTGGAAACACCACAGAACATGACGTCTTATCAGACCATACATTGTTTGCAACCACATACCTCTTCAAAATGAAAGGTAGAGGAGTCTATATATAGCTACTAGATACCGATGGATTAATTTTGAGCAAGGAACATTTACAATCAATATACTTGTACAGGTCGGAAGAAAACCCCGTTTTGGGTATTACAAGACCGTTTATGTCTGTTTTTGGCAAAATCTCCTGGCCAAACGGCACCAACGATTCATATTAAGAGGTATTTCCACGAGTAAATCAATTTCTGAAAATAGTTGAGCCGCGGCACGACAAAGCCAACAAAGTGGCACGTGCGCCCAGCGTAGACTCAGATCAGACTGGTCATCCGCCAAGTCTGATCAGAGTCTTCGCTGTTCGCTTAAAGGGTAGCTACCGCCATGCAGACCGCGAAGACTGATCAGACTGGGCGGATGCTCAGGCTGATCTGCTGAGTCTTCACTGGGCGCACCTAATAGATTGTTGGTTTTGTCAGGTCGTGACTCAAATAGTTATGAATGATGATTTTGTCTGCCAGGATCAGACATAAACATTGTTCGTCTAAGTGTATTTATTGATATACAGTTGTTTTGCATGCTCAAAAAACAATACGTCTTCTGTTGGTATAACGGTATACACTTGAGCAAATTCGTCTCAATTTTTGGGCAAGACAACTGGAGGCACGGAAGCAGAAATAATTATTCTTGCACGAATAATGATTACCATTACCCCAAGATCGAAAATCAATGCGAAATTACGGTTCCTAAAGCTTAATGCTTAACAAATTATACATTCTTGTGTCTGACTATCCCTTAATATAAACAAGAATTAAGCGTTTGTTCAATACAGGGAACAATTTGTATGCCTGCCATGCAGAAGTTTTAAATGAATTTATGCACGTAGTTTTCCAGAATTATTTTAAGAGCTTGTTTATAAATAAAGTTTAAAGAATTAAAATGCCCGATTAATTTGATTAATACTGAGGTTAATGTTTTGATGCATCTGCGACAGTATTATACAGGTTACTTTAATCTTATTCCGCTATGAACGGCGTTATTCAGAGAGTTCAGTGTATGGGCTGTTTTATAGTCATCATTTGGCTTAAGTTTTATAATTGTTTGCATGGTCGTTTTACATATATACTCAGGAGCCAAAGAAAGCATACACTCCGATCAATCGTGGCTTTAGTGCATGTCACTATGCAAACACAAACTGCATGAAGCGGCAAGCCTATAATATCCAAATGGCAGGATTCTGTATGACATTGGGAGCCTTGCGAACATGTATATGAAACACAAGTATTGTTGTGTGTTCAGAAAACCATCTTAGAAGCTTAATGCTGATCAACAGAAAAATCTTATTGTCTAATATGGTGTACGTGGACATAATTGAAAAACTCAACATTACCTATAGTATCGCTTGACAAGCGTCTCATTCCGTAATTTTACTACACCACATAATTGTGCCTTAGTAGACATACATCATATTGAATATGAGATCCGGGCAATGAAGAATAAGAACAATATAGACATTTCATTCAAAAAAGTGTATACTTTCTTTTGTCTCTGAGTAGATAACCTTCTTGGTTGATCACTTGCTACATCTGGAAAACATGTCTTGAATAGGTGAGATGTCTAGAAAACTGCTACTCCGGAACCATCCTGCATATCTGAGCAGTACACATATTCCAGCCATGTTTTTCCAGAGATAGGGAGGCAATCTTGCACAAGTTTATGCAGAAAATAGCCATGCAAACAATTTAACTATAACAAAGTCTATAAAACTCCCATTAGATGTACACCCGGTTACATTTATCACTATTATGTTTATGCCATTCGTTACAGTTTCGTCAAAATCCATTTTTGCTCTATATGTGAGGTCTATGGGAACACTTGCAAGGGAAGTCATTCCGGCACTTTCGGCTTTGTCTCCCTTCTCAATGAAGATCAACTCTTGAAGAAAAGTGTTTGCTCTTCACTTGTGGAAGGGCTTCGTTCTCCAGGGAAGCAAACAGGAAGTACGGAAAGTTGCATCGCTTTTTAAAAATGGCGGAAAACATACGTTTTTTATCCGATTCACAGAGAGAAATATCATGAGTGTCTACACAGACATTATTCATGTAATATATAATTATATACATTAATTCTAACCATCATTGCAGTATTTGGGCTTGAACCCAGCTTCGACGTTCCAATAATTAACGTGACAGTACAGGAAGGATCCACAGCCGTATTGCCTTGCTCAGTCGATTTCCTTGGAGACCATAAGGTACTGTTTGTTATGATGTAATTAAAATATTTTATACTTTTGGTGCATTGGACGATTTGACACACTATCGCAGTCATGTGATAGTGAATCATGTCGGCCACGGCATCCGGGCCGATCATTTTTATCGTTGCCCAAAGGCGTCGCTTTGTTACCCGACAAATAACAGACACACGAAGGTGATATTACACATTTATTTCATATCTCTAAGATGATCTGGACTACCTGATGGCGGCAAAGGGTAACAGTTAACCAGGTCGTCCAAAACAATGAGCTGAAACTTGTTAAGGCCTTCGACATGTTTCGAGGCCTGTTAAACATGAAGGTTGCAATGACATGACCCCTTTTCTAATGATAAGCACCAAGCTTTTCAGTTGTTGTTTGTTTGTTTGTTTGTTTTTTTGTTTTTGTTTGTTTGTTTGTTTTTTTGAAAAAAAAAATAATAAAAACACAAAAAACCAAAGACAAAAACAAAATAACATTTCCTGGAATAAAAAGTATATTCTTACCATTCGAACAAATGAAAGGCATTCTGAAGGTCTCAGATGTTTAATGATTTTGCGTTCAGAAGATCTATATGTTGCATTCTGTAAGTAATATTTGGTTTCAGAAGATATACATTTGACGACAGAACAGAAGTGGATGATTTAGGTCAATATTGAACCACTCTCTCATATACAGGACAAACCCTTGAGAGACAAATCACTCTACAATGCACTTTTTTGTTCTATTAACTGAAAATTCCATTAGCCGGGGTGTGAAACCACCTGAGGTAACAGCCTACTCTATTATCGTATCTGTTCCAAGCAATATAATGTCTGATGCCATTTGCTAACAGGGACGAACCAGCTCAGACTGTGCATTATCATAGCCTTATACAATATTTAATGTTAGCGGTTTAGTGACCTCAGGTTAACCATTTCATTTGTAGTCCTAGACATCTTATTAGGGGGTGCAAACTTGCAGGCCCATATGAATCTTCGCCATAGTTTCAGAAAAGGTGGAGATTCGGTGTCGGTTCCTTGGAAATTACTGTTCTGTGACCATTAAAACATATGATGTGATCCTCAGTAGAATCGCCTCAGTGAGGCGGTTCTAATAAGGGATCACAACATATATTTATTCTGAAAGCAGAAAAAGTATTCCGGGCCACAAATTTTTCATCGAAATACTTCTGATCTGGAGCCCTGTTTGCGCCATAATTTTCGGTCATAAGGCTTTTATGGCTTAGGAAGGTTCTGATAACCGCTGGTGATTATCACCGACCACGAGTAATTACTTATGACGGCTTTTTCCATGCCAGAAAGATTTACTTATCTAAGATGATAATAAGATACTGTTTTCTGATAAAGTGGTTGTGGAAATGATAAGTTCCCATGTCTATGAAGCCACTATGCTGAAGACATATATCTTAATGAAAATGCATAAATCATTTCGCAAATTAAGCAGGCCTGATTAAAAGTAGACACCGTTTCCAAGAAATCACGTTTAAATATTTGGTTGGTCAGAATACAAACTTATTTGATATTGTAGATCGATTTTATTTTTGTGTGCATGATTTAGTTTTGCAAAAGCTTGCATGCGAGGCATTTGGCGAGTTCTTGTATTCGCGACTGGGCGCTGGCAATTTCGGTCTGGTCGTTAGATATTCAAGTAAAGGCGAAATTCCTGAATTTTAAAGTCGATACTTTCGCAAATATTCGTAAAAAGGGCCCGATGTAATCAATCTTTTATTACAGCAATGATAAATGGCATGGATTCTGATATATAGAAGTCAACAGTAGGATGTACGCTTCAACTGAAAATTATCAAAATCGTATACCAATGAAGCCCTTATTTACACCTTCCGTCACGATAAGTTAAGATTGTGGCATCAGTTGGTTTGTTTGCACAAATCAGTCGAATGTGATCAAGGTCCACGACTCTATATTTGTCGCGACATGCCTAACCTGTATTCTGTGAGAAATGCGTATACGACACACCCGCGAAAATTAGTTTATCATAAATAATAAAGGAAAACAAAATACATGTCCACAATGCAAAAGCATTCCATGCCTTATTTGATAAATAAACGCTTGTTGGCGTTATTGCAACCAAATGTTAACTTAGAGATGGACAGAAACTTTAGCATTGAGAAACGCGTTAGCGCAAAAGGTTTTTCTACAATTACCCAAATATTACTGGAACACATTACATAGTCTGTGTGATGTCTATTTTCCGTGATGCATTTTCGTTCCTTGCAATGGTCTGGCAGTTCAAAATCTCATCTTTATGCCATCAAAGCTGACAGCGTTATAACAATCGTGTCTGATCTGTGTAACGGTAGCCGATGACATTTAAAATAACACGCAGTAGCACTCTTTGTTTCATATTCCTGACATTAATATTTGGTGGGAGAACTCTGAACTCCACTAAGAGCGTCAGAGTATCACTTCTTTAAACACACTCGTGCAAAAGTAAACGTCATTTTTCTCTATTCGTTCTCGTTAGCCTGACCTATATTTCATGTTTTTATTTGTATTTGCAATTTTGCAAACACCACTGAATGTGACTGGGTAAATTCTCAGAGGAAGAAACTCTACATTCTTTGCCTCTATTCTCAATGGGAATCAGCTCGGAAAGGAACTTCTTCCTTTAAAAATCCGGAGAAAACATGAATGTGGGGCCATTTACGTGAATGCTGTACACGAGTATAATAGCAGATATTAATGCAAAATGGTTACAGAAGTTTTTCACAGTGCCTTCCAAAACTGTATACCCCACGAAATAAAAATGACAGAGTTGCTTCCCTTGTAAGTGTACCCTTTCGTCTTAGTAGTGTCTATAACCCAGGAAGGACTGTTTGGTTTTCTCTTTTCAGAGTTTACATTTCTTCTGCTTTTGGTACCTTTTGAGTGCTGTGTTTTGTATGTCTGACCATCCCTTTGAAAACCCCGACAGAGGCCCATTTAGACTATTTGGAGATAATTTGTGTAAATTCTCAAGCAAGCTTTTGTTGTGCTTTGCTTTTGTTTCTGGGTAAAACCGGTTCTAATGAGGTCTCAAAGTATGTTTATGTTTTTTTTCTTTTCTTTCGTTTTTTTCTAAATGGAAAAACAAAATTTATTCTATACCTTCTTTGGGTCTCTGAATTTCCAGCTATAGTCAGGTGCCCTACCGATTGCGCTACGCGGCCCGGCGTGGTTCTGGGGGAGAAGATTTTTTAATTTTTTTACCATAATAAATGTTTGCCATCTTGGTTATGTGACCTGTCCTGGTTTTTTTTCTGCAAAAATTGGGTCCTGGAACGTTTTGGGGGAAAATATTCAAGCCCTCTGAAGCCTAAAGGCTTATTTAGCTTCGTTGAATCATTGAAATTGATTTGTCTGCTTCGCTGGAAAAAATGCCCTTTCTTACCTGGCGCATGTGTGTTAACCTTAGACATTTTTAATTTTTGTCTTTTCGAAAGTTCAGTTCAGTTTGAATTCTCCTAACGACGTTCCCCAAGTGGCTCAGCGGTGCGTAACCATAGCCGCACACACTTGGCGCCGTGTATCCGTCCAACTTTTCGAAAGACCATGTGCGTTGAGCTTTATTCTTCAATGGGCGAGTTCGATTGGCTACTCGTATTGACTATTGTTCTGGAAGAAAATGGGTCGTTTCGAGCCAGGGCCGTCGGGACTATGACCATTTAGTTCTTCATCCGTTTAGACATATGAGCAAAATTACAAAAATAAATTGTTATTTATGGGGAATGACGTACGTTCATGGGTCGGATTTTGCATTAGAACCTGCTAAATTTGGACTTGCTGAGCAGCGCGCCGATATAACGACGCAGAACCGAAACGACCGGATTAACTTAAAACGTGTATTCGAGTACACGATAATTTCACTCGAACGCACCCATTGTTGACAAAAAAAAAATCGACCAATAGTCGAAGTTTCTAGAAAAATACTTGGGAGAATTTAAAATGAAAGACGAATTTAATTCCCAAATTCTTTAAATCTACGTGAAACTAAAACACACGCTTACCGAAATTATCAATGATAGCAATATGCGAAAGAACCAGTATAGAAATTACGCTTGAAAATGCCACCAATTTTGCAGTTTATGCCCTACTTCGTTTATTTAGTATTATAGATATCGAATATACAGTGCTCCAGATTAGAAGGTGGAAAAGTGGAAAAATGGATAATTTTCCTTATTTAAAACATAAGTCATTTCCACTCATTAGAACCGTCTCACCGAGACAGTTCTAATGAGGGATCATAAATATTTTCGTTCAGAAATAAGAATTATCTTCAAAATGCCACTCCATCTGGAGCTTTGCTTTATCTTCATTATTTCAGGTGGCGTGGTCAGACCAGTGGAATACTCTATTGACATTAGACGATCGTCGCATAATAGATGATTCACGAATCAGTATAGAAAGACCATACACGAGAGACTGGAATCTTCATATCAGAAAATCAGAATATCATGACAGAGGACAGTATACATGCCAAATAAATACAAATCCTGTGAAAATGAAGACAGTCATGCTATTAGTACTAGGTCCGTAAATCACAGTTATAAAAGCCTATCGTTATATGAATCGTATCAGCTAAACTACCTACACACTTTTGGACGATATCTATGATAAAGTATGCCAAACTAGAACTGACCACTCATTTTCGGTCGTTGCAGTTGCACAATGCTTTGGCATTGTCAGATGGTCCTATTAAAGTTGGGTTTAACCTAAATTAATGGCACAGTAGGCCAGAGATTGGTACCGGAGACTCCTATCCGCTCCCCCACCCCCACCTTCGTCAGGAAGGTCCGAGTGGACACAGGCGTTGCGTATTTTAACGGTCGTGATGATATACCAGTTAATTGTAACTTTGAATAACATACATGTAGTAGAAAAAGACATGATGACTCCATGGCACATATACCCAGAACCGTGCAAGATTGTTGTTGTTTTTAAGTTGCGGTTAAACGTCCGAGTAAACAATAGTTCAGTCATGTCGAGACGTTGCCTCCAAATTTATAGGAATAAATGACACCCTGGGGCCGTATTTATAAAACGACTAAAGTGGTTGCTATGCTGTTGCTAAGACTAAATTACTATGAAGGAGATTCCCTACAACTATGAAATTTGCTCTGGAGGAACAGTCTTTTCAGACTGTTCCTCCAGAGCAAATTTCATAGTTGTAGGGAATCGCCTTCATAGAAATTGAGCCTTAGTAGCAGCATAGCAACGACTTATGTTGTTTTATAAATACGACCCCTGGTCCTGCTTCAGCTCCTGGCAGCTCAGTCTCAAAGGCACCATGCATTCCACCTATTTTGCGGGTCCCGATAGGAGTGTGTGTGGGGCGGGGTGGGGGGGGGGCTTATACAATTTGAATAGATATTTTTTACGTTATTTCTTTCCTTATGTCTAATCTTTTTCTCCGTATCACATCGAACCAACATTGCCAGATCACAGGCTTACACGAGACGCTTGCATCGACTGGAACCCAGGGATCTGGGCACATCTACGAGGTTTGCAAAATGTATTCATGTCTTAGCCTGTATTTTTGCTGTGATCCAGTGATGTCTACCATCCACATTATTGCTATATCAATTTAAAACTATAACATGTTCCAATATATTACAGTTCCGTCCAAAATTGTCAATGAACTGTCCAGTAGAGACCAAACTGTCAGGGAAGGTGAGACGGTTACTCTTGTTTGCAACGTTACTGGGGTACCGCTTCCAGAGGTCACGTGGTACAAAATTCCAGATGACGGATCACAAGCAAAAGAAAGTAGGTGGATTTCATATAGCCATTAGACTAGTTTCTTAGTTTTAGTCATTCTTTTCCCTCCCCCTCATATTTGTTTATCTTTATTCTGCCCTTATCCTTAAAGTGTCAAAAAGCAGACGACAAAAATTATTTCTGAAGAGCGTGTACTCAGGCCTGAAGGGGCGCAAACCTGGAATGCAGAATCAGTTCTGCTAGAGTAGCCTTACTTTGTAGAGGGAACAAAAACATTTAATGGATGCACCGCCATGTGTTCCATTTCATCAAAGGGATGCAATTTTGTAAATCCCAGCTTGCTTCCTTGGTCTAATCCTTTCAATAAAAGTCTACTCTAAAAGGAAACAACTTATTCCAAGAGGAGAGAATTCTTTCCTTTAAAACTTGACCCTCATGGTGAAGGGAGGCAAACATGAAAATGACAGATTTTCTCCCAATCGGAACACCGCTCGGCCAATTCCGTGAATCCACGGAATTGGCCGAGCGGTGCTCCGATTGATTTTTCCCCCTGAAAGTGTACCCATTCACCGTTACATAGAGTGCTCTTTCTTTATGGGTTATTCATACATTTTGAATTATTAAGTTGCAGGGAGAATATATACGTTTCACGATGGTTTAGTGAATCAGAAAATTTCTAAAATGCAAACTTCATTTTAAGTAAGCACAAAACTTCAGTCAGGTTGGACTATAGCTGTAAAATGTCACTAAGTGAAAGTACTAGCTGTATTATATAATTTTGTCAATGATAAGTATACAAATTACATGAAAGTATGATAAATGATAATTTGATAGTCTCTGTTTTATATGACTACTTTTCATTGAGACATATGCTATTTTAATCATACAAAATGCGTACTATTAGCTATTTTCAAGTGTCAGTTATCTTGCATGCGACTTTGGTTATTGCAAATGATATTTTAGCATAATAATGTTGAATATAGACTGGAAGCAGTATCATCCTGTGTAAGATAGTAATCTTTGCAAAATGTGAAGCTGCCTAAATGTGCTACATGTATAATTACAGTATGCAAAATCAGTATATGTCTTTTTATAATAAACATGAACTGTTTAGCTGCATCATTATGAGGCGCGCATCGCGTACTTTTAGACAAGGTCATATGTTGTATTGTTAAGGTGAATGGTTACACTTCCATGTTTGTTCTCCTATTTTTACAAAGGGAAACTTTTTTCGGAATTCCTGATTGCTTCTCTGGACGACCTAGCATTTTTAAAATAGGGTGTATACTTGAAGGAACGACTTGGCTCATAGAGGAGCAAGATCTTTCTCTAAAAGTTGACACCCATTGAGAAAATAGGCAAAAATATAAATGACAAAACTGCTTTCCCCGGAAGTGAATATTTCACCTTAAATAGCTATACTCGAGGTTGGTCGGAAGGATCTACAGACCATTGATGCATATAAGCAGAAATTGATAAGTGTCAAATTGAAATGATAGACACTGACTGGATTATGAATTTTATTATTTAATCCTTTTGTGCAGAATGAATGTGCCTAGTAGCTACGATGTGTGTTTAGTTGTTTTTTTTTTAAACCAACGCAAACAGCAAATGTGTGCCATCACTATTAGTTCAGACAGAAATTGCAGGGTTTTTTTTCTTCCTCTCTTGTTGTACCCCTCCTGAATTTTGGTTGAAATCATTTGAGGCATTATGTCATAAACGAAGCCGTCAATACAATATAAATTAACAAGGCATTGACTTACAAAATTAACTACATAATAATGGTTATCAGTGGGCGATGACGGCCCAATACAGAACGTTACCGCCTTAGTACGATCAATTCTGGACAGTATAAATTTGAATTTCATAGTCATACGCAGAAGAACAAGGATTTTTAAATAGCATAACACCACGCCTCGTTGAGTTTATAAGTTCTGCCTTAGGTAATAATATGTAAAGCTTCTGATGAAATTTTCCGCAAAAGTCCACAATCACAAATCAAGCTATACCAAGTTGATGAAATGAAAAATTGTGAAATGTGTACTAAAACTTAACAGCATATTTGCAACAATAGACAAACTTAGCCTCCTAACATACATGTAGCGGAGTGTAACAAGGGAATTACTCCAAAATCTATCGGGGATTAAAACTACTCAACGTCAATGACATCATTTAAAATGTCAATACTTTTCTGCAAATAATTTATCGTATTACTATATTAAAAGCACACTGTTCTCCGTTTAAACCACTACGTATGGTCATGTTAACGTTAAGTCGAAAATTCTCTCTGAAAGTGTGACGTAACGTATGCACCGAAATCGAGAACAAATATCAAACCAGTAAATTTCGAATGGAGCAGTTCTTTGCTGGTGGATTTTGCTAGGCAGGGAGACAGCCTATCAAATGGAGAGGATAATAAAGCTCATGCAACTGGCAGCAACAGTGTGAAGTTTACTACATTGTAACGATAAGCAAACAGTCCAGTCAATTATTTGAAGAAAAGAGATGCCTGACAAGTTACATTAGGCCAACATTCCAAAACAACGTAATTTATTGGCTTCAGCACCAGACTTGGCCCTTCGATTCCGCCTTGTTGTCTTGTCGAAACATGAAACTCAAGTCTAATGACTTCATTAATAATGAAATGAATGTTTGGCACTATTATATTGAAACGTTGCGTAAATGTTTAGAGGTACAATGGATTTCGAGTTCATTTCTGCTGGGCTAATACGCCCTTGGATATACGACCATGCGCAGACCTGGGTGTTTATCTTCAATATATTTATTTATATATAGCTACGGCATCTATAATTCGCGTTTCGAGGCGGTTCTGCTGTTGCTGTTCCTCATGGTTATTTTTAATGCAAATATGCTCCCACTGGGCACACAAGGTTGAATTAACATTGAATCAACATTGATTCAACGTCACGACGTTGAATCAAGATTCATTCAAAGTTGATTCAGCATTGTGTGCCAGTTTGGCTGCTACTTGCTGTGCTTGATATATTGTTCACATTTCTTCCCTCCTTTTCTAGTTGGTTAAGCTTTATGATTGTAGTTTTCGGTGGCTACAAGCGTAGCTTTATCAAAGCATAGCACTGGTAGTATCAATTTTCAACACAATCTAGGACACAAAAGCAGCCACATACTTAGGTTTGATTCAGCATAGGATTTTTTTTCTGTAAATTAGACCAGAAATGTGTGTGTATGTGTAGTTGGGTAACATAAAGCACCGAAATAAACGGGGGGGGGGGGGGGGGGTGGTGGTAACTTACCAGCCAGACGGTTACACATCTGCAGGACATTCGATAATCGTTACTTCTGTAAAACTTTTCATCTGCTTATTATTTATGCCATATTGCCAGCCGGCAATAAGAAAGGCGTACTAGCATCGCAGTCTGTCAGCACTTAGATACTTAGATATTCAGCACTTAATCCCATGAGATTTGCACGTATTCCTGCATGTATTTTTCTTTCCGTCGTTTCTGTGTTCGTGGGTTTATTAATGTTTTAATTGATTTCTTCTGTTTTCCTTTACCCCATAGGACTTGATTTGGATCCTGGTTTCCAAACGTTCATCGATTACTGTTCCTATACGCTCAAGCAAACAGGTATTATAGTTTGGAATGATTACTTTTTATTGTGCTTGAACAATTTCTGGCACACATTTGCAAATGTTATAAATAATCATTTAAAAGGCTATGACTGCGTATAAAAGTCGTTCGCCTTATTAATCATTTGGTTTGAATTGCTATATTCTATCATTTAAGTAAACGTTCTTGCTAATTTAAATAAAAAGTAAAGTTCTGACCCTAAGCAGTTATGCAAAATTGTTAGAGAAGCAGTTATACTGTTCACAAAAAGTAGGCGATATTAAGCTATAAAAAACTGTAACGTGTGCTGCAAATGTAATATCCATATAGAACAGTAAGTGTCGATAACACACTGCTAAGATACTTTTCCTGAAAGTTTGGACGGTATATCCTGTCACGTGATCTGCATACAATTTGTTTCAGACAGGGGGTCAGGACTAAAACGTGACAAATTCGAACATAAATGCATTCAAATATTTCAAATCAACTAACCTTTAAATGCATTTTTTAAGTTTCGTATGTTAACAGTGTTTTTCTTCTTGAAAACTTTCCTTTTGAGAAGAAAAAAAGAAAACAAAAATCGTACAGGTACATCGAATCACCGAAAAATTAAGACGTTTATGGCATGCACTCTTTATTTTGAGGAAACCGTGTGTAAAACCAGTTTTCAGCTTGTTAAATGAATTATGGCGGGTGTTTCTATGTAAAGTTTGTAATCTGTAAAGATCTGTTGCCATACCAAATTCTCGTGAAATTTGGATGTCGACCCCCTGTCTAAAGCGAAGTGCATGCAGATCACGTGACAGGATATTGTAATGCAAACTGTCTTATTGAATATTTGTCTGATGGGCCCTTGCCGCATCACATGGATTTGATATATTTTTTCTTCTAATTTATGCATTTTCAATAGCTTAATATCCCCTATTTTTTGTGAACAATATATATTACAGCTGCATGAATTAAATCTAACATACACGACCATTTCTTATAAGACTTTTTCTTATGAAAAGAAATTACAAAAAAAAAGTGGCTAAAACTAAGAGTTTACATGAGACCAAACGAGATTTTAGCCTGAAATAATGTAAGAGCAAATGAATAAAATGGCCTTAAAATTATGAGGTTGTTTTGTATTTAAAGGTAATAGATAAAATGCAAGTACTGTTTTAATAAAACATGATTTAAATATTTGTTTACTTTGATTGCAGTGTGTTTTAGAAACTTAAAGTAGTATGTAAAATGCACGCAGATGAATCCAGGTAGAATTATCCTTTCTTCAACACATCAAAAACTCCCAGTAGAAGAGTATGGTTATATTTTGCTATTTGATGGAAAATGGTGACAAATAAGATGAATTTCTGTTTCATCATATTTTTGTAAAACTTTTAAAATGATCATATTTGCTATATACAGGATCAAGCACAGGCATTGAAAACCTCGTACAGTGAAAATTTGTACAAGAAAAATGATCGTGTATAGTACAAAGTAAATGAAAGTAGATAGGGCAAGAATTTCAACTGTACATGTAATGTGTACAGGGTTTCAGAATTTTCGAAAACATTACAGTTTCAGAAGTTTCGAACATTCAGTCTTAAAACTTTATAGGTTTCAAAAACTATTCATTATCAAGATATCAAGAATGTAACAACTTTTACAACCGTTCTTCACCTTAATAAAATCAGTAGTTCATATCCAAGGTGTCAAACCGGCCTACTTTACACATGAAGGCGTAGCATATTAATCTGCTGTTTATACTTATCACACAGTAAATCAGCATCTCAAATCTCTGACTTAAATGATAGAGACTGTGCAAAACAGTATTTTATTAGTTACAGTTCGCAAGGAATTGTAAAAAACAGGCACAGTTTGACAGACGATTCGTTGACCTAAAACAGCAGAGGAAATATTCTTATTTTCAAAGGGATAGGGAATAATGAATTAGCATCTGAAACAAATCTTGAAATTGAAAAGTTGACATAAAATCATTTATATCATGGTGTATCTTAGAGAAAAAGAAGACAAGAACAAAATTTGAAATATTTTTAATTATGCAAATGGCAATAGAATTGGTTAATAACAGGGATTTGTACCCCCAGAATAAAATATTGCATGAAATTCCTACAGAATTTACATTCGTATTTACTGTGTTTCAAACAGTAAAGTTTTAGAGCAAAATTCAATGGAAATAAGCTTAAAGTTCACTTTAAAGAGTAATTGGTTTAGAGTGACGTTGCAAAACAAAGTATGAAATGAAAAAACAGATCAACTTTTATTGTTCGATGTGAGAGCAACTCTTATAACAAGAGAATTGAAAACACTCTGCAAAATGTCTCTGTGTCTTCAAGTACTGATATAGATTCTACCCTTACACTCAAATATTAACTTATAAATGAGAATGGGGATACTCAGTCTCTTGGTTTACACAGAAATTCCATACTAGGCGCCAAAAAATAATAAAAAAAAATAATTGAAAGAAGTCCGAAAATATTCTCTGCAATACCTGTACTTTTACAGCTTAAACAGTTCTATAACTTTTAAAAACCCAAGCTCATAAGATGCCATTCTCCAATGCAAATCAAAATTTTGCCTTCACCATTGTCAACCAGGTAGCGGGTCTGCCCATTGCAATTCAGATTCTCTCGTCATTTTGCAATCAAAGAAGAATTTATAACATCTTTGCCTTCGGTAGTGTTTTTTATCACACTTAAAAAGTTTTGCAAAAATCATAACACCATTATAGTTTCAGTGCATGTTTAAATAATGTCTACGATCTTTGTTAACACCCTGTAACCGGACTTGTTTTAAATCAATGGAATGTCTTGTTTGTGTGCAATGAAACTGTAATGAAATTAATAATCAGCGTATGCAACACAGTGCAATAATCTGCCAAATTTTAACTCCACCTTCTCGGTGTAATAGACTTCGAACTTCTGTATCGTCGCAAGACAAACCAGTTCATATTCATCCTTTATATGAACAATGCTGTCAGTAGATTGTTGACGAGCTATCTAGAATTAAAACTTCATTTCTCACACCTCCATACTATTATGTGACTTTAACTAGCCACACAATTATCCCTTGTGTTGTTGGTCGAAATTATTTAGTTCAATAAAGATAGCTGAGTCGCCACCTATTTGGGAAAGAGCTGCTTACTCGGCTTATCACTTGTAATTTATTGTTTGTTGGGATGTCTTTGTCAATCTTTCCCTTTGATGTTGGGGATAGGGTTTGGGATCTGATTCAGTCAGTTCCTGAAGTGTAGTTACTCTTTAAATTTGCCTAAAGTATCTGTGTGAAGGAAAGAGTGATAGTTGCTTTCGTTGATAACTTATATGATACTTTTCGGTCTCGCATCATTTGAACTACGTTTCGAATTTCCTTAGGGTTTTAACTTTTTTGGTATTGATGCTTTTGTTCTAAATGTTGGAATATCTGATGGTTTAGAAACAAACCCTCCATTGTTATTTAGAAACAAGGTCATTCCGCATGATTGCTTAGGGTCAGTATTTATATATACAAATTCTCAATGAGTTATGGTGCATCGTGCTTTTGTTCACTTTATCATTCTATGCATTTATGATAGTACCATGTATCAAACCTTATGTAAGATAATTAAAGTCTGATAACTATTATGTCATATGTTTATTTAAACTTTGTTACTATTGCTTGTATTTCTTTAATTTCTGCAAAACTTCTTATTTATTATCACTGTATGCATTGAAGGCTACCGCGAAAACAAGAAGAAAAAACAAACATTTCTTTGGCATATATGCGATAGCGAAGTTTTGGTTCAGCATGGGCATCCGATAAGTCTTCTGATTGCCTTGATACTCCATTATATATGTCATACTAGACTCTATGGGAACTGCATTAGGAAATGAATATGATTAGTTTACAG
Source organism: Ctena decussata (assembly GCA_963989385.1). NCBI lineage: Eukaryota > Metazoa > Mollusca > Bivalvia > Lucinida > Lucinidae > Ctena > Ctena decussata. Next base: position 15,289,047 of record OZ022505.1, on the reverse strand, counting down.
AGATGCGCAAACTGAGCTGACCTTTTTACTATTGTAAATGTCATTAAGTATTTATCTCGTGTAGCACCCGATGCTTAGACTTCAGGCTCAACCATGTTGTCTAATTTTGATGAAAGAAAATATCACTTACCATTGTACGAGCAATACTATGCATTTTAATATATTAATGTTGACATGCCTAGCATATCCTTGTAGCTATTTGTGACATCATGTTGACGTCTTGGTGATATGAGATTTCACCAGAATGACGTAATATGGAGGTGAAATTAGAATGTTATCTCTATGACGGCATAATGATTTCACAGTGCCGACACTATGACGACACCAGTTGCTTCAAAGTCATGATATGCATACCGACATGAGTGTGCTATGAATATCATTCCAACGACAAGTGAAATTCACATGTCGATTAAAACTATATTTTCTCAAGCAAATGATGCCTTATCAAAGTTAATGATGATGCAAGACGGAGCTCGACAGATAAGGTCAATCCGTTCTAATTTTGAAATGGAGACAGTCAGAATTGCTAGCATAATCGTACCTTCGTTTTAAGCATGCAAGGTATACTCACCTCAGATATTAATTTACAATTTGTTCGTAACTTGTGCGTTAGTTTCAAGTAAATTTTTATACATAACCAAGCATTCTTATTTTATTTCATTGCACTTTCTGCTAATTTCTCATCATCGTTCTTCCTCGGTTTTATATGTATTGTATCTTAAGGTATATGTAACAGGTTGTACGAGGTTATCAAATGTTTCTAACGATCATGTCTTCTTGATATCACTAAGGTTTTGAGAATACATTCTTTAACTGTGTTCATGTCCATTGCAGAATATATTGTTAGGGAAGCGAGCGAGGGGAGAAATATTATCGGTTATATTGCAACTGAAATTGAGGGTATAATTATGTGTTGCACATGTGTTTCTGTGTAGAGAAGCTTCACACGTGTGTAGTTACTTTTATAATTAGAGCTGATATCACATGTGACCTAGAAGTGTTAGAAAGACAAATGTTAGAGCAACTACAAAGGGAACGACATTATGTTGATATCATTGTTATAGGTTTAATATTTGTTGTCATGTGTTCTTAGAATAACAGGAAAAAGGCGTATGCTATTGTCACGTGCAATAAGAGGGTATTAGAGCTTGTGTAAGCTGCATATATTTCTAAATATTTCAGACCGTTTGCCGTGCCGGTACCAAGCATTCAGTTTATTTTTAAAGAAATTTAAATAGTGATACCGTGCAGCATCGATAACTATGTTCAATATTTATAGATGTAGAAGCAATTGCAAGCCAAATGCACGACATTTCTTCAAACCTAGCATATACAGCCTTCCAAACGAAACTGCCGTCATAAAAAGAGTGTCTTCGATGTTTGATTTTCTGTGTATGCTTTGTTTCCAAGGGGAACAGCTTCTGATTTTGTATGACATCAGTGTAGCATAGCTGGTGTGTTAAGAGCCGTGTGGCGGTTGTAAAAGTCGTTCTGTTTTTCACAATAGATTTTGTTTTAATTTTTATTTCCTTTGAATTCATTGAGCTCATGTCTGTAACACCGAAACTTTGAACTATGATACCTGTTTGCTTAGGGCAGCCTTGCAAAGGCCATAGCTGACATACGAATAATCTCAGTGAAGCTGCGACTCTGGGTTTTGTTCTTCTGTGTGTTACTTGCTTCCAAGGGCAACTTTTATAGATTTTATTTGAAACATTCAATCCTACATTTTAGCTTTAACTCAAGATGTCTGATTTTCAATCCTAGGTTTTTAAATTTTCAAAATTTAGTTTCGAAAAAGTAAGTTCCTTATATTACAGGTTAGAATCTTACACCTATGTTTTAAATCAAGCACTCCTAGAAAATCGTAAGTTACAGATCGAAAATTTTCAAATCAAAATAGCTTCACCATAAGTTCTTAATCATGAGTTTAACTTCACGGTTTATATCTTTCAAAGAACTGGAGTTTGAGAAATTTATATTCGAAACGTAAAAGGGAAACATTACATCCAGTACTCTACATTAGAAGGGGTATCAGGAATAATATAGGGATAATTTTCCATATTTCTTCGTAAAAGCATATGTTGCGACCCCTCATTAGAACCGTCTTCCTGATGATGGGTCATAAAAACGTTCTCGTTGAGAAATAAGAAAAATCCCTGTTACCATTTCTTATCTGGAGCTATGTAACATCTAGCTGTGATGTCATTTTGGTGCCAGTTTCCTCATATTTCGTCATTAGATAAGAAAGAAGTTATTAGAGATTAAGTGTTTATATCTATATGGCTGCTGTCATTAATTGTTGCTGAGGAACTAAAACATTCTGAAACCAAAATGAAATCGTCTGTTGCAATGGACTAAACGATGCATTCATACCAAATAAGACATATGCAGAAAAATAGAGGTTATTTTTATGCATAAACGGCTTTGCATGATGTGTGTTTAATTAGGGGGATATGATGTCACAAACCTACCCTAATGCCGGCTTCATTGACAGTTTTGTATGCAATGTTTAGGTAACATTCTCATAATGTTATGTTGTCAGTCAACACAGATCTATAATTTCAAACAGCTTATCAAATTATGAGCATTTCTTTAAACGTGATTTGTGAAGCATTTTTGTTTTGTTTTGTTTTAAAGATAGCTCAGAAAGTTAAACCTAGGAATGACTATCTGATACCAAGAATTGAGGGGATTCCGGTAGCTTAGTGGGTTAAGTGCTGGCCTGCCGATCTAGCGGAAATCTTTTCAACCGGGTTTTCATTGCACACAGCCTTTCATTATCACCCTCCCATTGCCCTGTTTTTTTTCTGAAATACTGTTGAAAAGGACGTTAAATGGCAAGTCATCCGTCTATCCATCCTGGGATTGAAAATTTAAACCCTAGGTTTGAAGCTAGATTAAACGTTTTTGAACATGTTTGAAGACTTACTGTGTATTTGGCTATACATAGAAGTACAGTTTGAAATATTTGACATTTATGCAGTTATAACAACAATCTTTTTATCTTCGTTATTCATCACAGGACGGTAACATGCTCAATCGGCGTGAGTTGTATAGATAAGTGTTCAAGCACGAAATAAAAAATTAGACTAAACACAATTATAGTCTCCGAATGTCTCACAAATGGTCTGTATATCTTTCTGACCACCTACTTGACATTTTGTCATCTCATAACAATAATGGCATTAAGTGCACTTCAATTCTGAGATCGCTATTGTTATTCCTTAGGCGCGACCAAGACGAAAACTTCTGGGGGTAGATGTTTTAGTGTAGATAGATGAACATATTCAGCTTTATAATATTTTTATTACAGTAGACATAACGCATAATCAAAATATTTTTCGTTTGTTTCTGCAACCTCACTGCGCACATTTACAATTGGTAAACATTAATGCCAATAGAGGTAATTGCACAGGATTTGCAGACTTTCATTATTCAGTGAGGTTTAGAACGTATGTCTCTATTATATCCTTAAATCTGTTTGTTTAATAGAAGAACATAGGCGAGAAAAGCCGCTAAGTGCGGCCATTCTTCTTTTGATAACTACAACTACCAAAGATTTTTAAAAAAAATTGACACAAAATTGTGTTTGACTTAGCGCGATTCTTGCAGTTCTTGCGGACTAGAACATAGAAGCATTACTTTTCGTCATTGTATGAACTGCAGTACGCTAAAAGCATAGTCCTTCTCCGCAATAGGGAGATAATGGTAAACAGTAGTAAAGGGAAATAATAATAATATATGTACAGCAAACGCGACCTGCATTTCTACTTATACTAATGATAACTTTAGCATACAAGAGAAGAAGGAAATGCATATTTAAATGCATTATCAGATAATCCCAGACAGCCTGCGCTTACATACATTCTAAAGTCCGATTGGATGAGCTGGGAAGGTGGAAATGATTTTGGAAAGGCTGGCCTGGGTGCATGGTGTTTTAATATGTATTTGATGCCTTTGGCTTGTTAATAACACAACAACAACAGCTAAGCGTAGGCAGTAGTACCGGTGTGCACCTGGCATTTTCAGGCTTTGTAGAACTAAATGACTGTTTAGATGTTGTATGTTATTTGTTGTTCACTTTTTATACTTCATTATTCTTTTCACTTTCTTACATTTATAATTCATTCTGTACCCAAGATATGATTAATATCAAGTTATTCTTAGATCGAATTTAGGTTTCCTGATTGCTTCTGAGTTCCATGTTTTGAAATGATTTTAAATATCTTTTATCGTAGTCCTGCTTTAAAATTACCCAGCATGTATTAATGATTTTAAAACGTTTCATTTAAAATTCTTTCTTACTTGAAATTACTAACGTTTTATTGTATTAATTACTTTTATGTTTATTTACTCAAACCCGATACCCGATAACCAATTATTTGTTTTTTTCCCACCATTTTATTTACCCCTAAGCATTAGAATATTGCAGCTAAACATCAGCTTTGAAAACCTGGATTTACACATCTAATATTGTATTCACAAGCAGGTCGCCAGCGCTAAAATGCTTAAATTAAGCGTTTTAGATAACACAAAGTTGATCATGATATTTCTTTAACAATAATTTGTCTATTAAACGAGTTCTGAAATTTTATCTTTTAAAAGCAAGGAACACACGCACGAAACAAGACAAATTTTACATTGAGAACTGTTTACTGAACCGACAGTTGACCAGAAAGTGTCACAGCATTATCACGGACCTGCCTAAGTTAAGGTGAATTGGCACAATGTCGCTGGAAGAACTCTGTTATTTTCAGTTTGCCTCCGTTGTATGTAGAAATCAACTCTTGAAGGAAAAACTTTGCTCCTTTAGGAGCAAAGTCTTTCCTTTAAGAGTAAACTTTATCAGTAGGGTTTCATCATCCATGGTAGCAAAGAGGAAGTCACAAAATGTATCTCCTATTGAATAAACGAAGGAAAAAGCATGGAGGTGGATCCATACACCTTTAACTGATGTATGAAATCTGTTTATAGATAGTGGTTTATAGATTTTATTGCTTATAACTAAACTAAAAACATCATTCAGGGGGGGGGGGGGTCAGCTTCTTTGTGACTGAATACAACTGGCCCAAATAAAATTTATTTTTCGTTATCATATTTCATGTACTCACACATAAAAAAGCTGATGTTAAGTTGCTATATTTCAAATGCTGATAATACTCGAATACCTAGCCATATTTTACTAATATGTGCATTGTATATAACTAATCTGTTTGTGAATTCAGTGGTTACTTCCATATTCTAATTGTTGTCCTGCTTATTTCCAAATATTCACAGAAATAGGGACATCTGGAGAAGTGCTAATAATCCACAATGTGTCTCGTTACTGTGATGGGATCTACGAATGTATGGCCTACAACAGTGTCGACCCCGCTGTCACTAGACAGATAAAAGTGTTTGTTGAATGTGAGTATATTTTGAAATTCTAATGGTGATTTAACAGACGATATTAAACAAAGAGGTTTGACATTATAGAAACACATTCTTCTTGGCCTGTTACACGAGTGCCTTTGCACATTTGTGTGGTCATGCTGCCTTTACGTAACATTAATTGTTTCAGTAATACAGCAAATAGCTAACAAGATTTTATGATCTTGCTTTGCTTTATTAATAAAGTTGACTAACTTTTGAGAAAAGAGTAATTATAATGAATAGCTATTAAAATTTTTTGATTGATTGATTGTTTTGGGGTTAAAGGCCCTTTGAGACAGTGTTTCAGTCTTTATCGGGCCGTCTCCCAGAGAGAGGGAGAAAGAAAAGAAATGATAGATGAGAAAAAAAAAACAACGTCCAAACAACCCCCACCCGCACCTACTGCAAGCACAGTAGGCCCTTGCCCTACAATGTTCCAAATCAGCAGGACGCCCCGGCACTGGAAGTTACGCGCAGCACCATTGCACCACCCGACCACCCCCTAGCTAGTAAGAAGTCTGGCAGTAAGAGACAAAACGGGTTCTTTAGTAATCTGTTATAAGATTTTAGTTGATTAAATATAGTATGACCGAAAATTATTGAGAATTGCAGTTTTATATTATATTTTATATAATATTTATACCCTAGACGTTTCAGTAAATTCGTTGCATACTGAAATTTTAGGAAGGGAAAATAACGAGTAATTTCCTACTATAATATTTCTTTTTTCTAGTATTTACAGTGATTTATGTCTTGTTTGTTGGACCTAGGAGTTTAAAATCGCAAAATAAGATGGAATTTTGAGAGCTATTCAGAAGTATATGTCTTATACTAGACAACACTGCTGCAAGCGAACACATTCTGAATGTGTTAAATATTATTAAATTATATCATGTTGATCAATATTGTTAAGTAGTACAAAATATTTAAGTCTTTATGTTGGTAACTAAACGTTTTAAGCAATAGCAACTTGAGTTTGGCCCATTAACGGTAAAATCTCAAACATTTTGGGCTCTGCAATATTCAAGATAAAGTGAAATGAGTATTCAACACGCGTGAGCTTATTTTCTGTTATCATATTATATATAATTTATTAGTATATGCAACAGTATAATTATGTTTGTCTGTCAATATTACTTTTAAGTCAGTGACTACATGTAGTAGCCCTCCTGCTGAAAACTCACCATTTTCTTAAAATTTGGTAAAAATCTCGCTGTTGCACAGAGTGGAATAGTTTCTTTTACGACGAAGGTTATATCACATATGTTGCTGATTGTACAGCAGTGTTGCTCCTGTACCTGAAAAAGTAATTTCAAATTTATTGTCTGTCCTAAGCATTTTATTGTAGATATTTTATTTCGAATTTCATCTTATTTTGTGAGTTTGCTCTAATTTATCGCTTGATTAAAGGGGAGATAAACATATTAAACAGATGACTGACAAATATGAAAGTCATCACATTGTTGTAATGTGGTGAACATACCTACAACATGTCTAATCAATTTCATTCGTTACATATGAAGCTAGAAAAATACTGCCTGAAATCTAGTAAAAATTCTCAAAAATTTTCGGTCATACTACAGATAGGTACTTCCAATGTAATTTACTTCTTATGCACAAATAGAACTAGAGTGTTTAATATAAAAGTATTGTTAACCTTTTTTTCTATAAAATCTTTAATGGAAGTACCTTAAATTATTTGCGATATAGCGCAATGCAACGGCAGATGAAGTCATTGGGTTTCTTACGTCGGCAGGAGTTGTTTAATGTTTGTCGGCTTTAGTAAGATGGACATAAAAACGTGCATAATAAAAGTGCCACATGACGTAATGCAGCTAAAGGTGTCTGGGTATACAACCATTTAGAATGTTACAAGGATGATGCTGATATCATTTTGTTCAGCCTGAATGGTATTATAATACGTGTCTAAACAAATAATCGCTACATGTCATTGTATGATGCACTTGCTAATTTTCGAAATGTGTTGTTACCATGGTCACAACATTCTGATTTGTTTGTATGAAAACTAAAGACTTCTTGCTTCCAAACGTACCTTGTTTTTGAACATCGGTCAAATAATAGTGGTGTTATCTGAGTTTAAACTTTAAGCAGTTAACGTTATTTATATGTAAATGTGTACAAATTAGCTGAAATTCAAACTTGATTATCTAGAAAACCACGGTGAATACCAATTTCCAACGTCAAACCCGTTTTGGAACCATTGAAATGTCTATATTTGGACAACAGTAGAACAAAGATATGTAATTTATTATCACAGGATTTTTAGAATTTTAGCACGTATATAATAATGCAGATTATTTGATTTTCTGACATTATGTCGGAACTTCCAATTAAATACATTACCTGCTTTTTAGAATACGTTTGTACCTTGAATGGTTGGAAAATCAGATATATTTCACACCTTTCGGGCCCTTTTGCTGCGTTGCTTAGCACACTTTTATTAATGAGCCGCGTGCGCATGTGTACACATGTACGCATGTGCGCCCAGCGAAGACTCAGCTCAGCCTGGACATACGCCCAGTCTGATAAGAGTCTTTGCTGTGCGCTTGAAGGGTAGCTAAGGGTCCAAGCTACCTCCATGCCAACGGTGAAGAATCTGATCACACTGAGCGGATGTCCAGGTTGATCTGAGTCTTTGCTGGGCGCACATTCCACTTTTTGTATTGTCATGTCGCGACTCATTTCACTTACAGTTCCTCCAGAGGTCCGATTGAACAACAAACGTATAGGTCAGTTTGTAGACAAGGAAACTATACTAGATTGTGAGATAGTCGCTTATCCACACGGACAGATGTATTGGACCAAAGATGGAGTAGACATCGATATGAGCAGAAAAGACAAATACCATGTAGAACTATACAGTGGCAACGAAGATAGTAAACGGAAAACGCTGAGTTTAAGGGTGAAAAGCATCAAGCCATATGACTACGGTGCATATACTTGTGTGGCTAAAAACTATTTAGGTCATGACAGGGAGACTATGTATTTGTATGGTAGGTAATTTTATGATATCTCCATACATCACTTTCTGGTTCAACTAAATCTTGTTCGCTCAAAATTTTGTATACTTTCATATACTTTTATATATGTTAAAACCATTGGGCCGATATCACCGCTGCTGGACAGTTTGTACAAGGTATCATTAACCTAGTAATCAGTACTAATTTCTGCATTTTTGTGTTGTAGTTAGTACTTTAGTGCTGATTTAGAGTAGCCTGTTTGATATATTTCAAACATCTCAAAAGCCACTGGGCCAGTTGTAATCAATGGTCCTGGATGGTTGCATCTGTCAGAATCTCACATCAGCTTAGACGATACGTAAACTCAGATGATTATTTTAGGACCTCACGGCACTCTTGTATCAAACTTTCGGAGATTAGCGATGAAGTTCAACTTCTTCGCTAATCCTCGAAAGTTTGAAACACGAGGTCAGTGAGTCTGTTCAGTACAGACATGTGCATCTGTCGCATAAAACTCTATATTGGCTCATTTGACACTAAGTGATAGATTGCGTGTACGAAGTGTTTCATGTGTTTAATCAGAGGTGGGAACAGAAAGTGCTTGTGGGAGGGTAAAAGATGTGCGGTATCCATGAACCTGTCTGTATCTTTTGTAGTACGCGTATATACCATGGCAGTTTCCTTTATACTTTTATTTTCATTTATTTTTCAGATTACTCATTACATAACAGTCATAAGAAGGAAACCACTGAAACACTGTTGCCGTCTCATTCTACGCCATGGCCTCCTTCAGAACTGTTTCCACTCAACCCAACTGGTAATGGAGTAGTTGTGAAGCCGAATGACAACGGCTTTGAGCAAGGCGTAATTGATTATACACAACGTCCAGACTTTATACCGGGGAGGGGTGACCCCTACAACGGCGGAGAAAATAAGCCATTTTTGACGGGTAAAAGTCTACCTGATTCACATCACGGCCGTACAACAGGCATTAAGGAAGCAATGTCCATCTCATGTTCGGGCACATTCGTTACTGTGTGTACGTTTAAATCGCACTATATCATTTGTTTGTATTCATGGTAAAGATTTATTCGGAAAACACAACACGTCATTTTAATTAGAAATAGATTAGTCCTGCTTGTAGTCTTGGAATTTAGTCGACATAACTCTCAATATTAGAGAGCCTGTTTTAAGATTTCTACATTATTAATACGAGAAGAACATTAAAGTGCATATTTTTTTTCTCCCGAAGTATATTTGCTTGTGTCACTGTTCTGCCAGGATGATTTGAAAAAAGTTTGCAAACAAAAGTGATAGGACTGTAACTATATTAGGTAAGATATAAAATCGCTCAGGTAGCCTATTGACCATACATGTACCATTATAAGCTATTCTGACAACCAACTTACAAGGGATAATAAGTTAATAATATATTTCTTCAAACATGTTGACAATATAGAGCAGATTATTCTGTTTGAAATCATCCTGGACTCTTATATAATAGCTATCATGTTTGTTTTGTTGTTTTTTGTTCGGACATGGATGGCTGGAGTTTAAAAAACATCAGTAGCGGCTTGAAACTTCCCCTTTTATGCCTAGCGGACTCTTCCATTTGTGAAAATTGGATTAGTCCATTTATCATTTCACGGTAATGTACGACAAGCAAGTATTTAGGGAAATAGATTACCTGTAACAGTGGTCTGAATAGTGATATAATACCGGTGTCGCTGTTTGAAGGTTGGCGGTAAAGAGTCATACCACGGGCATGGAGCGCGAGAGATAGATCCACGTTACCACTGACCGATAAACAGTCATACGTATATAAATCAATAACTTGTTGTTAGAACTGAACAATTTCGATTGCAACACTCAAAATTGCAGAAAAATGGATTCGATTTCTTCAAATTCTCCCATCTTCGAGCACGTGAACAGTAAAGCTAGATGTTAAGGAAACGTAGCCTGATGTCACAAATTTTGGTAACGACACCAGAATAAACCGTTTCGAGTTTCCACTGCCTTTCAAAGGAAATAAAATTTAAGAATAATTAAACAAATTCATAGGCGTACAGACCAGAACAAAATTATAAGAAATATTTGACATGCTCTTTTCCTATATTTTTGCAGTGTAATTCTCACATTTACCTGTAGCTTTATTCACCATATGTTTTGGTTCCTTTCACAAGATTTGTTTGGCCGTTTGTTTAATAGGTAAAAAGATAAAGCCGTTTTAGAATATTAGTAGTTGCCTTTAGTGATTTAAAATGCTTTTGATTATGTCTCATAAAGTAAAGTATGGAAATTATACATTAATCTATGTATGGGAGTTTTTGTTCTGTTTATTTCAGCTGGCCAAACTTCAAATAACAACGAGACATTTTGATATCTTGTTCATGTTAATAAATCATATCTATGATTTTATTAAAATCTTTCTATTCAGAACGGTTTTATTTTCACTACAGCTGGTGTTGTGCCGTGTGGCGGCCGTAAAAGGTCCCCCCCCTACATCATGATAGTGCAGTTTATATTTTCTTGTCATTTGGGATCATTGAGTTCATTTAGAGTAAGTTGGAATAATCCGGTGCTGGAGGGCTTGGCCGGTGTGTCACATTTTATTGCTGGTCATGAATAGACTCAGTTAAACCGAATCTGCTATTTTCGATTCTTTAGTGTATTTCAAGGGAGCTTACTATTTAGAAGTTATTAAACATTGACGCGTGACAACGCTGATCAGTCTGCGTGCATGTGCAGGCTGATTGTAATCTTCAATATTCATATATGCTATAAGACTTCTGATTTCTTTAATTTCAGGTGAAGGTAGTGCTGCATTGGGAGGTTCTTCGAGTACAGCGCCCCCTGGGTTACCAGCAACATTCCACATTCTCACAAGCCTTATAACTCTCAGTGTTTTACAAGCTGTTTTGTAGTAAGAACTAAAGAGAGCATAACTTAACAGTATTAATCAGTGGAAAACATATATAAGTTGAAAACTTTCAAACTGAAAGTCTAAATGGTGATTACATGTATATTCTAAAAGGTCAAACATTACCTTATACAGTCAAAGATTAACAGATCAGACCAACTCCTATCTAATAATAATGACGGATTCACACCATTCCTTTTAAGACCAGTCATAAGTACAAGTTCCGTGCTCTACTGTGCGGTTGCAATCGGATTGTTCTTCAAACTAACATATATAGTACAAGGGAATGTTCATAAAATCGATAGGCACGAAAGTATATATCAGCACTCTCGACAAAGTAAGTGATTGGTCTGAAAGGAGACTGTAATGATTCGTATCATGACCGTGTTGACTTGATATGTTATCACATAAGTATATGGTGATTATACCAAAGGGTAAATGAGTGTGAAAGTCGATGAAGACAAAACCAGAGCAAGTTCTCGTGAAGATACAGCTCATGTCATAAACGGTCAGTGAACTTGTAATAACTTGTGAAGCCTAATTTTGGACTTCGAGAGTCGCAGATGGCATATAGCATATATCTAATTAGTTTTAAGGCTCAAATGCAGATACAGGCGATATATGAAACGGTTATTTGATTTTTTAATGAAATCTGCATATTATGTAACCTTCAGCCTGCTAGAAACTTACGCCTTTGAATTTGCACTGTCCAAACAATCATTTTGACAGGAAACATATTGAATGGTTACCAGTGTAAACACGGATTAGATTACTGGTTTATAAAACCTCACTTTTCAGGTTAAAGGTTGAACATGTGTGGACCAAAGATTTATCATCATTGTTTTAAAATATGCATTGATGTGTTCACAGATATTCATTTTAACATCATAGTATGAATGTGGCTGACTGACTGTGTGGTTAACCACATAACTTCAGATATTGTGTAAATGTGAACTACATACAATAAATATTCTAGATGGTTTCGTAAATGATACAAATGGAAACGTATGACGTACTTATACTCGAACATGCAGTGTCGGGTGACTGGATAGCAAACTGGATAATAGACAGTGGAAACTACCTGTAAAATTGCCAAATGAATATGCCATTTACTTGGATACTTTGTGTAACATGCGATGACATCCATAATGTTGCACTTACCAACGGCATAATCTTAACCTTTTCATGAAAAAAATGCAAGTAAAATGCTGTTTCAGTATGCAATAATGAATGGACGCTTGCAGTTCACCTTTATTACTTGATTTTGTTGCATACCATAAGTCACATTTTTGCATAGGGACAAGTCTGCTTTTACCATACAGTCTTCGAGGTAAGAAGGGGTAACACAGATAATTTAGAGATAATTATCATTATTTCTCCACAAAAACATATTTTGTGACCCATCCCAAAAACCGTCTCGTTGAGACGGTTCTAATGAGGGGTCACAACATATGTTTCTGTTCAGAAATAAGAAAAATTATCTTTGAATTATCCTCAATACCCCTCTTATGTGGAGCTCTGAGAATCTATAATACAAGTAACACCCCCTGCCAACCCTCTGTCATTGAGAATTGGCACGGGGAAGTACTTCTATGACATCGTGTGAAACTAGACTGCCACCTGCATGTCTGTATATGATCGTACATTAGAGATGTTATTATATAATCTGCATATGAGCCGCGACACGAGAAAACCAACAATGTGGTTTTACGCCCATCGCAGACCCAGATCAGCCTGGGTATTCGCCGAGTCTGGACAGACTCTTAGCTTTGCGCTTAAAGGGTAGCAAAGGGTTTAAGCTACCTCCATGCGGATAGCGAAGACTGATCAGACTGGGCGGATGCCCAGGCAGATCTGAGTCTGCGCTGATCGCATAACTACATTGTTGGTTTTCTCGTGTCGCGGCTCATATTTTCTTTTTTCTGCCCAAGGATACATTTAAAAATCAAGTCATGACCATGTGAAGCCTGGTCTGTGTATGCACAGTGAGGCTAGACCAAAACAGACTCAAATAGATCCTTTAAGGTCGACGAGACGGTTATAAAGATGGGCCAACTTATCTCTAAATTAGCCTTGTAACCCATTCTCCTCTTGGGCACTGCTTGAGGGAATACATTTATAATGTGACCACAGTTTTAGCTCACCTTAGCCGAAGGCTCCGCGGATTTTATAGGATAAACAAGCCCCGTCGTCCATCAACATTGTAAAACGACCTCTCTTATGAAACTACAGGGCCTATTGTAACCAAATTTCAGCTAGAGTCTTCAGGGCTTGAGGGAACGAAATTTTGTTCAAATGGCCCGGATCACTTGACCAGTATGGCCGCCACGCCCATATGTAGTAAAAATTAAAAACGCCTCTTCTCAAGAACCAATAGACATATATTTCTGAAACGTGTATTTAGCATTTAGTACTCAAGTACACCAAGTTTGTTCAAGTGATGACCCTGGGTTGACCTTGACTTGTTACGGCAAGGTCAGATTTGCTTTCCGATGCCTTTGTTTGGGGGAACGCTATAACCAGATTTCATGGATATTGTAGAAAAATTCGATATTAAGTTTGGTATAAACAATCAACTAAATGCGAAATCAGAGGTTATAGACCTATAGCGGTCAAGTCGTTCTTTGACCTTTGTTGAAGGTCTTTCTTTGCTCTTGAAGGAACTGTTTAAGATTTTAATTTCATATTTCATCATTGTCAAACATCTCCTCTGCAACAACTGGGCAAGTTCGAATCAAATTTCATATGGAGCATCCAGGGGTTAAAGTGAACATAAATATTTCAAACTGGTTCTGGTCACATAACCAATAATTCTGTCGTGCCCATATATGGTAAAATCCTTTAAAAGCTTATTTTCCAGAACAAATACACTGATGGTCACGAATTTTGATATGTAGGATTGGGTACTTAAGTAATACAAAAATTATTCAAATAATGACTTTAGTTGACTTCCACCTTTCTGTTGGCAATTTCAAATAAGCTTTCATTGTTTTATACGGGAAAATGCAACAGAAAAAAAATCATTGAAATTACAGTAGATTTTGGTATAAAAATTGGTGCAAAAACTGGTACATGCAGTCAACTAAATGAGTACATGAAGTTTGTTAAGTAACAGAGGTCAAGGGAATTCTTGACCTTCGACTAAGGTTACAATATACTCGTTGTGTCGGACATCTTCTTCAAAGCGACTTAGCCTTCATGAATTGGGGAAATGAAAACGATTGGTCACATGACGAAAATAGCCGTTATGCCCATATATAGTAAAACTTTAAAAATAATTTTCTCCAGAGTGAAATGGTTCACTCGAATTGGCGGTTCAGGGTCATATCGTTCTCTTCTTTATCTTGAGCGAGAACAATATTATCTTGAACAAATTTAGAGGGAACAAAGGTGTAACTTGTTTCTACAAGAGAAGAAAACGGACATATCTCAATTACATCTTGAAATATCTTCAGGCATTAGAAATATATCATGTTCCCTGACGCAGCAATGTTGTATTTTGTTTCCTCAAGATGAAACAAAGAAGTCTCACATTATCCTCGAGGTTTGCTGTAGTAAAGTGTTTTATGTTGCTTTTTTACACTCGTTTTCATCGCAAACAGACTGCTGTTTGCTTGTTTTTTTGTGAGATTTTTGTCGTTTCATTTGTTTGTTCATCATTTTGCTTACATTAATGACAATTCAAGCATAAATTTTCTTTTATATTAATGCGAACAGCAGAGAAATAGATTGGCAGAGTGGCCCTTGAGTGCATCTTATCAGATACCATGCTGTATCAGCACTTAATAAACAAATATTGCACAGCTTAGAGCAAAGGTCCTGCACATTTGCACAAACAGATACGCGTTGTGGCAGTTTTGCACTTATTTGATTAACGCGAGCAGCATGTTGCTCACTTATTAGATCTCTAGAGGCGAAGGCTCCTTGGGAGCTTGTAGGATAGACAGGTGTCCGTCGTCATCGTATGCCGTTGTATGTTGTCCGCCTACCATCGACACTTTCAAAGACATCTTCTCTGAAGCCAGTGGGCCGATTGGGCATACATTTCCTCTGCAGCATCCTTGGGCTAAAGGATTGAAAGAGTGTCTTTCTTTTTTATGAAAATCGACTTTTTAGTTTGGTTCCCATAGACTTACAATCATTATGGAGAAAATTGAAAAATGGCATTTACTGCCAAAAGTCCAATGCAGGTATTTTGACAAAACATTTATAAAAATATATTTTGCAGTCTTCAATCAGCTATATGTTTTTGAACCACTGCTCTTTTTGTTGGCTGCCATGGAAATCAAAATGAATTGAAAAAAAAGAAAAATATAACTAAAAATTATTTCCTCTGAAGCCACTAGGCCGATTAGGCTCAGATCTCATCTGTATTATTCTTGGGCTGGGGGATTTGAAAGAGTGTGATTTTTTTTTATGAAAATCGGCTCCTTAGTTTGGTTGCTATGGCACCTTAGGTTCTCATAGACTAATAATGGGGGAAATTGAAAATGGAATTTACTGCCAAAAAACATTGCAGATATTTTGACAAAACTTTTATAGAAATGTCTCTTGAGAAGGCCCACTGCTCTTCTCATTGGTAGCCATGGAAACCAAAATGAAAAATAAAAAAAAGGAAAAAATCTTTACAAAATAATCTCCTCTGAAGCCACTGGGCTGATTAGGCCCAGATTCCATTAGTAGCAGTCTTGACTAGGGGGTTGAAAGTTCATGGCTTTTCTATGAGAATCGTATCTTTAGTTTGGTTGCTATGACAACTTAAAGTTCCCATAGACTTACACTGGCGCTCACGTATTTGTACACATTCAAAACGCGTCGGGGACGCAGTTGATGCGCGCGGGATACGCGGTAATTATGAACGCGAATATTTTAGTAGCCAATGAAAATTCGTTCTCAGTTTTGCGTATACCGCGAAGCGACGCGTGCAACGCGCATTTTATGCAAATTTCATTGACCCAATCAAAATTGCGCACATGATACGGGTAGTGACGTAGTCCTTTGCGTCTCAACGCGCGCGTACGGGAACCAATCAAAAGGTTGAATATAACGTGACTGATGGAGGTATAACTGGTAACCTCGATACAGCAAGCTTTGAACTTTTTAGATTGGCCTGTTCATCATTTTACAAGCAATTTCCTAGCACCCAAGGCAGATGTGTAGTAGATATCAGTGAGGATAAGAAGAGAAAGGCAGTTGTCCAGCAAACTTATAAAGTCAGCCAGTCTGATGGTGAGAGAAGTTACACGTTGAATGTGTACCCTACAAATAATAAAATGTTGTTAAACGGTAAAGATATTGAAAAATTCATGACTGACCATTTACCAATCATACATGAAATCATGTGTAAGGCCGTTAAGGATAGGCAGCTAGGTAGTGTGGCAAATTTTAATCTTATACTTGGCACTCAACTTAAAAACCTAATAGACCAAAGGGAGAAAAATAAAGACTCAGAAAATGCCTGTGCAGATATAGATCACTCATGTCCCAAGCGATCCAAAAGTCCCCAGTCGCTCAATACTGTATTGGGTGTATCCCAGTCAGCCGATGACTGTATGACCAAGCGTGAACAGAATCATATCGATACTAAATGCCCGCGATGTAAGCGAAACTGTCAAACTCGCGGTGCTTTTTGTGAAGAGGGTAACCATTGGATCCACTATTTCTGTGATCGACTTACTGAAGGTGAGATAAACAGACTCCTGAATGATAAAGGGTTTATCTACGTGTGTAAACAATGTAGAGATAGGGGTGAAAATACCAGCTTGAAGATGCCATATAACCCACAACATCATATCCCTAACTCAGCCCAGTCATCTCAATTAGACACAAATGTAGAGGTCAAGCCAGTAAATACTACAGCTGCAGAGCTGATTTTAGGTGAAGAAATGGGTATTGTGTGCGAAGTTTGTCAAACAGAAATGGAAGTAAGTGAGAATAGGTGTACCATTTGTCTGGGAAATTGCCACAACCAGTGTATGTCACCAGATGAACAGGGGGAGATCTGTATAGGATGTGCAGCGGCTCAGTCGCAAATTGTTCAGAGTAGTATGGTGGGGGTACTTACTTCCTGTTCACAGAATACAAGCTTACAAGTAGCAGGGGAAGAGACCGGAGCAGAACCAACGGCCAATGTGCAAGCTAGGATGAAGCAACAAGGCGCAGAGAATGTGGGTAAACAGAAGACTCAGATCCAGATGACTGACCAGAATACCCAAGGGAAGGTAAAAGAGAAGAAGTCTAGCGAGGCGCAAGGAATTAAGCATAGGGAGCTGAGACAGCTTGAAACCAAGTTGAGAAAATGGGAAGAAGAACTGAAGCTTAGGGAGGTGAAGATTGGTGAGCGAACTGGGGACATGAAGAGATTAGAAGAGTACCTACAGAAGACAGAGGCACGGAATGTAGAACTAGAGGCGACAGTTAGAACTCTGCACAGGAAGATAGACTTAATAGAGGCTAGTAGGCATTCATGCGTAGGAAACGGGCCACCAGACTATACACATAGACAGTATGTAGCTCAAGATATTTTACCTGACGCATCACAGAGAACAAAAATTTCAGAAACGGGAAATTCTTTTACATACCCAGCAAATAATCCATCTAATGAACTTATGTATGGAATTCAGCAGCAGGTGACTAAATTCGTTTTAAATAAGGTAGCACAGCAAATTGAACAACTGGAAGCACTTGATAAAACAGTGAATACCCAAATGCAGTTTGTGAACCCTGGTCTATACCCAACCATGAATGCTAGTGGAATGGCACAACCGATACAACTAATACAGCCTGCCCCGGAGCTACTTAGAATGGCACAGCCAATTCCTATGGTGAATCCAATTCAGCAGTATAGTAAAGGGGATGCTGAGCAAGGGCTTGGGGATGGCCTAAAAGAATACCATCACACAGCAGGTGACCCACAGCCAGGTACTCTAGGACTTGACGCTGCTAGCTTTACTGTTAAAAGGGATGGTATGAGTGTGCAATCTCCTGCTGAGGGGCCAGACCATGGCCAGTATTCAAGGGGGAAGAAGCTTAAGCAACATGTAATGGAGACGAAGATAACACCAAGTATGAGCAGCAAGGTGGTGAGTGAAGTACCAGATTTAACTACAACAGAAGCAAGCCAGTATATGGCTGAGGGCCAACCAATATTCTACAAAGATACATTTAATACACAAGATCCTAGACACAGAAGAAATGTTACAGAGCAGTCTTTTTTGCACCGGGCCAAGTCTCGGAGGGGGCGGATATAGTTAAGCCAGAAATAAATGATAAACAGCCAAAAGTATGTCAGGAGAATTTTAGAATTGTTTCTTTTAACTGCAAGAATATGGAAACCGCTAAACATGCAATTGAGCAATTATCCAGAGTTGCTGACGTTATCCTTATACAGGAACACTGGTATTTTGATTGCCAGTTAAAACAGCTCAACACCATCTGTGAGGACCTAGTTGGATGTGGTAAAGCAACAGACACTGGAGATCCTATACTCCCAGTCCAGATGCCCAGAGGATATGGCGGTACCGCTGTCATATGGCAGAAGAGCATAGACCACCTAGTGACCAGCCTGCCAGATGGAGCCAATCGTATACAGTGTGTGGAGTTGAATAGTAAACAGCCGATGTTGCTAATCTCAGTCTATATGCCATGTAAAGGCCTTAAGGAAAACGTCAGTGATTTTGAAGATTGCCTTTCCCAACTACAGGAAATTTTGAATAAATATCAACATACTCATTCTATAGTATTGGGGGGTGATTTTAATGAAAGTCTTACAAACTCGAAGGAATCCAGGAGGTTACAACATTTTAAACAGTTTCTGTTAGACAATGGACTAGCAACTAAGCCAACAGGGAAGACATATGTAGGCCCTGGCGGGACTGATGTCAGCACTATAGATTATATCTTCTTCAGCCAAGACATAGCCGCGAGAGTGGAGGCAGTCGAAATCCTCGAAACTATCCATACAAACGTGTCAGATCATTATCCAATATCCTGTACCCTGAAAGTAGAGATGGACCGAGGCACAGTGCCTAAAGTTGACAAATCTCTATTGCCCACTCGGAGGGTTAGGTGGGACAAGTTAGACAAGGAAAGCTATAAGAATAAAGTAGCTGAGGGACTGGTGGGGATGAACGATTGTAATATCTCGACACTAAGCGATCTGGATACTAACCTTCGTAAGTTAAATAATGTCCTAGTGCAGGCATCAGAGTCTTCGGGTCCTCGACAAGTCAGAAGAAGGCGTAAGGCAAAACTAACAGTTTGGACTCCAGAAATTGCACAAGCAGTGAAGGATAAAAAGCAAGCATTCTATAAATGGAAAGACAGCGATAGGCCAAAGGATGAGACAAATGTCTTAGTTATCAACAAGAAATTGGCAACAATGCACCTTAGAAAATTATGTAGGATTGAATCAGCTAAATCACGGGAACAGTCAAGGCAACAGATTTTAGATGCTAGGTCTTCAGATATGAAGTTATTCTATAGACTGTTGAATAAACAAAGGGGGAAGTTAAAATACTGTGTCAATGAACTGTCGGTGAATGATCAAGTCTTCAAGACGGAATCAGAAATTCTTCAGGGATGGAGGCAGCATTTTGCATCTTTAGCAACACCATCCAACGACAGTGGGTTTGATGAATCATACCGCCAGCAGGTGCATCACGAGACTAGGGAGATCATAGACATATGTAGTAGCTCTATTGGTCAGAGTAAGTGCGACTCAGTAACAGTTGAGCAAGTAAAAGAAGCTATCAAGTCACTTAATAGAGGGAAGGCTCCAGATTTCCATGGTGTTACTGTTGAGCATCTTTTATATGGTGGAGAAGACCTATATCAGGTACTTACCGAGTTCATCAACCTCATTTTCAAGTTTGGAGAGGTCACAGACGCCTTAAAAATTGGGGCTCTTACCCCTGTCTATAAGAACAAGGGATCCAGTAAAGATGCAAGAAATTACAGAGGTATAACCATACTACCGACCGTAACAAAGATTGTGGAGACCATTCTGAGAGGCCAGATACAGCCATTAATCGAAGAACAACAGAACAATTTACAAAGGGGTTTTACCCGACATTCTTCTCCAATGAATTGTTCGTTAATCTTAGAAGAAGTTATCAGAGAACATAAAGATCTGCGTAAGCCCCTGTATGTGGCGTTTTTGGATGTTAAATCCGCTTTTGATGTTGTCTCACATGAGAGTTTGCTTAGAAAGATGTTCCATATTGGAGTCGACGGTGTAGCTTGGACCTTGATACATTCCCTCCATCAGGGGGCAGAGTCTGTCATCAAGTGGAACAATGCATACTCGGAAGCTTTTGAGATCCAACAAGGAGTCCGCCAGGGTGGCATACTGAGTACTGACCTGTATAAAGTCTACGGCAATCACCTATTAGACCGTCTCAAGTTGTCGGGTTCGGGATGCCATGTTGGGGGAATATCGTGTATGGCACCTACTTGTGCTGATGATATGGCAATTCTATCGGATAGACGGGATGTATTGCAGTCCTTAATAAACGTGGCAGTGGACTACAGTCACATGGAGCGATATTTACTCCAGCCTACAAAGAGTGTGATACTGGAGATTCCCAGTGGTCCCAAGCAAAACGGTAGCGCAGACGTAACAGTGTGTATGAAAGATCAGCCAATGCCAATAGTCAGCGAAGCCATGCATATGGGTATTCTCCGATCTGCCAACACCCAAGAAACTGCTGTTGAGGAGAATATCAGAAAAGCTCGACGTACCATCTATGGACTTATGGCGGCAGGCCTTCATGGTGAGAATGGGCTCGACCCAGAGACTTCAGTCCACTTGCTACATATCTATGTCTTGCCAGTTCTTATATATGGACTGGAGGTTGTTCTTCCGAAGAAGACCCTTGTCGATAAATTGGAAGGAATTCTCAAGAAGTTCTTAAAACAAGTTTTGTCATTACCAGATACCACTGCAGATCCAGCAATCTTCATTCTTACAGGAGCATTGCCTGTTGAAGCTGTTATTCACAAGAGGGCTCTAACCTTATTTGGTAGCATCTGCAGGCTTGATGAGAGTGCTGTCGAAAAACAGTTAGCCAGGCGCCAGCTGTCTGTTAAAGGTTTTGAGGGTAATAGTTGGTATGTTGCGATACGAATGCTCCTTATAAAGTATGGCTTGCCAGATTGCTGGGAACTGATTGAGAATCCACCTACTAAGTGCAGATGGAAGGCCCAAGTGAATGAGCTGCTGAATGAGTATTGGTCTACAAGTATTAAGCAAAGAGCTCGACTTTACCCTACTTTGAGTTGGTTGAATATTGAAGATTTTTTACCTGGCAAGAAACATTGGTTGATACAGCATACACGTGAAGTAAGAGATACAGCAAGACTTAAGACAAAATTAAAGCTTGTGACTGGCTCCTACATCCTACAGGTGAACAGGGCGTGTTTTAACCAGACTCAAGTGGATCCTACTTGTATGTTATGCCATCAAGGAGAAGAAGATATGGAACACTTCCTGTTGGTCTGTAGCGCTTTGGCTGATGTGAGGCGCCCAATGCTGGAGAGACTCTTGGGACTTGCAGCTAGTCTGATACAGGATCCTATGGACCATTCTATACTGATCCAACTAATACTAGACTGCAGTAAACTTATAGACTGTAATGAGAATAATGATAACTGGTCCAGAATTAGGGCATTAGAAAGACAATCAATAAGCTTATGTCATACCCTCCATATTGAACGGTACAAGAAACTTTCATGCATTCCTAAGCGGAGAAGGTGACCGCAGTACACACAAGCCCGATTTTAAAAGTTATTTTTTAAAGTGTAAATAGGGTGATGGGAAGTGCATCATTTTAGTCCCGTGACGAAACCAAGAAATTATCCGACTCCCGGGAGGAGGTGTGCCTTAAGTGGCAGAACTTATATAACAGAACAGAACAGAACAGAAATCGCGTATTGAATGCGCATTTTAGGGAGGTCAACTTTAAGTAAATCATGTGAAAGAAAGAGCCATTAGTCTACATCAAGCTTGATGTCGAATGCTCATTTGGTCTTACTTGAACCATAACGGGAAAGAAAAGAAAAAAAAAAGAAGCCTAGAAACTCGACCGGCAACTCAAAACTAAATGCGACTGGGACAGTCCCATGACACTTCGCCATTGAAGTGGACTAAATCGCACTCTTCAGCCATAAATTCCTTTCGTATCAGAAATTAAAATCGTGGAATCTGAAATTAATATGGCCTTTATGGAAAATAAGTGCCAGGCGGCAGTCACTTTGAATCTTAAAGAATTCAAGTCAGGGTGGGGGGATAAAAACCTCTGATCAGTGACCTGTAAATAGCAGTGACCTGGAGGGCTGATTGGAGTTTTAAGAGAGCATGTTTGGGAGAGGAGTGGTAGGTCACTGCTCTGATCAACATGACTTGGAAACGGTTGTCTCCAGGGCAGTGTCCTCAGCCCTATCCTATTCATTGTAATAATAAATACCCTTGATGATGCTGAGGGGGGGGGGCAAACTTCTCTCTTTCTCAGTTTGCAGATGACAGTGCTATCTGGACCTACCAATCCTCTCCCAAACATGCTGTCGTAAAACTCCAGTCAGCCCTCCAGACAATCGAGATATGGTCCACGCTCTGGGGCTTCAAAATACCCACTATTAAGACAAAGGCTATAATTTTCCCTTAAAAAAAAAGACTTAATATTGAATCACTTTAAAAACTCTCCCTTTTTGGGACAGAAATAGAATTTTGTGACCATATCACCTTCCTGGGTATGATCCTAGATAGCAAACTAACATATGGGGTCAGCATATTAAAAATCTGATTGAAAATGTAATAAAGACCTAAACCTCATGAGGACGGTTTCATTCACCTCCTATGAAGCAGATAAAAAAAGTCCTATTGACATTATATAAGGCCCTAATCCTCAGTAAAAGTTGATTATGGTGCGCAAGCTTATAACTCGGCACCCAAACATCTACTCTCAAAGCTCAAGACCTCATCCAAAACAACTTAGCACTCCGTATTGCTACGAGAGCATACCACTCCGCCCATATTAATGCTTTAGAAGTTGAATGTGGAATTAAACTCCTACAGCTGAAGGTGCCGGGCAGCGTAGCGCAATCGATAGGGCACCTGACTGGATCATGCCAGAGGTCTTGGGTTCGAGAACCCGGTTGGGCCACATACTTCGTTTCTCCTTCTGCTGATTCAAGAAAGGCAGTTGTCAATTATTGACCATCGGCACTTACAACCATACCAAACCCTCAAAACTGGACGTTTATCCCCTAATAAATGAAGCAGTAACCAAAAAATGGCAATCCCAATAGACCAATAGCAACAAGGGCCACACCTTCCATTTCGTCAAACCAAAGGTTAAACTTCAATGTGACGTATATAGTCTCAATAGACATTTCGACATAGCCTATTCCGGACTAAGGCTAGGACACTGCGGGCAGGGCTGCCTTCACTACAGTAACCAGTCCGCCCTATGCCCCCACTGCAATGATGCAGAAGATCTCAACCATATCTTCTTTGACTGTGTGGCCCCATAACAATCAAAGGCGAGACCATAGAATCCACAATATTCAAGTTAGGCTATCACACAATAGACCTGAGACTGCTCCTGTCTCCCCCAAAGAAACATGCAAATACAATACAGAAGGTAGTCTTTGAATACCTAGACAAAACCAATATCATTGCCAGGATATAGATAGATTCCAATACAATAGGGAAAAAAGATCCCCGTAATTTTCTCTAATTCGAGCCCCTGTTGCTAACCACCTACCAAACCCATTTCCCAAAATCCCTGGATCCACATTAATACCCTACTAAGTCCAATGCTCATGACAAAAACTCCCATTACCCAGTAAAAGCCCCAGAACCCATCTGTACGACTACAATCTGACTTTCCCTACGGTCGTATAAATAACTTTTGTCTATTGACAATAAAGGGTAAAATTAATGTGTATCCAACCTCCTTAAACTCACACCCAGGCTAAGTTACCTGGAAACTAAATGAACCATAATAAGGTTCAGCACATTTGCTCCCTAGAAACAGCCAAAAGAAACTGCCCTCTTTTCCCGTCAATCCGCAATAAGAGATAAGCTATAGTCCTCTGGTCCATTAATAATACTCTCCATTTCTTCCCCACCCCCAAATTAATGTGTATCCAACCTCCTTAATCTCACACCCAGGCTTAGTTACCTGGAAACTAAATAAACCATTATAAGATTCAACTAATTTCCTCCCTAGAAACGGCCAAAAGAAACCGCCATCCTTTTTGAACAACCCGCAATAAGAAATAAGCTACTGTCCCTGTGTCTATTAATAATATTCTCCATTTCCCCTCCAAAAAATAATGTGTATCCAACCTCCTTAATCTCATACCCAGGCTTAGTTACCTGGAAACTAAATAAACCATTATAAGGTTCAACTAATTTGCTCCCTAGAAACAGCCAAAAGAAACTGCCGTCCTTTTTGAACACCCCGCAATAAGAATTAAGCTACTGTCCCCGTGTCTATTAATAATATTCTCCATATCCCCTCCAAAAAATAATGTGTATCCAACCTCCTTAATCTCATACCCAGGCTTAGATACCTGGAAACTAAATAAACCATTATAAGGTTCAACTAATTTGCTCCCTAGAAACAGCCAAAAGAAACTGCCGTCCTTTTTGAACAACCCGCAATAAGAAATAAGCTACTGTCCCCGTGTCTATTAATAATATTCTCCATTTCCCCTCCAAAAAATAATGTGTATCCAACCTCCTTAATCTCATACCCAGGCTTAGTTACCTGGAAACCAACTGAACCATTATAAGGTTCATCACATTTGCTCCCTAGAAACAGCAAAAAGAAACTGCTCTCTCCTCCCAACAATCCACAATAAGAAATTAGCTACAGTCCTGTTGTTGACTAATAATATTCTCCATTTCCCAAAATATTAGAACACTAAAAAAACTCCCATGAAAATACAGGACCCTAAAACTTTAAATATGCAATATATTTTGGAACCAACTAAACCAAGATAAGGTTTAGAACAAATGCTACAACCCTAGGTCCCAAAAGGAATTTTTACCCCACCTACCTCCCTCCCAACAGATTTAAGCTACGGTCTTCTCTAGAGAAGACCAACTGTCGCAATTCATGATGTAACCCAGGCAGTCTCAATTACTCATGAGGGCCACAAAAACATGAGACAACTGCATTCCAGATCACCCTCAATTTCTTATCCCCCAACTGCCTATTGCATTAGTTAATAAGGGAATTTGCTCCCCACCTAAGAATTTGCTCCCCATTTCCCCCTAGACCTGCCCTGGGCCCAGCCAGGACAGGGGGCTTGTTCCTGCAGAACTAGCAAAGTGAAGTCTGATGGAGGCCTGCAGTTCGGGGAAGATGCATTATGGCTTGCCTCTCATGCCATGCATTTCCAGAAGCCCTGAATTGTATTGCTAAAGCCAACCCACAGTGGGTCGCGAGGGCTGTGTGCATGGGAAGTGATTTATGTGGATCTGTGCACAAGTCCATTTTGGTTCTATCCCATTGCTGCTTAATGTTTCTGGAAGTTTTTGCTCCCCACCAAAGATTTTGCTTCTCCCTTTTTCTGAGACGTCACCTGCACAGGACCCAGCACAGGTCCACTTCGGTGCAACCCCACTGACACATGAATCTGGGCAGTCTTTTGCACCCGCCCCCCTCCCCACCAAAGAATTTGCATCCCATCCAAGAATTTGCTCCTTGTTCCCTCCTCCCCCTTTTTTTTTCCTCCATAGAACTGCCTTGGACCTAGCCAGGACAGGGGGGCTTGTTCCAGCCTGGGTCTAACTTCGGTTAGAAAACCAAGTTCTTCTTGTAGAGAGTCAGGTGTTTTTTCTTGCCGGGGTTCTCGGTTTTCAGTCACCTTGATGATCATTCATCTCTGGCCCCATATGCTGAAAATTTTTGCAGCATTAAATTGCTTTCTGGAAATCAAGGTTTATCTTGGAATGTAGGTTACTATTGTGCCTTCAGCCAAAACTACATGCTACAAATGAAATATTCTTAAACTTTATTTTGTTTACTTTTATATCTGTTTCGATTCGGCACAGATTGCTCTGCAATAAGGTAATCCGAAGAGAACCCACTTGTCTGTTCAGACTTTACCATTTCCAATTTAATGCAAGTTACTTCGTAGTAAAATAATGTTTTTGATTGGGTGCAAGTTACTTTGCAGTAAAGTAAATGCAGCCTGCTCAAATGTTAACATGACCTAAACATGCCCGAGGTCAGTTCAAAAATAAATTTTAATGCGGCTTTGCTTCGGTTTGCTGTTTAGACAGGACTTTTAATCCGAAGTAAAAGTTAATTCGGATTCGATCCAAGGTACTCTGTAGGATTAGTTTAATTACTCCGAATTAGTTTTTAATTCGAATAAGATTTGCTAGTCTAAACAGCTAATTCAAAGCAAATTCTGATTCGATTCGGATTAAAACTCTAGTCTAAACAGGATTTTGAAGGTATAGACAATTCAGGCATGCGATTGTTTTTACATTGTCTCAAAGGCAAGGATAATTGCTTATTTGTGGCCTTGGTTGTGGAGAAAACTGGAGTACCTGAAGAATACCACCAACCTTCCTGCAGAGACTGTCCGAGTGATTCTGCTTCCTGCCGAGGAGCTCGGCAGGAAGCAGAGTCACGTGGACAGTCTAGGTAGGAAGCCAATTTTCGAGGACAGAAGTCTCTGCAGGAAGCAAGAGATCGTGGACAGTCTCGGCAGAAGCCAAATATGATGTGAAGTCCGCCGAGACTGTCTGCGAGTTCTTGCTTCCTGCAGAGACTTCTGTACATGATAATTGGCTTCCTGCCGAGACTGTCCGCGTGACTCTGCTTCCTGCCGAGAGGCTCGACAGGAAGCAGAATCACGCGGACAGTCTCTGCAGGAAGCCATTTATCATGTACAGAAGTCTTACATGATAATTGGCTTCCTGCCGAGACTGTCTGCGTGACTCTGCTTCCTGCCGAGAGGCTCGACAGGAAGCAGAATCACGCGGACAGTCTCTGCAGGAAGCCATTTATCATGTACAGAAGTCTCGGCAGGAAGCAAGAACTCGCGGACAGTCTCGGCGGAAGCCAAATATGATGTACAGTCTCTGCAGGAAGCGAAAATTAGAGGAATCGATTATACCCTGTGGTATTGTTTAACTCAATATAATAGTCTGGGTCCAAATTTCACTAGTCAGTTTAATTCTTAGCGAGGGTTACCGTGTGTGCTCTGGCCCAGATAAGTCGTGACTTTTTTGTTTGTTTGTTTGTTTTCTGGCCTAAGAAGTTAAGAAAAAATAGAAGTTATATATAGTTTCTAAGCCTAGAAGTTCTATTTAGAGTTAGTCTAAATAGTAGTTAATGAGTCCCATTGAATTCAGAAATCGAGAGGTTACGAGTTGTTATGTAAAAATTGGCCCAGATAATGTGAGACTACTTTATGGTTCCCGTCTTCTGCGCATCGATTCGGTCAGGTTCCCGGTAGAGAGATCGATACAATATTTAATTAACTTAGTAACTTATATTGTTTTATATTTTAATTAGGCCAACGTACAATCTGCGGTTGTACGCGTATTGAACAAGTCATGAATATTCATGTTAACATCGTTTGCGTCTCCCGCGTCGAGACGCGTCAGGGCGCGTCTAGACGCGTCTGATGCGCGGTTCTAGGTGATACGCACGCAGCACGCGCATGCAACGCGGTACGAACGCGTTTTTGGTGTACAAATACGTGAGCGCCAGTGTATCATGGGGAAAATTGAAAAGTGACATTTGCTTCCCAAAAGACATAGCAGACATTTTGATCAAACTTTTATAGAAGTACTCTGTGAGAAGTCTTCTATCAGCAATTTGTTTTTGGTCTACCTGTGCTTTTATTGGTTGCCATGGAATCACGTGTGCACAAAAATGAAATGGGAAAATCTTTGAAATATTATCTCCTCTGAAGCCACTAGCCTGATTAGGGACAGAATGACATCAGTAGCATCCTTCATCCGGGAGATAGAAAGTTTTTGTTTTAATGAGAATCGGCTGTTAAGTGTGGTGGCTATGGCAGATTAGAGTTTCCTTTGAATAATAATGGGGAAAATGGCATTTACTGCTTAGGCGTTGCAGTTTTTTTTG
The DNA here is from genome assembly GCA_963989385.1 of Ctena decussata. NCBI lineage: Eukaryota > Metazoa > Mollusca > Bivalvia > Lucinida > Lucinidae > Ctena > Ctena decussata. The sequence continues at coordinate 15,260,608 of OZ022505.1, read as the reverse complement.
ACAAAACTTTGATAAAAAAAGTTCCTTTAGAAGTCTTTTATCGGCCATATGTTGTTTCGCCTTCTGCTCATTTTTATTTGTTTCTTTGGAAACCAAAACGCAAAAAGCGGACAAAGTACCCAAATATTATCTTCTCAAAACCTTAAGCTCTGTGATGCTGGGACTTTATAGGAGTATTTATCATATAAGATTTTACGGATTTCGTTTTTTTTTTTCTGAAATCATTTCTTTAGTTTGGTTGCTATGGCAACTTAGAGTTTCCATAGACATAACATTAAAGACTGGCATCTACTGCCAAGCCTTTTTCTGATATTCTGACAAAATCTTTATAGACATGTTCCTTGAATAGTCTTCTATCAGTCATTATATGTCCACTGCTCATTTTTATATGCCCGTCAAAGACGGGTCGTATAGTGTCGTGGCCTCCGTCCGTCTGTCCATCCGTATGACCGTTCGTTAACTGTTTGTGTCCGCTACATATCTCCTGAACATCTTGAAAGATTTTTTTGAAACTTGGGTCAAGTGTTTGCCTTATCGAGACAATGTGCAGAACTCATATCTCAACGATGTCCGACAAAGGTCAAAGTCACACTTAGAGGTCAAATGCCAAACGGTTACATTTCGTGTGCGCTCCATATCTCGGAACCCGTTTAAGATTTCTTCATGAAAGTTTGTGCAAATATAAAGCACCTCAGACAATGTGCAGCGAAGAAAAAACAAAAACCTTTTGACGGAATCCCTTTGTATATTTCGTATAGTTATTTCATATAAGCTTCGTGTCCGCTCCATATCTTGGAAACCGTTTAAGATTTCTTCATGAAAATTTGTGTAAATATAAAGCACCATCAGCCGATATGCAGAGAATATAAAACATAACCCTATTCTTAGTTTTGACGGAATTATGTCCCTTTGTATTTTTCGTAAAGTAATTTCATTTAAGCTTCATGTCCGCTCCATATCTCAAAAACCGTTTAAGATTTCTTTATGAAAGTTTGTATAATTATGAAGCACCATCAGACGATGTGCAGAAAAAAGGAACCGTAACCCCACTTTCGTTTTAACAAAATTACGGCCCTTTGTATTTTTCGTTTTGTAATTTTGTTTTAAATGTTTGTCCACTTCATATCTCCTTAACCCGTCGAAAGATTTTTTGAAACTTGTTTCAAATGTTCACCTTATCGAGGCAACGTGCAGAACTGGTATTTCAACCATGTCCAAAATAGGTCAAGGTCACACTTAGAGTTCAAAGTTCAAAAGGTATCATTATTTGTCTGCTCCATATCTGGAAAACCGTTTACGATTTCTTCATAAAAGTTTATACAGATATGAAGCATCATCAAACAATGTGCGGAGAAAAAGAACCATAATCCTACTTTCAGATTTGACGGAATTATCCACGTAATTTTCATATAGTAATTTTATATTAGCTTTGTGTCTGCTCTATATCTTGAAAACCGTTTAAGATTTCTTCATGAAAGTTTGTACAAATATCAGAAAATATGCAGAGAAAAAGAAGCATAACCCTACTTTCAGTTTTGATGGAATTATGCCCCTTTGTGGAGCTCTTATTATTTGTTGCTATGGAAACCAAAATGCAAATATAGAAAAAAATACCTTAAATTATCTCCTCAGAAACCATATGCTCTATTAAGCACAAACTTCATAGACGACCTAATCACATTAGCCTTTACATATTTTATATTTTGCATTGTCATTGTTCAAAGGACATGGTTGGTATGGCAACTTATAAGGAAAAAACAACAAAAAATGGGACTCATTGCTAAGCAATTGCAGATATTCTGTCCTAACATTTCAGAAATATTCCTTTAGTGGTCTTCTATCAGTTCTATGTTTTTTTCTGCATCCTGCTCATTTGATCGGTTTCCATGGCAACCAAAAGGGAAAAAAGCTAAAAATCATTTGAAAGTTATTCTTTTTTTTGTTGCCACTGCAATCAAAATATGGAAAATAATTATATATTTTGTTATCAACTCAACAGGCTGTCAGACTGAGAATTTGTGATTGTATATTTTGTATTTGCCTATTCAAATGTGACAGCAATTTTGAGCCTATTCAATAATAGCAGTTTTGAGCTAGAGATCTGGTGAGCTTTGTGGCCCGGACGGGCCTCTTGCTTCTGGTTCAGATCTGATTTTCGTTCTACTGATCAAGAACGTTTTCTATTTTTTGTTTTTTTGTTTTTTGATTTGCGATAATAAATATGTACCTCATCAGTTTGTTAAAATTTATCGTCATCATTGTCAAATATCATTTTCATTCAGAACTGGACAAAGTAGTACTTTGTTGGAAACAGCAGAATTTAAGCCATTTATGGATATCTTCAAAATATTTGAGGCGAAATACTTCTGTAAAATTTATTAGAGTTAGATATATATGCAGTTACGTGTATTTGCTCACAGAAGTGTAGTATTTGTTATTCTTATTCTGTGCTTTACTTGGTTTAACGAATTATGTTATTTGCATTCGTAAGTTTGGATTTGTCTAGACATACACTGCCGTTTGAATGTAGACATAGTCAATCGTTTTCAGTTATGAAACTTTCCAATAAAGCCAGTCCGATTTAGAAAACCTGATTATAGTAAAATATAAATTATGCCAGTCTTCTGTCGTCTGTTTTGTTGGTCAGCCGCGAATTGTATATTAAATTATTGTTCATACAGCGGACTGGCATACTCGTAGTTCGTGTTATCACTATTGTAGATTGGATATGCCTATATTTGGATGAAGACTTCCAGATGAAAGAAAATTATATTTTTATCATTCTCTAAAGATCCCTGCAGGCACATAACGTCGTAATGATGTCGTAACTACGTCGATGCGACGAAATGAAGTCGAATCGACTTTCATACGACGTCATTTCGACGCCATATTCCCGCTGGGTAGGGTAGCATTGTGATTATACTGTGTTAGGAAATGGGATCTGTTTTCTATCTTTTATGGTTTGTGTTAATTGTGATACTGCAAAATTGGATATTAATCAAACATGATTTCGCTAATTAGTCTATACCTCATATAATTTGTTCTGTTTATGTTTGAATATCGATTATGCAAAGAAATGCATTTGCGATTGTGTTAATCATGTATGTGAAATATAATTGAAAATTTGGAAAGATTGCGTTTGAATTTCTTTCACTCCCTTCTCGTATATTTTATGTTCTTACCCGGTCAGTTTCAAGATTCGAATAAGCCCAAAACTGGACGGGTGAACGTTTACTTAGATACTGCAGGATCAGTAGAGCAGCGGCACCTGGTCCACAATGCCAACAAACTGGCACCTGCGCCTATCGAGAATCAGATCAGTCTGGTCAAAGTCTTCGGTGCGCGCTTAAAGGGTAGCTAAGGGTCTCAGCTATCTCAATGCGGACAGTAAAGACTCTGATCAGACTGGGCGGACGCCCAGACTGATCTGAGTGTTTGCTGGGCGCACTTGCCACTTTGTCGTTTTTGCCGTGTCGTGCATCGGTTAAACTACCATGATGCTAGAATGGTGCCGGACAACCAGAAGCAAACATTGCAGACCCAGATAATGCTGTTTTAAGGGTCACACTTTCAGGGGAAGCAACTGTTCCATTTTCTATTGATCCTCCTTTCTTAATGGAGGTCAACTCTTAAAGAAAAAAAATGTACTTCCTTCGGAGAGGACCATATTTTGGAAGGGTTATCCATGCTAGAAAACAGGAAGCCAAAAAAAGTTGTACATGTATCCTTTGAAAAGCTGGCGGAAAACTAACAATTACGGTCAGAAACTATTCTTATTGCGGTGAGTCTCATTTTTGTCCCTCCCCCCCCCCCTTACCCACACACACACACTTCCTCCACACACTCACTCAGTCCTTGTCAATGGGGTTCACCACTCAAAGGAAAGACTTGTTTCTGTAGCAGCAATTTTTTTTCTTTTCCGAGAAGAGCCCCTTTTAAAACGTCCCATTGCAAAAGGTGGTGGAAAACTTAAGCAAATCGGGCTTGATATTACATTATGATATACTGCTCACAAAAAGTATGGGATATTAAGACATTAGGGAAAGCAGAGTTAACAAAAATGAGTAGATGAACATTGAATTGTTATTATTCATAACGTAGATATTCTTAGAGATCTTCAGTATGAATATGGATCTTTCAAGCATGTCACGTGACCTAGAAAAAAATGGAAGTAGACAAAGGGTCGACGCCCAAATTTCGCACGAATCCAGCGCAGCAATGACTGGCCATTTTTGTGCAAACTTTATTAAGACAGACGCTTAATGCTTCAGTTAACAAGATACAGATACTTTTGCCATGCTGTTTTATAAAAGGACAAAACGGTAGTTATACACGATACCATTGGGTGGTGGGTTGTCTCACCGATGGTGACATTTGCAAGGGCACTCTACACCGTAAATAACGCAAAAAAGCCTGCCAAAGTGGATGTTCTCAGTTTCGAAAATTATGAAGAATTTAAATATTCACAGAACTTAAGAGTTCAAAAGATTTTTTTCGCCGATGCGAAACTGATGTGTAGACCCCATAGTCATTTTTGTGTTGCTATAGGTCACGTGATCTGCTTTGGTTGTTTCTGTTTTAGCTGAATATTGTCACTTGAATAGGGCTCTATAAATATACAATAATAATCTAACCCAACCATATTATTAGTTCTTGTACTCGCTTCTGTATTTGGTGAGAGTATAATATAATGCAGGCTTTCAATTCGTCATTCTTTTTCCTACTTTTGTGGTCTCCGTATTTTTACCTCCTTTATATAAAAAAATCCTGCTGCAATTATTACTTCTTTGGCTTATTTGCTAAATGTATCATTGGTCTCAGGAAAAAGCTGATATTACAGAAGATTGCATCGGCCAACCAAACGCTTCTTGGGACCCAGGTGGTCCCTAACCCTTTGCACTTTGTAGTCACTTCTAACAAAATTGTATGTTCGAAAACGATTGTCAAGTTGCAGAATTTATTTCATGCAAAGGTTCTTTGGGGCATCAATTTCTTGTAATCATACTTTCCTACTTTTTGCAATATATATCCAACAGTTTTACTTTTCTCCTAATGTTCTGCCTCAAAGGTTCCTAACTTATTCCTTTTTAATGAAGAATCTCTATAAAACTAGCATTTTTGATAGCACTTTGTTTTATAAGTTTTGAGAGGGAGACATAAGGAGCGAATATTTTCTTGCATAACATCTACGTTTTACATCAAATAAAATCGGGCATGATCTGCAGCTAAATTTATGCTTTTCAGCGTGTTCATTCTGCACCATACCCTGGAAAAAATACTGGGTGTGAGGTGCGGATCGAAAATTCATCCTGAGTACCTTTTTCGGCACCACGAGGCTTGATACGTGTAGCCGAACGGTAAAGCCGAGGGTCCGATTTCATTTAGTTAAAATTATAACATAGACAGTGTACATGTGGTTACAGGGGGAAAATCCTACGCCAAGTAAAGGGTATAGGAGTAGGTCGTTATCTCTAGGGCTTTTCAGAGGCCATTTAGTCGGATTTTACTGAGCTTAAACCCGTTTGGAAACTGATGTCGGTATTTCTTTTTTATCATTTTACATGTGTAAATGTCTGTTTTAGTCCTAGATGTAATTTAGTATTGCTATAAAATGTCTTGTAAGCTTCGTCAAAATCGATAACGCACTATACTGTTCTCAAAGAAAGTCAAAATTCTTATTCACTTGGCTTCCATATAATTAATTAGGAATTCGGCGACGGCCTGGAGAAATTGCGCTTAAGGAAGTTTCTTTCTTTCTTCGGGTTGTCCATTTAGAAACTCAGTGTTTTGTATTGATTCAATACTGTTTTCAGATACATGACGCATCCCCTATCATCAACCGAATTAAGATCTGCTAACAAGCAAAACTATTAACATTTATACAGTCTTTTGTCATATCTTCAGATATCAAAGTAGATTGTCGGCCTTTCATCAGAATGCAAATTAAACCCTAGTAGCCGCATCTTGGGAGAAATGGTCTTAAGGATCAAGAGGACTAGAATTGTCAATACCAACCTGTTCATAGGTTTGTTTTGGTCAGGCCAGATTCTACTGAATTTGATGAATAATAAAAATTGTCTAAGCAAATTGAAAAGGCTCTGTGTAGAAAGTGCATACGTGATGACTGATCTGAACGTGTCGTTATCTAATACATTTAGATGGATTTTCCCAAGACGGGAATTGAATAAGCCAAATAATGAGAACATTTGTCTTATAACGTGCAAACAGAGAAGACGAAGAACAAAAGCGCATGCGCGAAGTTAGATGATAATATTTCCATTTTGTTTATACACTCTTTGAATCCTAAGACAAAAGGCTTCGATCATACATTGTGAGCGCATAAGCTGATCAGGTTCATGGCTGTTCGCATGGGCTATTAAGGGCCGTTTCTTGTGGCCTTGCCCAAATTAAAACCTCTGAGAAATCAATATTAAAGACTGTATCCATTCAAAGACTTTCTGATCTCTGTCAGTTTACTGATCATTAGAATAACTAGACATCAAAGTGCCACTCAAGCCTGCAAAATGAGAAGGAATAAGAAGAAAATGATTGGGCAGTTTTAGCTGAAGATTAGAAGGCAGTCGAAGAGGTTTCCTGAAGTGATACAATTTCAATGGTTGTATCTTTTGATTTTAAATGACAAAACTTATAAAAGACTCGGTGACACAAGCTTAAATGCTAATTAGGCTTTCAGATCAGGTTGTTTTTTTCCAATTTGTTCCAGATATTTTCGTTTACAAATCTCCTTGCTCATACTTGTTGACAGCTAATATTCTTATGCTGAAAAAAAAATTCCGTGCGCATGTTAAATATTTATTATTATACCCTTACACGAAAATACTTCGAGAGATAGAAATTATTACATGTTACTTCGCAGTGACTTAATTTGCAGAGTGCGATTTTGCGATTTTCTTGCCTTATCAATTATTTGGCCCATAGCTGTACTAGTATTAGCTACGTGTGTTAGTTGCAGATGGTATACTTTGCAGTGTGAAAGGCCCCTTTCCACTCTAACAGGGCATTTTAACAACTAGTTTCGACGACTTTTAGGCCACTACCATACAGGCATTGTCTTTCGATGACTTTGTTGAATGTAAAAAAGTTTCTTACATGTACAAACCGTTGCATCTGGCTTAATTCCTTACATTCTGTTATACAGGAAGAGCCAGAAATGACCGCTTAGTTCTCTCCCAATAATTATTCTCTATGTCACAACAGACTGCAGTTCACGATCTAATGTCTCTCTCTATTCATACTGGACAATCAAATTCAATAAAGGATTCCATCAGATAAAAGCAAGCCTTAAATAGGAAGGAATTGGTTCTGTCTCATAATGTCCATACTTGGCGATCTAGTTTATTTTCTATTAAGTCTGAACACTGGTGATAAATTGTGTGTCCTGGGAAACGGAAAGACAATATTTGCTGCTGCCCAGCTGTTGCATGGTATTAGCAGTGGCACAGAGATGTAAGCATAGCTGTGTGCCATTGCTAATATTGTTTGAAAATGTATGTGTTAATAATAGTGCAACAGGCAATATTCAGGAACTGAAAAAATTAAATTTCACATGCCACCCATGAAACCAAACGGGAGATAGTTGCTCGAAGCAACAGCACAAGTATTTAGATATCACAAATAATTAGCAAAATGAAAGTTCCCAGGTAGATGGTTATTAAACTAGCCTAAATCAAACATAAATGAATTAGGCGGAAAAACAGCTAAATTCGTATTGTTATGTTGACAGCGAGAACATGAACTGAGACAGTTATTTAAGTTAAACAGGGTTGCTGTTTTTGCCAATGAAAATAACCCAGAATGCAGTGTGACGGTAAATAAAATTGACTTATTATAAGAGTAAATGTGTTCCAAATATGTCTCTATATTGTTTCTAAGCGTCAAAGCGAGAACAAGCAGATGACTGAGCCGCGACACGACAAAACCAACAAAATGGCATGTGTACCCAGCGAAGACTCAGATCAGCCTGGGCATCCACCCAGTCTGATCAAAGTCTTTGCAGTATGCTTAAGGGATAGCTAAGGATCTAAGCTAGCTCCATGGGGACAGCGAAGACTAACCAGACTGGGCGAATGTCCAGGCTGATCTGAGTGTTCGCTGGGCACATACGCCACTTTGCTGGTTTTGTTATGTCGTGGCTCATGTATAAGACGATGCGCTCAACAATCGATTTTCACTGAAAGTTTTTTATCAAAGTATTTTTCAGATTTTTTATAGAATTCAAGCTAAATTTTAATGGCTGAATTTCATTCTCATGTTACGGGTTTCTCCTTTAACCCATGCCTCGGTATCGGACTAATTTCTACAGAAACTGAAATTACTTGTATGTTTCGTGACATTAGCGGGCTAGTTAGTGGATTAGGTCGAGTTTTATGTCCAAAGAAATTACCAGAAGAAGCGTAAGAGCCTGGAATGACTGCTTAATTATCAATTTTCGTTCTTTTGTCACAACAGACTGCTATTAACAATCCAAGATCTCCTCTATTCATACTGAACAATCAAATTCAATGAGGGTTCTATCAGATATGCCGAACTTCAGATAGGAAAGAATTGGTTCACTATCATGGTGTTCATACAACGAGATCTAGCTTAAATTCTATTAGGTTTGAGGACAAGAATAATTCAGTCGCGACACAAGAGAAATCAACAAAGTGGAATGTGTGCCCAGCGAAGACTGATCAGAGTCTTCGCTGTGCGCTTAAAAGGTAGCTAAGTGTCTAAACTAGAGCCATGCGGACAGCAAAGACTCTGATCCGACTGGGCAGATGCCCAGGCTGATCTGAGTCCTCGCTGACCGCACATGCCACTTTGCTGGTTTTGTCGTGTCGCGGCTAAAATTTCAGTACTTCGTAAACGCACACAGGATTCTCTAATCAGAGTCTGCTGGGTATTTCTTGATGATGCAGACCTCAAAGTCTGCATCAGCAGGAAAGACCCGGCGTGCCTATTAGAGTGTTCTGTGAGTCCGCAAATAAACTATGGATCTGAGGTTTATCAATGTAATAACAAATGGGACCCATCAAACGGCAGAATAAGTTACTCTACACTGGCTACATGTATTTTCTGCTCTTTCGCTCAGATGATTCACGTGGGACAAGAGAACTGCATTGTTTTCTGCCAAGGCAATTTGTCATTATAACACTGAAAATAATACCTGAAAAAAATAATTTGATCCAGTACCAATTTCTTTAAATCAACGGAATATAAAATGGTGTTATCTGATTTTTAGCTCACCTGAGCCAGCGGCTCCGGGGGAGCTTATAGGATGGTAAGGCTCCGGCGTCCGTCGTCCGTCCGTCGTACGTCGTCCGTCGTCCGTCCACACTTTCAAACAACTTCTCCTCTAAAACCGCTAGGCCAATTGCAACCAAATTTCATATGTAGCCTCCTGGGACCTTAGGAACGAAAAGTTGTTCAAACGGTCCTGGTCACATGACCAACATGGCCGCCAAGCCCATATATGGTAAAAAGCTAAAAAAATCTTCTTCTCCAGAACCAGTAGGCCGATGGCCTTGAAACTTAGTATGTAGCATCTGGTACGCGAGTACTACCAAGATTGTTCAAATTATGACCTTGGGTTGACCTTGACCTTTTTGACGGTAAGGTCATATTTGCTTTCTGGTGCTTTTATATGGGAAAATGCTAGAACATAGGATTTCATGGAATCTATTGAAGATTTTGGCCTAAAAATTAGTGTGTATATTCATCTTAATAAGAACATGAAGATTTATGAGTACAAGAGGTCGAGGTCATTCTTTGACCTTTTGACCCTGAATTCTCATATTTTGACAATTTCAAACAATCTGCTCAAAAGCTACTGGGCCGATTGAAACCAAATTTCTAATAGAGCCTCCAGGGGTTGAGGGAATATAAATTTGTTCAAACGGTCCTGGTCACATGACAAACATGGCCGCCGTGCCCATATATCGTAAAAAGCTTTAAAAATCTTCTTCTCAAGAACCAATTGACCGATGGCTTTGAAACTTAGTATGTAGCATTGGGTACTCAAGTACTATCAATATTGTTCAAATTATGACCTTTGGTTGACCTTGACCTTTTTTACGGCAAGGTCAAATATGGGAAAATGCCAGAACATAAGATTTCATGGAAAGTTTTGAAGATTCAGGCATAAAAGTTGGTATATGCATTCATCTTAATATGTACATGAAGATTAATGAATACAAGAGGTCAAGGTCATTCTTTGACCTTTGACCCTGAACTCTCGTATTTTGACAATTTCAAACAATCTCCTCAAAAGCCACTGAGCCAATCGTAACCAGATATCATAAATAGCCTCCAGGGGTTGAGAGAATAAAAATTTGTTCAAATAGGCCAGGTCACATGACCAACATGGCTGCCAGACCCAAATATGGTAAAGATCTTTACAAATCTTCTTCTCCAGAACCAATTGACCGAAAGCCTTGAAACTTTGTATGTAGCATTGGATACTCGAGTACTTTCAAGATTGTTCAAATGGTGACCTTGAGTTGACCTCGACCATTTTATGGCAAGATCAAATATGGGAAATGCTAGAACATAAAATTTCATGGAAAGTTTTGATGATTAAGGCCTAAAAATTGGTATCTACATTCATCTTAGTGTGTGCATGAAGATTTATGAGTACAAGAGATCAATGTCATTCTTTGACCTTTGACCCTGAACTCTCATATTTTGACAGTTTCAAACTTCTTTTCAAAAGCCACTGGGCCAGTTGTAACCAGATTTCATATAGAGCCTCCAGGGGCTGAGGGAACGGAATTATTTCATCTGGTCTATGCTTTTATATGGGACAATATTAGAAAGAGTTCATGAAATTATAGAAGATTTTGGCATAAAAATGGGTATATAATACTATATATAGTCATCTAAATGAGTGAATGATGATTTCTGTGTCCAAGAAGCCAAGGTTATTCTTTGCCTCTCATATTTTGATTGTAACAAACCCTTTCTAGAAAGCCACTGGGTCAGTTGTAGCCATATCAGTTACAGAGCTGCCAGGGTTTAGGGAAACTAAAATTAGGTCAAACGGTCGAGGTCACATTATCAACATGGCTGCCATACCCATATATGGCAAAAACCTATAAAAATCTTCTCCAGAACCAACAGACCTGTGGCCTAGAAACTTTGTATGTAGCATTTGGTAGTCATGTACTACCAAGATTCTTCAGATAATGACCTTGGGTTGATCTTGACCTTTCTGTACAGCAAGGTCAAATTTGCTTTATGTTAATTTTTATATGCCAAAAATGCTAGAACATAGAGTTCATGGAAATTATAGATGATAAAAAATAGTACATAATTATAGTCATATAAATTTCTTTGACTAGAAGTCAAGTGCATTCTTTTGCTTTTGACCAAGGTCATTCATATTTCAATATTTCCCAGCATAGCTTCACCAGCTACGTGGCCAATTTAACCAAATTTCATAGATAGCTGCCTGGGGCTGAGGGAACAAAAGTTTATTCAAAGATTCCAGGTTACATGATCAACATGCTCATGCTGTGCCCATCTATAGTAACTAGCAGCTAATTCGAAGTGAAATACAGTTACAGCTATTCCAGCCTCAGTGTTGGGGTTGTAAATTTCTGTTGAATGTTCTGGTTAGCATTGTTTTGTGACAATGCACAGAGACAGAAAGAACATTCAGCTGAATTCTCGTATTTTTATGAAACTTGGTATTTGCAAATTAATACCAAATAACTTGCTGAAATTTGTTAGTTAACAGAACTTCCTGATACTGTAAAATTTCTTTATTTTAACATGCTCTTTATTTCAAAGTTTTCTTCTAGAATTGTTGGCCAGTTCATACAACTCAAAAACTCATTGTGCTATGATTATGGTTCTTGGTTACTGTGCTCCCACCCATTGCCCTCTATGTGAAATTTGATTCTGTGCTCTTCAATACTTTCAGAGATTCCATGATCTGAAGTCAAGAGTGCTAATCGCTGGATGGCAAAACCCACATCAAGCTAAAACATCATTGGCAGAAGATGAATTCAAGACTACTTCTTGTTCAAGCCCTTTGCTAGCATATTGGAAAGCGTACCCAAAGAGTTATCCATATAACAGTATCCTTGTATGGCTGCCTTTGCCAGCAGTCATTATTGCAGATTGGAAATTTTAAACATTTGAAATTTTATTGCTTCTACCACAATTTATATCTGTACAAGGATACTGTTATAATGTGTTGGGGTAATTGCAGGCGTGTACCAGGTATTGAAGTGCCACTGGTGTAAAAATTATACATGATTCTGACATTATTTCAAACAATTTCTCTTTATTACATCAGCAGCAACTGATATTAATGTTGAAAACAGTTATAATTAGTGTTGCTGAATAATAGAGATGATATTTCTACCAGTGCAGTCTATGGGCCTCCTCCTGGAATGTAATTGTCTGGCTGATCATGCAGAATACCTTTTTTCTATTTACTTTGTTTTAACTGTAAGAGCCTACAATATATGTGATAATAATTCTTATCTTTACAGTAAAGTCATAATGCTCTTGACACTGCTATTGATGCAGTTGATATTTTTCCATGAACAATATATGATGACAAGTGTACTCACTTTTTCTGTAAATACTTTATATCGCTCTTATGCACCAAAGCTGTCATTAAATACCAACATACAAATCGTTAAATACATGTCTGTTATTAATCTTGAAAAACACAGCATGAATAGTTTCATAGAGTTTGATAATTCTTTTGAGTAAATTCAATTTTAATAAGAGCTGCACTTTTCAACAAATTAGAATTAAACAAGTGAGATAGATTCTGACACTCAAGAACTTTGAAATGAAATAGATTGTACAGTTTGATAATATCCATTTCTTTTATAGGTATCAACTCAAGCTTTATATGAACTGTTCTTTTTCAACAAACTTCTGCAAAAGTGAGTGATATTATTGAGTTGTGTTATATTCTGAGACAGGACGGTTTATGTGATATCTTTTCTGGATATAAACAGACTTACAGTAGTGAACTGTTGTTTCTGCAGAAGAGAACATTGTACAGGATGCCTCGAAGAAAGAACTGGAGACGATCTGCAGCCAGAAGGTCGGTTTTGGAAAGAAGCTGCAACTACCAGTCTGGGTTGACTCCTGAGTCGACTCCTAAATTCGGGTTGACTCCTGAGTCGACTCCTAAATTCGGGTTGACTCCTGAGTCGACTCCTAAATTTGGGTTGGCTCCTGAGTCGACTCCTAAATTCATGCAGACTTCAGAGTCTGTCATGACCAAGGGGCTCATTGAGGCAAGACCTGTCAGCGAGCAGGCACATCAAAGGAATGATCATTGTCAATTGACCAAAGATTATGAAACAAGTTCTCTAGAGAAACATTGTCAAATAGAGTCACAAAGTGCAGATCATAATATGTCCCTGTACAAATCTGGTACCAGTGCTTTCAGACCATTTCATTCACAGTCATTTATCTGTGGCTCATTTCATCAAGGAAGTAACAGATTCAGTGTAGAATCTCGGGGAAGCCAGTGTGTGTCAAATGCTCTTTGTGCCCTTATTCATGCTCAGTTTTCAAATAGTTGCTCAAGTACTGAGGTAGATCAAATACTTATTGAAGGAGATATTCTATACAAAAAAATCTTATCTTCATTGAAAGCTAAACAGAAATACACCAGCAGATTGTTAACTTTTGATGAAATTCCAGAAAATGTAAATGTCTTCAAAAGAGATATACATATCATGAAGTCAGATGTTGTTTCTGGCATTGCAATACAGCAATTTGGTAGCACGACTTCTCCAACTCTTCACGAGTCAATGTACAGAGCATTTCAAACCTCTTCATATGTCCTGGTCATGATTGGTGCAATATGTTCTGCAGTATACAAAGAAGATGGCATGTACAATTTTTTTGATTCACATTCTCATGCTCAGAATGGTCTTTCATCATGCAATGGATTTTCAGTTTTGATAAGATTCTGTTCTTTAGATGAATTGATTACTTACATGTATGCATTATATGATAGCATGCAAATAAACATGACAACACAGTATGATTTGCTGCCAGTTGCCCTGACATTTACAGAAAATTTTCCTGTCGGCACAGATCAGAACTTCTCACCTGAAATAGAAAGGGGAGGTAAACTTGAACATAGGGTTACTGATCATTCAGAATGTCTTCTTGAAAATTATTTTGAGGATCAAAATATCAGACAGCAGAAAAAAGCACAAGGTATTGCTGTTGAAATGAGTGTGCAGAAGAAAACCTTTGATAACAAACTGAAGAAAAGGCGCACCGCGTACTATGCTGCATTTAAAAGAAAACAAAGAACTAGGTTAGCTTTTAAAGCAAAAGAAAAAATAAATCAGCTTGCATCAAAGCAGTCTGCTAGAAAGAAGCCAGGTGTTTTAGCACAGGAATGTGCTCAGAAGCAGTCTGCCAGACAAAACCCAGCTTTTAAAGACAAGGAAAGAGTAAATCAGCTTGCATCAAAGAAGTCTGCTAGAAAGAAGGCAGATGTATTAGCACATGAATGTGCTCAGAAGCAGTCTGCCAGACGAAACCCAGCTTTTAAAGAAAAGGAAAGAGTAAATCAGCTTGCATCTAAGCAGTCTGCTAGAAAAACCCCAGGTGTTTTAGCACATGAATGTGCCCAGAAGCAGTCTGCCAGACAAAACCCAGCTTTTAAAGAAAAGGAAAGAGTAAATCAGCTTGCATCAAAGAAGTCTGCTAGAAAGAAGCCAGATGTATTAGCACATGAATGTGCCCAGAAGCAGTCTGCCAGACAAAACCCTGCTTTTAAAGAAAAGGAAAGAGTTAATCAGCTTGCATCAAAGCAGTCTGCTAGAAAGCAGCCAGCTTTTAAAGAAAAGGAAAGAGTAAGTCAGCTTGCATCAAAGCAGACTGCTAGAAAGCAGCCAAAAGTATTAGCACAGGAATGTGCTCAGAAGCAATTTGCCAGACAAGACCCAGGTTTTCAAGAAAAAGAGAAGATATATCAACTAGCTAGTAAGCGGAAGCAAAGGCAAAACCCTTTCTTCTTGGAATGTGAGAGGATTGCTAAAGGGCAGCGTAGGCAAGAGAAAAGAAAATTGGAAGGTACACTTGAGCTGAACAGGGCAAAAAGGCATAAAATTGCTGAAGAAATACCACATGAAATTGAGCCATGTGAAGTATATGATAGAAAAGCACATGAAAGTGTAGCAGAATGTCTTAAACAGTTTCATGAAAATATTTCAGTAGGCCCTCTGTTCGTATGTACTTGTTGTCACCAAACATGGTTTAGAAAAAGTGTATCAGTGCTGAAAAACACTAACATTATGACATACAGTTTGAAGTATTGCACAAAGTTTAAATCAGTCAATAATGAAGAGTGGATATGTCACACTTGTTTGTCAGCATTAAAAGATGGTAAAATTCCCAAACTGTCAGTTGCGAATGGAATGAAATGGCCAAACAAACCTCCAGAGTTAGATTTGCATCAGCTTGAAGAAAGATTAATAGCACTGCGTATTCCATTCATGCAAATTAGAGAACTGCCACGTGGTGGGCAGTATTCACTGAAAGGAAATGTAATAAATGTACCCGTTGATATTCAGCCCACTGTGAACTCTCTTCCAAGACCTATGGATGAAAATTTTACAATTGCCATCCAGTTGAAGAAAAAATTGTCATATAAGAAAATAGACTTCAAAGAAAATGTAAGACCATTGAGGGTTCTGACAGCATTACACTGGCTTTTAACAAATAGTGACATGTATAAAAATTCAGGCATTACAGCTGACAACAACTGGTTTCAAGCAGTAACTGAAAGTGCAGAGGATACTGTAAGAGAGTTTCTAGAAGTGTCAGTACAAAATACAAATCTTGATAGCCACTTCAATACTCCTTTGCAGGATGAAGATAAAACAGTTCCTTCAGTACCTAAAGGTAAAGAAAATGGTGATGGATATGAATCAGATGGATTCAGTGAGGTGGATAGTAATGAGCGTGTCGGAAACATTGATACTTTAGTGGATGATGCTAATATTGAAAATAAGTTTGATCAAGTGTTGACCTTTGCTCCTGGAGAAGGACGACATCCCCTTAGTTTGTATCAAGATACAGATGCAGAGTATTTGTGTTTTCCAACTATATTTTGTGGTCAGAGGCGTCCTGATAAAAGTGAGAGAACAACTCTAGTTCATTATAGTGACATTGTTAAATGGGAGCTACGAAGCATTGATAGAAGAGCTGCTCAGTCTGTTCCAAACATTTTCTTCAAGCATAAAAAGTTACAAATGAAACAAATAAGTGACAAAGTTAATTTAGCTGTAAGAAGATGTAAAAATAAAGGCAAGAAAATTACAGCAGCTGAGGCAAGAGATCCAGCATATTTGGAGAAGCTTGTGAAACTTGATGAAGGTTATTGTATATTTCGTCAGCTTAGAAATTCTCCAGCTTATCTAGAAAAAAGGAAGAAAGACATATTTGCAATGATCAGGCAACTGTCTTTACCAACTTGGTTTGTATCTTTGTCAGCAGCTGATACTAGATGGAATGATCTTTTAAAGATGTTAGCAAAACTGAATGATGCCATTGAATATTCAGACAAGGATGTAGAGGCTTTAACTTGGCAAGAGAAAACAAGACTTGTTCAGAAAGACCCAGTAACTTGTTCCAGATATTTTGATCACAGAGTTCAAGAATTCTTAAACACTGTCCTTAAAAGTGAGATTGAACCTATTGGGAAAGTGATAGATTTCTTCTATAGAGTGGAATTTCAGCAACGTGGGTCTCCTCATATCCACATGCTTATTTGGATTGAAAATGCTCCTAAGTTGGAAAAAAACACAGACGAAGAAATAATTCAGTTTGTTGATACTTACCTTACATGCAGTACTGATGATGAAGAAATTAGGAAGCTTGTTGAACTTCAGTCACATAAGCATTCAAAGTCCTGCAGGAAGAAAGGAAAGGCAATATGTAGGTTTGGATTTCCTTTGCCTCCTCTTCCAAGTACAATGTTATTGCATCCTCTTGATGAAGATATAGAGAAATACAAGAAGAAACACTCAGAACTTCAAAAATCAATGAATGAGTACAAAGATGTCTCTGACATTGCATTTGATGATTTTTTGGAGCAAGTTGCCAAGATGGATCTTGAAAACTACATCAAGTGCATAAGAAGTTCTCTCAGTGCTCCCAAAATTTTTCTCAAACGGAATCCAAATGAGATGAGAATTAATTTGTTTAACAGAACGATTCTTCTTGGATGGAAAGCAAATCTTGATATTCAGATGGTTCTTGAACCATATGGTTGTGCAGCATATGTTGTTGGATATATAAGCAAATCTCAAAGAGGCATGAGTGCACAGCTTGATGCAGCAGCAAGAGAATCTCGCAAAGGAAATTTTGATATAAAGAAACAAGTAAGACATATTGGAAATGTGTTTTCAAATTGTGTTGAAGTGAGTGCACAAGAAGCAGTATATCTTGCTTTGCAGATTCCTTTAACAAAAGCTACAAGGGACGTTGTTTTCATCAATACCTGTATCCCAGAAGAAAGAATATTTTTACTGAAATCTAAATCTGTGCTTGATGAACTTCCTGCTGAATCTACAGACATAGAAGCAGACAATATAATTCAGAGGTATGCAAAACGACCTAGACAACTTCAGAAATTCTGTTTGGCAGATTATGTCTCTAAGGTTGATGTTGTTTATCCGAAAGAGAATAGGTTACCTGAAAAGACTGCAGATACAAATGAGGATGATGGTAATTCATGTAAATCTAGTGATGAAAATGATGAAGATGATAATGATGAGAATATTGAATCTGAAATTCATGGATCAGACTTGTTATATGTAGCAAAGAATGGAACAAAGTATAAACATAGGAGAAATCCTAGAATAATACGTTATGTGAGGTATGATATAAAGAAAGACCCAGAAAATTACTACAGAGAACGACTTATGCTGTTTATGCCCTGGAGAAATGAAGCAACAGATTTGTTAGGTTCGTTTGAAAAATATGAAGCTCATTACAATGTCTTGAAAGACACTCTTGAATCTAAACGCAGCCAGTACGAACATCATATTGAAGAACTTGAGCTTGCAAGGCAAATGGCAGAAGAGGAAGATGCTTATGATGAGATAGCACCTAACACAGAGCATGAACACAGAGAAGCAGTAGAAGAAGGTGAAAAAGAAGCTGAAAACTTTGTATATTTTAATCCAGATAGAGTAGTAGAACATCGACAGTATGATATTGGTATAGAGATACAGTCTGCTTGTTCAATGCCATCTGTAGAAATAAATGGAGTCATGTTACCAGATGAACAGTACTTAAATTTGCTCAGGAGTTTAAATTTGAGACAAAGAGAATTTTTCAATCATGTTCTGTATTGGATAAAATGTAAAGAAGAACCACTTTACGCATTTTTGTCAGGTGGAGCTGGTGTTGGCAAATCCGTGCTAATTAAAGCACTGTATCAAAGTCTGTATAGATTTCTAAATTTGAGGGAAGGAGAAAATCCTGATGATATTAGAGTTCTGCTGTGTGCCTACACTGGCAAAGCTGCATATAATATCAATGGTGTCACTATTGCTTCAGCTTTCTTAAAGAAGTTCAAACAAGGTAGCAACCTTTTGTCAGCTGATGAACTAAACACGTTCAGAGTAAAATACAGACATTTAAAAGTTATTATTATAGATGAAATCTCTATGGTAGGAACAAACACACTAACCTTTTTAGATACTCGTTTGCAACAGCTTACTGGAACAAAAGTTAGTTTTGGCGGTTTAAGCATCATTGCTGTGGGAGATTTGTACCAGCTGCTGCCAGTGTGTGACAAGTGGATTTTCAGTGATCCCTCAAAGGGTGCTTCAGCTCTATCTTATAATTTATGGAAGGATTATTTCAGGTTGTATGAGCTGGTTGATATCATGAGACAAAAAGATGATGTTGACTTTGCTCAAATGCTGAATCGGCTTCGACAGAATGAGCTGACAGAAGATGACAAAAATGAATTAAAGAAACATAGTATCAGTCCCCATATGACAAATTATCCAAAAGAGGCTCCTCATTTATTCACTGAAAACAAGTTTGTAGATAGACACAATGAGGATTATTTGAATAGATTATCACAAGAAAAAGTTGTTATCCCATGTCATGATACAGTTGTTTCTGCAAATATTTCTATTAATAAATGCAGAAAACTCATTGAAGCACTTCCAGATGATTCAAACAAAACTGCTAATTTACTAAAGCTGTTGACAGTAGCAGTTGGAATGATTTATGATATAACAGTCAATGTCAATGTAGAGGATGGTTTGACAAATGGGTCAACATGTGTTGTCAAGTTCATTGAGTACAAAATGGAAGGCACAGGTCGTCCCAGTATTATATGGGTTTTGTTTCAAGATTCTCAAATTGGCCAGTCAACTCGTGAGAAATTTTCTAATAGGGGTCTATACAGCACAAACATAGATAAAGCGTGGACTCCAATATTTGATATAGAACGTACATTTATATACAACTTCAAAACATACCAAAGAATTCAATTTCCTTTGAAACCATCAGCAGGTAAAACTATCCATAAAGCTCAGGGGTCTACAGTTGATGAAATTGTAGTAGACTTGTCTCAGACAAGAGTCAGGAAACAACCACATATTCATTATGTTGCTCTTAGTAGAGTAAGAAAATTAGAAAATTTATATATTTTGAATTTGAATGAAGCAGCCATGGCTGTGGATGAACAAGTGAAAATTGAGATGCAGCGGTTAAAAATAGAGGCACTTCTTGAACTTTGCTATGTTCCTTTATATAAAGTTGATTCACAGAAGGTCAAAATTGCATTTAATAATGCAAGGTCCTTACATAAGCACTTTAAGGATATTCAATTCGAGCCAAATGTTTTGTCAGCAGATGTGATAGGGTTTGCTGAATCGAGACTGTGTGCAAGAGATGATAGTAATCATTTTGTTCTGAAGAATTTCAAACTGTTGAGAATGGATGAAACAGGACATGATTCTGGGAACAGGCCATACCATGGGCTTGCTTTGTACATTAAGGATTATTTTGAAATTCAGAGAATAGAAAAATTCCACTCTGACATATGTGAATTTATGTTTGCTACCATGTACAGCAATGTAAAGGGCTGTTTCCAAGTTGTATACTTCTACAACTTCCCTAAATGTGTGCAAACCAATTTAAGACATGTTATTCAGCATCATCTTATTCCATTGGTTGATATGCAAACCAGATTAGTGGTAATTGGTGATATTAACATACATGCAAATGACAACACTTCAAACTTTGTAGATTTCATGATGAAACAATTCAGATGTGAGCAACACATCAATCAGTCAACCACTGATTCTGGATCAGTGATAGATCTAATTTTTACAAACTGTCCAGCATCTAGTGGTGTTATTGAGGCTTATTGGAGTGACCACAGACTTGTTTATTGTGCACTAGATGCTTATTATGCACTAGATGCATAGATAAAACAAATATTATGCATGTGAAAGAACACATAGAATGCACCCACAAGGTAATTAGCAATACCAGCCTGCAGTCAGAGGTTGGTATTGCTGGTGGTTATAATAAGGATGGGTGGCCACCAAACCAATTTTTTTTATTTGTTATTGTATGCTCTGTACTGGACATATTCACTGGTTATGCCGCCAACTTCAAAGTTGACGCGGCATATTGTTTCTGGGTTGTTCGACCGTGCGTCCGTCCATGCGTCACGCATACCATATCTAAGGAACCATGCATGCTAGAGTTCTGAAATTTCATAGATGGATTTATCATCAAAAAATATCTGACCCGTGTATTTTTCTTGTCTGAGTTGTCTCACTTTGTGGAGTTATACCCCTTTGGAAACAATCATAATGAAATCTTGTCAGCATGATATCTCATTAAGAGTTTAAGCTACAGGCTTGAAACTTTGCCAGCTTATTTAATATGATGAGTAGAAGAATTGATTAACTTTTGAACAAATTCTGTTGATAATTTTTGGAGTTATGGCCCTTCGAAAATTTCAGCATTTTAACCTTGTCAGCAAGATATCTAGGAAAGTATTGGAGCTATGGGCTTGAAACTTTGCCAGCTTATTAGGACTGATAAGTAAAGTGATTAACTTTTGAATGAATTCTGTTAATTATTTTTGGAGTTGTGGCCCTTTAGAAAAAATCATGATGACATCTTGTCAGCAAGATATCTCACAAAGCATTTGAGCTATGGGCTTGAAACTTTGCCAGCTTATTAGGAATTATGAGTAGAAGAATTGATTTACTATTGAATGAATTCTGTTAATTATTTTTGGAGTTATGGTCCTTTGAAAATTTCAGCATTTTAACCTTGTCAGCAAGATAACTTGAAAAGCATTAAATCTAGGCATTGAAACTTGGTCTGCTTATTGGAGAGAATGAGTAGATTTACTGGTTAACTTTTGAACAAATTAGGGTCAACTTTTTACGGCCTTACTGTTTACGGCCTTTTGAAAGTTTCCAGGCTGTTTTTACTTGTCAGCAAGATTCCTCGAAAAGTATTTGAGCTAGGGGCTCGAAACTTGGTCAGCTGATTGGAGATAATGAGTAGATTAACTGATTCACTTCTGAACAAATTCTGTCAATTTATGGTCCTTTGTAATTTTTACCATTTAAACTTATCAGCAAGTTATCTGAAAAAGTATTTGAGTAAGGGACTTGAAACTTGGTTGGCTGATTGGAGAAGATGAGTGGACTGACTGATTAACTTTTGAACGATTTCTGTTAATAAATTTAGTATAGACTATTCCCTATTAGAGTCAGGCATATGGTTGGGGGCATAGTGTTTTACAAATACCTTTTCTAGTTTTATCCTTACCTTATTGATTCGTTTATAAGATAAGTAGAGGTTTCCTGCTTTAATTTTCTAAATAATCCTAAAACCCTAGATACATCTTAGAAGATGGATCTAGATTTTTTGGATTGTTTTAGAAGAGAAAACCTATTTACAAAGGTACCATAGATCATCTGTTAAGGTATTGAAGGTTATAAGTTAAAATTCAGGTTTGGAGATAGAAGTTTTCCCTTCCAAAACAATCCCCAACACTAGATCCATCTTACAAGATCGATATAGATATTTGTGATTGTTTTAGGAGAGAAAACCTATGTAGAGAAGTGCCAAGGCTAAGTGGTTAGAGAAGGTCAGTTAAGGCACAGAGAGTTACAGATTAGAATCCAGGTTCAGCCAGCCTGTGATTGGAAGACTCCCATCAATCCAGTATAAGTGGATACTTTTTTGAAGTGTGGGTGAAGGATAAAGCAGGTGGGCTACCTTCCATATGCTGTATCCAAAATACAGGAGCTTCTTTAGCTCATTGAGTTAACCACTGGCCTGCTGATCTGGCATATTTGGACTTGAATCTGCCTGGAGGTAGAATTCTTACCAGCTGTAAATGGAGTTGCATTGCATACACACTTTTATTATCACCTTTCAGTTGTCCTGAAATGGCTGAAATCTGTTATAAAGAGGCGTCAGAATTACAAGTCTTCCATTATCCATGTATCCAATATGCAGTGGGCCTTAAACCTCTGCTGCCCCTATAAACAGGATGTTACTGAAAACCTTTTCCTTTTAAATGTATTTCTTCATTAAACCCTTTATGTGTATTTCTTCGTTAAACGTAGAGTTATAGAGGATGTAAATTAGTTTAGTCATCTTTTCATCATTCATTATACATTTTACCTCTGTTTTCCTGCTTTGTGAGGTTGTGAACCATATTTCTTCGGTTGTAAGGTAAAGAGTTTTTCCCTTCAAAAACGATCTCAAAAATCTAGATCCAGCTTATAAGAAAAGAACAATCTAGATTTTTGAATTTCTTTTGGAAGGGAAAACCTTCCTATCAGAGTTTCATAAGACTGAGTCTGATTTAGATATTTAGGTTTATTCTAAGTAAGGAAAAATGCCATTTTATAACTGAGTAAATATGGTACTTAATATTTTAAGTAATAATATTAATTTGTGGTAGTTACAGTGTTGAAGGGCATTTTAGCATATTTAAACTTGAATACTTCATTTCATAATTGATGTGCATGTTAATTTCCTTCTGGCTAGGCATTTGTTCTTGTATTTAAACAGTGAATGTAGTAATACAATGTTTCAAGATTCTGCATTAATGACTAGTAAGTATGACTATGCTTAACACTGCAGTAATATCAGGGTATACCAATAGTCCCTGAATAATGCTTAATCAAATATAAACGATCTCCACTGCATTAGTAAAGACATATTCTTATAAGTACTGTGTTGTCATGCCTGCAAATACTAGAAAGTGAGACATACGTATTACTTTTTAAGTGGTGATAGTGGCACATAAGCTTAAGTTGGGTTATCTAGTTTAGTTCTGTCTGGTGACATTGAGCAGATAGGCAAGACACACCATCCTGCTGAATTTTCATTGGGTAAGAATAGATGCATTGTTTTCAGTAAAACCGAAACCTACTTTTTATGTTTCTACTGTAAACTACTTCATTTCTTGTAGGTATGATATTTTTTTAGAATCATTTGTTAAGGAATACAGCCGGACCTGTCTTTAAGGCCAACTCTTCTAAGCAAAAACCATTCTTAAGCGGGCTAAATCTCATATCCGGAATTAGTATTTATGGTGTAAATTAAGCTGTATTTAGCAAGCACCTATCATAAGCAAGGAGTTTTAGACCTTCTTTTGAGCTTTTAATTGCTTAAGACATGGTTGACTATATATCCAGCTGTTCGAGTGTCATATTGACTTTTCTGAGGATGCCATTTTCTATGAAAAAAATGGCTGTCAAAAACAATGATTTGTCAAAGAACCAAATTTCTTTGTCAAATCAAACAGATGAAACATTTTGTACATATTTTATCTCAGACCAGTGGTATGTCAGCCTTGGACTTTGCCCCCAATGAGAGTGGATTGTAGTATACTCATTCAAAGAAAGAAAAGAAATGATACAAAGTTACAGTGATACCGGTACAGTTGCTCAACAGCAAGAAAGAAATGGAAAAAAGTTGCACTGAAAAGACACTTTTAAAAATATCTAGGATATAGCAGTATTCAAAGCACCTGTTTTTAATTTATTGAACAATGGGCCTGCAGTTTGATCTTTGGCCAGCCACCTGTCTGTAGCCTAGAAGAAAAGAATTTGATAATTAACTTGTAGAACAACCAGTGTGTAATACAAACCTTGGATAATACAACCACAGAACAAATATTTAAGATGAACTGTGAAGAACTCTAGCTTCAGTGAATCAAAATCAGACATTCCTTGCTGTTGGAATCTAACACTGCATCATTATATGGTATTTGAGATTCTACCAGGATGATACACAGTTCACAGAACAGTTGATAACCATTGCCTGTAAGAAGACCATGCTCAAAACTGTTACATAAACACATATTTAATTATGGCAGGGCTCAGTAGACACAGCAGCACATTCAAAAGACTCAAAATTGGTGGAAAACCAGTGCTGTTTAATGCTATATCAACATTCTGCTTATGAAAGTTGTCATGACATACTCCTCAGGGAATGCAGGAAACACAGTGAATGCTTCTCAGACCCTTATGTACACTACAGGATATGGCATGATATGAAGATATGGTATTTCATGCCACATTTTCACATTTGTTTCAGACAAATATGTCATCTCATTAACCTAACACATCAGGTGTTACAACATACAGCATACTGATGACAAGTGACAGCTGTTTCAACAGTGCATGTTATGATTATCAACATCATGTGAATGTTCTTCCATGTGGAATAGTTTGCGTCATTTTGATAGAAATTTGTAGCCAGTGACATTAGCTCAAAGCAAGTCTTGATTTAAATCTTAAATGCCATACCAGAGGGAGATGTTTGTAATTTCTTGATGTGTTACCACTAAAGTAATGCAAATGGAGCACACACCCTATGGTATATTAATTTCATTTTAACTGTCTTATTATCTCTTTAGGCTAGTTAACAAAATACACCATATATATGATTTGAAATGGTTAATAAAGAGTATTTCAGCTATTGGATTAAGATTGCATAGAAATGTACTGAAATAGATTATCATAAACCTGCTGACAGTCATTATTATGTATCATTTCTTTTCTGAGATAGTATACTACTAGTCTGCAAATTTCTGTCCACATAAAACGTGCCACTATTATCTGTAATTGTTTCAGTGTTCATAGCAGGCAATCAACATTTAATCAACATTGATTCAATTGCCTAACATTGAATCAGTGTTGATATTCAATGTTGTTTGCCCATGGTGGTTTTCATCTTCTGTCTTCTAAATCATGAAGTTCATGAATAGCAGGCAAAATAAACATTTCTGAATTTGTAAATATCAATTGATTAAATCACAGGGTAGAGTATCACATACTGTTTTGTACCTATATTTGGACAGATTGGGTAAGAAAATTTATCATTATTTCTTTAATACTCAATAAATTTTCATATGTTAAAATACAGATACCTTGTCACTTTTGCAGCAAGCCATTACCAAAAGCCATTTCCTTGCACACTGTATTTTCCAAACAGCCTGAGAAAGTCAGAAAGCCTTTGCTCAAAGTATTGTTGAAAACTACAGCATGTAACATAAAAACATATAAATAGTTGTTTGCTGCAAAATGAAGACATGGCCCCGAGGTTATAAAACTTTTTTCATGCTCAACTCAGCTGAGCATGAAATTTTACCTGCTGATAAAAAGCAAAATACCGATAAGTTCAGTTGTTTTCCTGCTCAGTTTAGCTGAGTAGGAAATTTTCTCTGCTTATGAACATGAAAATGCCACCATTAGTTGGCATTTTCATATTTATCAGCAGAGAAAAGTTCATGCTCAGCTGAGTTGAGCACGAAAAAAGTTTTATAACCTCGGGACATGGTGTCTGCACTCACTGAGCATTAAGGAAACAATGAACAATTTTCTTATCCATTCGTCCGAATACAGGTACACAGTTATAGCTCTTTCTGAAAATCAAGCTCTTGCATAAATATTTGTTCACATTTTTGTTTATCTGAGACAAAAATAAATAAATAAATTAAAGAATACTTAATTTCTTTCATTTTTCTTTAGTTTACCTAGTGCACAACTATCATACTTGCCCACCTATAACATAAATAACAAAACAAAACAAAAAGCAGAATGGGCAGCTATTCAAACAAGTACTGCCTTGGAACGGTCAGTTTAAGATTACTGGGCTTAAACTGGATCAAAACCCTCACCCTCTGCTTCTGCAATAGTTCAAAGCATTTAGTTAGCTGTTCGGTCTGCATGAATCAATAGACCATCACAGGGAACACACAAATCACAGATGAGACCTATGATGAATCAGAGATGAGGGCTTGACAGAAACAACATATTGCAACAACTGGAGATCCCAGGGTGTCAGACAACACCACTGAAACACCACATAATCATCCATCCTGTATCAGATATCCGGCCTGTATTCAATATCCTGTAGTAGTCAGACATTAACTATGCCACATTACTAAGCTGGCCTTCTCATCAATATATGGTTAAAGCTTTGATCCGTGAGTCAAGATGGCAACCTGCTCACATAAGCTCACATTAACTTAGAAGAGATTTATTGTCATATTGTTAACTCAGGTGAGCGGTTCAGGGCCTCATGGCCCTCTTGTTTGATGACAGTATGTGTCTTGTAGTATACCTTGACTGTAAAGACGAGGCAATCGTAGGGTATTTACAAACTGTAAGAATACATGTAATACCGTATTATAGCATGTGAAAATAGACAGAGCAAAACTGTTCTTCAAGGTATTTTTATGCAAACTGCTCATGATCTGTGCACATGCACAGTCTGGTAAGATGCGCTTTACCCAATGAATTGTTAAACTTGTTTACATAAACCTGTACAAGTGTGCAAGCCGACCTTGGCTGCATCTTTGTCATCTCTTCGTGGACAATGCTGTGCCTCTATGGCTTTTCTTATAACTTGACCGCGTTAGTGAGAAGTTTTCTCAATCATATGAGCCAAGTGAAGGCTAAGATCAGTCTGTGCACGTGCGCAGTCTGACCAGAGCCTTCGTCACGTGCGTTATAGATAGCTTAGGGTCTAAGGGGCTTCCCTATGCTCTCAGATGTTCTCATGTCGTTGTTCAACAATCAAATAGGCCGACTGAAGCCCGTCGTCGAATGCAAAACGTCATGTTCGAAAACCTATCGGATTCGACAAAATGTTTTTCAACTAAACAGGCATGGACGCATCGCACCGCTTTCGGGATTAGAGAAGCGTAATTTGTAGTCGTTAATTTGTGATATTAAAATTGAATTAGATGACGCGAGTATGTGCTAAACAATTTAAAGTAAATCGTTGATCATAATTAAATGCATTTTTCCGAAAGGAGCTAATAGCGAGCACTCGCCTGCAAATTCAAAGCGGGAGTTCTATGGTAGAGGATTTGTAAGCCATAGTTTTACCATGAAAATGCATTACATTCAAGGAAGTTATCAACTCAGTTAGACTAGTTTGAATACGAGCGTAGAAATCAACAAAACAATAAGAAATAGACTGGGTCGCAGTCTTTCTGTCGCTACGTTACGTAATGACGTTAACCACTTCTATTTGTAGATGACTACATGTATATGGTCAGTACACAAAATGTCAGGAGGCTGAGCGTGGGGTGAAATTCAGAGAAAATAGAAAGCGCCGCAGGAAAGAAACTGACAAAAAAATATATGCTAGCCCGTTTTCGAGGAAAAGGATCTCTGACAGGTTCTCCATAGTTTGTCGGGCGGAGTTTGCAGCTGCTGAGTTGCAATAATTTTTATTTCAAATTTCATACTACAAAAAACGTTTTGAAATATAATCCATAATTGTACAATGAATAGTCAGATCAGGGTCTACACTTCGACCACGCATTTTTGGTTTAAACTTTAGAATTAATACGATAACAGCCACAGAGAGGTTGTAAAGAGCGATGTGCTCGCCTATAGGCAATTCCTATTTTCATATTATGTAATAGAGACTGTTACATGTACATGATATCATGCATTATTTTTGCAACTCGGTGTTTAAGACAGTGTGCTTATCGATCCTGTCGGTTCTTGATCATTGTCTTTTGATCTTTTCATTTTGGGGCATTTCCAAACATGAAGCTAACGTGTATTTTTGCATCCCATAAAATAGCGTCTGACCTTAAATAATGAATGACTTTATGATTGTCTTAAGCTTCTAACTGCGCTCAAAATTGCTTTTGCTAAAATAGTATAAGCGTATCGATTTGGAAAGTATTAAATTGGGAGTCCTAATTAGCAGGGCAATCATTACTACAACGACTATACCATCATGAGAAATTCTATTATTAGACACAGCACTAATTTAATTTAAAGCCTGCTGAAAGATGCTATATAATAAATTTTGGTAGCACATGCATTAGCCGATAGCTATCAGCTAGTTTTTTAAGACCTTGGTTAGGCTGTATTTGTGATTTGAAACGTACTATTTAGTCTTTTTGATATACAGCACAAAATGGAATTGGAGGATCGAATGCGTATCTGGAATTATCTGGAAGTGATACTCACTACCTTAGCCTCCTGTGATCGGCATGGTAGTGATACGAGCTTATCTGTGCAATGTGACACTGAAAGCTGGTTCACTTTTCACCAGTCTGCCATGCATGAAAATGCTGCATGATTCCACTTGTTTAATAATTTGAATTTTGCAGTATTTTCATGGCAAGCTGGTGAAAAGTGAATCATTTTTCAGTGTTACATTGCAGCAATAGGCCCGTATCACTACCGTGCGGATCGAAGGAGTCTAAGGTAGTATCATCATTTCTAGAAATAGCCCATATTTAATATGTCTGACTTCGTGCAATGCAATTTTATACTTCAGCAGAGTTTCCTTTAACTACACCGGCTTCCCTCTCGTTGTTCCCCGGGGTATTTGTAATACCTGCAAAACTACGATTTTGACATCAAAATTGGTTGCTGGATATGAACAACTGTTGACGGTGACATACGGAATACTCGCCTAATATCGACTTTTCTATCACACATATCGTCTTACTGTAGCAAACATACAAAGTGTTTGCAAACGCCGATGCCAGAATGACTACTAAAGCTTACCCATTACCGTCGAACAGTCGAGTTAAGATGTGTAGGTATATGTACCTGTTAGAAAACACACAGGGTGTTACAGAAGCTGCTACCCTATGTAAAAACAGCATAAACACATGTAGAACGTCGTACCGACGTCATACTGTCGTAGATACGACGAAATGAAGTTGCATCGACGTCAATGCAACGTCATTACGCTGTCATGACTTTGCATCGACTTCAGTGCGACGTCGTTACAAAAGTATATGCCTGCTGGGAATTCCCTAAATAGATAGAGGAGTCCTACTCTTTTAGGTGAATACCAAATTTATTTCATCGAATGTGCTGAAAATATCAGCAATTTCACAAGTGCGTAGAACGAGTGAAATTGCTGATTTTTTCAACACATGAGACGAAATATGTTTGGCATTTACCGGAAAAAAGTAACCTTCTTTCTCATTTTTTATGCCCCCAACTTTGAAAAAAAATGGTGGGGCATGTTGCTTTTGGCTTGTCCGTGTGTGTGCTTGTGCGTCACACTTTTCATGATTGCTGTAACTTTAGGACCCTGCAAGCCAGGGTCTTGAAATTTAATATATGGATTCTTTTTTTCTTCTCCCAATTATGCCCCTTTTTGGAGTTATGCCCCTTTTAGAAAAATGTGATAACTATCTTGTTAGCAAGATATCTCAAAAAGGATTTAAGCTATGGCCTTAATATTTGGTATACTGATTGGGTATGAACAGTAGATTACCTGATTAACTTTTGAGACAATTCCGTAAAATATTGATGGAGTTATGGCTCTTGTTTAAATTTGGCATTTTTTCCAACTTTGGAACCGCTTGAGCTAGGAAGCTGATTTTTGGTATAGTAGTAGTTCTTGATGTGTTAAATACTTTAGTACAAGTTAGGTAACTCTGCATTCAGTATTTACTGAGTTACTTCCCCTGATGTCCAGTACTTATGCAGCTATTGAGTTCAAGAACCACCAGGCATAGAGTTTTGAAATTTCATATATGGATTTCTTGTGGAAAATTAGCTGACAGGTATTTTTTTCTTTTCCCAGTTATGCCCCCTTTTTGGAGTTATGCCCCTTTTAGAAAAATGGGGTAACTATCTTGATAGCAAGATATCTCAAAAAGTATTTGAGCTATGGCCTGGATATTTGGTATACTGATTGGGTATGAACAGTAAATTACCTGATCAACTTTGGGGAGTATTCCATAAAGCTTTGATGGAGTAATGGCCCTTCGATAAAATTGGCATTTTTCAACTTTTGAACCGTTTGAGCTAGGAAGCTGATTTTTGGTATATTAGTAGTCCTTTATAAGTTTAATACTTTAGAAAAGGTTAGGTTACTCTGCATAAATTAATTACAGAGTTACTTCCCCTCATGCTCAGTACTTATGCAGCTACTGAATTCTACAGCACTAGGCATAGGGTTTTGAATTTTCATATATGGATTCCTGATGCAAAATTAGCTGACACATATTTTTCCCCCAGTTATGTCTCTTTTTAGAGTTTACCCATTTTAAAAAAATGAGATAACTATCTTGTTAGCAAGATATCTCAAAAAGTATTTTAGCTGTGGCCTTGTTTTTTGGTATACTGATTGGGTATGAGGAGTAGTTTACCTGATCAACTTTGGGGAGAATTCCGTAAAGTTTTGATGGAGCTATGGCCCTTGTTTGAATTTGGCATTTTTCCAACTTTTGAATCGCTTGAGATAGGAAGCTGATTTTTGGAATTATAGTAGTAGTCCTTTATGAGTTTAACACTTATGTACAGGTCAGGTAACTCTGCATTCATTAATTACGGAGGTATTAAAAGTATTTGAGCTATGGCCTTGATATTTGGTATGCTGATTGGGTATGAGGAGTAGATTACCTGATTAACTTTTTGGACAATTCTGTAAATATTTATGGAGTTTTGGCCCTTGTTTGAATTTGGCATTTTTCCAACTTCTGAATTGCTTAATCTGGGAAGCTGATTTTTTTGTTTAACAGTAGTTCTTGATGTGTTTAATATTTTAATAAAGATTAGGTAACTCCTTTTCAGACTTAGACATTCTAAAGTTTGACACCTTTAGAAGCAAGCATATGGTTGGGGGCATAGTGTTTCACAAACACAATTTCTAATTTTAGGAGAATAGCGGAAAACAGACCGCTTCAATAATAAGTTCTTTCCTAGTCATTTCTCGTTAATTTTCCTTGTCTCAGTGCGTTTAGCAGGAACTATATTGGGTGTAAACACAATTTGCACCTAAACAATTGTTTATAATTTCATTTTAATGGGCGACTGAATGAAATCGGCGATTTAGGAAGGCCGCTTGCATCTGGCGTCGAATTGACGACCCGTGCAAATTAGTGATACTCCAGCTCGAAATATGACATCAAAATTTGACGTCATTTGCTTGATTTGACGTGCTACCGTCCGTAGCATAATGTCTGACAAGAACGCTATATTTAAAGCCTTTTCGGAAACACGTAAAGTCCCAAATCGTCAAGAAAAAGCCGCGGTTTGCTACGGTGAAAAAGCATAAATCCTATCAGTCACTAGTGAATTGATACGATTTTTTTTTCACTGTAAACAATATCACTTTTATTTGTTCTAGATATGCACTGAACTCACTGCTAAGTATAAAATAAATGAATGAAGCAAATTATTTCCTTTAAGACTTGACTCAAAAACTCGAAAATAGCTGAGTTGTTTCCCCTGAAAATGTCCCGGTTACCTTAAGATGGACTTTGATAAAACAAATAAATGAATAAAAAGGTATGAAATATTCAAGAACATTCATGAGTAACACAACATTTTTACCGTTTCCGGGATTTCTAATAGATACGAAACAATAATAATATGGTATCACTTTCTTTCGATGTTATAATAATAACAGTTGCAAAACTTCTGCCAAAATAGTACTATACATGTCAAACTGCTATTTATCATGATCAAACCTTCTAGATTTAATATAGAATTTGCTCCTTTATAATTAAGGTTTCCTACTTGAATATGCGAATTCGAAAGGAAATTGACAGTGTACGGGCTGTAGCTTAATATCCAGCAGATACATAATAGAGTGTATAAGAAAGCAATTTAGTATGTGATACTGTGATATGACGGTTTCTCAACACGCTAGTTCCTTTAAAAGTATTCCTTCATGACACGTTGACCTGGAGTTAGAAAATATGGTTTACTCAACCAATATACCATTTGGTCTTCAATAATGAATGACATGATGATTGTATAACGCTTCAGACTATAGCTGAAAATTAGATTTTTTCAAAAGGTGTACGTTTGCCATTGATTAAAGGCGTATGCTTATTCTTGATTTCTTTTAGCAAGACAAACTGTATTACATTAAATGATTCAAGCCAGAGATTAACCAGATGTATTCGGAGAGTAATAACATAAAGCACGCTGTTTATATCCGTAATAGGTATAACTGAAAGTCTACAGTATATGTCTCTAGATATAAGATATGGAGCTAGCCCTCGACGAAGCATGGTGCTTTGTACTCAGGCGTAATATAAATGCATAAAATATCCGGTATTACTTGAAAAATCATACTGTATTGAGGAACCTTGGTAGATTTAAGATAAGAAAGAATGTAACGCTTTCACTTCTCTCCTGGTCTTTCGTTAAATATTCATATTCTTTTTAAATCTTTCTGTGGCATGGATTGACTGTGCATTCCAAAATTAGTCTTTCCTTTGTAGATGTTGTTTGTCCAGTCGCTTGTATAACGAGGCTACATTCCCTTGGTACGAAAACTAATCAGGCGCATCACCTAAGTGTATGTTGTGTATTGCGTGAATATGTACAGTTTTGCCGGGTTGATAAGGCGGATGCCACCGCCGACGTTCAATGACCCTGCAGTCGCCGACCGCCACCCTGATAGCACTTTTTCCAGCTCAGAACACACTGGGTGCAGATTTCTTTGTCTATTGGATCGGAAAAATCGATCAGACATGTGCCGCCTACGAAAGTCGAACTCGCTACAACTTGCATAAAAGGCTCAAACGCCCTACCCACCAGGTTAGGGGTTTCGGAATTGCATCTTAATAAATATAAAAAATGTCTATGAATTATAAAACTGTGCGGTGTTTTCGTTGAATGACATCAGACAATTTTAAGAAAACTGACGGTTTCCTTTGTTTCGGCGCTTCGTTTGTGTCGATCGACGCCCCAGGGATCTCCAAGTGTCGCAATGCGTTGTTTCTGCCGAACATAGGTCTTATTCGTGATTTGTTTGTTTCCTGTGATGATTCATTGATGGGTGAGGAAACTTCATGCGGACCAAACAGCTACATGTAGTAAGTAAATGTTAAGAACGCAGTATTGATCATCATGTGCGTGATTGTGCCGACCTGTAACCTTAATGTAGATAGGTTGTAGACAATGTACATTAACTTAACAAAAGGTGGCCGTTTCTATTTTCATATTTTTTTTACTTATTTACTGTCTACAGTAGGAACTATATTGCTTGTACTTGTCAATTGAATACTCTGATGATTGGCACGTGTGTTATTTTGTACCCATGTAACCATATGTGTATAGCTTACAAAAATAGTCTTATTAATTTTTTGCGCCAAATTTGTGCAGTATCTCTTATAGTTTTTCTTGTTTAAGGTATATAGGTACACTTAAAAGGAAAGCAACTCTATCATTTTCTTTTATTGCTTTTGCCTCTCTTCTCAACAGGCGTCAACTATTAAAGGAAAAAATGCTTCTCTTGGAGCAAATTCTTTTCTTTAAAAGTAGACTCCATTTTGGAAGGGTACGGCTCCCATAGAAGCAAACAAAAAGCCATGAAAGCTGTCAATTCATATTCCTATGTCCCTTAGCGACAAAACTCTTCCAAAAAAGCTTAAATCCCTTATAGGAAAAAAATGCTTCTTGAGGGTAGGAAAGCGTGGAAAAATCGAGATATGCCATACACATTAACCATTTAGTTTGATTTTAACTATATATCTTTAAAAGAGAGAAAACTGTACTATTATTTATAGAAACGTTCAGATGGTGGCCATCCACAATATGCTTATATGAATTTAAGGTTTACTTCAGACATTCAGTTTGAAGTCATTTGTATTGGTTCATATGTTGAAGTGAAGTCGACGGCCTAGCAAAAGTTCACGAAACGTCCGACTTTTCATAGAGACAATAACCCTCATAATTTCATGCTGTCCATTTGTTGCATGAACAAATGAGCCGCAACACGAGAAAACCAACAATGTGGTTGTGCGCCCAGCGCAGATTAGATCAGCCTGGGCATCCACCCAGTCTGATCGGAATCTTCGCTGTCCGCATGAAGGTAGCTTAGTCTCTTACCTACCCTTTAAGCGCTAAGTGAAGAGTCTGACCAGACTGGGCGGATGCCCAGGCTGATCTGAGTCTGTGCTGGGCGCAAACCACATTGTTGGTTTTCTCGTGTTGCGGCTCAAATAATATTCAGACTGTGTATTTTGTTGCTGATAATCAGATATCACGACAATGCTGTCCAATGGGAATATGGAAGGTGAGGAATTATTTGATGATTCTGCAAACCCAGAGACTCAAAACAGCCATATAGC
Organism: Ctena decussata; assembly: GCA_963989385.1. Taxonomy (NCBI): domain Eukaryota; kingdom Metazoa; phylum Mollusca; class Bivalvia; order Lucinida; family Lucinidae; genus Ctena; species Ctena decussata. The sequence goes on along the minus strand of OZ022505.1, from coordinate 15,225,996 downwards.
GGAACTGTGTATGGAGATTTAACCATTGATAATATATGTAACCATAAAATTCCTTCCCGAATTAATTATCCAGCAAACTTAAAGATTTGACAAAGCAATATACATGTATTGAAGCAGTATATGCATCCTAAACATTTTATTTATTTATTTTTAATCAAGAACGAGACTGAAATAATACCATAATCTTATTTAAAAAAGATAAACATTTTCTGTCTAAGAATTAATAGTGGTATGAAAAGACCATTTGGTGCAAAAAGCATCATTTAAGTATTTAGTTTAACATATTTTATTCTCAAAATCATATCTTATACATATCCACATACTCAAAATTACAAAAGTGAAAATGATCTGAACGAAAGCTATAAGCTTATTGAGTTCATCTCCATTTAAGATGCCAAGGTGGGTTATTAAATATGTATCATTAATATTATGTTAATGGATATTAGACATATTGTAAACTATTCTAAAATGTTATAATCATTAGAATAGTAAAATTGAGAGAGAGAGAAAAACAAAAGAAGAAAAAAAAACATGAAAAGGTAGTGACGGAAGCGACAACAGGCACGGAACTGATCATATATATATTTAATAGATATGGCGGCACAGCAACAGTGATTGTCTCTTTCCTGAGGTTGCAAATAATGTCTAGATATTGTGCTTAAAAATTTAACCTAAAATCGTTTGGTTGTCTCTATATATTTCTGCACAGCTGAAAATACAAGAATGTTCATGTCATGGCTCAGTGATTCGTCACCACGAAGAAGAATTCTAGTATTGATATGTGGTATATCCGACAATACTTGCAACTTTTCATCGCGTTGTAAATTACATCTGTTACATACAAAGAGGAAATGGTAGGCATTCTCGATAGTCGCTCCATAAGCACAAGATGGTGATTCTGAGATGTTCTTTAAATAATGGTCATTGTTTAGAGAACTGCAACCTGTTCGAAGTCGAGTGTGCAGAATCTGAGTCGAGTGTGCAGAATCTGCCCATGCTCAGGTTGATCATTGCCAATGAGAATAGTAGCCTCAGGATATGTCACATAGCAAAAACTTGGATCAAACCAGAATGTGGATGTTTGCATACTGAAGGTGAATAGCTATACTTTCATGTACAGCAACTCTGTCATATTATTTTTGCCTCCACTCTCAGTAGGAAAAATACTCTTGAGCAAAAGAATTAGCTCCTCTAGGGCCAACTGTTCCTTTAACGGCTCTACCCTCTTTCCGGAAGGGTTTCCTTGCTCCGGGAAGCATACATATAGTCACAAAAGTTGTTTTACGTTTTAAAAATGCCGGGAAAAAAGAGGCATATCCATTCACTTAAAAGAGCGGACACTTTTATATTCCTGAGGAGTCAAAGATTCAAGGTAGGGAATCACGTGACTTATTCTCTACCTGTATTCGGGCAGATGGGTAAGAAAAATTGATAATTAATTTCTCCATACTCAACAAATTTTCATGCAGCAGTACAGTGCAGATACCTAGTCTTAGTTCGCAGCAAACGACAATTTAAGTGGTTTTATGCAACGTGCTGTTGTTTGAAACACTGCTGGAGCAAAGAATCTCTGACTTTACCCTAGGTTATTTGAAAAAAATACAACGTGCATTGAAACGGCTCTTAGTGACTGGCTTGCTACAAAATCGACGAGATACGAGGGTCATTTCAGAAATAGTGTAAATGAGTCGGCCATTCCTAGGAATGTTGACCGATTTTTGATGTCTTAACTTTTAGGTTTACATATCACCCAATAGCATTCACTCACAAAATTTGAGACACTGGTATTTTCTTCAAAATATGCCTTGACATTTGTTGTTAGGGTAAGGACACTGAGTAGAAACAAACGGAATATTTATGTAAAGACAAATTCATATTTTCTTTACTCTGGATACAAGCAGCTCTGGATTGATATGCCTGTTAAACAGAAATTATTTCAGTATGAAAAGCATTGTATCAGCCTTGCTAACACACAAAATTTACCTAGCAAGATAGGTTAATCATAGAACAATGCGCATTTTTGATGACGTCACTTCCTGCGCTAAATTGAAATGTATAGTAAGTTGTTTAAACTTCGATTTTGAGGTCATATTAAGTGAAACTGAACGTTTGGTGACAAATATGAAACAAATAATAAATAAGATTTAATTCGTCATGCTTGTTTTCTGTTATAAATAATCTTTTATGGCACCTTATGCTCTTTTGTCAGTGGCCTATCTGATTTTTTACGATAAGTTTCCCCACCCATCCACATATTTCAATGTCAGTATGTCATATTAAATAACAAGCCTTTCAAGTCTTTATATATGAATTTCTCTATCAATATGTCCCTCTAATTTTTGACATTAAACAAAGTTAAATCTAGTGAACCCGTGTCTTTTTATTAGAAGATAATTTCATTTTATTGTTTTATTTGTATTTTACATGAATTGCTGCTACTTTGCAACTTCTGGCGTGGGGTTTGCACACGTATCATCCAGTTTCATCAGTGATTTGATGCCATTCGTAACAAAATATGGTGACCTAATCATTTCAGTAATAAAATGTCTGTCATTTGTTGAAATTGAATGTGTAAACTAAAAAATCACAATTTTATTGATATAATGCATTATAATAACTTTGCATTTATAACCACATAGCAGACAAAAATCTTGTTATTATGTTACTTGTGTAGAATCTGGAAACGATTTCTGTATAACTATCTTATGTTACATTAAAAGGACAGTATTACGTGTTTCTTCATTAAACTATATCATTTTCTCATTGAGGAAACAGCGATAGAACACGACAGACTTTCAGTGAAAATGTACAGTTTCCAGTATCCACACCCTTATGACGTATAAGCACGTGCTGTCATGCATGGGTGACTTAGAAATTATTTTAACGCATACCATTCTAAAGCACTTGAATTTAGCTTTGCAATGATATATAACACCACTGCTAAATATCAGCCAATAGGCTACCCTGTGGTCATTTACATTATTTCTGAAATGGCCCTCGTATCTGCACTTTACCGCAAGGAAATGCATTGAGTAAAAAAAAAATAATCAATTTTCTGACCCGTTCTCTCTGAATAAAGGTACAAAATAACCGAGGTAATTCACGTGATTCCCCTCCGCGAGCTTGTCAGTTTGCAAACCCATGTAGACTGAAATAAATCTTCATCGCTTGCACTAAGTCTTGTTACAAGACCGTTTCTTTGTGATACTGCCACAGACAACATTCCTATAGTTTTCATTCGGAATAACCAAAGACTATCAATTCTCTGCTGCCATAGAAGAAGCGTCCGCTAGCGTGTATTTAACACGAAGAGTTTGTATGACTGAAACCTCCGATAATTAGGCTAGACATTTATCAATAAAAACACATCAGCAGCAAAAGATCATAACTGTATTGAGATGGTGTTAGTCTGGCCCGTCCCGGGGGAGCAATACATTCAAGACGTGTTGGCAGCAATGAATAAATCATGTTATAACTCTTTTATAGGCATACGTATGTTATATGGCAGAAAAACCTTCTCTTTTGTTCGATTGAAGGTGTCTTAGGTGTTTCGTCTGACCTGATGTAGAATGTAGAAAACAAATTGCGCGAATGCAGAATAAATGGGTCTACTTTGAAAAAGAGCGAGCATTACATGTGCTTTGCAACTGCAATCTCTCAGAAGCTCGAAAAAAGAATTCAAACCTCAAGTCTAAAGTTCAAGTATTTATAGATATCAATTCTGGATTATGAGACCTTTCCAACAGCATTCTACTTTTAAAAGAAAGACTATTCTCCTAGGGGAGCATATTCTTTCCTTTAAGAGTTGGCCTCTGTAATAAGGGCATCAAAAATAAAAATGGCAGAGGTGCTTCATTTTTAAAATTTATAAAATAAACCCGTTCACCTTAAAAGTCACATAATTCTGTATCCTTTTCATACTGTATGTTTGTATGTTATAAAAAGATTGCTATATGTATGCACATATATGTACAGTATATTGAATAAAATATTGTTTAAACAAAAGTTACATAATTTCCAAGCTCTTTCCGGATTTGGTAGCGAATGCACATGCAGACTTAGACTGGCAGATAAACGAATCTGCTCAACGTTTAACATACAAATTATGTTTAGTTTCAATACCCCTATTTCAGTATCTACCAAATAATCATTTTCGTGACAAACCCACAAAATGACAGTGCCAACTACTCAATGAACCTATTGTCCCTGCAGACACAATTATTAAGTTCCGTTTCCCAAATATTAGAGCACAATAGTCTGACAGTTTTATCACGGCATTAATGGTCTGTCTGTCCTAAGCTGCAGGACTAGATGATTAGTATTTTATTGAAGAGTAGGATTAGAATCCGGCACTAAAGTCATAACGGACAAGGAAGCGCTTTAACGAAGAGCAAGGGCATGATCAAATGGTCCTGATACATGTATATAAACATCGTCAAAGCTGAACTTTTCTTTGAACGGAAACCTCGTATATACGGGTATAAAGAATTAAATAAAATATCTAAAGACAGGCTAAAACCGTTTCTCAAACCCATATCGCCGACATTATGAACTGTTTTTTAAATTCAGCGTCGGATTGAAACACTTTTTCATCAAAGCGCATCGGAACCAGAATTTTAAGTGACAGTATATGAGTTCCAAAAACGTTTTTATGTACTACTGATTTTTCTAATCAGTTAAGAAAAGAATATCAAACGTTTCAAACGTACTGGCTATAATATAAATGTAATGCTACAGTCGTGCGTTATGGTTAAACCAATCATGGTTAATAACTTTGCTTCCTTCTATAATTGCACGCCAGTTAGTCGGACGTCAGACTCAACGATAGGCCGGCCATCTAGCTATCTCTTTCAGTTGGTTGGAGCCGGAGTTTTTTGTCAGTTGATTTGCCTACCGGGGTTCAGCTGATGGTTTTCACTTGCTTTAGTATTTTAGTGGTGTTGTTATCCCAGTGATATCTAGGTGCCGCAAAACGTTGTTTCGGTCAAGTCTACATAGCAGCGAAAAAAAAACCAACAAAGTGGCATGTGCACCCAACGAAGACTCGGATCAACCTGGGCAGCCGTCCAGTCTGAACAGAGTTTTGCTGTGTGCTTAGAGGGTAACTAAGAGTTTAATCTACCTCCGTGCTAACCCCGGTGCCGTGAGGTCGACTTCCGGTTTTCTCCGAGTCACCGCCGTAGGTTCTGCTTGTCTGAATACCTACAGTCGGGTTGCAGGCCTACCTCCGTGCCTACAGCGAAACCTCTGATCAGACTAATGAACGTCGTCAAGGCTGATCTGAGTTTTCGTCGCGCGCACATGTCACTTTGTTGGTTTTCTCATGTCGCATTGTTTTTTTTTTAAACATGGCTTATTTGCTTCCTATGATGATTTACTTATGAGTTAGAAAACTATCACGCGGACCGAAAAACTATCTAATTTTTTTAATCACTTCAAAAGCTATGGACAAGGGCTGGAATCACGCGAAACAAGATTAACCCATCCACCATTCCCACTTCAAGAAATTTATTCCGGTCCGCGGTACTTCTGTTATGTTACCTGACTGTTGCTTGTTCTTGATATCCATATCAATATTTTTGTCCACCTATTATGTGAGTGCCAGTTTATTGAGTTTAGTTAAGGTAGCTGTATGACCATCTGCCTGGGAAAAGTAGCGTACATGCCTACGTGAACTGATGTCAATTTCCTCTTTCGTTTTATGGCCAGGATATTGGATCTGATTTTATCATGCATCTGCTGCAAAATGATAACTTGATGTGATATCATGTCACTTTAGAACTGCGCTTTCGCGAATGTTATCTGGCGATGCCTAAAGAAGCGATCTCTGAAGACGATTGGCTACATGCTGACGTTGGCCGTGAAAACAACGTTCGATTGGTTAAATGACGTAACCGACTTACGTCACAACGCATTCGCGACGTCAGCAAGTTCGTACAAAATGCATTTGCTTTTCATTTGATTGCCTCTCTTTACGCCGTAAAATCTTCCAATAATACATGATCAATAGAAAACCATATGAGTGTCTTTTGATATCAAAAGACACTAACATGGTATTCTCTATGTATCAGGTTCTGATCACTGTATCTCTGTTTACTTTACCAACATAGATTCTGATATCGCTCTGATAGTATCCGACTACGTTATGAATCGCCTAGAATGCAATATGACCCATTTACCTTCACTACAGTAAAAGCGAAATAGTTTGAAAAATGCTTCTCATTGGCCTTTAATCTGAGGTCGGCTCACTGCAGTACAACTACTGAGAAGGTAAGCAAAGCTGTTAATCGTGGCTCGATTAAAATCACAAAATCCAGTTTGTCGCGGAGCATCAATATTGTAAGATTTTTTTGTATCGAATAATAATACTTTTGAATTATTCCGAAAACAAATTATATTACATGTAATTAGATTAAATAATCTTTTTGGCCTCAATAAAATTCAGTTTCCACCAGGCCTCGTTGAAGAAGCGTCGAAGAAGTATTTGAGGCACCATTTCTGAATATCCGCGATACATTGTAAGACTAGAACAATGTATATTTCTCACCAAGATGTATAGTGAATGAATACTGTAAACCAAAAGGGACATACTTTCATAAGAAAAGCAAATGATTTACTGGTTCTTGTTTTCTGCCCACTCATGCCTGATGTGTACTAATTATAATGAATATATCTGTAAAGCTATACAGTTGATTCGTGCTGTACATATTGCCTCATGTTGCTTAATAATTGTGTCATGTTTCCTAAAATACCTTCGACGCCTTTGATTGGGACTGTGTGGTCACCGTAAAAAGTCTCCCTGTCCTTCATCATAGTGTAGATTTTATTTTCTAGTCCTTTGGGATCATTGATTCCATTGTAGAACTTTAAAAATATTTGAGGGTCACTGATGAGGCCTAATTGGCCGAAACTAGCTAGTCTGGCCCAGAAAACTTGTACACTCGACAGTTTTCAGTTCTTTGGTGTGATCCTTGCTTCCAAAGGATAACCCTTTTAAAGAACATATTGAACTTCACTACAGCTGGTGATTGGGACTGTGTGGTCACCGTAAAAAGTCTCCCTGCCCTTCATCATAGTGTAGATTTTATTTTCTAGTCCTTTGGGATCATTGATTCCATTGTAGAACTTTAAAAATATTTGAGGGTCACTGATGAGGCCTAATTGGCCGAAACTAGCTAGTCTGGCCCAGAAAACTTGTACACTCGACAGTTTTCAGTTCTTTGGTGTGATCCTTGCTTCCAAAGGATAACCCTTTTAAAGAACATATTTACAGCTAAAGAGCTGTTATGATTGTCATATAATAAAAGATACAGGGATTTTATTCCTTCAAACATTGATCTGGAATTACCGTTCTTGTTGCAGCACATTTGAAATTTTATAAGGGAGCATGCACATTTTCTGTATTATACATAGTGGAGATAAGTGCCTCATTTTCTGCATGTTAAACGATTATGTTTTAAAATTGTAAGTTTTCAACCAAGTGATAGGGCATGCACAACTCGTCTAAAGGCATTATTCAATCAAAAGTGAAACTTAAGGGATGAACCGTGTTCCCGGCACATCGTTTGGTGATGTTTAAAGAAGGAAAGAAAACCTTTAGCCTATTTCCAGTTATGGCGTGGAAAGGTTACATATTCAAAATATTATATGGGTCATAAGTCCAAGAAAAACGAAAATGGAATTACGGGTCTTGATCTTGGCACATTTTGGATGCGGTTATACCATGTTTCGTGAAAATAACACATGTAAATCAAAAGAGCAGACACGATGACTACAAATAAAGGGGCATAATATTGTTAAAAAAAACGTTAACAGTCTGATCCTGTGCCTATTGCCTTATAATGCTTTTTATTATGGAAAGTTGGAAAGACATGAAACGGTTTACAAATATGGAAGGGAAACGATTTTCGTACGAAAAATAGAAAAGCACATAATTTCGACAATTATAAATCATATGAGTATGGGCTTTGTCCTCACCATATTGTCTACTGATGCTTAATCTAACCTTTCAAAATTTATGTCTAGTTCTACATGTACCGAGGTTCGTACAAATCTGATCAACGGTTTAAGAGTTATGGAGCAGACGTGATTAGTGACAAATGGACGGACAGACAGACAAATATGCGAAAATCAAGATGTCCCCTTTTCTGAGGGAGTAGGGGGTAGACTTGAAAATTATTCTGGATGTAAAAAGTTTCTTAAAACATAAAGTTTTTAAGCAATGTTTTCGGAAACTATAAAGCAAAGTACTAATGATAGTGACAATTCAAGGATTATTTATGAAGAAGACACTGAAAGATGTAAGGGTTACACGAAATGTCTTCACAATTTATGCAAAATATAATTGGCCCTGGCGTGTATAAATAAAACACAATTGCTAGCATGAGATGACAGCTTTGCTGAGCAAATATGAGTTGATTATGTCTCTGAGGACTCATATATCATCTTCAAATTAGGTGAACTGAATAAAACCCAGGGAAAACTGAATTTGTCTGTAAGTACAGCATAATACATCATAAAAAACAATGGATCTGACTACGCCAAAACGATATATTGCTCCCAAGCAGGCCCATAATATCTTAATGTCGTCATGCCTACGTCCATGCGATTAAATGACATCACATCAACGCCGGTTAGACGTCATTTTGACGTCATGTGTCCGCTTGGTCAGTGCTACCAGTACTTACTACAGCTCTTATGTTTTTAATGTATATGCAAATATTCTAACCCATTCCTTGAACACCCTGGCAGAAGTTTGGTCATCTAATGTGTGTTCTGTAGCCTTTTGTTGAACGACCACAAACCTCTTTGAAATGTAAAGGTGTAATTTTGTCAAAATCTGTACATCCTCATCCGTCATCTTCGCTTTTTTGCAATGTACAGGCAACGTTTCAAGTTCATTCATAGACAATTCTTAGAGGTTTTAATTACATAATGTATATCTGTATTCTGTATTTAACAAAATTGTCTAAAAAGGCTTTGTGGGAAAATATGTAAAATTGCCAGTCCTTCTCTATGGTTTAAACATATTATATTTCGAAAAAGCTATGTACAACATATATTGTGACAATATCTATATGAGGATACGAACGGAAGCAAAATGCTCATATAGTTCTTCTCCTTGAATATTCAAAATTCTTCATGCACACACTTACGACTCGTGTGCAAAGCTTCATTCTGTCACATTCTAACATGTGCATGAATATGACCGTGACTCACTTTCATGTGAAGAAAATTTAGAAACATTTAGCCAAGCAACCCAGTTTATTATCGCTTTTATGACTCGTAAGTAAACACTTGTTGCGTGTGTGAAAGGAATATATTTAGAATATTGGACTCTTTCTCCTTTCTTCTTCCCCCCCCCCCCCTCTTTCTCCACATTTAATCAAATTTCTTGTTGAGAGAGCAAAATATCATAGCAAGAAGTTATACCAAGATATGTGTTTTTTAGGGTTTTTTTAGTTTCAATAAATTAGTTCATGTTAATATCATCTGTAATATTGCTTATACGAGGGATGATAAAAAAATATGTGGACTTTCGATGTAGAAATCTTATTATCAATATTAAACCCATTACATCTGCAGTAAATACAGATTCATCTTTCATTTATCCAGTGATGCATTTAATTTACCGGTCACACTTCAGGAACTAGACTATTTGGGTTTAATAGTAACCTTATGACGTTACTGTGTTTTATTTCGAATTGTTTGTTTTATCTTTGGCTATGTCTAATATTTGTAGAAGAGTAAAATGCTTGACATTTGGTTTGCTATATTTTTATGGTTTCCGCTTTTCACTGTCAAGGAATTAATGCGGTCAACAATTGCCATGCTTGCTTAAGCAGCATGAAATATGGTATGTGGGTCATACAAGGGTTGACAAAATGACGTCAAACATGATACCGGGTATTTTACGCAAGTTCCAGTTCTTGTATATAATTGTAAAAAAATGAGGGCAAATTTAAAGATGTATTTTAAATGACCAATTTAATCTTATTTGATCCATGTATGTTAGTTTTACCTGATGTTGGCACTAATAAGAGGGTTGCAGACCTGCCTTTAGACCGACACCACAAAGGCGACGCGTATCAACACGATATTAAAAGCTAAAATTCGGCTTGGATTTATGATCTATTAATCTAAGGAGAGTATGCTATCGATATGCTATCAAATTCTTCTAAACAATCATATTGCATGCAGATGTTTCTAAAATTGTTCAAAATCATGCAAAAACTGCAAAGAGGGTGTTAGTTTGTGAAACCCGAGACACAAAAGAACCACTGCAATGTTAAAATGGGACAAAACGTAAAACTTCATTAAAATGCTGCTCCGCGGAAGCTGTACTTACCTTTTTTCATTGAAATTTCTTCAAACTTTCACACCACATAGCTATAAGATTAAACTTTTCTGTGGTATTCGAAAAAAAGATATAACTGCATCACCTTAACCGCCACAGCAGAAGTCCACGTATTTTTGACACCCCTCGTAAACTACATATTCTATGCGTTAGGGCCGCAGCTATGTTACTAGAGCTTGTGGCCCCACCTGTCTGTTGTATTCGGTTTTATTAGCAACAAAACATATTAAAACTGTATGTTTATATACATTTGGTGACACGACGAATGTAAGTACCTCTGTAGTATCACATTTATTTTAGGACTCGCGAAAAATCAGTTTAAGCTCCCGTGCTACCCCTAGTAATTTAATACTGACCGTTCCATAGCGAGGGTTCTGTTGTGGTTTGCAATTGTTTGTCGGCTCTCTACCTTTCTGCTCGTCATTTTTTTTTTTTTTTTTTGCTTTTGTGTGATGTATTTGTTTTGATATTTTAAGGCACGATATGGAAAGCGATTGTATCCATTCCTGATCGGTGCCTTTCAATCTTCTTAGACTTCTGCCGCTGTGAAAGACCAAACAATATTGATTTATTCGCATCCTATTTTCCAGTACTTAGGATCGTGTCTTTCAAACAGCAAACGCTATAATCTTGCCTAGACATAAATGACAAAAAACACGCAACGGAAGGATAAAACTCGTCTTATTGGACCAATTTGCATAATCTGATTTCGATATTTATCCACTTTGTTAGATATTTGTCCGTTTCCTGACATCAATTCTGCTTTAAGAATTTAACATTTCACTTCTGTCTTATTCGATTCTCTTCAACGCTGATCTTCCTTTAGCATCGTGATATCCGTACAAAGACTATTATAATGCTAGCTGTTTCCGCACAGATGCGTAAGAATAAAAAAAAACAGATCTGTAAGTGTTAACAATGTGGGCTCCTAATAAACTTTCAGACAATAGCGAAAACAAGGCAAGGGGCACAGTGACATGCAGGTAATACTTGACAGTCATAATGCTTTACCAAACCCGTACTGTTCATCGTAGGGGTCTTCAATTTAGAAAGGCGTAATTCTGAATCCAATATAATTCAAGTGCAATTTTTAATGCTAATAAAACACAATTTGTCTAGCTAATGGAAAACAGAAAAAAGCGCTTATACTTCGATAAGAAATTAAAATTCAGTCGCATAGCCCAAAGGCTATAAGGCAGTGAGGCGCATTAAATAATTGCAGTTGACCACATTTCCCTTTGTCTGGACGTAATCTGTTTCATGTTATTTGAAGGTGAAGAATAATGCCCCCGTGATTCTCAGGAAGTAGATAGGCTGTGTTATCTTAGTATCTTAATGTGCTTTGATCTTTTATCCACATATTTAGAACACTGTTTTAAATTATGTAATAGGTTGCAACTTCAGCTGACACTCTGTGAAGGCCAGATATTGATTTGAAGCATCTTTAGCAAATGCTTAACTGCGAAATAATTCATCAACTATTCCCCTGCTGCGAGCAAAATCCTAAATAGGAGGTGTCTCTTTGTTTATAATTGCAAAACAAGAGACCCTGCGATCTTTTTTATAAGTTTCATAAGGTAGACATCTATAACTGGATCAGATATGATGAATTCGGAACGTTTTATTAATTCCATCACCCCAGTTTGTCAAAAGCGTTGTTTGTCACAAGCTGCAACATGCTTTGCGTTTGCTATATTTGTTCCATTATATATATAACGAAAGAAAGATAATTGCCAAGCAAAACTGAAGGTCATTCAATATAAAGCTTGAAACTTAAATACAATTTAATGCATGAATTATGTTGAATATGTTAAAGGAAAAGCAGAAATGTGCACACTGAAAAACGCCGATTGTTATATATAATTAATGGACAAAATGTGAATACATTTCTATGGACGAATATAAGACTCAATCAAGGGAGTAAGATGGTTAACATTTGTTATAGGCCGAGGTTGATTTTGCTGTCGGCATTTTAGAAACAATCAACTCTCTATTTCCCAAAGTCGAAGTTCATCTCAAACTACCGATATGTTAAGGTAAATTTTCTAGTCCCAGAAAATATACTTTTAGTTATCAATAGTTTGAGACAACACGGGTTGAAATGTAAAAAAACACACACAGAAAATGTGTCCAAACTGTATTCGTTGATATATGAGAGATTTGGCATAGCAGCATTTGAGATATCGAGAGTCATCTGTATAAAATGTCATTGTTGTTGCCCGAGGTTGCTTCTGCTGTCGCCAGATAAATGAAAAGATTGAAACGAGATTTCTTTAACTTAGAAAGTTCCGATGAAATAAATGTAATGTAATTGTTGATAGTTGTGAGTGGCACTTGAGCGATAGACACAGGACAGAATTTTACCATTTTTTCAGCAGCATAATATAAAGTCATTCCGACGGTCTTTTATTGCGACAACTGATTCTTTAATGCTAACATAAACGATGATGAAGGAAATTTGTATTGCTTTTAACGAGATACTGTTATAAATCTGTCTGTTCTGATGACACCAGAAGCCATGGATGTTGGGAATATATTCGTTTGCAGCTCTTTGTGAAAGAGAATATTCTCCCAACATCCTTGGCTATCATTTATTAACATGCATTTATATCAAGGGGAGTTTTCAAAGTTAATAAAGCTTCGTTTACATCATTTTATCTACAAAATTAAGGTTTTACGAGCGTACTTGGGTAGAAACGAAATGTGACATATTTCAGATTCACCACAAGATTTGCATTACAGATACTTCAGTTGTATAACGTTTCTGTTTGGTTTACAACTGGAATTTTGAACTGTTCCTGAAGCTCTCAAACTATCTCATTCTAGTTAAACTTATTATTGCTAGTTTAAAGGAATTTTATTATATGTGCAGATCGAAAGCAGAACATGTTGGCCCGTCATGAACTCTTATCACTGGCTTAGCAAATAAATTCGTAAAGCTACTCTTTATTCACTACGAGGGGAATTTCAGAAACAAAGTAAATGATCTCAGGGTAGTATACTGGCTCATATTTAGCAGTGGTTTTATATATCATTGGAAAGGTAAATTCAAGTGCTTTAGAATGGTAAGTGTTAAAAGAATTTCCAAGTCACTCATGCATGACAGCACGTGCTTATACGTCATAGGGGTGTGGATACGGGAAACTATACATTTTCACGGAATGTCTTTTGTGTTCTTTTGCTGTTTTCTGAATGAGAAGTTGATATATTTTAATGAAGAAACAAGTAATGCTGTCCTTTAAATGTAAAATAAGAAAGTTGTATGGAAATCGCTTCCAGATACGTCATAGGGGTGTGGATACGGGAAACTGTACATTTTCACGGAATGTCTTTTGTGTTCTTTTGCTGTTTTCTCAATGAGAAAATGAAACACGTAATACTGTCCTTTAAATGTAAAATAAGAAAGTTGTATGGAAATCGTTTCCAGATTCTACACCAGTAACATAATAAACGAGATTTTTTTCTCTGCTAGGAGTTTATATGTGCAAAGTTATTATAGATGCATTATACCAATAAATTGGGATTTTTTACTTATTCACACCCAATTTCAACAAATGACAGACATTTAATTACTGAAATGATTAGGCCATTATATTTTGCTACGACTGGCATCAAATCACTGATGAAACTGGATGACAAGTGTGCAATCTCCACGCCAGAAGTTGCAAAGTAGAAGCAATTCATGTAAAATACATAAACAATAAAATGAAATGTCCTTCTAATTAAAAGACACAGGCTAAATATATTTTTGTTTATTGCCAAAAATTAGAAGGACATATTGAAAACAAAATTCATACATAAAGACTTGAAAAACTTGATACTTTATACGACATACTGACATTGAAATATGTGGGTGGGTGGGGAAACTTATCGTAAAACACCAGGTAGGCCACTGATAAAAGAGCATGAAGTGCCGTAAAAGATTATTTATGACAGAAAACAAGCATGTCGAATTAAATTTTAATTATTTTTTGTTTCATATCTGTCATCAAACATTCACTTTCACTTAAATTGACCTCAAAACCGAAGATTAAACAGCTCACTATACATTTTAATTAAGCATAGGAAGTGGCGTCATCAGACATGATTAGTCTACTTTGCATTGCAAATCTTATGTTTTAGCAAAACTAATGCAATGCTTTTCATATTGGAATATTTTCAGTGTAACAGATAATATAGGTATCAATCTAGAGCTGCTTGTATCCAAAGTTAAGAAAATATGAATTTGTCTTTGCATAAATATTCCGTCCGTTTCTACTCAGTGTCCTTACCCTTACAACCATTTTGCAAGGCATATTTTGAAGAAAATACCAGTGACTCAAACTTTTGGAGTAAAGGCCATTGGGTGATATGTTAACCTAAAAGTTAAGACAAACATTAAAAAAGTCGGTCAGCATTCCAAGGAATGGCAGACTCATTTACACTATTTCTGAAATGCCCCTCGTATAGTCTTTCTACTACCCTCCAGCTACACAAACTATTTATTTCTTCTGTTCATCTGTTTAAAATCTGTTATCGGAAATCTGCTACTTCCATTGCCATTATATGTTTCAAAGTTTTTACTCTGAACGTTTACACTTTGTGGTTGTGACCTGTCCTAACACTATTTGTTAAACAGTCAATAACTATGTATGATATCGCCTTTACATGATTTGGAAATATTGGGTTCTTAACAACGGCTACGTTTTCAATTTTTCACGAAATTCTAAATGATTAACTTGTATTATTGTTTACATCACATAACACCTGGTAAGTCCCATTCCCACTTTAGAAGTTTAAAGTTTATCTTATATCTATACACTTTTCTGTCGACTAATAATTTCTGGCGATATAGGATGGCCCCTTTCAACCATCTTACCCATGATCATATAACATGTCGGCGGACATACATGAACTCTCTACGGTGATAAACCACCATCAGCTACATTGTATCTAAACTGAGAATGTACTAATGTTTTGCATAGAAATGAAGCTTAGAGGGTGATAAAGTGTTGCGAAAATATTATTATCTTCTGTGTGGGTACGTTTGAACAGCATAGGAACATTATAATCAGACTCAAAACTGTACTTAGAGCTGTTTTCAAATAATGTAATAAATGTTTGTATATTGTTGCATTCATCATTTGTGCGTGATTTTGAGACCAAAGGGTACGTGTTCTACAAAACTTCTCTCAAGATGCCAAAATGAAATATCTGATCACTTGCCTAGGTATTTACACACTAGCTGATTCTATAGACAGGCATTTTCCTGGCATTACGGTGATCCTAACATTTTTAGCTCTGTTATGGCTCCCCGCTCCCGGGCTTTCTCATATTCGTCCTGTTTGATAATTTGGTGACATGTCCTATCTAGCATTGTAATTATGCCGTTGGAGAAAAGAATGCTATGCCGGTCGATTTGATTTTCGAAATGTCACTCTATATCCATGTAAACACTGTATACGACTTTCTTCGCTTACACTCCGTCTCGAACAATGTAAATGGCAAGATGTTTCCATATTCACCGTAAATGCTACGATCTATGCTTATAGCACTTTCTGAACATCCGCGGGGCATCGGAAAATTTTGCAAATGACGCAGTGGCTTGGTAACCACCATAAAGACAGAACTTCTGATTGCAAAAACACATAAAGCTATGATATGCGTAGAGAAGTCAGCAAACACGGTGTATTTTTAAAACAAGACGCATTTGAACTTCTTTGAAAGAGGTATACCCTAGAGACACTGCAGAATTTTACTTTAGTTGGATATAATTAAGGTGGTGATTTATGGTAAATGTAAAAATCTGCATAAAACCATAAAAAGTAACGTATCTCCCTGAAAGTTAGCAGAATTCTTATTTTTGTTGTACTTTACAGTTTAGAATACAAAATAGATGTACATGCTGCTTAAAAAAGTGTTTTTATTAGGAAAGATCAAAGGGTAATTTTCTGCGAATAAATCTGAAAAAATAATAACGTTATTGAAAATTTACGTAGTGCTGAAGGTGCATTATTGCATATTGAAGAGCGTCCTAGCAATTATTTATTCCAACTCTTTCTAAAATTGTAATGTAGACCAGATGAAAACGGTAGCTTTTTCTCAAATGTTCAACCGTGTACAAAGTAAATGCACACTGGACGCATTTATTAAAAACAGGGTAGGCAAGCATACCTCTGTTAACACCTACAATATAAATAATACATTACTGACATGATCAGTGGTGTGTAGATGAAATTGTTCAACCTTGTTAAAATAGTATCACCTGTCTCACCTGTGTGTTTTGACAAAAAATTTGGACAGAGACTGCATCTTATTTCATCTGCTCAGCCTGATAATGTGTGAAAGAGTTTGAGCTAGGACGTTCTCCATTATGCAACAAGGTACTCTAAGCACTAAGTATATTTTCAATAATGATATTATTTTTTCAGATTTATTCACAGAAAATTACCCTTTGATCTTCTCTTATAAAAACACTTTTAACATTAACAAATGCTGCATTTTGGGATTCTACATTATGAGAAACAACATAAAGAAGGCATCTGCTAAGTTTTGGAAAGATCAGTGTTATTTTGAGTATTTTATGCTGATTTTTGTCTTTGTCCCAAATCAGTGATTATCACTACGTTAATATATCAGCAGTCTTTGATTTTATTTATTTTTTTTTTGTCTTTGTTACTTGAAGACAATGCCCAGGCAATGTTGTCTTGTAAATATCGTGGAAATTATTTTTAATCTAGGTTCCATACTGGCCGGGAATATGGATTATCTGCATTTTATGTGGTAGCAAATACTCCATTTCTACTAACATTAAACGATTTTGTAATGAAAGCAAGTGTATTAGCATTCACACTCTTGTCAGCAAGAGCATTTACAGGAGTCAACGAAAACCTGTCAATAAATTCAAATTAATTCCAAAAAAATGAGGCTGTACAAGTTTTCAAAAATGACGTTAACGTATATTTCAATAATGTCATAAGAACTGCGCATTGCTTTGCAAGGAATAAATCGATAATAGTTACCACCCATCTAACTTTTTTATGGATATTGTTCGCAACGACGAACAAGCGGTTGACAAAGATTAATTTTGTATTTACAACGATATTTCACATGAAAGCCTAACACTGAAAAGATTTTACATATGAACTTAGCTCAGTTGTGCCGGGCCGGGTAGCGCAATCGGTAGGGCACCTGACTCGTAAGTCAGAGGTCCTGCGTTCGAATCCCGGTCTGGCCACATACTTTCGTTTCTCCTTCCGCTGATTCAAGAAGGGCAGTTGTCAGTTACTGGCGAAAGTATGTGCACTTAGTACTGGTTAACCGCTTAGGAGGTCTAAGCCTGCCCCGGAATAGTGTGGTTAGGTTAACTGACCGTCCCGACATGACCTTAGTTGTTTACCGTGGACGTTAAGCATCAAATCAACCAACAAAAATCAAAGCTCAGTTGTATGACTGGGGTCTAATAAAATACATTTTAAGTCACTAAGGAAAAGTATCTTTTTATAGTGTTTGGTATCATTGCAAAGACAAAATATGGTGCTTTCAGTATATGCATAGAATTGGTATCCAGCGTGCCCCCAAATAATACTATGAGGCCATTTGCAAAACTTTTTGAGCGCCCCTCGTATTCTATGGTAGTCTGCGTTTCTTGTACTGCATATTATTTGTTTTACTGTCTTGCATTTTCACTTTTTATGATTAATACATTTGAGTGTTAAGATCCAGTTTTACGTCTCTTTAAAATTTCGGTAAATCTCTGAACACGATTTACTTTGCTTAATGGTATCTGGGATAACTCATGGTTTAAACCACAGATAGTGATTTTAAAGCGACCTGAAAGCGGACCTAACTGTATGATAAAACATCTGTTTTTTATTTCATTTCCTTGTCATATCCATTATTCTGTATGCCTGTGAGTCATAGACCTTGACAGCAAGGTTATAGAGAAAAGAACGCAGACTTTTGAGATGAGTTTCTGAACATCGCGTACAAATGCGGAGGTTCACAGAAGGATCCAAGCAGTCACTGGAAAATATAACGAACTCCTGATCTTAATCAAGAAACGGAAACTGAGGTGGTTTGGCCACATCCGGGGTCAAGGTCTTCTGGCTTAGCAAAGACAATTTTGCAGGGTAGAGTGAAAGGGAAAAAGATGTAAACAGAAGAGGTGGGAAGACAATATTTAGGAGTGATCACAGTGATTGACTTTGCTAATTCAGATAGGATAGCTGAAGACGACTAGGTGGAAAGGGATTGTTGTATGTAAAGTTATCTGTGCCCCAATGATCTCGCAAGGTTATGGGATAGATAAGACCAGACTGGATTAATTTCGATGTTGACATTTTTGCATTTCAACATTTCAATATTTTCATCACTCTCTATAGTACATGTATTAAACTTAACAAACGTACTACTTGTTAAAAATGTAGCTCCAATATAATTTATACTTGTATAAGTATTTCCATTATTGGGACATTTCCAGCTGAAGAACTTTATTTTGTCATTATGCAGACACTCGTAAACACCGAGATATTGATCAAGGGGAGCTCTTACAAGCGCTTAGCACAAATTTATACATTAGTTAATCCCTTGACATGAAGTTAATGGTGATCTAAGCTGTTTCAAATTAAAAATAATTGATGCCCAAGAGATACTGATTTTCATATTTGGTTTGATAAGGTTAATATGGTCGATATGGCACCAACAGACAAAACCCCTGAATTACAGTCTCGCCTTGTAGGTACATTTAAGTCCTTTTTTTAAATTTTTGTCAGAGGGCTGCAAGCTCAAAAACCACAGAAGGAAAGAGAGAGAAAGAGAGAGAGAGAGGCCTTTTAGCAGATTCAAGTGTAAATGTTTAGAAAACTGTCGGAATTTATCAAATAATTTACAACTGTCATAATAGATACGAGTGAGCATGTTACTGTGTACGAACTGACGAAATTCTTTATCGATATACTACAGTTTTCATGTAACACGGCAAGATGTCTTTCATTCATCTTAACAAAGCAAAAGCAGAATGCTTGATTTGTGGCTTAAAATATTTATGAGTAAAATAAATATTTCATGAGTCTTTTTCTGGTATTTTGTATGTTTTTTATGTTTTTGTAGCAATGCTCAGGTGTTGCGCAGAGAGTGTCTGTCCTCGGACATGTAAAGTAAAAAGAAGAATTAAAACACTTTAATTCTAAGTCCCGTGATGTTCCATTTCGTCTCTTGCATTTGTCTCTTCTTCTTTTGGTGTCTTGGCAGTGGTTTCTACTGACTTCCTTTAGTATTTAGACAACCTATCAGAGCAAACAGGATAAACACGAATCTTCCTGCCTCTGAGATTCTGCATTCCTAACCTTCCTTACCATTAGTTTTATAAGCATGCAACACGTACGGAAATTGCATTCTGACTCGGATTGAGTAGGATCATTTTCGTTTTAAAATAAAAAAAGTCACAGCTCAAAATAAGATAGAATTACTGTGTGAGTTTCAAAAACAAATGAACTGCAGAAGATACTAAGTCATGAAACAAACGGGCAGATGAATAGAGGTCACAAATAGAAAAAATACGAATGGAATCGTCAGCACTATGCATATCTTCTGATGACACTGCTCAATTTCAGACACTTTTGTCGACTTAACTTGATTAAAATTTTATCAATCATATTCATATGACCCCGTCTCCACATGATCTATGTGTTGATGGAACACTCACTACGTAATTCATATAACGGACAAGTGGATTTTGTCAACCAGTGGCCTTAAACACTTTATTGAAATGTCGATTCGAAAAAGGTTCTTAATATAGCCGTTTTCGCTAAAATATTGCCAAGTGGCTTGGAGTATGTCCAACTGAATGGCTTTGTGCTGTCTTAAAGCAGACATGCTTAAACTCTAAGATATTGATCAAATGATATTCTGACAAGATCTTTGAATAAATTTATACATTGTTCCATCCCTGACAAGAGGTTCATGGTGACTAATTGATGCGCAGTAGCTGGTGATTTTCCTACATTATATGATTGATAAACAGAGAGAAAACAGAGTTTTCTCCCTTTTATTGGGCTTCGGTAATTCTTAATTAGATTGTGATAAAAGTTGCGACTTGAAAATTGGTAAAGGCCATACATATTCTTCTGCCGGACGGTTTACACATACACAGGTGGAGAGGAGTCAGTTGGAAATGTCGGTTTCTGAAAGTATTTGCTCAACTGTTCATTTCCCAGTCGCTGCAATAATAATAATGATATACAGATGAATGGATCTAAATTTATAGTCAAGGTGAATGGTTACACATCAAGGGGGGGGGGGGGAGGGGGGGGGGCGAATCTTCCGTTTTTCATTTCTTCACAAGGTGATTAACTTTTAAGGAGTAAATTCTTGCAGTATCTTAAGGAGTGAACTCCTCTTTGGGAGGCTTTTTATCGCAAAGCAAGCTTCATGCCACCGATCTGCTTACTGTTTTCAGATAAAGAGCATCAACTCAATAATCCCGTGGGACAAAATTAACTAATCCGATCCCGTTTCGAAGTACTTGTAAAGAGCAACAAGCACTAAATGACCGATGTGGTGATATATTAAAAATCTGAAACAGTGTCATTATTCATTAGTTACAACAATATCTCATGTTTAAAACAGTTTATAATTCACCGATCACCGCTTTTACAATTTTTTGTTTCCTTTTTCTTTTGAAACAATCTTTATAATTGATTGATGTTCTGCATCTTAAGTTGACACACTATAACTCCCAGATATTGATTCTACGCATCTTCTACAAGAATTTGATATAAAAGTATTCATCAAATATTCCCATGACGGGAACAAAAGTGTTACATAAGCTGTTTCTATTTGGAAATAATTGATACACAAGAGATGCCACTGTCTTAGATGATGTTTGATAATCTAGGCTAATACAATAAAATCCAATATAGTGGCTGCGGAAGTTGTCTAAATCCCAGATCGTTGTAGGCGGTCTTCCTCACTAAATACGCCTCTGTGAGCAATGTTTATACTTAATTCATGACATTACTGAATGATAAATAAGCTGCAACACGGATATACGCCCTTTGCCCCAAAAGCTTGCAAGCTAAAATAAATCACATGATGGGTGACAATATATATTGGTCTGATATATGTACTTCTAGCGATCGTTTCGCTTGAAATATAGGATAAAGTGTCTATTGTCCTTAATGATATGCATATAGGCATATTTCGCATTTTCTAATGCCTCGAAATTTACTTACTCAAAGAAAGAATTGTTTCGTTTTAGTAACTGCGATAAAAAACACTTACCTGTAGCAAATTAACATTTTTCATGCACACAACCTGACTTAATGCTATCGAACTATCGAAGCTCCAAGTAACATATCAGTGTTTGATATGTGTAGGGGTCTCGATAATGAAACACATACAATACATTCTGTTGTGGAAACAGGAAGAAAGGGACAAACAAAACAAGACCTGTCACAGGGCCAGGATAGCTCGCCTGACAGCGCCTTGCCCATCACATAAAAAACTTTAACGTAAAACTTTAACATTTTGCTAACGCCGACGCCGCCGCCAACGCCAACGCCAACGCCGCCGCTGACGCCGACGCCGGGGGTAGCGCAATAGCTCTTCCAGAACTTCGTTCAGGCGAGCTAAAAATCGAATATAGCTCAAGATGAGTCTAATGATCAGAAAAATACAATATGCACTCCAGTGAAATAATCAGATACTTTGTACAGCCGTAGCAGGGCACCTAATACCACACGCAGTGAGATAAAAATAAATTCTGAAGAAAACTCCTGTGAAAGCAAGGTACCATCGAGACTTGAATCATATTGATTTGGGTAAAATATAGCCAAGGGGAGAAACTCTGTGTTAAAGTATTTGGGTATCTTGTTTTCACCGGTTAAAAATATGAATACGACAGAGAAATTGTTGTTATATTTGATCAAGCATGTAGCAGAATGCTTCTTCTTAACGATGATGCCTGTTTCCTCCCAACCAGTTACAGGGCATTAGTTTGGTGGCTTCAACCTGCATCAAAATTCAAATTTCACAGAGACGTGATACAGGCATTTTTGACTTTTGTGCTAGCTGCAAGGAAAAATATCAAAGTAAAATCAAAATCTTAACAAGTTCCTTCAAGAGCAGAGAATACATACAGAAATAGGAACATGGGCCAGACTACGTATTTTCGGCTAACAAAGCCTCGTCAGTGACCCTGACAATATCTGGTGACGAAACCAGAAAAAACATACTGTAATTTCTGCATTTTAATTGGGCAGTCGATTCAAAGACTGATTAGTTTCAAAA
This sequence comes from Ctena decussata, assembly GCA_963989385.1. Taxonomy (NCBI): domain Eukaryota; kingdom Metazoa; phylum Mollusca; class Bivalvia; order Lucinida; family Lucinidae; genus Ctena; species Ctena decussata. The sequence continues at coordinate 15,203,369 of OZ022505.1, read as the reverse complement.
GGATCCCAATAATATAAAAGACGATGATCTAGAATAATAGTCTAAATCGATCTCAAATTTTAGATTTCTCAGAAAAACTAAAAACTCTTTCTCGCGTCTTTCAGTGTATTACTTCATAACTAGCATGTGTCGGTCGAAGTATCTCGCCTCAAAAGATATGTCTAATACGCCAGTGTCAGACGATTTTCATATCATGTTTTAGAGTTTTTCTATCGTTGATCATGAAAACAGTCTTCACAAAGCTCGCTTTGTATCGCAGATATGGGGAGAATACGATTTTGTCAGTGCCTAGCAGAAAGCATATTTTAAAAACTGCGCTACAATACTTTAAATGCCAGAAGACTATTGGAAGTTTATTCATTCAGCATCAGATTTGATTTTTTATAAAAAGGGACGTCATTTGCACTAAAAATGCTTGTAACTTGTTTCCTCGTTATGATAACGTAGCGTTATGGCGTAAATAATGTCACCGTGCAAGCATCTTGTTGTAAGTAAAATTTATACAAAATAAACAGTTGAAATGATGAAAATAACGAAATAAAAGAGTTTTGTTTAGTTTGTTTGTTTGTTTTTTAAATACACAGTTGACTGTAAATGGAATTAAAATGAATGCATTCTTTCAAGACAATATACTCTCTGTCACTGCCAGCATTTCTTATGCTTAGAAGACATATACACTATCTCGATTGCTGGCTTTGGATATTTCTATATCACAAACAAACATAGAAACATGCAAATGTTTAACTATGAAAAAAATAAACGCCACATAGCCGATGCTACGAGTAAATATATTTTCTGCGCACTGTATATGATACTGAGCTGTAATGCAGTAAAGAAACAAACTGTGTCCCTTCAGTTTAAAAACATTTTTATTGATTTTAGTGACAGTCGACATGTATAAGTTTATATTTATGTACGCAAACTACAAGCTTGAATAGTGCATTCCTCAACTTTGTCTATTTATAAAAGTCTGGTAATTTTCTGTAAACTGTTAGTAGCTAAACTGCAATAAATATCGACAACAGGGTTAATATTATAAATGACTTCTGTCGCTATGTCTTCGCCTAACAAAGCTTTATGTGAGGCTTTCAGCAGCTCCATTGATCAATCCAAGTTCAGAAGGTTCCATTAAAGGAAAAGAATGGTTGGAATTTCATCCCAGGAGTTTAAAGGTTACATTTTGTTTGAGGCTGCATAGTAGCGATTTAGCTGTTTGAGTCATTTATTCTTATGAAGATTTCCAAGTTACCAGACGCACGAATAAATGTCTTTTATATTCTGAGATGTGGCCCCGAGACACACCTAGCATCAATGTGTGACATACTGTGTGATATTTTGATTTAAAAGTTTCTACAAAGAATTTCACAACAAACATGACATTACGTTAAAACTCGGATACCTTTACCAGTAAGTGTACATATTATTAACCCGAGCACACGTTTGTTTTGTTTTTGTTTTTTGGTTGTTGTTGTTGTTGTTTTTTTTTGTAATTCGGTTATCTACTATCAAACAAATTGTTAAAGAAGTTCCTCTGGAAGCACAGAACACACCAAGAAATGAAAAAGCAGACTCGGTCTAAATGAGGCCGCTCAAGTGCAGCAATGCAATGCTGAAACACCGCCCACACACCTAGGACCGGTTTTATATGAAGTCTTTTTTCAAACTGACTCAAAATGAGCTCAATGATTCATAAGGACTACAAAATATATATAACATGCATTATGATGATGTCGTGGAGACTTTATCACGGCCGCCACAAAGCACAACAGCAGCTGCAGTGACACCCATACAAATGATGTTACCAAACAAAAAAAGAGTCCTAGTTCCCAAACGACCTGGTCATCGGGGCTGAACAAATTTGTTTAGCCACGATGACCTGGTAGTTTTGATACTATGACTCTTTTTCGTTTTGTAACACCCTCTTTTTGTTTTGCGTTTTGTTACAGAAATAGAAATATAGTTAACCAGGTGTGAATGAAGATAAAATAAATTCTCAATGACGAATGGGAACGTCGATGAAAAACTGGTCAGGACCCTTCAAAATCGTATAGCACACTCCACTGTCAACACCAAGTGAGAAAGGATAAAATAAAACATAAAGACGGCACACAAAGCAAAACAAGACAAAAGGAAAGCCAAGAGGTCATCTCTTTCTCGGCAGATGACCGCGAGGCTATTCTAAATAATGTACAAAAAGTAAAAGCTAATCGAAAGCTGACAAACAACGACACAATGACAATAACAATAATAAACCACACCAGAAGCACCGCCTTGGAACGATCAGTACTAAACTACTGCGGGCGGGCCGCAGTCGAGTTTCCGTGATCACGACCCCCGCCCAGAATACTGATGTGGTTCATAAACATAAAGGTCATTGTATCCGTGTGCACGATTTCTAATCCAATCTTGGAAGCCAAGAACACATCAAACAAACAAAACTGTCAGGCTCGGACCAAGGTAGTCCGATCACGCGCAGCAACGCACTGCTTCCAGCCCCCTCCCCCACCCCCCGCAACTCCCATCCCAGTACTGCCTTCAGCGGAACCCATTTCAAGTCGGTTCAAACGGAATCCGACCCTGCTCAAAATAGTGGTCCTTGCAGCTGATACAGGCATTTCGTAAATAGACATAAGGTCTGTACAATTACGCTTGCTCTCCTTTTTATTTACCGACCTTTATCTCGTTGATATAAAATATTATAAATTAAATCTCGATAATGTTACCACTACATTACCCTGACTACACCTGAGCGGCGTCGCCTTAAACAATCTGGTTTTGCGAGTCTTGTCAGCGCCTTCTCTATTCGCAGAGGCAATCTTTGAACCCTGGACAGTTGGTGAATATACTTACTACATGTAGCCTGCGCAACGGTAGATTTGCTGTATGCACATGGCATATGGGTAGTCAACGGCAACAAAATTTAATTTCGTCGCAGTGTCGCAGATCTTTTGTTTTGGCTTATAACAATGTGAGTGCGCCATTTAAGAATGAACTCTAGTATTTATGTCGTTTGTAAAATAAATAAAAAATGAACATAGATGGAGCAGATAATGAAAGAACAGTAGAGCAAATAGATTCGGGTAATATTTCCTAGACATCTATAACTTGTGTTGCCTTTGAAACTAAATAAGCATACGTCTGTGCAATCGCAGATTTTAGGATCATTTGCTTTATCACGTAGCAACAGAATAAACAGCGGGAAATGCATTGAATTGTATAGGACAGCCACGTTTCAAAAGATAATATAAAAACATCAATTAACACCGACTTTGTATGCATTTCTAACTTTAATATTCAATTAATCGTCCACGTTTTGATAATCTTTTTCAGAATTTTGTTAAAATTAAATTGGGGGATTTTTATGTTGTAAATATGACCCCTCAGTTGGCAAACTTATATAGTAAATTGCACTGAAAATGCAGGGTCCAGTCAGGGGACTGCTCTTTTCATTTCGCGGGAACATTTTTAAATACAAAGATACATATTTTATGCAAACGGATTCGAGATCTGCAATAACTTTTCTTTCTTTTGATATGTATTTTAATGGGAAAAAGATTGAATCAACTATGTTAATAAATCATATAATATTCTTTAAGTTTGCCTGTATACTTACTTTCATACATAATATTGATTTTTCAAATGATCGGATTTGTTGCTCTTGACTTGAAAACAATAACAGAACGTACATACACTCAAACTGCATCTCCTAGACACTATTTGGCCGCTATATTGATTGCTGATAGTCCTTGAGGTTTATTTATCCTAGCTAAATAACTTTTACTGCTAGCATCTTGGGTTAAATCTCCCATGAGCCTACATTTATCACTGATGAACAAATAGAAAATAAACTGGAAGTCCTTATGCCAGCGGTAGGAGGAGAAACATAAGGTTTAATCTAAGCCACTGCTTAATCTGATCAGTGCCTTAGATTGATTCTGACTGCTCTCATTTATTCAAGAATTTCAAACAAATATCGCACATAGATAAAACCATAGTTTCAGAAGGATTAGTCTTTTATATTTTCTATTTGTAAACCATGATACGCTGTTCAAATGGATATTCAAATCAAAGATTTGCCTAACTAATATAACCGATACTTCATTATACAGTATTTAAAGGTGACAGAAGCGGAATGTTAATCAATTACAAGTGTATAAACATGAAAAAGAAATAAAGATTAAATGCCACTCAAATTTAACGTTTATTTACTAATTGATAATCTATTAAACGACCTTTAAAGGTCAGAGGTAATTAACATACACCTGGACCTTTTATTCATATAGCAACATCTCAAGAGATCCCATATTCAGCAATAAAGCACACCGCGTTTAAACTCCTCTATTGCGTATAACAAGTTGTAAATATATGTTCCAGTTATACATGGACAATGTTTGCAGACTTGCATTAATGAGAACCGTCAAAATCTATGTAGTGATACGTCCAGATTAGGCAGTGGATTAGATTAAACCATATTTTTCTCATAATTTTGCTGACACAAGGACGTGCCGATGACATTGATGCTCTTGCAGAGGGACAGCAGTACCTAGAAGCCTTAGTTGGAAGTCTCGACAAAACCCGCACAAGGTATAAAATGGAGATAAGTGCTGAGAAGACAAAATTGATAACAAACAGCGTCAGTGGCATACAGAGGGAGGTAAGTTGTGTGTTGGGGCCTGTAACGAGCTTCAAATACTTTGGAGCTATCGTCTCATATGACAACTTAAAACCGAAGATTCTCTGAATTGAATAAGCACTGCAGCTCTTACAAAGCTGAAGCCAATTTAGAGAGATAACAACATACGTATCTCTTACATCAAAGGTAAAACTGATGCCCTTTGCAGTATCTATATTTCAGGACGCTTGTGAATCACGGACCTTGACAGGAGATGTAGAGAGAAGAACGCTGGCTTTCGAAATGAGATCCTATCGTAGGTTACTGAACATGTTATACAAGGATCGCTCACATGTAACTAATGAGGATATTCACAGAAAGGTCCACGCAGCTATTGGAGAATATGACGAACGCCTGACCAGGGTCAGAAAATGATAATTAAGGTCGTTTGGTCACATTTCAAGGGCTTCTGGCCTAGTAAAGAAGGCCGATTGTTGGATTTCTTTTACTTCAGCCTTTCACTGTTGATCTCGTTGTTGGGTGCTCCTCTTGTTTCATCTCCGTATTTAACACTTTTTATATTTTTGCTGTTTTGATCGAATCCTTCACTCGGACTGAATAGCTTGTATGCACATGAACCACAATAAAAAACAGAGCAAATGGATTTTTATTGTGATTCTCCTTCTCGAAATAGTATTTATACATGTATTTGTCCAGAAATTTGATATTCTTTTCTTCTTTTCTTGCCATCTCTTTTTTTTTTTTTTTTTTTTTTTTGACTTGGTTTCTTCCCTGATACATTCTTCGTTCCACTTGTTAATAGTCGGGACCTTATTTGTTGTCCACTTATCTTTTCATTTATTTCTTGCACCATGAGCTTTTCAATATTTCGGTAGTGTTTTTCATGGCTTTATGCTCTCGATGTTAATACATGTAATTCCCTTCATTCTGTAATCCTCTAGAACGCGTTTCTTTCTAACTCGCCGCTAGTCATCTGGCTCCCCGATAATTTCTGTCGACTAGAACTTTCTTGGTTTTATTAAAGGAGTATTGTTCCTCTAATTTTCATATACCTTTGCTTCATTTTGACTTCTTATCATCTGCCAGTAATTTTTACTTCTGGCGATTATTTTTGAGTTCCACACATATATAATTATACAGGGTAATATTTTTCTTCTTTTTTTTGGTATTTGTCATCTTAGAAATCGTTCTATTGACGTATGTTTATTCAGTTTACATGCAACTATTTAATGTTATTTTTTTATTTTTATACACACTTTATATATATAAATGCGTAGTAAATAACCGATTTTTCATATCATCTTTGTAAGAATTTCAGCCACAGAATTCTGTTTAGCTTTTATTCATGGTTAAGAAGTGTTTTCTATCCTCAAAAGGCATTAGTATTGAAGATCACGCGACGATCATCGCAAACTGCTTGTTTTATTAGGCGTATTTGCATAATCAAGTTTCAATATTTATCAAGTTTGTCAGAAAACTTGTTCACTTCCGACATTGGTTCTACTCACAGAATCTAAAGTGTCATTTTATCTTGTTAGAAGTCTGCATTATCTTGTACTTGTTGGAGGTCGAGATATTGGCATACTACTGGTATGATATTATCAGTTCAAGTAATAATATTAATTGAGCCGCGACACGAGCAAACCAACAATCTGGTTGTGCTCCAAGCGCAGATTCAGATCAGCTTGGGCATCCACCCAGTCCGCTCAGACACTTTGCTAAGCGCTAAAAGGGTAGCTAAGGGTCTAAACTACCTCCATGCGGACAGCGAAGACTCTGATCAGACTGGGCGGATGCCCAGGCTGAGCTGAGTCTGCGTTGGCCGCACAACCACTTTGTTGCTTTTCTCGTGTCGCGGCTCATATTCTTCGCATATGATTTTTGAGCTGATCACGAAAGAATAACGACAAAATTACGTAATCTGGAGAAGTAAAACTTTAGGATATATAAGCACATATACAAAAAGAAATTATAAAAAAGATACCATGTGGCAGGAAGAAAAATGAAAACAAAGCAAGAGGGTCTTCGTTTGACAAATGATAGTAATAATACGAATAATCATCATTTGCAGAGCAAATATTGACATGTACGGTATGTAAGTAAAAGTAGTCAATATATCAAAATAATCATTTGACCAATCCGAAATATATAGATAAGCATTAACTTCCTATTATAATACACCCGCTATGTGCTCAGTCTGAGGTGTTGAAATGTTAATAACTCTTAAAGCCCGACTGTATGTTTAATTGGTTAGAAGCGGTCGCATTGTGGGATATCAACGACGTCATAATGACTCCCATAGCACTTCGTAAATCTTCTAAGACATTTTTGTAAAACAAAAAAATGTTTGGTCAGTTGCCGGAAACGTAAAAATTGCAGTATTTTCTGTTTTTGTTTTACTTAAAACAAGTACAGAAGTATAATTCGTTTAATCATAGACTAACACATACACTGCCTAGATCCGATAGCCATTGTTTTAGCAACTTTCTTCGTCAACATTTTTTTTCTTTTTTTTTTTTTTTTTTTTTTTTTTTGGGGGGGGGGGGTCGGGTGGTGCAATGGTGCTGTGTGTAACTTCCAGTGCCGGGGCGTCCTACTGATTTGTAACATTGTAGGGCAAGGGCTTACTGTGCTTGCAGTAGGTGTGGGTGGGGGTTGTTTGGACATCTTTTCTCTCGTCTACCATTTCTCCTCTTTCTCCCTCTCTGGGAGACGGCCCGATATAGACTGAAATACTGTCTCAAAGGGCCGTTAAACCCAAAACAATCATCAATCAATCGTCAACTTTAGGAATGCTGATCACTGTTCTCCGTATATAATGGCGTGAATAATTACAGAAAATATTTTTCACCCGGAAAGACCTATCATTTCGCTTTTGACACACTAAGTCTGTATAAGATAATATGTTAGGAAACATAAAAAAAAAAAAAACAAAAAAAAAACCAGCAATATCGCGTTTTGGATACAACAGGACATGAAAAGCACACAATTCTGAAAGCAGCAAGTCCACTACAAGACTGAAAATAAAACAGCAACAGTCCACTACAAGACTGAAAATAAAAACAGATTTTTTTTATTTTCAGTCTTGTAGTGGACTTGCTGCTTTCAGAATTGTGTGCTTTTCATGTCCTGTTGTATCAAAACGCGATATTACTGCTTTTGTTTATAGACACCAGGACCTCTGCCGGTATCAAACTCGAAGGCGTATTGATTTATTCAAATTCTAATTATCCAGTGCTTTGGAGAGTGTCTCTCAAACAGCAAACACTATAATCTTTTAAAGACAAAAATGAAAAGAAACACGCAACCGAGGTATAAAACTCGTCTTATTGGCCGAATTTGCATAATCAGATTTCGAAGTTTATCCACTTTGTTAGCTATTTGTTCGTTTCCTGACGTCAAGTCTACTTTACGAATTTAACATTTCAATTCTGTCTTGTCCTTGATCGTCTGTAAATACTGCGATAATCAGTCGAGACCAGCCTCAGATTTTCTCATTTTATATTACAGATTATTTGACATCCAAAAACTCTACACATACGCGCGCGCATGCAGATACGTCACACACACACACACGAAAATATGCAACATCGTAAAATTCGAAAATAAAAAACTGATGGACAAGTATGTGCTCAATATACGAGGGGCGTTCGAAAAGTAATGCAAATGACGAAATTTCTCGGTAACCAATATAAAAACAGAACTTCTGATAGCAAAAACACATAAAGCTATATTATGCGTAGGAAAGTCTGCAAACACGGCGTATTTTTTTAAAAAGGCGCATTTTTATCTTCTTTGAAAGAGGTATACCCTAAAGACACTGCCGAATTCTAGTTTAGTAGGCCGTAATTTATGTATCGTCAGTCTTTGATTTGTTTTATTTTTGCTACTTAAAGAAAATGCCCAGGCAATGTTGTCCTGTAACTATCGCGGAAATTATCTTTAATCTGGGTTCCATACTGGCCCGGGAATATGGATTATGTAGTAGCAATTTCCCCATTTCTACCGAAAATTAAATGATTTCGTAATGAAAACAAGTGTTTTAGCATTCAAAATCTTGTCAGCAAGAGCATTTACATGGGTCAACGAAAACCTGTCAATAAATTCAAATTAATGCCACAAACGAACCCTCCACAAGCTTTTTAAAATGACGTTAACGTATATTTCGACAACGTCATAAGAATTGCGCTTTGCTTTGCCAGGAATAAATCGATAACAGTTGCCACCCTTCTAACATTTGTATGAATATTGTAGGCAACAATGGACAAGCAACTGACAAAAATTAATTTTGCATTTGCAATGATATTTGATTTGAATGCCCAACACTGAAAAGATTTTACATATGAAATTAGCCCAGTGGTATGACAGGGGCCTAATAAAATGCGTTGTAAGTCAATATGGAAAGGTGTATTTGCACAGCATTTGGTATCATTGTAAAGACAAAATGTAGTATTTTTAGCATATGCATAGCATTTGTACCCAATTTTCCCCTAAACAAAGTTACGAGGCCATTTGTATTACTTTTCGAACACCCCTCGTATATTTCTGTTAACTGCTGTTTAATGTCATTAAGTAAACGACACTTTAAATCGAAGACGTATTTCACTGGGACTTAATGACGACATATAACATAAACTTTTTAAGGTATTAGCTCTACAATGCAAGATGGTGGAATTTCTTGACGTCTGAAGTTTCGAATCTCATAAACTAAGAAACAAGTGCAAGGATTCAAACAAAGGACGTGTAGAAAAAAACTATTAAAATACTAGACTTAAGGATCCAGCTAAACAATAAGAAGAACACGGTCAACAAGCTATGCTTTCATTTCGGAGTTTACCACCTATTTCTGTGCTGTGTAGTGTAGATGCCGAGACAAATAAATTTAATGGTGAATCTAATCGATTACATGATGATTGCAGCATCTCTCTCTACAAGGTGCTGTCTGATCAAGGACTGAACCAAGGGCGTAGCTACCTATACGGCAAATACGCAAGTGCGTATTGAAATTTTGTCAAAATTGACAAAATTTCAAAACGCACCTGCATATTTGCATGCTGAATATTTATATATTAGACAAGATTTCAATACCAATTACCAAAGTGGCTGAAATACTAGCTTTCCCTTCAAGAAGTACTGAATAAATTATGGTTGTGCGTATTATGAAATTGCCTCTAGTTACGCCCCTGTACATGATGATTGCAGCATCTCTCTCTACAAGGTGCTGTCTGATCAAGGACTATACTGCATCTTTTGGACTACATGAGCCGCGACACGAGAAAACCAACAAAGTGGTTATGCGCCCAGCGCAGACTCAGATCAGCCTGCGAATCCGCCCGGTCTGATCAGAGTCTTTACTAAGCGCTTAACAGGTAGCTAAGGATCTTAGCTACCTTCATGCGGACAGCGAAGACTGTGATCAGACTGGGCGGATGCCCAGGCTGATCTGAGTCTGCGCTGGGCGCACAACCACATTGTTGGTTTCCTCGCGTCGCGGCTCACATTGTAAAATCAAACTGTTCCATTGTAGGACAATTAAGGCAATTACTTCAGGTAGCCATTGTTTTTAGATTACGGTATCCTGGTCGTCTTTACTGTAATGTCTCATTCATACTGGTGATGCCCTTACGTAGACTGAATAGTATTAGTTATTCGGAGCTGCGTCAGAATTCGGGCGAGGTAATTCAAAGTTCTTCTGGTCAAATTTCTCCGTGTACTGCTTGGTTTTGTTTTAATATCTATCATATGTCTTCCTCTTTCGGTCGTGGATCGGATTGAATTAAAATCTTAAAGAGTTCCTTCAAGAGCAGAGAACACATCCAGAAGAAGGAGCATGGGCCAGACTACGTAGTTTCGGCTTATAAAGCCTCTTCAGTAACCCTGACAATATCTGGTGACGAAACTAGAAAAGCAAACTGTAATTTTTTAAGCTTAATCGGGCAGTCGATTCAAAGACTGGTTCGTATCAAAAAGGGTCCAAATAATATAAAAGATGATCATCTAGAATAGGAGTCTAAACCAATCTAAAATTTCAGATTTCTCAGAATATATCCTCTGGGGCCGTATTCATAAAGCCACTTAAGTCGTTGCCATGCGGTTGCTAAGGCTAAATATCTATAAAGGAGATTCCTTACAACTATGAAATTTGGTCTGGAGGAACAGTCTTACAAAGACTGTTCCTCCAGACCAAATTTCATAGTTGTAGGGAAAACTGTTCCTCCAGACCAAATTTCATAGTTGTAGGGAATCTCCTTAAAAGAAATTTAGCCTTAGCAACGGCATAGCAACCACTTAAGTCGTTTTATGAATACGGCCCCTGATCTCAAAGGACAAAAATAAAATATAATCTGCACTATGGATATGAAGCCTTTTCTGCGTTGCTGCATATCTTTGGCAATATTATGTCTTGGTATGAAACTAGCGTGATCTTAATTTTATTATATCAAGGCAAAAATGATGTGTTTCGAGATTCCCGCCTGCCCTTACTTAAAATTATGTGGACCTTAAAGAGTTTATTAGCATCTGGACAACAAATCATCAATTCTAAACTATATTGTACTACTGACTTTGAATTCTCCTCAGGAAAAAATTTATAACGTAAAAAAAGAAGTTTTGCCTATCACCCTAAGAGAATTTCGCGATGAAATTGGAAATGCACACATATCTTCTTCGCATTATATTCGTGCAATATGTAACATACCCAAGACATACTGTCATGGCGTTATCACCCGTCCAATCGAGACGCCGGAAAAATGGTACGAACGCCGGATATGCGGTATTTTCACGCCGAATTGTGGTCTTTTTGTCAGAATCGCCGCCATTAAATTTGACAGCGGGTTACAAAAGTCGGATGAATTGATAGTTAAAAACGGTAAGTGAGTATAACGAATTAGCCTATCTGGATCTACATAGATTTTACTAACTCTGTCGAGACTTCATTTAGTTTAGAAACTACGTTTGTTTTTCGTAACATTCAAAGTGATTTTTGTCTTATATATTCGGCCTTTCGCTTAGACCTTATTCACGTCCTCAAGTTTCGTACTTTTTTAATTTTCATTGAAAAGGGTCACAATGAGTTGGCTAAAGTAGAAATTTAAACATCCTCATACCATTATCGGGAACCGAGTGATACATTTTCAACCGAGGAAACCGAACTGGAAGCACAGTCTCTAAAATTAAAAGTAACGCCGGATAAGATGGTATCAGTTTCTTTGGAAAGTGCTTATTTTTTCCATCAGACAAATAGATGTACACAATCAGCATATTTCCAGGTGTAAGATGTAGTAGTATTGACGTTCCTAAGACCATTTTAGTAGCTGCTGCTCTAAGTCTGTAAACCTGCCTATAAAATTGTGTAAAATGAACGCCAAATCAAAAGGTGTCATTATTACATTTGATGCTATGTTCGATTCTGAATGTTTTATCAATAATGCAAGCAAAATGTCTTAACGGTGGTATATAAAACTAAACTTGGTAAGAGAATGACTACTTTTCTAACAGACAGCAAATGCAAATTTCTCGGTACAAATTTGTTGCCATCTGTGACATGGGACACAATGTAAGAATAATTTCCCTTGTAAGTATAAGATGAGGCTGCTATATTGCTGTTATACTATTTGAGCTGTACGAGTTGGCCCTTGTGTCACTATGTTTCTGAAACCCAGAATTAGTAGGCTGCCTGACTGGAGCCCACTGCTAATGTACTGGTATACTCTCATTTTCATTGGAACCCAGCCACGTACACATAGTTGCTTTCTCATTTTTATAGAATTATGCATTAATTTACATGTTATTTTGTTATTTGTAAATATAATCAATATTCATATATACATGTATATAACCTAACTGTATGCATTTTCTCAAATCGCAAGGATACGGATGTGTAGTAACGGTTATACAGGTAAGTCGTGTTTGTTTCATTTTCTATTAGACTGCTGTGTCAGGGGTTTCTTGGTGTTGCCTTTTGACCCAAAGTATTCCCACTAGGCACACAAAAGCGAAACGACGTTTAATCAACATCAATTCAACGTCATGACGACAGAAGTACCCGAGCAAACAGTGTCGACCAAGATCAAAGCATTAGCCTGATCCGGATCTACACTGTTTTGTTGATGGTAAAATCTAATTTGTTCGAATTTTAGGATACTGAATTTATGTGTCCCAGCAGGCACAGAACATTGAAACATTAAAACAACGCTGGGTCAGTCATGACGCCAGTTCAATGTTGATTTAACGTTTTGTGCCCAGTTGGTGTCCCAATATTTAGGTAAATACATATTAAATAAAATAATTGGTTCCCGGATATTATCCCAATATTTAGGATAAAAGACGTTATGAATGAAGTTTGTTTACTTCAGTTTTATCCTTCATACACAATATATATGCATTTGTGAATGGATATATTTCACCCTAGCAGAACACATCGTTGAACATGATCAGCAATGATTCAACGTTGATTCAACGTCACCACATTGATTGGTTTTTGTTCAGTGGGACTATTTTCGAATAGTTTCAGTTGGAGGTGCCGTGGATAGCATCCGTGGCCCATTTGGCTTTGTCCTTAGATGGCTTGTCACGAAACAATAGGTCTTGCAACATATGCACATCTGCATTTACAGAGTCAGGTCGTTTTGGACAACGGGTTAACACCTTTGATTTAAATTTCGTCCGAACTAGGATTCAGTTCTGTTCTTCTCTAGCCTTTGCCCCCCCCTCCCCCCCCTCTTCTTTACTTAGTAACCCTATTGACCCTATATGATAAAAAAAACTTAAATCCCCAAATAATTCATCCATCAATTCATTCATCCATCAGCACAGATCAATCTTCGCCTCTCACTAGAATTCTAAGATTTTTCATGCGAGCAGGGATGAGTGACCAGACTATAAAGATATAAAGATGTGCTGACTGTATACACATTTATTTGTCTAATGGAAAAATAAGCAGTTTCAAAAATACTGATACCATTTTATCCGGCGTTACTTTCAATTTTTGTGACTGTTCCTCCAATTCTGTTTCCTCGGTGTAAAATGCATCACTCGGTTCCCGATAATGGTATGAGGATGTTTAAAATTCTACTTTAGCCAACTCATTATGACCCTTTTCAATGAAAATTAAAAAAGTACGAAACTTGAGGACGTGAATAAGGTCTAAGCGAAAGGCCGAACATATAAGACAAAAATCACTTTGAATGTTACGAAAAACAAACGTAGTTTCTAAACTAAATGAAGTCTCGACAGTTAGTAAAATCTATGTAGATCCAGTTAGGCTAATTCGTTATACTCACTTACCGTTTTTAACTATTAATTCATCCGACTTTTGTAACCTGCTGTCAAATTTAATGGCGGCGATTCTGACAAAAAGACCACAATTCGGCGTGAAAATACCGCATATCCGGCGTTCTTACCACTTTTCCGGCGTTTCGATTGGACGGGGTGGTTATGCTCAATGACCAAAATCTACAAAGTGAGAACAAAGCTTAGCAAAGTATTTCAAATAGCAGTTAGAAATAAAAAATAATAATAATAATAAAAAAAAAATGTCGGACTTTTATATTTTTTCAATACACTGTTAGTTTTCGTTTAGATATGTACAAAATTGTCTTTTTCGTTTGGATATGTCATGTATGTCGTCCACTTAGTTTCTGTTCTCCCCGAACGCTATAGTTTAGGAAATAATTTTCTGCTCTTGTGTTCGGCTAAGTTCCGTGCTTTTTGAAGCCATAAAATATTAACATGTACAGTAGAACTTCATTGGCTCGAACAGGATTGGGACCATGAAAATTAGTTCCAGCCAAGGGGAGTTCTAGCCATCCAGGGCTAGTTTCTATATAAAGTGACCTCGAGGGACCAAGGAAAGAGTTTTAGCCATGCAGGGTTAATGAGCCATCAGGGTTCGAGCCATTGAAGTTGTACTGTATTTGAGTAAATAAATTTAACATGCTGTAAGTAAATAAATCAAGATCGTCATAGCATGAATATACAATCAACCTCCTAACCTACTTAAAACCGG